>CAWLCU010000456.1:0-1200000 GCA_963855975.1 Andrena chrysosceles
GAGTATGTGTATGAGTATGAGTATGAGTATGAGTATGAGTATGAGTATGAGTATGAGTATGAGTATGAGTATGAGTATGAGTATGAGTATGAGTATGAGTATGAGTATGAGTATGAGTATGAGTATGAGTATGAGTATGAGTATGAGTATGAGTATGAGTATGAGTATGAGTATGAGCATGAGTATGAGTATGAGTATGAGTATGAGTATGAGTATGAGTATAAGTATTAGTATGAGTATGAGCACGAGTATTAGTATGAGTATGAGTATGAGTATGAGTTAAAGTATGAGTATGAGTATGAGTATGTGCATGAGTATGAGTATGTGTATGAGTATGAGTATGAGTATGAGTATGAGTATGTGTATGAGTATGAGTATGAGTATGAGTATGAGTATGAGTATGAGTATGAGTATAAGTATGAGAATGAGTATGAGTGTGAGTATGAGAATGAGTATGAGTATGTGTATGAGTATGAGTATGATTATGAGTATGAGTATGAGTATGAGTATGAGTATGAGTATGAGTATGAGTATGAGTATGAGTATGAGTATGAGTATGAGTATGAGTATAAGTATGAGTATGAGTATGAGTATGAGTATGAGTATGAGTATGAGTATGAGTATGAGTATAAGTATGAGTATGAGTATGAGTATGAGTATGAGTATGAGTATGAGTATGAGTATGAGTATGAGTATGTGCATGAGTATGAGTATGTGTATGAGTATGAGTATGAGTATGAGTATGAGTATGAGTATGAGTATGTGTATGAGTATGAGTATGAGTATGAGTATGAGTATGAGTATGAGTATGAGTATGAGTATGAGTATGAGTATGAGTTAGAGTATGAGTATGTGTATGAGTATGAGTATGAGTATGAGTATGAGTATGAGTGTGAGTGTGAGTGCGAATGTGAGTATGAGCATGTGTATGAGTATGAGTATGAGTATGACTATAAGTATGAGTATGAGTATGAGCATGAGCATGAGCATGAGCATGAGCATGAGCGTGAGCGTGAGAATAAGCATGAGTATGAATTTAACTATGAGTATGAGTACGAGTATGCGTATGAATATGAGTATGAGTATGAGTATGAGTATGAGTATGGGTATGAGTATGAGTATGAGTATGAGTATAAGAATGAGCATGAGCATGAGTATGAGTATGAGTATGAGTATGAGTATGAGTATGAGTATAAGTATGAGTATGAGTATGAGTATGAGTATGAGTATAAGTATTAGTATGAGTATGAGTACGAGTATTAGTATGAGTATGAGTATGAGTATGAGTATGAGTTTAAGTATGAGTATGAGTATGAGTATGTGCATGAGTATGAGTATGTGTATGAGTATGAGTATGAGTATGAGTATGAGTATGAGTATGAGTATAAGTATGAGAATGAGTATGAGTGTGAGCATGAGAATGAGTATGAGTATGTGTATGAGTATGAGTATGAGTATGAGTATGGGTATGAGTATGAGTATATGTATGAGAATGAGTATGAGTATGAGTATAAGTATGAGTATGAGTATGAGTATGAGTATGAGTATGAGTATGAGTATGAGTATGAGTATTAGTATGAGTATGAGTATAAGTATTAGTATGAGTATGAGTACGAGTATTAGTATGAGTATGAGTATGAGTATGAGTATGAGTTTAAGTGTGAGTATGAGTATGAGCATGAGTATGAGTATGAGTATGAGTATGAGTATGAGTATGAGTATGTGTATGAGTATGAGTATGAGTATGAGTATGAGTATGAGTATGAGTATAAGTATGGGAATGAGTATGAGTGTGAGTATGAGAATGAGTATGAGTATGTGTATGAGTATGAGTATGAGTATGAGTATGGGTATGAGTATGAGTATATGTATGAGAATGAGTATGAGTGTGAGTATGAGAATGAGTATGAGTATGTGTATGAGTATGAGTTTGAGTATGAGTATGAGTATGAGTATGAGTATGACTATGAGTATGAGTATGAGTATAAGTATTAGTATTAGTATTAGTATGAGTACGAGTATTAGTATGAGTATGAGTATGAGAATGAGTATGAGTATGAGTATGAGTAAGAGTATGAGTATGAGTATGAGTGTGAGTATGAGTATGAGTATGAGTTTGAGTATGAGTATGAGTATGAGTATGAGTATGAGTATGAGTATGAGTATGAGTATGAGTATGAGTATGAGTATGAGTATGAGTATGAGTATGAGTATGAGTATGAGTATGAGTATGAGTATGAGTATGAGTATGAGTATGAGTATGAGTATGAGTATGAGTATGAGTATGAGTATGAGTATGAGTATGAGTATGAGTATGAGTATGAGTATGAGTATAAGTATGAGAATGAGTATGAGTGTGAGTATGAGAATGAGTATGAGTATGTGTATGAGTATGAGTATGATTATGAGTATGAGTATGAGTATGAGTATGAGTATGAGTATGAGTATGAGTATGAGTATGAGTATGAGTATGAGTATGAGTATGAGTTTAAGTATGAGTATGAGTATGAGTATGTGCATGAGTATGAGTATGTGTATGAGTATGAGTATGAGTATGAGTTTAAGTGTGAGTATGAGTATGAGTATGAGTATGAGTATAAGTATTAGTATTAGTATGAGTATGAGTACGAGTATTAGTATGAGTATGAGTATGAGTTTAAGTATGAGTATGAGTATGAGTATGAGTATGTGCATGAGTATGAGTATGTGTATGAGTATGAGTATGAGTATGAGTATGAGTATGAGTATGAGTATGAGTATGAGTATAAGTATGCGAATGAGTATGAGTGTGAGTATGAGAATGAGTATGAGTATGTGTATGAGTATGAGTATGAGTATGAGTATGAGTATGAGTATGAGTATGAGTATGAGTATGAGTATGAGTATGAGTATGAGTATGAGTATGAGTATGAGTATGAGTATGAGTATGAGTATGAGTATGAGTATGAGTATGAGTATGAGTATGAGCATGAGTATGAGTATGAGTATGAGTATGAGTATGAGTATGAGTATAAGTATTAGTATGAGTATGAGCACGAGTATTAGTATGAGTATGAGTATGAGTATGAGTTAAAGTATGAGTATGAGTATGAGTATGTGCATGAGTATGAGTATGTGTATGAGTATGAGTATGAGTATGAGTATAAGTATTAGTATGAGTATGAGTATGAGTATGAGTTAAAGTATGAGTATGAGTATGAGTATGTGCATGAGTATGAGTAAGTGTATGAGTATGAGTATGAGTATGAGTATGAGTATGTGTATGAGTATGAGTATGAGTATGAGTATGAGTATGAGTATGAATATGAGTATGAGTATAAGTATGAGAATGAGTATGAGTGTGAGTATGAGAATGAGTATGAGTATGTGTATGAGTATGAGTATGATTATGAGTATGAGTATGAGTATGAGTATGAGTATGAGTATGAGTATGAGTATGAGTATGAGTTTAAGTATGAGTATGAGTATGAGTATGTGCATGAGTATGAGTATGTGTATGAGTATGAGTATGAGTATGAGTTTAAGTGTGAGTATGAGTATGAGTATGAGTATAAGTATTAGTATTAGTATGAGTATGAGTATGAGTACGAGTATTAGTATGAGTATGAGTATGAGTTTAAGTATGAGTATGAGTATGAGTATGTGCATGAGTATGAGTATGTGTATGATTATGAGTATGAGTATGAGTATGAGTATGAGTATGAGTATAAGTATGAGAATGAGTATGAGTGTGAGTATGAGAATGAGTATGAGTATGTGTATGAGTATGAGTATGAGTATGAGTATGAGTATGAGTATGTGTATGAGTATGAGTGTGAGTATGAGTATGAGTATGAGTATGAGTATGAGTATGAGTATGAGTATGAGTGTGAGTATGAGTATGAGTATGAGTATGAGTATGAGTATGAGTATGAGTATGAGTATGAGTATGAGTATGAGTATGAGTATGAGTATGAGTATGAGTATAAGTATGAGTATGAGTATGAGTATGAATATGAGTATGAGTATAAGTATGAGTATGAGTATGAGTATGAGTATGAGTATGAGTATGAGTATGAGTATGAGTATGAGTATGAGTATGAGTATGTGCATGAGTATGAGTATGTGTATGAGTATGAGTATGAGTATGAGTATGAGTATGAGTATGTGTATGAGTATGAGTATGAGTATGAGTATGAGTATGAGTATGAGTATGAGTATGAGTAGGAGTACGAGTAGGAGTACGAGTATGCGTATGAGTATGAGTATGAGTATGAGTATGAGTATGAGTGTGAGTGTGAGTGCGAATGTGAGTATGAGCATGTGTATGAGTATGAGTATGAGTATGACTATGAGTTTGAGTATGAGTATGAGCATGAGCATGAGCATGAGCGTGAGCGTGAGAATAAGCATGAGTATGAGTTTAACTATGAGTATGAGTACGAGTATGCGTACGAATATGAGTATGAGTATGAGTATGAGTATGAGTATGAGTATGAGTATGAGTATGAGTATAAGTATGAGTATGAGTATGAGTATGAGTATGAGTATGAGTATGAGTATGAGTATGAGTATGAGTATGAGTATGAGTATGAGTATGAGTATAAGTATGAGTATGAGTATGAGTATGAGTATGAGTATGAGTATGAGTATGTGTATGAGTATGAGTATGAGTATGAGTATGAGTATGAGTATGAGTATGAGTATGAGTAGGAGTACGAGTAGGAGTACGAGTATGCGTATGAGTATGTGTATGAGTATGAGTATGAGTATGAGTGTGAGTGTGAGTGCGAATGTGAGTATGAGCATGTGTATGAGTATGAGTATGAGTATGACTATGAGTTTGAGTATGAGTATGAGCATGAGCATGAGCATGAGCGTGAGCGTGAGAATAAGCATGAGTATGAGTTTAACTATGAGTATGAGTACGAGTATGCGTACGAATATGAGTATGAGTATGAGTATGAGTATGAGTATGAGTATGAGTATGAGTATGAGTATAAGTATGAGTATGAGTATGAGTATGAGTATGAGTATGAGTATGAGTATGAGTATGAGTATGAGTATGAGTATGAGTATGAGTATGAGTATAAGTATGAGTATGAGTATGAGTATGAGTATGAGTGTGAGTATGAGTATGAGTATGAGTATGAGTATGAGTTTAAGTATGAGTATGAGTTTAAGTATGAGTATGAGTTTAAGTATGAGTATGAGTATGAGTATGAGTATGAGTATTAGTATGAGTATGAGTACGAGTATTAGTATGAGTACGAGTATGAGTATGAGTTAAAGTATGAGTATGAGTATGAGTATGTGCATGAGTATGAGTATGTGTATGAGTATGAGTATGAGTATGAGTATGTGTATGAGTATGAGTATGAGTATGAGTATGAGTATGAGTATGAGTATGAGTATGAGTATAAGTATGAGAATGAGTATGAGTGTGAGTATGAGGATGAGTATGAGTATGTGTATGAGTATGAGTATGATTATGAGCATGAGTATGAGTATGAGTATGAGTATGAGTATGAGTATGAGTATGAGTATGAGTATGAGTATGAGTATGAGTATGAGTATGAGTATGAGTTTAAGTATGAGTATGAGTATGAGTATGTGCATGAGTATGAGTATGTGTATGAGTATGAGTATGAGTATGAGTTTAAGTGTGAGTATGAGTATGAGTATGAGTATGAGTATAAGTATTAGTATTAGTATGAGTATGAGTACGAGTATTAGTATGAGTATGAGTATGAGTTTAAGTATGAGTATGAGTATGAGTATGAGTATGTGCATGAGTATGAGTATGTGTATGAGTATGAGTATGAGTATGAGTATGAGTATGAGTATGAGTATGAGTATGAGTATGAGTATGAGTATAAGTATGCGAATGAGTATGAGTGTGAGTATGAGAATGAGTATGAGTATGTGTATGAGTATGAGTATGAGTATGAGTATGAGTATGAGTATGAGTATGAGTATGAGTATGAGTATGAGTATGAGTATGAGTATGAGCATGAGCATGAGCGTGAGCGTGAGAATAAGCATGAGTATGAGTTTAACTATGAGTATGAGTACGAGTATGCGTATGAATATGAGTATGAGTATGAGTATGAGTATGAGTATGAGTATGAGTATGAGTATGAGTATGAGTATGAGTATGAGTATGAGTATGAGTATGAGTATGAGTATGAGTATGAGTATGAGTATGAGTATGAGTATGAGTATGAGTATGAGTATGAGTATGAGTATGAGTATGAGTATGAGTATGAGTATGAGTATGAGTATAAGTATTAGTATGAGTATGAGTACGAGTATTAGTATGAGTATGAGTATGAGTATGAGTTAAAGTATGAGTATGAGTATGAGTATGTGCATGAGTATGAGTATGTGTATGAGTATGAGTATGAGTATGAGTATGTGTATGAGTATGAGTATGAGTATGAGTATGAGTATGAGTATGAGTATGAGTATAAGTATGAGAATGAGTATGAGTGTGAGTATGAGAATGAGTATGAGTATGTGTATGAGTATGAGTATGATTATGAGTATGAGTATGAGTATGAGTATGAGTATGAGTATGAGTATGAGTATGAGTATGAGTATGAGTATGAGTATGAGTATAAGTATGAGTATGAGTATGAGTATGAGTATGAGTATGAGTATGAGTATGAGTATGAGTATAAGTATGAGTATGAGTATGAGTATGAGTATGAGTATGAGTATGAGTATGAGTATGAGTATGAGTATGTGCATGAGTATGAGTATGTGTATGAGCATGAGTATGAGTATGAGTATGAGTATGAGTATGAGTATGTGTATGAGTATGAGTATGAGTATGAGTATGAGTATGAGTATGAGTATGAGTATGAGTATGAGTATGAGTATGAGTATGAGTTAGAGTATGAGTATGTGTATGAGTATGAGTATGAGTATGAGTATGAGTATGAGTATGAGTGTGAGTGTGAGTGCGAATGTGAGTATGAGCATGTGTATGAGTATGAGTATGAGTATGACTATGAGTATGAGTATGAGTATGAGCATGAGCATGAGCATGAGCATGAGCGTGAGCGTGAGAATAAGCATGAGTATGAATTTAACTATGAGTATGATTACGAGTATGCGTATGAATATGAGTATGAGTATGAGTATGAGTATGAGTATGGGTATGAGTATGAGTATGAGTATGAGTATAAGAATCAGCATGAGCATGAGTATGAGTATGAGTATGAGTATGAGTATGAGTATGAGTATAAGTATGAGTATGAGTATGAGTATGAGTATGAGTATAAGTATTAGTATGAGTATGAGTACGAGTATTAGTATGAGTATGAGTATGAGTATGAGTATGAGTTTAAGTATGAGTATGAGTATGAGTATGTGCATGAGTATGAGTATGTGTATGAGTATGAGTATGAGTATGAGTATGAGTATGAGTATGAGTATAAGTATGAGAATGAGTATGAGTGTGAGCATGAGAATGAGTATGAGTATGTGTATGAGTATGAGTTTGAGTATGAGTATGAGTATGAGTATGAGTATGAGTATGAGAATGAGTATGAGTATGAGTATGAGTATGAGTATGAGTATGAGTATGAGTATAAGTATGAGTATGAGTATGAGTATGAGTATGAGTATGATTATGAGTATGAGTATAAGTATTAGTATGAGTATGAGTACGAGTATTAGTATGAGTATGAGTATGAGTATGAGTTTAAGTGTGAGTATGAGTATGAGCATGAGTATGAGTATGAGTATGAGTATGAGTATGAGTATGAGTATGTGTATGAGTATGAGTATGAGTATGAGTATGAGTATGAGTATGAGTATAAGTATGGGAATGAGTATGAGTGTGAGTATGAGAATGAGTATGAGTATGTGTATGAGTATGAGTATGAGTATGAGTATGGGTATGAGTATGAGTATATGTATGAGAATGAGTATGAGTGTGAGTATGAGAATGAGTATGAGTATGTGTATGAGTATGAGTTTGAGTATGAGTATGAGTATGAGTATGAGTATGACTATGAGTATGAGTATGAGTATAAGTATTAGTATTAGTATTAGTATGAGTACGAGTATTAGTATGAGTATGAGTATGAGAATGAGTATGAGTATGAGTATGAGTAAGAGTATGAGTATGAGTATGAGTGTGAGTATGAGTATGAGTATGAGTTTGAGATTGAGTATGAGTATGAGTATGAGTATGAGTATGAGTATGAGTATGAGTTTAAGTATGAGTATGAGTTTAAGTATGAGTATGAGTTTAAGTATGAGTATGAGTATGAGTATGAGTATGACTATGAGTATGAGTATGAGTATAAGTATTAGTATTAGTATTAGTATGAGTACGAGTATTAGTATGAGTATGAGTATGAGAATGAGTATGAGTATGAGTATGAGTATGAGTATGAGTATGAGTATGAGTATGAGTTTAAGTATGAGTATGAGTATGAGTATGTGCATGAGTATGAGTATGTGTATGAGTATGAGTATGAGTATGAGTTTAAGTGTGAGTATGAGTATGAGTATGAGTATAAGTATTAGTATTAGTATGAGTATGAGTATGAGTTAAAGTATGAGTATGAGTATGAGTATGTGCATGAGTATGAGTAAGTGTATGAGTATGAGTATGAGTATGAGTATGAGTATGTGTATGAGTATGAGTATGAGTATGAGTATGAGTATGAGTATGAGTATGAGTATGAGTATAAGTATGAGAATGAGTATGAGTGTGAGTATGAGAATGAGTATGAGTATGTGTATGAGTATGAGTATGATTATGAGTATGAGTATGAGTATGAGTATGAGTATGAGTATGAGTATGAGTATGAGTATGAGTATGAGTATGAGTATGAGTATGAGTTTAAGTATGAGTATGAGTATGAGTATGTGCATGAGTATGAGTATGTGTATGAGTATGAGTATGAGTATGAGTTTAAGTGTGAGTATGAGTATGAGTATGAGTATAAGTATTAGTATTAGTATGAGTATGAGTATGAGTACGAGTATTAGTATGAGTATGAGTATGAGTATGAGTTTAAGTATGAGTATGAGTATGAGTATGTGCATGAGTATGAGTATGTGTATGATTATGAGTATGAGTATGAGTATGAGTATGAGTATGAGTATAAGTATGAGAATGAGTATGAGTGTGAGTATGAGAATGAGTATGAGTATGTGTATGAGTATGAGTATGAGTATGAGTATGAGTATGAGTATGAGTATGTGTATGAGTATGAGTGTGAGTATGAGTATGAGTATGAGTATGAGTATGAGTATGAGTATGAGTATGAGTATGAGTATGAGTATGAGTATGAGTATGAGTATGAGTATGAGTATGAGTATGAGTATGAGTATGAGTATGAGTATGAGTATAAGTATGAGTATGAGTATGAGTATGAGTATGAGTATGAGTATAAGTATGAGTATGAGTATGAGTATGAGTATGAGTATGAGTATGAGTATGAGTATGAGTATGTGCATGAGTATGAGTATGTGTATGAGTATGAGTATGAGTATGAGTATGAGTATGAGTATGTGTATGAGTATGAGTATGAGTATGAGTATGAGTATGAGTATGAGTATGAGTATGAGTATGAGTAGGAGTACGAGTAGGAGTACGAGTATGCGTATGAGTATGAGTATGAGTATGAGTATGAGTATGAGTGTGAGTGTGAGTGCGAATGTGAGTATGAGCATGTGTATGAGTATGAGTATGAGTATGACTATGAGTTTGAGTATGAGTATGAGCATGAGCATGAGCATGAGCGTGAGCGTGAGAATAAGCATGAGTATGAGTTTAACTATGAGTATGAGTACGAGTATGCGTACGATTATGAGTATGAGTATGAGTATGAGTATGAGTATGAGTATGAGTATGAGTATGAGTATAAGTATGAGTATGAGTATGAGTATGAGTATGAGTATGAGTATGAGTATGAGTATGGGTATGAGTATGAGTATGAGTATGAGTATAAGAATCAGCATGAGCATGAGTATGAGTATGAGTATGAGTATGAGTATGAGTATGAGTATAAGTATGAGTATGAGTATGAGTATGAGTATGAGTATAAGTATTAGTATGAGTATGAGTACGAGTATTAGTATGAGTATGAGTATGAGTATGAGTATGAGTTTAAGTATGAGTATGAGTATGAGTATGTGCATGAGTATGAGTATGTGTATGAGTATGAGTATGAGTATGAGTATGAGTATGAGTATGAGTATAAGTATGAGAATGAGTATGAGTGTGAGCATGAGAATGAGTATGAGTATGTGTATGAGTATGAGTTTGAGTATGAGTATGAGTATGAGTATGAGTATGAGTATGAGAATGAGTATGAGTATGAGTATGAGTATGAGTATGAGTATGAGTATGAGTATAAGTATGAGTATGAGTATGAGTATGAGTATGAGTATGATTATGAGTATGAGTATAAGTATTAGTATGAGTATGAGTACGAGTATTAGTATGAGTATGAGTATGAGTATGAGTTTAAGTGTGAGTATGAGTATGAGCATGAGTATGAGTATGAGTATGAGTATGAGTATGAGTATGAGTATGTGTATGAGTATGAGTATGAGTATGAGTATGAGTATGAGTATGAGTATAAGTATGGGAATGAGTATGAGTGTGAGTATGAGAATGAGTATGAGTATGTGTATGAGTATGAGTATGAGTATGAGTATGGGTATGAGTATGAGTATATGTATGAGAATGAGTATGAGTGTGAGTATGAGAATGAGTATGAGTATGTGTATGAGTATGAGTTTGAGTATGAGTATGAGTATGAGTATGAGTATGACTATGAGTATGAGTATGAGTATAAGTATTAGTATTAGTATTAGTATGAGTACGAGTATTAGTATGAGTATGAGTATGAGAATGAGTATGAGTATGAGTATGAGTAAGAGTATGAGTATGAGTATGAGTGTGAGTATGAGTATGAGTATGAGTTTGAGATTGAGTATGAGTATGAGTATGAGTATGAGTATGAGTATGAGTATGAGTTTAAGTATGAGTATGAGTTTAAGTATGAGTATGAGTTTAAGTATGAGTATGAGTATGAGTATGAGTATGACTATGAGTATGAGTATGAGTATAAGTATTAGTATTAGTATTAGTATGAGTACGAGTATTAGTATGAGTATGAGTATGAGAATGAGTATGAGTATGAGTATGAGTATGAGTATGAGTATGAGTATGAGTTTAAGTATGAGTATGAGTATGAGTATGTGCATGAGTATGAGTATGTGTATGAGTATGAGTATGAGTATGAGTTTAAGTGTGAGTATGAGTATGAGTATGAGTATAAGTATTAGTATTAGTATGAGTATGAGTATGAGTTAAAGTATGAGTATGAGTATGAGTATGTGCATGAGTATGAGTAAGTGTATGAGTATGAGTATGAGTATGAGTATGAGTATGTGTATGAGTATGAGTATGAGTATGAGTATGAGTATGAGTATGAGTATGAGTATGAGTATAAGTATGAGAATGAGTATGAGTGTGAGTATGAGAATGAGTATGAGTATGTGTATGAGTATGACTATGAGTTTGAGTATGAGTATGAGCATGAGCATGAGCATGAGCGTGAGCGTGAGAATAAGCATGAGTATGAGTTTAACTATGAGTATGAGTACGAGTATGCGTACGATTATGAGTATGAGTATGAGTATGAGTATGAGTATGAGTATGAGTATGAGTATGAGTATAAGTATGAGTATGAGTATGAGTATGAGTATGAGTATGAGTATGAGTATGAGTATGAGTATGAGTATGAGTATGAGTATGAGTATGAGTATAAGTATGAGTATGAGTATGAGTATGAGTATGAGTATGAGTATGAGTTAAAGTATGAGTATGAGTATGAGTATGTGCATGAGTATGAGTATGTGTATGAGTATGAGTATGAGTATGAGTATGTGTATGAGTATGAGTATGAGTATGAGTATGAGTATGAGTATGAGTATGAGTATAAGTATGAGAATGAGTATGAGTGTGAGTATGAGAATGAGTATGAGTATGTGTATGAGTATGAGTATGATTATGAGTATGAGTATGAGTATGAGTATGAGTATGAGTATGAGTATGAGTATGAGTATGAGTATGAGTATGAGTATAAGTATGAGTATGAGTATGAGAATGAGTATGAGTATGAGTATGAGTATGAGTATGAGTATAAGTATGAGTATGAGTATGAGTATGAGTATGAGTATGAGTATGAGTATGAGTATGAGTATGAGTATGTGCATGAGTATGAGTATGTGTATGAGCATGAGTATGAGTATGAGTATGAGTATGAGTATGAGTATGTGTATGAGTATGAGTATGAGTATGAGTATGAGTATGAGTATGAGTATGAGTATGAGTATGAGTATGAGTATGAGTATGAGTATGAGTATGAGTATGAGTTAGAGTATGAGTATGTGTATGAGTATGAGTATGAGTATGAGTATGAGTATGAGTATGAGTGTGAGTGTGAGTGCGAATGTGAGTATGAGCATGTGTATGAGTATGAGTATGAGTATGACTATGAGTATGAGTATGAGTATGAGCATGAGCATGAGCATGAGCATGAGCGTGAGCGTGAGAATAAGCATGAGTATGAATTTAACTATGAGTATGAGTACGAGTATGCGTATGAATATGAGTATGAGTATGAGTATGAGTATGAGTATGGGTATGAGTATGAGTATGAGTATGAGTATAAGAATCAGCATGAGCATGAGTATGAGTATGAGTATGAGTATGAGTATGAGTATAAGTATGAGTATGAGTATGAGTATGAGTATGAGTATAAGTATTAGTATGAGTATGAGTACGAGTATTAGTATGAGTATGAGTATGAGTATGAGTATGAGTTTAAGTATGAGTATGAGTATGAGTATGTGCATGAGTATGAGTATGTGTATGAGTATGAGTATGAGTATGAGTATGAGTATGAGTATGAGTATAAGTATGAGAATGAGTATGAGTGTGAGCATGAGAATGAGTATGAGTATGTGTATGAGTATGAGTTTGAGTATGAGTATGAGTATGAGTATGAGTATGAGTATGAGAATGAGTATGAGTATGAGTATGAGTATGAGTATGAGTATGAGTATGAGTATAAGTATGAGTATGAGTATGAGTATGAGTATGAGTATGAGTATGAGTATGAGTATAAGTATTAGTATGAGTATGAGTACGAGTATTAGTATGAGTATGAGTATGAGTATGAGTTTAAGTGTGAGTATGAGTATGAGCATGAGTATGAGTATGAGTATGAGTATGAGTATGAGTATGAGTATGTGTATGAGTATGAGTATGAGTATGAGTATGAGTATGAGTATGAGTATAAGTATGGGAATGAGTATGAGTGTGAGTATGAGAATGAGTATGAGTATGTGTATGAGTATGAGTATGAGTATGAGTATGGGTATGAGTATGAGTATATGTATGAGAATGAGTATGAGTGTGAGTATGAGAATGAGTATGAGTATGTGTATGAGTATGAGTTTGAGTATGAGTATGAGTATGAGTATGAGTATGACTATGAGTATGAGTATGAGTATAAGTATTAGTATTAGTATTAGTATGAGTACGAGTATTAGTATGAGTATGAGTATGAGAATGAGTATGAGTATGAGTATGAGTAAGAGTATGAGTATGATTATGAGTGTGAGTATGAGTATGAGTATGAGTTTGAGAATGAGTATGAGTATGAGTATGAGTATGAGTATGAGTATGAGTATGAGTTTAAGTATGAGTATGAGTTTAAGTATGAGTATGAGTTTAAGTATGAGTATGAGTATGAGTATGAGTATGACTATGAGTATGAGTATGAGTATAAGTATTAGTATTAGTATTAGTATGAGTACGAGTATTAGTATGAGTATGAGTATGAGAATGAGTATGAGTATGAGTATGAGTATGAGTATGAGTATGAGTTTAAGTATGAGTATGAGTATGAGTATGTGCATGAGTATGAGTATGTGTATGAGTATGAGTATGAGTATGAGTTTAAGTGTGAGTATGAGTATGAGTATGAGTATAAGTATTAGTATTAGTATGAGTATGAGTATGAGTTAAAGTATGAGTATGAGTATGAGTATGTGCATGAGTATGAGTAAGTGTATGAGTATGAGTATGAGTATGAGTATGAGTATGTGTATGAGTATGAGTATGAGTATGAGTATGAGTATGAGTATGAGTATGAGTATGAGTATGAGTATAAGTATGAGAATGAGTATGAGTGTGAGTATGAGAATGAGTATGAGTATGTGTATGAGTATGAGTATGATTATGAGTATGAGTATGAGTATGAGTATGAGTATGAGTATGAGTATGAGTATGAGTATGAGTATGAGTATGAGTATGAGTATGAGTTTAAGTATGAGTATGAGTATGAGTATGTGCATGAGTATGAGTATGTGTATGAGTATGAGTATGAGTATGAGTTTAAGTGTGAGTATGAGTATGAGTATGAGTATAAGTATTAGTATTAGTATGAGTATGAGTATGAGTACGAGTATTAGTATGAGTATGAGTATGAGTATGAGTTTAAGTATGAGTATGAGTATGAGTATGTGCATGAGTATGAGTATGTGTATGATTATGAGTATGAGTATGAGTATGAGTATGTGTATGAGTATAAGTATGAGAATGAGTATGAGTGTGAGTATGAGAATGAGTATGAGTATGTGTATGAGTATGAGTATGAGTATGAGTATGAGTATGAGTATGAGTATGTGTATGAGTATGAGTGTGAGTATGAGTATGAGTATGAGTATGAGTATGAGTATGAGTATGAGTATGAGTATGAGTATGAGTATGAGTATGAGTATGAGTATGAGTATGAGTATGAGTATGAGTATGAGTATGAGTATGAGTATAAGTATGAGTATGAGTATGAGTATGAGTATGAGTATGAGTATAAGTATGAGTATGAGTATGAGTATGAGTATGAGTATGAGTATGAGTATGAGTATGAGTATGAGTATGTGCATGAGTATGAGTATGTGTATGAGTATGAGTATGAGTATGAGTATGAGTATGAGTATGTGTATGAGTATGAGTATGAGTATGAGTATGAGTATGAGTATGAGTATGAGTATGAGTATGAGTAGGAGTACGAGTAGGAGTACGAGTATGCGTATGAGTATGAGTATGAGTATGAGTATGAGTATGAGTGTGAGTGTGAGTGCGAATGTGAGTATGAGCATGTGTATGAGTATGAGTATGAGTATGACTATGAGTTTGAGTATGAGTATGAGCATGAGCATGAGCATGAGCGTGAGCGTGAGAATAAGCATGAGTATGAGTTTAACTATGAGTATGAGTACGAGTATGCGTACGAATATGAGTATGAGTATGAGTATGAGTATGAGTATGAGTATGAGTATGAGTATGAGTATAAGTATGAGTATGAGTATGAGTATGAGTATGAGTATGAGTATGAGTATGAGTATGAGTATGAGTATGAGTATGAGTATGAGTATAAGTATGAGTATGAGTATGAGTATGAGTATGAGTATGAGTATGAGTATGAGTATGAGTATGAGTATGAGTATGTGCATGAGTATGAGTATGTGTATGAGTATGAGTATGAGTATGAGTATGAGTATGAGTATGTGTATGAGTATGAGTATGAGTATGAGTATGAGTATGAGTATGAGTATGAGTATGAGTATGAGTTAGAGTATGAGTATGTGTATGAGTATGAGTATGAGTATGAGTATGAGTATGAGTGTGAGTGTGATTGCGAATGTGAGTATGAGCATGTGTATGAGTATGAGTATGAGTATGACTATGAGTATGAGTATGAGTATGAGCATGAGCATGAGCATGAGTATGAGCGTGAGCGTGAGAATAAGCATGAGTATGAGTTTAACTATGAATATGAGTACGAGTATGCGTATGAATATGAGTATGAGTATGAGTATGAGTATGGGTATGAGTATGAGTATGAGTATGAGTATAAGAATGAGCATGAGCTGAAGTATGAGTATGAGTATGATTATGAGTATGAGTATGAGTATGAGTATAAGTATGAGTATGAGTATGAGTATGAGTATGAGTATAAGTATTAGTATGAGTATGAGTACGAGTATTAGTATGAGTATGAGTATGAGTATGAGTATGAGTATGAGTATGAGTTTAAGTATGAGTATGAGTATGAGTATGTGCATGAGTATGAGTATGTGTATGAGTATGAGTATGAGTATGAGTATGAGTATGAGTATGAGTATGATTCTGTGTATGAGTATAAGTATGAGAATGAGTATGAGTGTGAGTATGAGAATGAGTATGAGTATGTGTATGAGTATGAGTTTGAGTATGAGTATGAGTATGAGTATGAGTATGAGTATGAGTATGAGTATGAGTATAAGTATGAGTATGAGTATGAGTATGAGTATGAGTATGAGTATGAGTATGAGTATGAGTATAAGTATTAGTATGAGTATGAGTACGAGTATTAGTATGAGTATGAGTATGAGTTTAAGTGTGAGTATGAGTACGAGTATTAGTATGAGTATGAGTATAAGTATTAGTATGAGTATGAGTACGAGTATTAGTATGAGTATGAGTATAAGTATTAGTATGAGTATGAGTACGAGTATTAGTATGAGTATGAGTATGAGTTTAAGTGTGAGTATGAGTACGAGTATTAGTATGAGTATGAGTATAAGTATTAATATGAGTATGAGTACGAGTATTAGTATGAGTATGAGTATGAGTATAAGTATTAGTATGAGTATGAGTACGAGTATTAGTATGAGTATGAGTATGAGTATGAGTATGAGTATGAGTATGAGTATGAGTATAAGTATTAGTATGAGTATGAGTACCAGCATTAGTATGAGTATGAGTATGAGTATGAGTTTAAGTATGAGTATGAGTATGAGTATGAGTATGAGTATGTGCATGAGTATGAGTATGTGTATGAGTATGAGTATGAGTATGAGTATGAGTATGAGTATGAGTATGAGTATGAGTATGAGTATGTGTATGAGTATGAGTATGAGTATGAGTATGAGTATGAGTATGAGTATGAGTATGAGTATGAGTTAGAGTATGAGTATGTGTATGAGTATGAGTATGAGTATGAGTGTGAGTGTGAGTGCGAATGTGAGTATGAGCATGTGTATGAGTATGAGTATGAGTATGACTATGACTATGAGTATGAGTATGAGTATGAGCATGAGCATGAGCATGAGCGTGAGCGTGAGAATAAGCATGAGTATGAGTTTAACTATGAGTATGAGTACGAGTATGCGTATGAATATGAGTATGAGTATGAGTATGAGTATGAGTATGGGTATGAGTAAGAGTATGAGTATGTGTATGAGTATGAGTATGAGTATGAGTATGAGTATGAGTATGAGTATGATTCTGGGTATGAGTATGAGTATGAGTATGAGTATGAGTATGAGTATGAGTATGAGTATAAGTATGAGTATGAGTATGAGTATGAGTATGAGTATGAGTATGAGTATAAGTATTAGTATGAGTATGAGTACGAGTATTAGTATGAGTATGAGTATGAGTATGAGTATGAGTTTAAGTGTGAGTATGAGTATGAGCATGAGTATGAGTATGAGTATAAGTATTAGTATGAGTATGAGTACGAGTATTAGTATGAGTATGAGTATGAGTATGAGTTAAAGTATGAGTATGAATATGAGTATGTGCATGAGTATGAGTATGTGTATGAGTATGAGTATGAGTATGAGTATGTGTATGAGTATGAGTATGAGTATGAGTATGAGTATGAGTATGAGTATGAGTATAAGTATGGGAATGAGTATGAGTATGAGTATGACTATGAGTATGAGTATGAGTATGAGTATAAGTATTAGTATTAGTATTAGTATGAGTACGAGTATTAGTATGAGTATGAGAATGAGTATGAGTATGAGTATGAGTAAGAGTATGAGTATGAGTATGAGTGTGAGTATGAGTATGAGTATGAGTTTGAGTATGAGTATGAGTATGAGTATGAGTATGTGTATGAGTATGAGTATGAGTATGAGTTTAAGTATGAGTATGAGTTTAATTATGAGTATGAGTTTAAGTATGAGTATGAGTATGAGTATGAGTATGAGTATTAGTATGAGTATGAGTACGAGTATTAGTATGAGTACGAGTATGAGTATGAGTTAAAGTATGAGTATGAGTATGAGTATGTGCATGAGTATGAGTATGTGTATGAGTATGAGTATGAGTATGAGTATGTGTATGAGTATGAGTATGAGTATGAGTATGAGTATGAGTATGAGTATGAGTATAAGTATGAGAATGAGTATGAGTGTGAGTATGAGGATGAGTATGAGTATGTGTATGAGTATGAGTATGATTATGAGTATGAGTATGAGTATGAGTATGAGTATGAGTATGAGTATGAGTATGAGTATGAGTATGAGTATGAGTATGAGTATGAGTTTAAGTATGAGTATGAGTATGAGTATGTGCATGAGTATGAGTATGTGTATGAGTATGAGTATGAGTATGAGTTTAAGTGTGAGTATGAGTATGAGTATGAGTATGAGTATAAGTATTAGTATTAGTATGAGTATGAGTACGAGTATTAGTATGAGTATGAGTATGAGTTTAAGTATGAGTGTGAGTATGAGTATGAGTATGTGCATGAGTATGAGTATGTGTATGAGTATGAGTATGAGTATGAGTATGAGTATGAGTATGAGTATGAGTATGAGTATGAGTATGAGTATAAGTATGCGAATGAGTATGAGTGTGAGTATGAGAATGAGTATGAGTATGTGTATGAGTATGAGTATGAGTATGAGTATGAGTATGAGTATGAGTATGAGTATGAGTATGAGTATGAGTATGAGTATGAGTATGAGTATGAGTATGAGTATGAGCATGAGCATGAGCGTGAGCGTGAGAATAAGCATGAGTATGAGTTTAACTATGAGTATGAGTACGAGTATGCGTATGAATACGAGTATGAGTATGAGTATGAGTATGAGTATGAGTATGAGTATGAGTATGAGTATGAGTATGAGTATGAGTATGAGTATGAGTATGAGTATGAGTATGAGTATGAGTATGAGTATGAGTATGAGTATGAGTATGAGTATGAGTATGAGTATGAGTATGAGTATGAGTATGAGTATGAGTATGAGTATGAGTATGAGTATGAGTATGAGTATGAGTATGAGTATGAGTATGAGTATGAGTATGAGTATAAGTATTAGTATGAGTATGAGTACGAGTATTAGTATGAGTATGAGTATGAGTATGAGTTAAAGTATGAGTATGAGTATGAGTATGTGCATGAGTATGAGTATGTGTATGAGTATGAGTATGAGTATGAGTATGAGTATGTGTATGAGTATGAGTATGAGTATGAGTATGAGTATGAGTATGAGTATGAGTATAAGTATGAGAATGAGTATGAGTGTGAGTATGAGAATGAGTATGAGTATGTGTATGAGTATGAGTATGATTATGAGTATGAGTATGAGTATGAGTATGAGTATGAGTATGAGTATGAGTATGAGTATGAGTATGAGTATGAGTATGAGTATGAGTATAAGTATGAGTATGAGTATGAGTATGAGTATGAGTATGAGTATGAGTATGAGTATGAGTATAAGTATGAGTATGAGTATGAGTATGAGTATGAGTATGAGTATGAGTATGAGTATGAGTATGAGTATGTGCATGAGTATGAGTATGTGTATGAGTATGAGTATGAGTATGAGTATGAGTATGAGTATGTGTATGAGTATGAGTATGAGTATGAGTATGAGTATGAGTATGAGTATGAGTATGAGTATGAGTATGAGTATGAGTTAGAGTATGAGTATGTGTATGAGTATGAGTATGAGTATGAGTATGAGTATGAGTATGAGTGTGAGTGTGAGTGCGAATGTGAGTATGAGCATGTGTATGAGTATGAGTATGAGTATGACTATGAGTATGAGTATGAGTATGAGCATGAGCATGAGCATGAGCATGAGCATGAGCGTGAGCGTGAGAATAAGCATGAGTATGAATTTAACTATGAGTATGAGTACGAGTATGCGTATGAATATGAGTATGAGTATGAGTATGAGTATGAGTATGGGTATGAGTATGAGTATGAGTATGAGTATAAGAATGAGCATGAGCATGAGTATGAGTATGAGTATGAGTATGAGTATGAGTATGAGTATAAGTATGAGTATGAGTATGAGTATGAGTATGAGTATAAGTATTAGTATGAGTATGAGTATGAGTTTAAGTATGAGTATGAGTATGAGTATGTGCATGAGTATGAGTATGTGTATGAGTATGAGTATGAGTATGAGTATGAGTATGAGTATGAGTATAAGTATGAGAATGAGTATGAGTGTGAGCATGAGAATGAGTATGAGTATGTGTATGAGTATGAGTTTGAGTATGAGTATGAGTATGAGTATGAGTATGAGAATGAGTATGAGTATGAGTATGAGTATGAGTATGAGTATGAGTATGAGTATGAGTATAAGTATGAGTATGAGTATGAGTATGAGTATGAGTATGAGTATGAGTATGAGTATAAGTATTAGTATGAGTATGAGTACGAGTATTAGTATGAGTATGAGTATGAGTATGAGTATGAGTTTAAGTGTGAGTATGAGTATGAGCATGAGTATGAGTATGAGTATGAGTATGAGTATGAGTATGTGTATGAGTATGAGTATGAGTATGAGTATGAGTATGAGTATAAGTATTGGAATGAGTATGAGTGTGAGTATGAGAATGAGTATGAGTATGTGTATGAGTATGAGTATGAGTATGAGTATGGGTATGAGTATGAGTATATGTATGAGAATGAGTATGAGTGTGAGTATGAGAATGAGTATGAGTATGTGTATGAGTATGAGTTTGAGTATGAGTATGAGTATGAGTATGAGTATGACTATGAGTATGAGTATGAGTATAAGTATTAGTATTAGTATTAGTATGAGTACGAGTATTAGTATGAGTATGAGTATGAGAATGAGTATGAGTATGAGTATGAGTAAGAGTATGAGTATGAGTATGAGTGTGAGTATGAGTATGAGTATGAGTTTGAGTATGAGTATGAGTATGAGTATGAGTATGAGTATGAGTATGAGTATGAGTATGAGTTTAAGTATGAGTATGAGTTTAAGTATGAGTATGAGTTTAAGTATGAGTATGAGTATGAGTATGAGTATGAGTATGAGTATGAGTATGAGTATGAGTATGAGTATGAGTATGAGTATGAGTATGAGTATGAGTATGAGTATGAGTATAAGTATGAGTATGAGTATGAGTATGAGTATAAGTATTAGTATGAGTATGAGTACGAGTATTAGTATGAGTATGAGTATGAGTATGAGTATGAGTTTAAGTATGAGTATGAGTATGAGTATGAGTATGTGCATGAGTATGAGTATGTGTATGAGTATGAGTATGAGTATGAGTATGAGTATGAGTATGTGTATGAGTATAAGTATGAGTATGAGTATGAGTATGAGTATGAGTATGAGTATGAGTATAAGTATTAGTATGAGTATGAGTACGAGTATTAGTATGAGTATGAGTATGAGTATGAGTTTAAGTGTGAGTATGAGTATGAGCATGAGTATGAGTATGAGTATGAGTATGAGTATGAGTATGAGTATGAGTATGAGTATGAGTATGAGTATGAGTATGAGTATGAGTATGAGTATAAGTATTAGTATGAGTATGAGTATGAGTATGAGTTAAAGTATGAGTATGAGTATGAGTATGTGCATGAGTATGAGTAAGTGTATGAGTATGAGTATGAGTATGAGTATGAGTATGTGTATGAGTATGAGTATGAGTATGAGTATGAGTATGAGTATGAGTATGAGTATGAGTATGAGTATAAGTATGAGAATGAGTATGAGTGTGAGTATGAGAATGAGTATGAGTATGTGTATGAGTATGAGTATGAGTATGATTATGAGTATGAGTATGAGTATGAGTATGAGTATGAGTATGAGTATGAGTATGAGTATGAGTATGAGTATGAGTATGAGTTTAAGTATGAGTATGAGTATGAGTATGTGCATGAGTATGAGTATGTGTATGAGTATGAGTATGAGTATGAGTTTAAGTGTGAGTATGAGTATGAGTATGAGTATAAGTATTAGTATTAGTATGAGTATGAGTATGAGTACGAGTATTAGTATGAGTATGAGTATGAGTATGAATATGAGTATGAGTATGAGTATGAGTATGAGTATGAGTATGAGTATAAGTATTAGTATGAGTATGAGTATGAGTATGAGTTAAAGTATGAGTATGAGTATGAGTATGTGCATGAGTATGAGTATGTGTATGATTATGAGTATGAGTATGAGTATGAGTATGAGTATGAGTATGTGTATGAGTATGAGTATGAGTATGAGTATGAGTATGAGTATGAGTATGAGTATGAGTATGAGTATGAGTTAGAGTATGAGTATGTGTATGAGTATGAGTATGAGTATGAGTATGAGTATGAGTGTGAGTGTGATTGCGAATGTGAGTATGAGCATGTGTATGAGTATGAGTATGAGTATGACTATGAGTATGAGTATGAGTATGAGCATGAGCATGAGCATGAGTATGAGCGTGAGCGTGAGAATAAGCATGAGTATGAGTTTAACTATGAGTATGAGTACGAGTATGCGTATGAATATGAGTATGAGTATGAGTATGAGTATGGGTATGAGTATGAGTATGAGTATGAGTATGAGTATAAGAATGAGCATGAGCTGAAGTATGAGTATGAGTATGATTATGAGTATGAGTATGAGTATGAGTATAAGTATGAGTATGAGTATGAGTATGAGTATGAGTATGAGTATGAGTATGAGTTTAAGTATGAGTATGAGTATGATTCTGTGTATGAGTATAAGTATGAGAATGAGTATGAGTGTGAGTATGAGAATGAGTATGAGTATGTGTATGAGTATGAGTTTGAGTATGAGTATGAGTATGAGTATGAGTATGAGTATGAGTATGAGTATGAGTATAAGTATGAGTATAAGTATGAGTATGAGTATGAGTATGAGTATGAGTATGAGTATGAGTATGAGTATGAGTATAAGTATTAGTATGAGTATGAGTACGAGTATTAGTATGAGTATGAGTATGAGTTTAAGTGTGAGTATGAGTACGAGTATTAGTATGAGTATGAGTATAAGTATTAGTATGAGTATGAGTACGAGTATTAGTATGAGTATGAGTATAAGTATTAGTATGAGTATGAGTACGAGTATTAGTATGAGTATGAGTATGAGTTTAAGTGTGAGTATGAGTACGAGTATTAGTATGAGTATGAGTATAAGTATTAGTATGAGTATGAGTACGAGTATTAGTATGAGTATGAGTATGAGTATAAGTATTAGTATGAGTATGAGTACGAGTATTAGTATGAGTATGAGTATGAGTATGAGTATGAGTATGAGTATGAGTATGAGTATAAGTATTAGTATGAGTATGAGTACCAGCATTAGTATGAGTATGAGTATGAGTATGAGTTTAAGTATGAGTATGAGTATGAGTATGAGTATGAGTATGTGCATGAGTATGAGTATGTGTATGAGTATGAGTATGAGTATGAGTATGAGTATGAGTATGAGTATGAGTATGAGTATGAGTAAGAGTATGACTATGACTATGAGTATGAGTATGAGTATGAGCATGAGCATGAGCATGAGCGTGAGCGTGAGAATAAGCATGAGTATGAGTTTAACTATGAGTATGAGTACGAGTATGCGTATGAATATGAGTATGAGTATGAGTATGAGTATGAGTATGGGTATGAGTAAGAGTATGAGTATGTGTATGAGTATGAGTATGAGTATGAGTATGAGTATGAGTATGAGTATGATTCTGTGTATGAGTATGAGTATGAGTATGAGTATGAGTATGAGTATGAGTATGAGTATAAGTATGAGTATGAGTATGAGTATGAGTATGAGTATGAGTATGAGTATGAGTATGTGTATGAGTATGAGTATGAGTATGAGTATGAGTATGAGTATGAGTATGAGTATAAGTATGGGAATGAGTATGAGTATGACTATGAGTATGAGTAAGAGTATGAGTATAAGTATTAGTATTAGTATTAGTATGAGTACGAGTATTAGTATGAGTATGAGAATGAGTATGAGTATGAGTATGAGTAAGAGTATGAGTATGAGTATGAGTGTGAGTATGAGTATGAGTATGAGTTTGAGTATGAGTATGAGTATGAGTATGAGTATGTGTATGAGTATGAGTATGAGTATGAGTTTAAGTATGAGTATGAGTTTAAGTATGAGTATGAGTTTAAGTATGAGTATGAGTATGAGTATGAGTATGAGTATTAGTATGAGTATGAGTACGAGTATTAGTATGAGTACGAGTATGAGTATGAGTTAAAGTATGAGTATGAGTATGAGTATGTGCATGAGTATGAGTATGTGTATGAGTATGAGTATGAGTATGAGTATGTGTATGAGTATGAGTATGAGTATGAGTATGAGAATGAGTATGATTATGAGTATGAGTATGAGTATGAGTATGAGTATGAGTATGAGTATGAGTATGAGTATGAGTATGAGTATGAGTATGAGTATGAGTTTAAGTATGAGTATGAGTATGAGTATGTGCATGAGTATGAGTATGTGTATGAGTATGAGTATGAGTATGAGTTTAAGTGTGAGTATGAGTATGAGTATGAGTATGAGTATAAGTATTAGTATTAGTATGAGTATGAGTACGAGTATTAGTATGAGTATGAGTATGAGTTTAAGTATGAGTATGAGTATGAGTATGAGTATGTGCATGAGTATGAGTATGTGTATGAGTATGAGTATGAGTATGAGTATGAGTATGAGTATGAGTATGAGTATGAGTATGAGTATGAGTATAAGTATGCGAATGAGTATGAGTGTGAGTATGAGAATGAGTATGAGTATGTGTATGAGTATGAGTATGAGTATGAGTATGAGTATGAGTATGAGTATGAGTATGAGTATGAGTATGAGTATGAGTATGAGTATGAGTATGAGTATGAGTATGAGTATGAGTATGAGTATGAGTATGAGTATGAGTATGAGTATGAGTATGAGTATGAGTATGAGTATGAGTATGAGTATGAGTATGAGTATGAGTATGAGTATGAGTATGAGTATGAGTATGAGTATGAGTATGAGTATGAGTATGAGTATGAGTATGAGTATGAGTATAAGTATTAGTATGAGTATGAGTACGAGTATTAGTATGAGTATGAGTATGAGTATGAGTTAAAGTATGAGTATGAGTATGAGTATGTGCATGAGTATGAGTATGTGTATGAGTATGAGTATGAGTATGAGTATGTGTATGAGTATGAGTATGAGTATGAGTATGAGTAAGAGTATGAGTATGAGTTTAAGTATGAGTATGAGTTTAAGTATGAGTATGAGTTTAAGTATGAGTATGAGTATGAGTATGAGTATGAGTATTAGTATGAGTATGAGTACGAGTATTAGTATGAGTACGAGTATGAGTATGAGTTAAAGTATGAGTATGAGTATGAGTATGTGCATGAGTATGAGTATGTGTATGAGTATGAGTATGAGTATGAGTATGAGTATAAGTATTGGTATGAGTATGAGTATGAGTATTAGTATGAGTATGAGTATGAGTATGAGTTAAAGTATGAGTATGAGTATGAGTATGTGCATGAGTATGAGTATGTGTATGAGTATGAGTATGAGTATGAGTATGTGTATGAGTATGAGTATGAGTATGAGTATGAGTATGAGTATGAGTATGAGTATGAGTATAAGTATGAGAATGAGTATGAGTGTGAGTATGAGAATGAGTATGAGTATGAGTATGTGCATGAGTATGAGTATGTGTATGAGTATGAGTATGAGTATGAGTATGAGTATGAGTATGAGTATGAGTATGAGTATGAGTATGAGTATGAGTATGAGTATGAGTATGAGTATAAGTATGAGTATGAGTATGAGTATGAGTATGAGTATAAGTATTAGTATGAGTATGAGTACGAGTATTAGTATGACTATGAGTATGAGTATGAGTATGAGTTTAAGTATGAGTATGAGTATGAGTATGAGTATGTGCATGAGTATGAGTATGTGTATGAGTATGAGTATGAGTATGAGTATGAGTATGTGTATGAGTATAAGTATGAGTATGAGTACGAGTATGAGTATGAGTATGAGTATGAGTATGAGTATGAGTATGAGTATAAGTATTAGTATGAGTATGAGTACGAGTATTAGTATGAGTATGAGTATGAGTATGAGTTTAAGTGTGAGTATGAGTATGAGCATGAGTATGAGTATGAGTATGAGTATGAGTATGAGTATGAGTATGAGTATGAGTATGATTATGAGTATGAGTATGAGTATGAGTATGAGTATGAGTATGAGTATGAGTATGAGTATGAGTATGAGTATGAGTATGAGTATGAGTATGAGTTTAAGTATGAGTATGAGTATGAGTATGTGCATGAGTATGAGTATGTGTATGAGTATGAGTATGAGTATGAGTTTAAGTGTGAGTATGAGTATAAGTATTAGTATTAGTATGAGTATGAGTACGAGTATTAGTATGAGTATGAGTATGAGTTTAAGTATGAGTATGAGTATGAGTATGTGCATTAGTATGAGTATGTGTATGAGTATGAGTATGAGTATGAGTATGAGTATGAGTATGAGTATGAGTATGAGTATGAGTATGAGTATAAGTATGCGAATGAGTATGAGTGTGAGTATGAGAATGAGTATGAGTATGTGTATGAGTATGAGTATGAATATGAGTATGAGTATGAGTATGAGTATGAGTATGAGTATGAGTATGAGTATGAGTATGAGTATGAGTATGAGTATGAGTATGAGTATGAGTATGAGTATGAGTATGAGTATGAGTATGAGTATGAGTATGAGTATGAGTATGAGTATGAGTATGAGTATGAGTATGAGTATGAGTATAAGTATGAGAATGAGTATGAGTGTGAGTATGAGAATGAGTATGAGTATGTGTATGAGTATGAGTATGATTATGAGTATGAGTATGAGTATGAGTATGAGTATGAGTATGAGTATGAGTATGAGTATGAGTATGAGTATGAGTATGAGTATGAGTATGAGTTTAAGTATGAGTATGAGTATGAGTATGTGCATGAGTATGAGTATGTGTATGAGTATGAGTATGAGTATGAGTTTAAGTGTGAGTATGAGTATGAGTATGAGTATGAGTATAAGTATTAGTATTAGTATGAGTATGAGTACGAGTATTAGTATGAGTATGAGTATGAGTTTAAGTATGAGTATGAGTATGAGTATGAGTATGTGCATGAGTATGAGTATGTGTATGAGTATGAGTATGAGTATGAGTATGAGTATGAGTATGAGTATGAGTATGAGTATAAGTATGCGAATGAGTATGAGTGTGAGTATGAGAATGAGTATGAGTATGTGTATGAGTATGAGTATGAGTATGAGTATGAGTATGAGTATGAGTATGAGTATGAGTATGAGTATGAGTATGAGTATGAGTATGAGTATGAGTATGAGTATGAGTATGAGTATGAGTATGAGTATGAGTATGAGTATGAGCATGAGTATGAGTATGAGTATGAGTATGAGTATGAGTATGAGTATAAGTATTAGTATGAGTATGAGCACGAGTATTAGTATGAGTATGAGTATGAGTATGAGTTAAAGTATGAGTATGAGTATGAGTATGTGCATGAGTATGAGTATGTGTATGAGTATGAGTATGAGTATGAGTATGAGTATGTGTATGAGTATGAGTATGAGTATGAGTATGAGTATGAGTATGAGTATGAGTATAAGTATGAGAATGAGTATGAGTGTGAGTATGAGAATGAGTATGAGTATGTGTATGAGTATGAGTATGATTATGAGTATGAGTATGAGTATGAGTATGAGTATGAGTATGAGTATGAGTATGAGTATGAGTATGAGTATGAGTATGAGTATGAGTATAAGTATGAGTATGAGTATGAGTATGAGTATGAGTATGAGTATGAGTATGAGTATGAGTATAAGTATGAGTATGAGTATGAGTATGAGTATGAGTATGATTATGAGTATGAGTATGAGTATGTGCATGAGTATGAGTATGTGTATGAGTATGAGTATGAGTATGAGTATGAGTATGAGTATGAGTATGTGTATGAGTATGAGTATGAGTATGAGTATGAGTATGAGTATGAGTATGAGTATGAGTATGAGTATGAGTATGAGTTAGAGTATGAGTATGTGTATGAGTATGAGTATGAGTATGAGTATGAGTATGAGTATGAGTATGAGTGTGAGTGTGAGTGCGAATGTGAGTATGAGCATGTGTATGAGTATGAGTATGAGTATGACTATGAGTATGAGTATGAGTATGAGCATGAGCATGAGCATGAGCATGAGCATGAGCGTGAGCGTGAGAATAAGCATGAGTATGAATTTAACTATGAGTATGAGTACGAGTATGCGTATGAATATGAGTATGAGTATGAGTATGAGTATGAGTATGGGTATGAGTATGAGTATGAGTATGAGTATAAGAATGAGCATGAGCATGAGTATGAGTATGAGTATGAGTATGTGTATGAGTATGAGTATAAGTATGAGTATGAGTATGAGTATGAGTATGAGTATAAGTATTAGTATGAGTATGAGTACGAGTATTAGTATGAGTATGAGTATGAGTATGAGTATGAGTTTAAGTATGAGTATGAGTATGAGTATGTGCATGAGTATGAGTATGTGTATGAGTATGAGTATGAGTATGAGTATGAGTATGAGTATGAGTATAAGTATGAGAATGAGTATGAGTGTGAGCATGAGAATGAGTATGAGTATGTGTATGAGTATGAGTTTGAGTATGAGTATGAGTATGAGTATGAGTATGAGTATGAGAATGAGTATGAGTATGAGTATGAGTATGAGTATGAGTATAAGTATGAGTATGAGTATGAGTATGAGTATGAGTATGAGTATGAGTATGAGTATGAGTATGAGTATGAGTATGAGTATAAGTATTAGTATGAGTATGAGTACGAGTATTAGTATGAGTATGAGTATGAGTATGAGTTTAAGTGTGAGTATGAGTATGAGCATGAGTATGAGTATGAGTATGAGTATGAGTATGAGTATGAGTATGTGTATGAGTATGAGTATGAGTATGAGTATGAGTATGAGTATGAGTATAAGTATGGGAATGAGTATGAGTGTGAGTATGAGAATGAGTATGAGTATGTGTATGAGTATGAGTATGAGTATGAGTATGGGTATGAGTATGAGTATATGTATGAGAATGAGTATGAGTGTGAGTATGAGAATGAGTATGAGTATGTGTATGAGTATGAGTTTGAGTATGAGTATGAGTATGAGTATGAGTATGACTATGAGTATGAGTATGAGTATAAGTATTAGTATTAGTATTAGTATGAGTACGAGTATTAGTATGAGTATGAGTATGAGAATGAGTATGAGTATGAGTATGAGTAAGAGTATGAGTATGAGTATGAGTGTGAGTATGAGTATGAGTATGAGTTTGAGTATGAGTATGAGTATGAGTATGAGTATGAGTATGAGTATGAGTATGAGTTTAAGTATGAGTATGAGTTTAAGTATGAGTATGAGTTTAAGTATGAGTATGAGTATGAGTATGAGTATGAGTATGAGTATGAGTATGAGTATGAGTATGAGTATGAGTATGAGTATGAGTATGAGTATGAGTATGAGTATGAGTATGAGTATGAGTATGAGTATAAGTATGAGTATGAGTATGAGTATGAGTATAAGTATTAGTATGAGTATGAGTACGAGTATTAGTATGAGTATGAGTATGAGTATGAGTATGAGTTTAAGTATGAGTATGAGTATGAGTATGAGTATGTGCATGAGTATGAGTATGTGTATGAGTATGAGTATGAGTATGAGTATGAGTATGTGTATGAGTATAAGTATGAGTATGAGTATGAGTATGAGTATGAGTATGAGTATGAGTATGAGTATAAGTATTAGTATGAGTATGAGTACGAGTATTAGTATGAGTATGAGTATGAGTATGAGTTTAAGTGTGAGTATGAGTATGAGCATGAGTATGAGTATGAGTATGAGTATGAGTATGAGTATGAGTATGAGTATGAGTATGAGTATGAGTATGAGTATGAGTATGAGTATGAGTATGAGTATAAGTATTAGTATGAGTATGAGTATGAGTATGAGTTAAAGTATGAGTATGAGTATGAGTATGTGCATGAGTATGAGTAAGTGTATGAGTATGAGTATGAGTATGAGTATGAGTATGTGTATGAGTATGAGTATGAGTATGAGTATGAGTATGAGTATGAGTATGAGTATGAGTATAAGTATGAGAATGAGTATGAGTGTGAGTATGAGAATGAGTATGAGTATGTGTATGAGTATGAGTATGATTATGAGTATGAGTATGAGTATGAGTATGAGTATGAGTATGAGTATGAGTATGAGTATGAGTATGAGTATGAGTTTAAGTATGAGTATGAGTATGAGTATGTGCATGAGTATGAGTATGTGTATGAGTATGAGTATGAGTATGAGTTTAAGTGTGAGTATGAGTATGAGTATGAGTATAAGTATTAGTATTAGTATGAGTATGAGTATGAGTACGAGTATTAGTATGAGTATGAGTATGAGTTTAAGTATGAGTATGAGTATGAGTATGTGCATGAGTATGAGTATGTGTATGATTATGAGTATGAGTATGAGTATGAGTATGAGTATGAGTATAAGTATGAGAATGAGTATGAGTGTGAGTATGAGAATGAGTATGAGTATGTGTATGAGTATGAGTATGAGTATGAGTATGAGTATGAGTATGAGTATGTGTATGAGTATGAGTGTGAGTATGAGTATGAGTATGAGTATGAGTATGAGTATGAGTATGAGTATGAGTATGAGTATGAGTATGAGTATGAGTATGAGTATGAGTATGAGTATGAGTATGAGTATGAGTATGAGTATGAGTATGAGTATGAGTATGAGTATAAGTATGAGTATGAGTATGAGTATGAATATGAGTATGAGTATAAGTATGAGTATGAGTATGAGTATGAGTATGAGTATGAGTATGAGTATGAGTATGAGTATGAGTATGAGTATGTGCATGAGTATGAGTATGTGTATGAGTATGAGTATGAGTATGAGTATGAGTATGAGTATGTGTATGAGTATGAGTATGAGTATGAGTATGAGTATGAGTATGAGTATGAGTATGAGTAGGAGTACGAGTAGGAGTACGAGTATGCGTATGAGTATGAGTATGAGTATGAGTATGAGTATGAGTGTGAGTGTGAGTGCGAATGTGAGTATGAGCATGTGTATGAGTATGAGTATGAGTATGACTATGAGTTTGAGTATGAGTATGAGCATGAGCATGAGCATGAGCGTGAGCGTGAGAATAAGCATGAGTATGAGTTTAACTATGAGTATGAGTACGAGTATGCGTACGAATATGAGTATGAGTATGAGTATGAGTATGAGTATGAGTATGAGTATGAGTATGAGTATAAGTATGAGTATGAGTATGAGTATGAGTATGAGTATGAGTATGAGTATGAGTATGAGTATGAGTATGAGTATGAGTATGAGTATGAGTATGAGTATAAGTATGAGTATGAGTATGAGTATGAGTGTGAGTATGAGTATGAGTATGAGTATGAGTATGAGTATGTGCATGAGTATGAGTATGTGTATGAGTATGAGTATGAGTATGAGTATGAGTATGAGTATGAGTATGTGTATGAGTATGAGTATGAGTATGAGTATGAGTATGAGTATGAGTATGAGTATGAGTTAGAGTATGAGTATGTGTATGAGTATGACTATGAGTATGAGTATGAGTATGAGCATGAGCATGAGCATGAGTATGAGCGTGAGCGTGAGAATAAGCATGAGTATGAGTTTAACTATGAGTATGAGTACGAGTATGCGTATGAATATGAGTATGAGTATGAGTATGAGTATGGGTATGAGTATGAGTATGAGTATGAGTATAAGAATGAGCATGAGCTGAAGTATGAGTATGAGTATGATTATGAGTATGAGTATGAGTATGAGTATAAGTATGAGTATGAGTATGAGTATGAGTATGAGTATGAGTATAAGTATTAGTATGAGTATGAGTACGAGTATTAGTATGAGTATGAGTATGAGTATGAGTATGAGTATGAGTATGAGTTTAAGTATGAGTATGAGTATGAGTATGTGCATGAGTATGAGTATGTGTATGAGTATGAGTATGAGTATGAGTATGAGTATGAGTATGAGTATGATTCTGTGTATGAGTATAAGTATGAGAATGAGTATGAGTGTGAGTATGAGAATGAGTATGAGTATGTGTATGAGTATGAGTTTGAGTATGAGTATGAGTATGAGTATGAGTATGAGTATGAGTATGAGTATGAGTATGAGTATGAGTATAAGTATGAGTATGAGTATGAGTATGAGTATGAGTATGAGTATGAGTATGAGTATGAGTATAAGTATTAGTATGAGTATGAGTACGAGTATTAGTATGAGTATGAGTATGAGTTTAAGTGTGAGTATGAGTACGAGTATTAGTATGAGTATGAGTATAAGTATTAGTATGAGTATGAGTACGAGTATTAGTATGAGTATGAGTATAAGTATTAGTATGAGTATGAGTACGAGTATTAGTATGAGTATGAGTATGAGTTTAAGTGTGAGTATGAGTACGAGTATTAGTATGAGTATGAGTATAAGTATTAGTATGAGTATGAGTACGAGTATTAGTATGAGTATGAGTATGAGTATGAGTATAAGTATTAGTATGAGTATGAGTACGAGTATTAGTATGAGTATGAGTATGAGTATGAGTATGAGTATGAGTATGAGTATGAGTATAAGTATTAGTATGAGTATGAGTACCAGCATTAGTATGAGTATGAGTATGAGTATGAGTTTAAGTATGAGTATGAGTATGAGTATGAGTATGAGTATGTGCATGAGTATGAGTATGTGTATGAGTATGAGTATGAGTATGAGTATGAGTATGAGTATGAGTATGAGTATGAGTATGAGTATGAGTATGAGTATGAGTATGTGTATGAGTATGAGTATGAGTATGAGTATGAGTATGAGTATGAGTATGAGTATGAGTTAGAGTATGAGTATGTGTATGAGTATGAGTATGAGTATGAGTATGAGTGTGAGTGTGAGTGCGAATGTGAGTATGAGCATGTGTATGAGTATGAGTATGAGTATGACTATGACTATGAGTATGAGTATGAGTATGAGCATGAGCATGAGCATGAGCGTGAGCGTGAGAATAAGCATGAGTATGAGTTTAACTATGAGTATGAGTACGAGTATGCGTATGAATATGAGTATGAGTATGAGTATGAGTATGAGTATGGGTATGAGTAAGAGTATGAGTATGTGTATGAGTATGAGTATGAGTATGAGTATGAGTTTAAGTATGAGTATGAGTATGAGTATGTGCATGAGTATGAGTATGTGTATGAGTATGAGTATGAGTATGAGTTTAAGTGTGAGTATGAGTATGAGTATGAGTATGAGTATAAGTATTAGTATTAGTATGAGTATGAGTACGAGTATTAGTATGAGTATGAGTATGAGTTTAAGTATGAGTATGAGTATGAGTATGAGTATGAGTATGAGTATAAGTATGAGTATGAGTATGAGTATGAGTATGAGTATGAGTATGAGTATGAGTATAAGTATGAGTATGAGTATGAGTATGAGTATGAGTATGAGTATGAGTATGAGTATGAGTATGTGCATGAGTATGAGTATGTGTATGAGCATGAGTATGAGTATGAGTATGAGTATGAGTATGAGTATGTGTATGAGTATGAGTATGAGTATGAGTATGAGTATGAGTATTAGTATGAGTATGAGTACGAGTATTAGTATGAGTATGAGTATGAGTTTAAGTATGAGTATGAGTATGAGTATGAGTATGAGTATGAGTATGAGTATGAGTATGAGTATGAGTATAAGTATGAGTATGAGTATGAGTATGAGTATGAGTATGAGTATGAGTATGAGTATGAGTATAAGTATTAGTATGAGTATGAGTACGAGTATTAGTATGAGTATGAGTATGAGTATAAGTATGAGTATGAGTATGAGTATGAGTATGAGTATGAGTATGAGTATGAGTATAAGTATGAGTATGAGTATGAGTATGAGTATGAGTATGAGTATGAGTATGAGTATGAGTATGTGCATGAGTATGAGTATGTGTATGAGCATGAGTATGAGTATGAGTATGAGTATGAGTATGAGTATGAGTATGAGCATGAGCATGAGCATGAGCGTGAGCGTGAGAATAAGCATGAGTATGAGTTTAACTATGAGTATGAGTACGAGTATGCGTATGAATATGAGTATGAGTATGAGTATGAGTATGAGTATGGGTATGAGTAAGAGTATGAGTATGTGTATGAGTATGAGTATGAGTATGAGTATGAGTTTAAGTATGAGTATGAGTATGAGTATGTGCATGAGTATGAGTATGTGTATGAGTATGAGTATGAGTATGAGTTTAAGTGTGAGTATGAGTATGAGTATGAGTATGAGTATAAGTATTAGTATTAGTATGAGTATGAGTACGAGTATTAGTATGAGTATGAGTATGAGTTTAAGTATGAGTATGAGTATGAGTATGAGTATGAGTATGAGTATGAGTATGAGTATGATTCTGTGTATGAGTATAAGTATGAGAATGAGTATGAGTGTGAGTATGAGAATGAGTATGAGTATGTGTATGAGTATGAGTTTGAGTATGAGTATGAGTATGAGTATGAGTATGAGTATGAGTATGAGTATGAGTATGAGTATGAGTATAAGTATGAGTATGAGTATGAGTATGAGTATGAGTATGAGTATGAGTATGAGTATGAGTATAAGTATTAGTATGAGTATGAGTACGAGTATTAGTATGAGTATGAGTATGAGTATAAGTATGAGTATGAGTATGAGTATGAGTATGAGTATGAGTATGAGTATGAGTATAAGTATGAGTATGAGTATGAGTATGAGTATGAGTATGAGTATGAGTATGAGTATGAGTATGTGCATGAGTATGAGTATGTGTATGAGCATGAGTATGAGTATGAGTATGAGTATGAGTATGAGTATGTGTATGAGTATGAGTATGAGTATGAGTATGAGTATGAGTATGAGTATGAGTATGAGTATGAGTATGAGTATGAGTATGAGTTAGAGTATGAGTATGTGTATGAGTATGAGTATGAGTATGAGTATGAGTATGAGTATGAGTGTGAGTGTGAGTGCGAATGTGAGTATGAGCATGTGTATGAGTATGAGTATGAGTATGACTATGAGTATGAGTATGAGTATGAGCATGAGCATGAGCATGAGCATGAGCATGAGCGTGAGCGTGAGAATAAGCATGAGTATGAATTTAACTATGAGTATGAGTACGAGTATGCGTATGAATATGAGTATGAGTATGAGTATGAGTATGGGTATGAGTATGAGTATGAGTATGAGTATGAGTATAAGAATGAGCATGAGCATGAGTATGAGTATGAGTATGAGTATGAGTATGAGTATGAGTATAAGTATGAGTATGAGTATGAGTATGAGTATGAGTATAAGTATTAGTATGAGTATGAGTACGAGTATTAGTATGAGTATGAGTATGAGTATGAGTATGAGTTTAAGTATGAGTATGAGTATGAGTATGTGCATGAGTATGAGTATGTGTATGAGTATGAGTATGAGTATGAGTATGAGTATGAGTATGAGTATAAGTATGAGAATGAGTATGAGTGTGAGCATGAGAATGAGTATGAGTATGTGTATGAGTATGAGTTTGAGTATGAGTATGAGTATGAGTATGAGTATGAGTATGAGTATGAGAATGAGTATGAGTATGAGTATGAGTATGAGTATGAGTATGAGTATGAGTATAAGTATGAGTATGAGTATGAGTATGAGTATGAGTATGAGTATGAGTATGAGTATAAGTATTAGTATGAGTATGAGTACGAGTATTAGTATGAGTATGAGTATGAGTATGAGTTTAAGTGTGAGTATGAGTATGAGCATGAGTATGAGTATGAGTATGAGTATGAGTATGAGTATGAGTATGAGTATAAGTATGAGAATGAGTATGAGTGTGAGTATGAGAATGAGTATGAGTATGTGTATGAGTATGAGTATGATTATGAGTATGAGTATGAGTATGAGTATGAGTATGAGTATGAGTATGAGTATGAGTATGAGTATGAGTATGAGTATGAGTTTAAGTATGAGTATGTGTATCAGTATGAGTATGAGTATGAGTATGAGTATGAGTATGAGTATGAGTATGTGTATGAGTATGAGTGTGAGTATGAGTATGAGTATGAGTATGAGTATGAGTATGAGTATGAGTATGAGTATGAGTATGAGTATGAGTATGAGTATGAGTATGAGTATGAGTATGAGTATGAGTATGAGTATGAGTATGAGTATGAGTATAAGTATGAGTATGAGTATGAGTATGAGTATGAGTATGAGTATAAGTATGAGTATGAGTATGAGTATGAGTATGAGTATGAGTATGAGTATGAGTGTGAGTATGAGTATGAGTATGTGCATGAGTATGAGTATGTGTATGAGTATGAGTATGAGTATGAGTATGAGTATGAGTATGTGTATGAGTATGAGTATGAGTATGAGTATGAGTATGAGTATGAGTATGAGTATGAGTAGGAGTACGAGTAGGAGTACGAGTATGCGTATGAGTATGAGTATGAGTATGAGTATGAGTATGAGTGTGAGTGTGAGTGCGAATGTGAGTATGAGCATGTGTATGAGTATGAGTATGAGTATGACTATGAGTTTGAGTATGAGTATGAGCATGAGCATGAGCATGAGCGTGAGCGTGAGAATAAGCATGAGTATGAGTTTAACTATGAGTATGAGTACGAGTATGCGTACGAATATGAGTATGAGTATGAGTATGAGTATGAGTATGAGTATGAGTATGAGTATAAGTATGAGTATGAGTATGAGTATGAGTATGAGTATGAGTATGAGTATGAGTATGAGTATGAGTATGAGTATGAGTATGAGTATAAGTATGAGTATGAGTATGAGTATGAGTATGAGTATGAGTATGAGTATGAGTATGAGTATGAGTATGAGTATGTGCATGAGTATGAGTATGTGTATGAGTATGAGTATGAGTATGAGTATGAGTATGAGTATGTGTATGAGTATGAGTATGAGTATGAGTATGAGTATGAGTATGAGTATGAGTATGAGTATGAGTATGAGTTAGAGTATGAGTATGTGTATGAGTATGAGTATGAGTATGAGTATGAGTATGAGTTTAAGTATGAGTATGAGTATGAGTATGTGCATGAGTATGAGTATGTGTATGAGTATGAGTATGAGTATGAGTATGAGTATGAGTATGAGTATAAGTATGAGAATGAGTATGAGTGTGAGCATGAGAATGAGTATGAGTATGTGTATGAGTATGAGTTTGAGTATGAGTATGAGTATGAGTATGAGTATGAGTATGAGTATGAGAATGAGCATGAGCTGAAGTATGAGTATGAGTATGATTATGAGTATGAGTATGAGTATGAGTATAAGTATGAGTATGAGTATGAGTATGAGTATGAGTATGAGTATAAGTATTAGTATGAGTATGAGTACGAGTATTAGTATGAGTATGAGTATGAGTATGAGTATGAGTATGAGTATGAGTTTAAGTATGAGTATGAGTATGAGTATGTGCATGAGTATGAGTATGTGTATGAGTATGAGTATGAGTATGAGTATGAGTATGAGTATGAGTATGATTCTGTGTATGAGTATAAGTATGAGAATGAGTATGAGTGTGAGTATGAGAATGAGTATGAGTATGTGTATGAGTATGAGTTTGAGTATGAGTATGAGTATGAGTATGAGTATGAGTATGAGTATGAGTATGAGTATGAGTATGAGTATGAGTATGAGTATAAGTATGAGTATGAGTATGAGTATGAGTATGAGTATGAGTATGAGTATGAGTATAAGTATTAGTATGAGTATGAGTACGAGTATTAGTATGAGTATGAGTATGAGTTTAAGTGTGAGTATGAGTACGAGTATTAGTATGAGTATGAGTATAAGTATTAGTATGAGTATGAGTACGAGTATTAGTATGAGTATGAGTATAAGTATTAGTATGAGTATGAGTACGAGTATTAGTATGAGTATGAGTATGAGTTTAAGTGTGAGTATGAGTACGAGTATTAGTATGAGTATGAGTATAAGTATTAGTATGAGTATGAGTACGAGTATTAGTATGAGTATGAGTATGAGTATGAGTATAAGTATTAGTATGAGTATGAGTACGAGTATTAGTATGACTATGAGTATGAGTATGAGTATGAGTATGAGTATGAGTATGAGTATAAGTATTAGTATGAGTATGAGTACCAGCATTAGTATGAGTATGAGTATGAGTATGAGTTTAAGTATGAGTATGAGTATGAGTATGAGTATGTGCATGAGTATGAGTATGTGTATGAGTATGAGTATGAGTATGAGTATGAGTATGAGTATGAGTATGAGTATGAGTATGAGTATGTGTATGAGTATGAGTATGAGTATGAGTATGAGTATGAGTATGAGTATGAGTATGAGTATGAGTATGAGTATGAGTTAGAGTATGAGTATGTGTATGAGTATGAGTATGAGTATGAGTATGAGTGTGAGTGTGAGTGCGAATGTGAGTATGAGCATGTGTATGAGTATGAGTATGAGTATGACTATGACTATGAGTATGAGTATGAGTATGAGCATGAGCATGAGCATGAGCGTGAGCGTGAGAATAAGCATGAGTATGAGTTTAACTATGAGTATGAGTACGAGTATGCGTATGAATATGAGTATGAGTATGAGTATGAGTATGAGTATGGGTATGAGTAAGAGTATGAGTATGTGTATGAGTATGAGTATGAGTATGAGTATGAGTATGAGTATGAGTATGATTCTGTGTATGAGTATGAGTATGAGTATGAGTATGAGTATGAGTATGAGTATGAGTATAAGTATGAGTATGAGTATGAGTATGAGTATGAGTATGAGTATGAGTATAAGTATTAGTATGAGTATGAGTACGAGTATTAGTATGAGTATGAGTATGAGTATGAGTATGAGTTTAAGTGTGAGTATGAGTATGAGCATGAGTATGAGTATGAGTATAAGTATTAGTATGAGTATGAGTACGAGTATTAGTATGAGTATGAGTATGAGTATGAGTTAAAGTATGAGTATGAATATGAGTATGTGCATGAGTATGAGTATGTGTATGAGTATGAGTATGAGTATGAGTATGTGTATGAGTATGAGTATGAGTATGAGTATGAGTATGAGTATGAGTATAAGTATGGGAATGAGTATGAGTATGACTATGAGTATGAGTATGAGTATGAGTATAAGTATTAGTATTAGTATTAGTATGAGTACGAGTATTAGTATGAGTATGAGAATGAGTATGAGTATGAGTATGAGTAAGAGTATGAGTATGAGTATGAGTGTGAGTATGAGTATGAGTATGAGTTTGAGTATGAGTATGAGTATGAGTATGAGTATGTGTATGAGTATGAGTATGAGTATGAGTTTAAGTATGAGTATGAGTTTAAGTATGAGTATGAGTTTAAGTATGAGTATGAGTATGAGTATGAGTATGAGTATTAGTATGAGTATGAGTACGAGTATTAGTATGAGTACGAGTATGAATATGAGTTAAAGTATGAGTATGAGTATGAGTATGTGCATGAGTATGAGTATGTGTATGAGTATGAGTATGAGTATGAGTATGTGTATGAGTATGAGTATGAGTATGAGTATGAGTATGAGTATGAGTATAAGTATGAGAATGAGTATGAGTGTGAGTATGAGGATGAGTATGAGTATGTGTATGAGTATGAGTATGATTATGAGTATGAGTATGAGTATGAGTATGAGTATGAGTATGAGTATGAGTATGAGTATGAGTATGAGTATGAGTATGAGTATGAGTTTAAGTATGAGTATGAGTATGAGTATGTGCATGAGTATGAGTATGTGTATGAGTATGAGTATGAGTATGAGTTTAAGTGTGAGTATGAGTATGAGTATGAGTATGAGTATAAGTATTAGTATTAGTATGAGTATGAGTACGAGTATTAGTATGAGTATGAGTATGAGTTTAAGTATGAGTATGAGTATGAGTATGAGTATGTGCATGAGTATGAGTATGTGTATGAGTATGAGTATGAGTATGAGTATGAGTATGAGTATGAGTATGAGTATGAGTATGAGTATGAGTATAAGTATGCGAATGAGTATGAGTGTGAGTATGAGAATGAGTATGAGTATGTGTATGAGTATGAGTATGAGTATGAGTATGAGTATGAGTATGAGTATGAGTATGAGTATGAGTATGAGTATGAGTATGAGTATGAGTATGAGTATGAGTATGAGCATGAGCATGAGCGTGAGCGTGAGAATAAGCATGAGTATGAGTTTAACTATGAGTATGAGTACGAGTATGCGTATGAATACGAGTATGAGTATGAGTATGAGTATGAGTATGAGTATGAGTATGAGTATGAGTATGAGTATGAGTATGAGTATGAGTATGAGTATGAGTATGAGTATGAGTATGAGTATGAGTATGAGTATGAGTATGAGTATGGGTATGAGTATGAGTATGAGTATGAGTATGAGTATGAGTATGAGTATGAGTATGAGTATAAGTATTAGTATGAGTATGAGTACGAGTATTAGTATGAGTATGAGTATGAGTATGAGTTAAAGTATGAGTATGAGTATGAGTATGTGCATGAGTATGAGTATGTGTATGAGTATGAGTATGAGTATGAGTATGAGTATGTGTATGAGTATGAGTATGAGTATGAGTATGAGTATGAGTATGAGTATGAGTATAAGTATGAGAATGAGTATGAGTGTGAGTATGAGAATGAGTATGAGTATGTGTATGAGTATGAGTATGATTATGAGTATGAGTATGAGTATGAGTATGAGTATGAGTATGAGTATGAGTATGAGTATGAGTATGAGTATGAGTATGAGTATGAGTATGAGTATAAGTATGAGTATGAGTATGAGTATGAGTATGAGTATGAGTATGAGTATGAGTATGAGTATAAGTATGAGTATGAGTATGAGTATGAGTATGAGTATGAGTATGAGTATGAGTATGAGTATGAGTATGTGCATGAGTATGAGTATGTGTATGAGTATGAGTATGAGTATGAGTATGAGTATGAGTATGAGTATGTGTATGAGTATGAGTATGAGTATGAGTATGAGTATGAGTATGAGTATGAGTATGAGTATGAGTATGAGTATGAGTTAGAGTATGTGTATGTGTATGAGTATGAGTATGAGTATGAGTATGAGTATGAGTATGAGTGTGAGTGTGAGTGCGAATGTGAGTATGAGCATGTGTATGAGTATGAGTATGAGTATGACTATGAGTATGAGTATGAGTATGAGCATGAGCATGAGCATGAGCATGAGCATGAGCGTGAGCGTGAGAATAAGCATGAGTATGAATTTAACTATGAGTATGAGTACGAGTATGCGTATGAATATGAGTATGAGTATGAGTATGAGTATGAGTATGGGTATGAGTATGAGTATGAGTATGAGTATAAGAATGAGCATGAGCATGAGTATGAGTATGAGTATGAGTATGAGTATGAGTATGAGTATAAGTATGAGTATGAGTATGAGTATGAGTATGAGTATAAGTATTAGTATGAGTATGAGCATGAGTTTAAGTATGAGTATGAGTATGAGTATGTGCATGAGTATGAGTATGTGTATGAGTATGAGTATGAGTATGAGTATGAGTATGAGTATAAGTATGAGAATGAGTATGAGTGTGAGCATGAGAATGAGTATGAGTATGTGTATGAGTATGAGTTTGAGTATGAGTATGAGTATGAGTATGAGTATGAGTATGAGAATGAGTATGAGTATGAGTATGAGTATGAGTATGAGTATGAGTATGTGCATGAGTATGAGTATGTGTATGAGTATGAGTATGAGTATGAGTATGTGTATGAGTATGAGTATGAGTATGAGTATGAGTATGAGTATGAGTATAAGTATGAGAATGAGTATGAGTGTGAGTATGAGGATGAGTATGAGTATGTGTATGAGTATGAGTATGATTATGAGTATGAGTATGAGTATGAGTATGAGTATGAGTATGAGTATGAGTATGAGTATGAGTATGAGTATGAGTATGAGTATGAGTTTAAGTATGAGTATGAGTATGAGTATGTGCATGAGTATGAGTATGTGTATGAGTATGAGTATGAGTATGAGTTTAAGTGTGAGTATGAGTATGAGTATGAGTATGAGTATAAGTATTAGTATTAGTATGAGTATGAGTACGAGTATTAGTATGAGTATGAGTATGAGTTTAAGTATGAGTATGAGTATGAGTATGAGTATGAGTATGTGCATGAGTATGAGTATGTGTATGAGTATGAGTATGAGTATGAGTATGAGTATGAGTATGAGTATGAGTATGAGTATGAGTATGAGTATAAGTATGCGAATGAGTATGAGTGTGAGTATGAGAATGAGTATGAGTATGTGTATGAGTATGAGTATGAGTATGAGTATGAGTATGAGTATGAGTATGAGTATGAGTATGAGTATGAGTATGAGTATGAGTATGAGTATGAGTATGAGTATGAGCATGAGCATGAGCGTGAGCGTGAGAATAAGCATGAGTATGAGTTTAACTATGAGTATGAGTACGAGTATGCGTATGAATACGAGTATGAGTATGAGTATGAGTATGAGTATGAGTATGAGTATGAGTATGAGTATGAGTATGAGTATGAGTATGAGTATGAGTATGAGTATGAGTATGAGTATGAGTATGAGTATGAGTATGAGTATGAGTATGAGTATGAGTATGAGTATGAGTATGAGTATGAGTATGAGTATGAGTATGAGTATGAGTATAAGTATTAGTATGAGTATGAGTACGAGTATTAGTATGAGTATGAGTATGAGTATGAGTTAAAGTATGAGTATGAGTATGAGTATGTGCATGAGTATGAGTATGTGTATGAGTATGAGTATGAGTATGAGTATGAGTATGTGTATGAGTATGAGTATGAGTATGAGTATGAGTATGAGTATGAGTATGAGTATAAGTATGAGAATGAGTATGAGTGTGAGTATGAGAATGAGTATGAGTATGTGTATGAGTATGAGTATGATTATGAGTATGAGTATGAGTATGAGTATGAGTATGAGTATGAGTATGAGTATGAGTATGAGTATGAGTATGAGTATGAGTATGAGTATAAGTATGAGTATGAGTATGAGTATGAGTATGAGTATGAGTATGAGTATGAGTATGAGTATAAGTATGAGTATGAGTATGAGTATGAGTATGAGTATGAGTATGAGTATGAGTATGAGTATGAGTATGTGCATGAGTATGAGTATGTGTATGAGTATGAGAATGAGTATGAGTATGAGTATGAGTATGAGTATGTGTATGAGTATGAGTATGTGCATGAGTATGAGTATGTGTATGAGTATGAGTATGAGTATGAGTATGAGTATGAGTATAAGTATGAGAATGAGTATGAGTGTGAGCATGAGAATGAGTATGAGTATGTGTATGAGTATGAGTTTGAGTATGAGTATGAGTATGAGTATGAGTATGAGTATGAGAATGAGTATGAGTATGAGTATGAGTATGAGTATGAGTATGAGTATGAGTATGAGTATAAGTATGAGTATGAGTATGAGTATGAGTATGAGTATGAGTATGAGTATGAGTATAAGTATTAGTATGAGTATGAGTACGAGTATTAGTATGAGTATGAGTATGAGTATGAGTTTAAGTGTGAGTATGAGTATGAGCATGAGTATGAGTATGAGTATGAGTATGAGTATGAGTATGAGTATGTGTATGAGTATGAGTATGAGTATGAGTATGAGTATGAGTATGAGTATAAGTATGGGAATGAGTATGAGTGTGAGTATGAGAATGAGTATGAGTATGTGTATGAGTATGAGTATGAGTATGAGTATGGGTATGAGTATGAGTATATGTATGAGAATGAGTATGAGTGTGAGTATGAGAATGAGTATGAGTATGTGTATGAGTATGAGTTTGAGTATGAGTATGAGTATGAGTATGAGTATGACTATGAGTATGAGTATGAGTATAAGTATTAGTATTAGTATTAGTATGAGTACGAGTATTAGTATGAGTATGAGTATGAGAATGAGTATGAGTATGAGTATGAGTAAGAGTATGAGTATGAGTATGAGTGTGAGTATGAGTATGAGTATGAGTTTGAGTATGAGTATGAGTATGAGTATGAGTATGAGTATGAGTATGAGTATGAGTATGAGTTTAAGTATGAGTATGAGTTTAAGTATGAGTATGAGTTTAAGTATGAGTATGAGTATGAGTATGAGTATGAGTATGAGTATGAGTATGAGTATGAGTATGAGTATGAGTATGAGTATGAGTATGAGTATGAGTATGAGTATGAGTATGAGTATAAGTATGAGTATGAGTATGAGTATGAGTATAAGTATTAGTATGAGTATGAGTACGAGTATTAGTATGAGTATGAGTATGAGTATGAGTATGAGTTTAAGTATGAGTATGAGTATGAGTATGAGTATGTGCATGAGTATGAGTATGTGTATGAGTATGAGTATGAGTATGAGTATGAGTATGTGTATGAGTATAAGTATGAGTATGAGTATGAGTATGAGTATGAGTATGAGTATGAGTATGAGTATAAGTATTAGTATGAGTATGAGTACGACTATTAGTATGAGTATGAGTATGAGTATGAGTTTAAGTGTGAGTATGAGTATGAGCATGAGTATGAGTATGAGTATGAGTATGAGTATGAGTATGAGTATGAGTATGAGTATGAGTATGAGTATGAGTATGAGTATGAGTATAAGTATTAGTATGAGTATGAGTATGAGTATGAGTTAAAGTATGAGTATGAGTATGAGTATGTGCATGAGTATGAGTAAGTGTATGAGTATGAGTATGAGTATGAGTATGAGTATGTGTATGAGTATGAGTATGAGTATGAGTATGAGTATGAGTATAAGTATTAGTATGAGTATGAGTATGAGTATGAGTTAAAGTATGAGTATGAGTATGAGTATGTGCATGAGTATGAGTATGTGTATGATTATGAGTATGAGTATGAGTATGAGTATGAGTATGAGTATGTGTATGAGTATGAGCATGAGTATGAGTATGAGTATGAGTATGAGTATGAGTATGAGTATGAGTATGAGTTAGAGTATGAGTATGTGTATGAGTATGAGTATGAGTATAAGTATTAGTATGAGTATGAGTATGAGTATGAGTTAAAGTATGAGTATGAGTATGAGTATGTGCATGAGTATGAGTATGTGTATGATTATGAGTATGAGTATGAGTATGAGTATGAGTATGAGTATGTGTATGAGTATGAGCATGAGTATGAGTATGAGTATGAGTATGAGTATGAGTATGAGCATGAGTATGAGTATGAGTATAAGTATTAGTATGAGTATGAGTACGAGTATTAGTATGAGTATGAGTATGAGTATGAGTTAAAGTATGAGTATGAATATGAGTATGTGCATGAGTATGAGTATGTGTATGAGTATGAGTATGAGTATGAGTATGTGTATGAGTATGAGTATGAGTATGAGTATGAGTATGAGTATGAGTATAAGTATGGGAATGAGTATGAGTATGACTATGAGTATGAGTATGAGTATGAGTATAAGTATTAGTATTAGTATTAGTATGAGTACGAGTATTAGTATGAGTATGAGAATGAGTATGAGTATGAGTATGAGTAAGAGTATGAGTATGAGTATGAGTGTGAGTATGAGTATGAGTATGAGTTTGAGTATGAGTATGAGTATGAGTATGAGTATGTGTATGAGTATGAGTATGAGTATGAGTTTAAGTATGAGTATGAGTTTAAGTATGAGTATGAGTTTAAGTATGAGTATGAGTATGAGTATGAGTATGAGTATTAGTATGAGTATGAGTACGAGTATTAGTATGAGTACGAGTATGAATATGAGTTAAAGTATGAGTATGAGTATGAGTATGTGCATGAGTATGAGTATGTGTATGAGTATGAGTATGAGTATGAGTATGTGTATGAGTATGAGTATGAGTATGAGTATGAGTATGAGTATGAGTATAAGTATGAGAATGAGTATGAGTGTGAGTATGAGGATGAGTATGAGTATGTGTATGAGTATGAGTATGATTATGAGTATGAGTATGAGTATGAGTATGAGTATGAGTATGAGTATGAGTATGAGTATGAGTATGAGTATGAGTATGAGTATGAGTATGAGTTTAAGTATGAGTATGAGTATGAGTATGTGCATGAGTATGAGTATGTGTATGAGTATGAGTATGAGTATGAGTTTAAGTGTGAGTATGAGTATGAGTATGAGTATGAGTATAAGTATTAGTATTAGTATGAGTATGAGTACGAGTATTAGTATGAGTATGAGTATGAGTTTAAGTATGAGTATGAGTATGAGTATGAGTATGTGCATGAGTATGAGTATGAGTATGAGTATGAGTATGAGTATGAGTATGAGTATGAGTATGAGTATGAGTATGAGTATAAGTATGCGAATGAGTATGAGTGTGAGTATGAGAATGAGTATGAGTATGTGTATGAGTATGAGTATGAGTATGAGTATGAGTATGAGTATGAGTATGAGTATGAGTATGAGTATGAGTATGAGTATGAGTATGAGTATGAGTATGAGCATGAGCATGAGCGTGAGCGTGAGAATAAGCATGAGTATGAGTTTAACTATGAGTATGAGTACGAGTATGCGTATGAATACGAGTATGAGTTTGAGTATGAGTATGAGTATGAGTATGAGTATGAGTATGAGTATGAGTATGAGTATGAGTATGAGTATGAGTATGAGTATGAGTATGAGTATGAGTATGAGTATGAGTATGAGTATGAGTATGAGTATGAGTATGAGTATAAGTATTAGTATGAGTATGAGTACGAGTATTAGTATGAGTATGAGTATGAGTATGAGTTAAAGTATGAGTATGAGTATGAGTATGTGCATGAGTATGAGTATGTGTATGAGTATGAGTATGAGTATGAGTATGAGTATGTGTATGAGTATGAGTATGAGTATGAGTATGAGTATGAGTATGAGTATGAGTATAAGTATGAGAATGAGTATGAGTGTGAGTATGAGAATGAGTATGAGTATGTGTATGAGTATGAGTATGATTATGAGTATGAGTATGAGTATGAGTATGAGTATGAGTATGAGTATGAGTATGAGTATGAGTATGAGTATGAGTATGAGTATGAGTATGAGTATGAGTATAAGTATGAGTATGAGTATGAGTATGAGTATGAGTATGAGTATGAGTATGAGTATGAGTATAAGTATGAGTATGAGTATGAGTATGAGTATGAGTATGAGTATGAGTATGAGTATGAGTATGAGTATGTGCATGAGTATGAGTATGTGTATGAGTATGAGTATGAGTATGAGTATGAGTATGAGTATGAGTATGTGTATGAGTATGAGTATGAGTATGAGTATGAGTATGAGTATGAGTATGAGTATGAGTATGAGTATGAGTATGAGTTAGAGTATGAGTATGTGTATGAGTATGAGTATGAGTATGAGTATGAGTATGAGTATGAGTGTGAGTGTGAGTGCGAATGTGAGTATGAGCATGTGTATGAGTATGAGTATGAGTATGACTATGAGTATGAGTATGAGTATGAGCATGAGCATGAGCATGAGCATGAGCATGAGCGTGAGCGTGAGAATAAGCATGAGTATGAATTTAACTATGAGTATGAGTACGAGTATGCGTATGAATATGAGTATGAGTATGAGTATGAGTATGAGTATGGGTATGAGTATGAGTATGAGTATGAGTATAAGAATGAGCATGAGCATGAGTATGAGTATGAGTATGAGTATGAGTATGAGTATGAGTATAAGTATGAGTATGAGTATGAGTATGAGTATGAGTATAAGTATTAGTATGAGTATGAGTATGAGTTTAAGTATGAGTATGAGTATGAGTATGTGCATGAGTATGAGTATGTGTATGAGTATGAGTATGAGTATGAGTATGAGTATGAGTATGAGTATAAGTATGAGAATGAGTATGAGTGTGAGCATGAGAATGAGTATGAGTATGTGTATGAGTATGAGTTTGAGTATGAGTATGAGTATGAGTATGAGTATGAGTATGAGAATGAGTATGAGTATGAGTATGAGTATGAGTATGAGTATGAGTATGAGTATGAGTATAAGTATGAGTATGAGTATGAGTATGAGTATGAGTATGAGTATGAGTATGAGTATAAGTATTAGTATGAGTATGAGTACGAGTATTAGTATGAGTATGAGTATGAGTATGAGTTTAAGTGTGAGTATGAGTATGAGCATGAGTATGAGTATGAGTATGAGTATGAGTATGAGTATGAGTATGTGTATGAGTATGAGTATGAGTATGAGTATGAGTATGAGTATGAGTATGAGTATAAGTATGGGAATGAGTATGAGTGTGAGTATGAGAATGAGTATGAGTATGTGTATGAGTATGAGTATGAGTATGAGTATGGGTATGAGTATGAGTATATGTATGAGAATGAGTATGAGTGTGAGTATGAGAATGAGTATGAGTATGTGTATGAGTATGAGTTTGAGTATGAGTATGAGTATGAGTATGAGTATGACTATGAGTATGAGTATGAGTATAAGTATTAGTATTAGTATTAGTATGAGTACGAGTATTAGTATGAGTATGAGTATGAGAATGAGTATGAGTATGAGTATGAGTAAGAGTATGAGTATGAGTATGAGTGTGAGTATGAGTATGAGTATGAGTTTGAGTATGAGTATGAGTATGAGTATGAGTATGAGTATGAGTATGAGTATGAGTTTAAGTATGAGTATGAGTTTAAGTATGAGTATGAGTTTAAGTATGAGTATGAGTATGAGTATGAGTATGAGTATGAGTATGAGTATGAGTATGAGTATGAGTATGAGTATGAGTATGAGTATGAGTATGAGTATGAGTATGAGTATGAGTATGAGTATAAGTATGAGTATGAGTATGAGTATGAGTATAAGTATTAGTATGAGTATGAGTACGAGTATTAGTATGAGTATGAGTATGAGTATGAGTATGAGTATGAGTTTAAGTATGAGTATGAGTATGAGTATGAGTATGTGCATGAGTATGAGTATGTGTATGAGTATGAGTATGAGTATGAGTATGAGTATGTGTATGAGTATAAGTATGAGTATGAGTATGAGTATGAGTATGAGTATGAGTATGAGTATAAGTATTAGTATGAGTATGAGTACGACTATTAGTATGAGTATGAGTATGAGTATGAGTTTAAGTGTGAGTATGAGTATGAGCATGAGTATGAGTATGAGTATGAGTATGAGTATGAGTATGAGTATGAGTATGATTATGAGTATGAGTATGAGTATGAGTATGAGTATAAGTATTAGTATGAGTATGAGTATGAGTATGAGTTAAAGTATGAGTATGAGTATGAGTATGTGCATGAGTATGAGTAAGTGTATGAGTATGAGTATGAGTATGAGTATGAGTATGTGTATGAGTATGAGTATGAGTATGAGTATGAGTATGAGTATAAGTATTAGTATGAGTATGAGTATGAGTATGAGTTAAAGTATGAGTATGAGTATGAGTATGTGCATGAGTATGAGTATGTGTATGATTATGAGTATGAGTATGAGTATGAGTATGAGTATGAGTATGTGTATGAGTATGAGCATGAGTATGAGTATGAGTATGAGTATGAGTATGAGTATGAGTATGAGTATGAGTATGAGTTAGAGTATGAGTATGTGTATGAGTATGAGTATGAGTATGAGTATGAGTATGAGTGTGAGTGTGATTGCGAATGTGAGTATGAGCATGTGTATGAGTATGAGTATGAGTATGACTATGAGTATGAGTATGAGTATGAGCATGAGCATGAGCATGAGTATGAGCGTGAGCGTGAGAATAAGCATGAGTATGAGTTTAACTATGAGTATGAGTACGAGTATGCGTATGAATATGAGTATGAGTATGAGTATGAGTATGGGTATGAGTATGAGTATGAGTATGAGTATGAGTATAAGAATGAGCATGAGCTGAAGTATGAGTATGAGTATGATTATGAGTATGAGTATGAGTATGAGTATAAGTATGAGTATGAGTATGAGTATGAGTATGAGTATAAGTATTAGTATGAGTATGAGTACGAGTATTAGTATGAGTATGAGTATGAGTATGAGTATGAGTATGAGTATGAGTTTAAGTATGAGTATGAGTATGAGTATGTGCATGAGTATGAGTATGTGTATGAGTATGAGTATGAGTATGAGTATGAGTATGAGTATGAGTATGATTCTGTGTATGAGTATAAGTATGAGAATGAGTATGAGTGTGAGTATGAGAATGAGTATGAGTATGTGTATGAGTATGAGTTTGAGTATGAGTATGAGTATGAGTATGAGTATGAGTATGAGTATGAGTATGAGTATGAGTATGAGTATAAGTATGAGTATGAGTATGAGTATGAGTATGAGTATGAGTATGAGTATGAGTATGAGTATAAGTATTAGTATGAGTATGAGTACGAGTATTAGTATGAGTATGAGTATGAGTTTAAGTGTGAGTATGAGTACGAGTATTAGTATGAGTATGAGTATAAGTATTAGTATGAGTATGAGTACGAGTATTAGTGTGAGTATGAGTATAAGTATTAGTATGAGTATGAGTACGAGTATTAGTATGAGTATGAGTATGAGTTTAAGTGTGAGTATGAGTACGAGTATTAGTATGAGTATGAGTATAAGTATTAGTATGAGTATGAGTACGAGTATTAGTATGAGTATGAGTATGAGTATGAGTATAAGTATTAGTATGAGTATGAGTACGAGTATTAGTATGAGTATGAGTATGAGTATGAGTATGAGTATGAGTATGAGTATGAGTATGAGTATGAGTATGAGTATGAGTATGAGTATGAGTATGAGTATGTGTATGAGTATGAGTATGAGTATGAGTATGAGTATGAGTATGAGTATGAGTATGAGTATGAGTATGAGTATGAGTTAGAGTATGAGTATGTGTATGAGTATGAGTATGAGTATGAGTATGAGTATGAGTATGAGTGTGAGTGTGAGTGCGAATGTGAGTATGAGCATGTGTATGAGTATGAGTATGAGTATGACTATGAGTATGAGTATGAGTATGAGCATGAGCATGAGCATGAGCATGAGCATGAGCGTGAGCGTGAGAATAAGCATGAGTATGAATTTAACTATGAGTATGAGTACGAGTATGCGTATGAATATGAGTATGAGTATGAGTATGAGTATGAGTATGGGTATGAGTATGAGTATGAGTATGAGTATAAGAATGAGCATGAGCATGAGTATGAGTATGAGTATGAGTATGAGTATGAGTATGAGTATGAGTATAAGTATGAGTATGAGTATGAGTATGAGTATGAGTATAAGCATTAGTATGAGTATGAGTATGAGTTTAAGTATGAGTATGAGTATGAGTATGTGCATGAGTATGAGTATGTGTATGAGTATGAGTATGAGTATGAGTATGAGTATGAGTATAAGTATGAGAATGAGTATGAGTGTGAGCATGAGAATGAGTATGAGTATGTGTATGAGTATGAGTTTGAGTATGAGTATGAGTATGAGTATGAGTATGAGTATGAGAATGAGTATGAGTATGAGTTTGAGTATGAGTATGAGTATGAGTATGAGTATGAGTATAAGTATGAGTATGAGTATGAGTATGAGTATGAGTATGAGTATGAGTATGAGTATAAGTATTAGTATGAGTATGAGTACGAGTATTAGTATGAGTATGAGTATGAGTATGAGTTTAAGTGTGAGTATGAGTATGAGCATGAGTATGAGTATGAGTATGAGTATGAGTATGAGTATGAGTATGAGTATGTGTATGAGTATGAGTATGAGTATGAGTATGAGTATGAGTATAAGTATGGGAATGAGTATGAGTGTGAGTATGAGAATGAGTATGAGTATGTGAATGAGTATGAGTATGAGTATGAGTATGGGTATGAGTATGAGTATATGTATGAGAATGAGTATGAGTGTGAGTATGAGAATGAGTATGAGTATGTGTATGAGTATGAGTTTGAGTATGAGTATGAGTATGAGTATGAGTATGACTATGAGTATGAGTATGAGTATAAGTATTAGTATTAGTATTAGTATGAGTACGAGTATTAGTATGAGTATGAGTATGAGAATGAGTATGAGTATGAGTATGAGTAAGAGTATGAGTATGAGTATGAGTGTGAGTATGAGTATGAGTATGAGTTTGAGTATGAGTATGAGTATGAGTATGAGTATGAGTATGAGTATGAGTATGAGTTTAAGTATGAGTATGAGTTTAAGTATGAGTATGAGTTTAAGTATGAGTATGAGTATGAGTATGAGTATGAGTATGAGTATGAGTATGAGTATGAGTATGAGTATGAGTATGAGTATGAGTATGAGTATGAGTATGAGTATGAGTATGAGTATAAGTATGAGTATGAGTATGAGTATGAGTATAAGTATTAGTATGAGTATGAGTACGAGTATTAGTATGAGTATGAGTATGAGTATGAGTATGAGTTTAAGTATGAGTATGAGTATGAGTATGAGTATGAGTATGTGCATGAGTATGAGTATGTGTATGAGTATGAGTATGAGTATGAGTATGAGTATGTGTATGAGTATAAGTATGAGTATGAGTATGAGTATGAGTATGAGTATGAGTATGAGTATAAGTATTAGTATGAGTATGAGTACGACTATTAGTATGAGTATGAGTATGAGTATGAGTTTAAGTGTGAGTATGAGTATGAGCATGAGTATGAGTATGAGTATGAGTATGAGTATGAGTATGAGTATGAGTATGAGTATGAGTATGAGTATGAGTATGAGTATGAGTATGAGTATGAGTATGAGTATAAGTATTAGTATGAGTATGAGTATGAGTATGAGTTAAAGTATGAGTATGAGTATGAGTATGTGCATGAGTATGAGTAAGTGTATGAGTATGAGTATGAGTATGAGTATGAGTATGTGTATGAGTATGAGTATGAGTATGAGTATGAGTATGAGTATAAGTATTAGTATGAGTATGAGTATGAGTATGAGTTAAAGTATGAGTATGAGTATGAGTATGTGCATGAGTATGAGTATGTGTATGATTATGAGTATGAGTATGAGTATGAGTATGAGTATGAGTATGTGTATGAGTATGAGCATGAGTATGAGTATGAGTATGAGTATGAGTATGAGTATGAGTATGAGTTAGAGTATGAGTATGTGTATGAGTATGAGTATGAGTATGAGTATGAGTATGAGTGTGAGTGTGATTGCGAATGTGAGTATGAGCATGTGTATGAGTATGAGTATGAGTATGACTATGAGTATGAGTATGAGTATGAGCATGAGCATGAGCATGAGTATGAGCGTGAGCGTGAGAATAAGCATGAGTATGAGTTTAACTATGAGTATGAGTACGAGTATGCGTATGAATATGAGTATGAGTATGAGTGTGAGTATGGGTATGAGTATGAGTATGAGTATGAGTATGAGTATAAGAATGAGCATGAGCTGAAGTATGAGTATGAGTATGATTATGAGTATGAGTATGAGTATGAGTATAAGTATGAGTATGAGTATGAGTATGAGTATGAGTATAAGTATTAGTATGAGTATGAGTACGAGTATTAGTATGAGTATGAGTATGAGTATGAGTATGAGTATGAGTATGAGTTTAAGTATGAGTATGAGTATGAGTATGTGCATGAGTATGAGTATGTGTATGAGTATGAGTATGAGTATGAGTATGAGTATGAGTATGAGTATGATTCTGTGTATGAGTATAAGTATGAGAATGAGTATGAGTGTGAGTATGAGAATGAGTATGAGTATGTGTATGAGTATGAGTTTGAGTATGAGTATGAGTATGAGTATGAGTATGAGTATGAGTATGAGTATGAGTATGAGTATGAGTATAAGTATGAGTATGAGTATGAGTATGAGTATGAGTATGAGTATGAGTATGAGTATGAGTTTAAGTATGAGTATGAGTATGAGTATGTGCATGAGTATGAGTATGTGTATGAGTATGAGTATGAGTATGAGTATGAGTATGAGTATGAGTATGATTCTGTGTATGAGTATAAGTATGAGAATGAGTATGAGTGTGAGTATGAGAATGAGTATGAGTATGTGTATGAGTATGAGTTTGAGTATGAGTATGAGTATGAGTATGAGTATGAGTATGAGTATGAGTATGAGTATGAGTATGAGTATAAGTATGAGTATGAGTATGAGTATGAGTATGAGTATGAGTATGAGTATGAGTATAAGTATTAGTATGAGTATGAGTACGAGTATTAGTATGAGTATGAGTATGAGTTTAAGTGTGAGTATGAGTACGAGTATTAGTATGAGTATGAGTATAAGTATTAGTATGAGTATGAGTACGAGTATTAGTATGAGTATGAGTATAAGTATTAGTATGAGTATGAGTACGAGTATTAGTATGAGTATGAGTATGAGTTTAAGTGTGAGTATGAGTACGAGTATTAGTATGAGTATGAGTATAAGTATTAGTATGAGTATGAGTACGAGTATTAGTATGAGTATGAGTATGAGTATGAGTATAAGTATTAGTATGAGTATGAGTACGAGTATTAGTATGAGTATGAGTATGAGTATGAGTATGAGTATGAGTATGAGTATGAGTATGAGTATGAGTATGAGTATGAGTATAAGTATTAGTATGAGTATGAGTACGAGTATTAGTATGAGTATGAGTATGAGTATGAGTTAAAGTATGAGTATGAGTATGAGTATGTGCATGAGTATGAGTATGTGTATGAGTATGAGTATGAGTATGAGTATGAGTATGTGTATGAGTATGAGTATGAGTATGAGTATGAGTATGAGTATGAGTATGAGTATAAGTATGAGAATGAGTATGAGTGTGAGTATGAGAATGAGTATGAGTATGTGTATGAGTATGAGTATGATTATGAGTATGAGTATGAGTATGAGTATGAGTATGAGTATGAGTATGAGTATGAGTATGAGTATGAGTATGAGTATGAGTATGAGTATGAGTATAAGTATGAGTATGAGTATGAGTATGAGTATGAGTATGAGTATGAGTATGAGTATGAGTATAAGTATGAGTATGAGTATGAGTATGAGTATGAGTATGAGTATGAGTATGAGTATGAGTATGTGCATGAGTATGAGTATGTGTATGAGTATGAGTATGAGTATGAGTATGAGTATGAGTATGAGTATGTGTATGAGTATGAGTATGAGTATGAGTATGAGTATGAGTATGAGTATGAGTATGAGTATGAGTATGAGTATGAGTTAGAGTATGAGTATGTGTATGAGTATGAGTATGAGTATGAGTATGAGTATGAGTATGAGTGTGAGTGTGAGTGCGAATGTGAGTATGAGCATGTGTATGAGTATGAGTATGAGTATGACTATGAGTATGAGTATGAGTATGAGCATGAGCATGAGCATGAGCATGAGCATGAGCGTGAGCGTGAGAATAAGCATGAGTATGAATTTAACTATGAGTATGAGTACGAGTATGCGTATGAATATGAGTATGAGTATGAGTATGAGTATGAGTATGGGTATGAGTATGAGTATGAGTATGAGTATAAGAATGAGCATGAGCATGAGTATGAGTATGAGTATGAGTATGAGTATGAGTATGAGTATGAGTATAAGTATGAGTATGAGTATGAGTATGAGTATGAGTATAAGTATTAGTATGAGTATGAGTATGAGTTTAAGTATGAGTATGAGTATGAGTATGTGCATGAGTATGAGTATGTGTATGAGTATGTGTATGAGTATGAGTATGAGTATGAGTATGAGTATGAGTATAAGTATGAGAATGAGTATGAGTGTGAGCATGAGAATGAGTATGAGTATGTGTATGAGTATGAGTTTGAGTATGAGTATGAGTATGAGTATGAGTATGAGTATGAGAATGAGTATGAGTATGAGTTTGAGTATGAGTATGAGTATGAGTATGAGTATGAGTATAAGTATGAGTATGAGTATGAGTATGAGTATGAGTATGAGTATGAGTATGAGTATAAGTATTAGTATGAGTATGAGTACGAGTATTAGTATGAGTATGAGTATGAGTATGAGTTTAAGTGTGAGTATGAGTATGAGCATGAGTATGAGTATGAGTATGAGTATGAGTATGAGTATGAGTATGTGTATGAGTATGAGTATGAGTATGAGTATGAGTATGAGTATAAGTATGGGAATGAGTATGAGTGTGAGTATGAGAATGAGTATGAGTATGTGAATGAGTATGAGTATGAGTATGAGTATGGGTATGAGTATGAGTATATGTATGAGAATGAGTATGAGTGTGAGTATGAGAATGAGTATGAGTATGTGTATGAGTATGAGTTTGAGTATGAGTATGAGTATGAGTATGAGTATGACTATGAGTATGAGTATGAGTATAAGTATTAGTATTAGTATTAGTATGAGTACGAGTATTAGTATGAGTATGAGTATGAGAATGAGTATGAGTATGAGTATGAGTAAGAGTATGAGTATGAGTATGAGTGTGAGTATGAGTATGAGTATGAGTTTGAGTATGAGTATGAGTATGAGTATGAGTATGAGTATGAGTATGAGTATGAGTTTAAGTATGAGTATGAGTTTAAGTATGAGTATGAGTTTAAGTATGAGTATGAGTATGAGTATGAGTATGAGTATGAGTATGAGTATGAGTATGAGTATGAGTATGAGTATGAGTATGAGTATGAGTATGAGTATGAGTATGAGTATGAGTATAAGTATGAGTATGAGTATGAGTATGAGTATAAGTATTAGTATGAGTATGAGTACGAGTATTAGTATGAGTATGAGTATGAGTATGAGTATGAGTTTAAGTATGAGTATGAGTATGAGTATGAGTATGAGTATGTGCATGAGTATGAGTATGTGTATGAGTATGAGTATGAGTATGAGTATGAGTATGTGTATGAGTATAAGTATGAGTATGAGTATGAGTATGAGTATGAGTATGAGTATGAGTATAAGTATTAGTATGAGTATGAGTACGACTATTAGTATGAGTATGAGTATGAGTATGAGTTTAAGTGTGAGTATGAGTATGAGCATGAGTATGAGTATGAGTATGAGTATGAGTATGAGTATGAGTATGAGTATGAGTATGAGTATGAGTATGAGTATGAGTATGAGTATGAGTATAAGTATTAGTATGAGTATGAGTATGAGTATGAGTTAAAGTATGAGTATGAGTATGAGTATGTGCATGAGTATGAGTAAGTGTATGAGTATGAGTATGAGTATGAGTATGAGTATGTGTATGAGTATGAGTATGAGTATGAGTATGAGTATGAGTATAAGTATTAGTATGAGTATGAGTATGAGTATGAGTTAAAGTATGAGTATGAGTATGAGTATGTGCATGAGTATGAGTATGTGTATGATTATGAGTATGAGTATGAGTATGAGTATGAGTATGAGTATGTGTATGAGTATGAGCATGAGTATGAGTATGAGTATGAGTATGAGTATGAGTATGAGTATGAGTTAGAGTATGAGTATGTGTATGAGTATGAGTATGAGTATGAGTATGAGTATGAGTGTGAGTGTGATTGCGAATGTGAGTATGAGCATGTGTATGAGTATGAGTATGAGTATGACTATGAGTATGAGTATGAGTATGAGCATGAGCATGAGCATGAGTATGAGCGTGAGCGTGAGAATAAGCATGAGTATGAGTTTAACTATGAGTATGAGTACGAGTATGCGTATGAATATGAGTATGAGTATGAGTGTGAGTATGGGTATGAGTATGAGTATGAGTATGAGTATGAGTATAAGAATGAGCATGAGCTGAAGTATGAGTATGAGTATGATTATGAGTATGAGTATGAGTATGAGTATAAGTATGAGTATGAGTATGAGTATGAGTATGAGTATAAGTATTAGTATGAGTATGAGTACGAGTATTAGTATGAGTATGAGTATGAGTATGAGTATGAGTATGAGTATGAGTTTAAGTATGAGTATGAGTATGAGTATGTGCATGAGTATGAGTATGTGTATGAGTATGAGTATGAGTATGAGTATGAGTATGAGTATGAGTATGATTCTGTGTATGAGTATAAGTATGAGAATGAGTATGAGTGTGAGTATGAGAATGAGTATGAGTATGTGTATGAGTATGAGTTTGAGTATGAGTATGAGTATGAGTATGAGTATGAGTATGAGTATGAGTATGAGTATGAGTATGAGTATAAGTATGAGTATGAGTATGAGTATGAGTATGAGTATGAGTATGAGTATGAGTATGAGTATAAGTATTAGTATGAGTATGAGTACGAGTATTAGTATGAGTATGAGTATGAGTTTAAGTGTGAGTATGAGTACGAGTATTAGTATGAGTATGAGTATAAGTATTAGTATGAGTATGAGTACGAGTATTAGTATGAGTATGAGTATAAGTATTAGTATGAGTATGAGTATTAGTATGAGTATGAGTATGAGTTTAAGTGTGAGTATGAGTACGAGTATTAGTATGAGTATGAGTATAAGTATTAGTATGAGTATGAGTACGAGTATTAGTATGAGTATGAGTATGAGTATGAGTATAAGTATTAGTATGAGTATGAGTACGAGTATTAGTATGAGTATGAGTATGAGTATGAGTATGAGTATGAGTATGAGTATGAGTATGAGTATGAGTATGAGTATAAGTATTAGTATGAGTATGAGTACGAGTATTAGTATGAGTATGAGTATGAGTATGAGTTAAAGTATGAGTATGAGTATGAGTATGTGCATGAGTATGAGTATGTGTATGAGTATGAGTATGAGTATGAGTATGAGTATGTGTATGAGTATGAGTATGAGTATGAGTATGAGTATGAGTATGAGTATGAGTATAAGTATGAGAATGAGTATGAGTGTGAGTATGAGAATGAGTATGAGTATGTGTATGAGTATGAGTATGATTATGAGTATGAGTATGAGTATGAGTATGAGTATGAGTATGAGTATGAGTATGAGTATGAGTATGAGTATGAGTATGAGTATGAGTATGAGTATAAGTATGAGTATGAGTATGAGTATGAGTATGAGTATGAGTATGAGTATGAGTATGAGTATAAGTATGAGTATGAGTATGAGTATGAGTATGAGTATGAGTATGAGTATGAGTATGAGTATGAGTATGTGCATGAGTATGAGTATGTGTATGAGTATGAGTATGAGTATGAGTATGAGTATGAGTATGAGTATGTGTATGAGTATGAGTATGAGTATGAGTATGAGTATGAGTATGAGTATGAGTATGAGTATGAGTATGAGTATGAGTTAGAGTATGAGTATGTGTATGAGTATGAGTATGAGTATGAGTATGAGTATGAGTATGAGTGTGAGTGTGAGTGCGAATGTGAGTATGAGCATGTGTATGAGTATGAGTATGAGTATGACTATGAGTATGAGTATGAGTATGAGCATGAGCATGAGCATGAGCATGAGCATGAGCGTGAGCGTGAGAATAAGCATGAGTATGAATTTAACTATGAGTATGAGTACGAGTATGCGTATGAATATGAGTATGAGTATGAGTATGAGTATGAGTATGGGTATGAGTATGAGTATGAGTATGAGTATAAGAATGAGCATGAGCATGAGTATGAGTATGAGTATGAGTATGAGTATGAGTATGAGTATGAGTATAAGTATGAGTATGAGTATGAGTATGAGTATGAGTATAAGTATTAGTATGAGTATGAGTATGAGTTTAAGTATGAGTATGAGTATGAGTATGTGCATGAGTATGAGTATGTGTATGAGTATGAGTATGAGTATGAGTATGAGTATGAGTATGAGTATAAGTATGAGAATGAGTATGAGTGTGAGCATGAGAATGAGTATGAGTATGTGTATGAGTATGAGTTTGAGTATGAGTATGAGTATGAGTATGAGTATGAGTATGAGAATGAGTATGAGTATGAGTTTGAGTATGAGTATGAGTATGAGTATGAGTATGAGTATAAGTATGAGTATGAGTATGAGTATGAGTATGAGTATGAGTATGAGTATGAGTATAAGTATTAGTATGAGTATGAGTACGAGTATTAGTATGAGTATGAGTATGAGTATGAGTTTAAGTGTGAGTATGAGTATGAGCATGAGTATGAGTATGAGTATGAGTATGAGTATGAGTATGAGTATGTGTATGAGTATGAGTATGAGTATGAGTATGAGTATGAGTATAAGTATGGGAATGAGTATGAGTGTGAGTATGAGAATGAGTATGAGTATGTGTATGAGTATGAGTATGAGTATGAGTATGGGTATGAGTATGAGAATATGTATGAGAATGAGTATGAGTGTGAGTATGAGAATGAGTATGAGTATGTGTATGAGTATGAGTTTGAGTATGAGTATGAGTATGAGTATGAGTATGACTATGAGTATGAGTATGAGTATAAGTATTAGTATTAGTATTAGTATGAGTACGAGTATTAGTATGAGTATGAGTATGAGAATGAGTATGAGTATGAGTATGAGTAAGAGTATGAGTATGAGTATGAGTGTGAGTATGAGTATGAGTATGAGTTTGAGTATGAGTATGAGTATGAGTATGAGTATGAGTATGAGTATGAGTATGAGTTTAAGTATGAGTATGAGTTTAAGTATGAGTATGAGTTTAAGTATGAGTATGAGTATGAGTATGAGTATGAGTATGAGTATGAGTATGAGTATGAGTATGAGTATGAGTATGAGTATGAGTATGAGTATGAGTATGAGTATGAGTATGAGTATAAGTATGAGTATGAGTATGAGTATGAGTATAAGTATTAGTATGAGTATGAGTACGAGTATTAGTATGAGTATGAGTATGAGTATGAGTATGAGTTTAAGTATGAGTATGAGTATGAGTATGAGTATGAGTATGTGCATGAGTATGAGTATGTGTATGAGTATGAGTATGAGTATGAGTATGAGTATGTGTATGAGTATAAGTATGAGTATGTGTATGAGTATGAGTATGAGTATGAGTATGAGTATAAGTATTAGTATGAGTATGAGTACGAGTATTAGTATGAGTATGAGTATGAGTATGAGTTTAAGTGTGAGTATGAGTATGAGCATGAGTATGAGTATGAGTATGAGTATGAGTATGAGTATGAGTATGAGTATGAGTATGAGTATGAGTATGAGTATGAGTATGAGTATAAGTATTAGTATGAGTATGAGTATGAGTATGAGTTAAAGTATGAGTATGAGTATGAGTATGTGCATGAGTATGAGTAAGTGTATGAGTATGAGTATGAGTATGAGTATGAGTATGTGTATGAGTATGAGTATGAGTATGAGTATGAGTATGAGTATAAGTATTAGTATGAGTATGAGTATGAGTATGAGTTAAAGTATGAGTATGAGTATGAGTATGTGCATGAGTATGAGTATGTGTATGATTATGAGTATGAGTATGAGTATGAGTATGAGTATGAGTATGTGTATGAGTATGAGCATGAGTATGAGTATGAGTATGAGTATGAGTATGAGTATGAGTATGAGTATGAGTTAGAGTATGAGTATGTGTATGAGTATGAGTATGAGTATGAGTATGAGTATGAGTGTGAGTGTGATTGCGAATGTGAGTATGAGCATGTGTATGAGTATGAGTATGAGTATGACTATGAGTATGAGTATGAGTATGAGCATGAGCATGAGCATGAGTATGAGCGTGAGCGTGAGAATAAGCATGAGTATGAGTTTAACTATGAGTATGAGTACGAGTATGCGTATGAATATGAGTATGAGTATGAGTATGAGTATGGGTATGAGTATGAGTATGAGTATGAGTATGAGTATAAGAATGAGCATGAGCTGAAGTATGAGTATGAGTATGATTATGAGTATGAGTATGAGTATGAGTATAAGTATGAGTATGAGTATGAGTATGAGTATGAGTATAAGTATTAGTATGAGTATGAGTACGAGTATTAGTATGAGTATGAGTATGAGTATGAGTATGAGTATGAGTATGAGTTTAAGTATGAGTATGAGTATGAGTATGTGCATGAGTATGAGTATGTGTATGAGTATGAGTATGAGTATGAGTATGAGTATGAGTATGAGTATGATTCTGTGTATGAGTATAAGTATGAGAATGAGTATGAGTGTGAGTATGAGAATGAGTATGAGTATGTGTATGAGTATGAGTTTGAGTATGAGTATGAGTATGAGTATGAGTATGAGTATGAGTATGAGTATGAGTATGAGTATGAGTATAAGTATGAGTATGAGTATGAGTATGAGTATGAGTATGAGTATGAGTATGAGTATGAGTATAAGTATTAGTATGAGTATGAGTACGAGTATTAGTATGAGTATGAGTATGAGTTTAAGTGTGAGTATGAGTACGAGTATTAGTATGAGTATGAGTATAAGTATTAGTATGAGTATGAGTACGAGTATTAGTATGAGTATGAGTATAAGTATTAGTATGAGTATGAGTACGAGTATTAGTATGAGTATGAGTATGAGTTTAAGTGTGAGTATGAGTACGAGTATTAGTATGAGTATGAGTATAAGTATTAGTATGAGTATGAGTACGAGTATTAGTATGAGTATGAGTATGAGTATGAGTATAAGTATTAGTATGAGTATGAGTACGAGTATTAGTATGAGTATGAGTATGAGTATGAGTATGAGTATGAGTATGAGTATGAGTATGAGTATAAGTATTAGTATGAGTATGAGTACCAGCATTAGTATGAGTATGAGTATGAGTATGAGTTTAAGTATGAGTATGAGTATGAGTATGAGTATGAGTATGTGCATGAGTATGAGTATGTGTATGAGTATGAGTATGAGTATGAGTATGAGTATGAGTATGAGTATGAGTATGAGTATGAGTATGAGTAAGAGTATGACTATGACTATGAGTATGAGTATGAGTATGAGCATGAGCATGAGCATGAGCGTGAGCGTGAGAATAAGCATGATTATGAGTTTAACTATGAGTATGAGTACGAGTATGAGTATGAATATGAGTATGAGTATGAGTATGAGTATGAGTATGGGTATGAGTAAGAGTATGAGTATGTGTATGAGTATGAGTATGAGTATGAGTATGAGTATGAGTATGAGTATGATTCTGTGTATGAGTATGAGTATGAGTATGAGTATGAGTATGAGTATGAGTATGAGTATAAGTATGAGTATGAGTATGAGTATGAGTATGAGTATGAGTATGAGTATAAGTATTAGTATGAGTATGAGTACGAGTATTAGTATGAGTATGAGTATGAGTATGAGTATGAGTTTAAGTGTGAGTATGAGTATGAGCATGAGTATGAGTATGAGTATAAGTATTAGTATGAGTATGAGTACGAGTATTAGTATGAGTATGAGTATGAGTATGAGTTAAAGTATGAGTATGAATATGAGTATGTGCATGAGTATGAGTATGTGTATGAGTATGAGTATGAGTATGAGTATGAGTATGTGTATGAGTATGAGTATGAGTATGAGTATGAGTATGAGTATGAGTATGAGTATGAGTATAAGTATGGGAATGAGTATGAGTATGACTATGAGTATGAGTATGAGTATGAGTATAAGTATTAGTATTAGTATTAGTATGAGTACGAGTATTAGTATGAGTATGAGAATGAGTATGAGTATGAGTATGAGTAAGAGTATGAGTGTGAGTATGAGTATGAGTATGAGTTTGAGTATGAGTATGAGTATGAGTATGAGTATGTGTATGAGTATGAGTATGAGTATGAGTTTAAGTATGAGTATGAGTTTAAGTATGAGTATGAGTTTAAGTATGAGTATGAGTATGAGTATGAGTATGAGTATTAGTATGAGTATGAGTACGAGTATTAGTATGAGTACGAGTATGAGTATGAGTTAAAGTATGAGTATGAGTATGAGTATGTGCATGAGTATGAGTATGTGTATGAGTATGAGTATGAGTATGAGTATGTGTATGAGTATGAGTATGAGTATGAGTATGAGAATGAGTATGATTATGAGTATGAGTATGAGTATGAGTATGAGTATGAGTATGAGTATGAGTATGAGTATGAGTATGAGTATGAGTATGAGTATGAGTTTAAGTATGAGTATGAGTATGAGTATGTGCATGAGTATGAGTATGTGTATGAGTATGAGTATGAGTATGAGTTTAAGTGTGAGTATGAGTATGAGTATGAGTATGAGTATGAGTATAAGTATTAGTATTAGTATGAGTATGAGTACGAGTATTAGTATGAGTATGAGTATGAGTTTAAGTATGAGTATGAGTATGAGTATGAGTATGTGCATGAGTATGAGTATGTGTATGAGTATGAGTATGAGTATGAGTATGAGTATGAGTATGAGTATGAGTATGAGTATGAGTATAAGTATGCGAATGAGTATGAGTGTGAGTATGAGAATGAGTATGAGTATGTGTATGAGTATGAGTATGAGTATGAGTATGAGTATGAGTATGAGTATGAGTATGAGTATGAGTATGAGTATGAGTATGAGTATGAGTATGAGTATGAGTATGAGTATGAGTATGAGTATGAGTATGAGTATGAGTATGAGTATGAGTATGAGTATGAGTATGAGTATGAGTATGAGTATGAGTATGAGTATGAGTATGAGTATGAGTATGAGTATGAGTATGAGTATAAGTATTAGTATGAGTATGAGTACGAGTATTAGTATGAGTATGAGTATGAGTATGAGTTAAAGTATGAGTATGAGTATGAGTATGTGCATGAGTATGAGTATGTGTATGAGTATGAGTATGAGTATGAGTATGTGTATGAGTATGAGTATGAGTATGAGTATGAGTATGAGTATGAGTAAGAGTATGAGTATAAGTATGAGTATGAGTATGAGTATGAGTATGAGTATGAGTATGAGTATGAGTATGAGTATGAGTATGAGTATGGGTATAAGTATGAGTATGAGTATGAGTATGAGTATGAGTATGAGTATAAGTATTAGTATGAGTATGAGTACGAGTATGAGTATGAGTATGAGTATGAGTATGTGCATGAGTATGAGAATGTGTATGAGTATGAGTATGAGTATTAGTATGAGTATGAGTATGTGCATGAGTATGAGTATGTGTATGAGTATGAGTATGAGTATGAGTTTGAGTATGAGTATGAGTATGAGTATAAGTATGAGAATGAGTATGAGTATGATATAGAGTATGAGTATGTGTATGAGTATGAGTATGAGTATGAGTATAAGTATGAGTATGAGTATGAGTATGAGTGTGAGTATGAGTATGAGTATGAGTATGAGTATGAGTATGAGTATGAGTATGAGAATGAGTATGAGTATGAGAATGAGTATGAGTATGAGTATGAGCATGAGCATGAGCATGAGTATGAGTATGTGCATGAGTATGAGTATGTGTATGAGTATGAGTATGAGTATGAGTTTGAGTATGAGTATGAGTATGAGTATAAGTATGAGAATGAGTATGAGTGTGAGTATGAGAATGAGTATGAGTATGTGTATGAGTATGAGTATGAGTATGAGTATGAGTATAAGTATTAGTATGAGTATGAGTACGAGTATTAGAATGAGTATGGGTATGAGTATGAGTATGAGTTTAAGTATGAGTATGAGTATGAGTATGAGTATGAGTATGAGTATGTGCATGAGTATGAGTATGTGTATGAGTATGAGTATGAGTATGAGTATGAGTATGAGGATGAGTATGAGTATGAGTATGAGTATGAGTATGAGTATGAGTATGAGTATGAGTATGAGTATGAGTATGAGTATAAGTATTAGTATGAGTACGAGTACGAGTATGAGTATGAGTATGAGAATGAGTATGAGTATGAGTATGAGCATGAGCATGAGCATGAGTATGAGTATGAGTATGAGTATGAGTATGAGTATGAGTATGAGTATGAGTATGAGTATGAGTATGAGTATGAGTATAAGTATTAGTATGAGTACGAGTACGAGTACGAGTATGCGTATGAGTTTGAGTTTGAGTATGAGTATGATTATGAGTATGAGTATGAGTATGAGTATGAGCATGAGCATGAGTATGAGTATGAGTTAAAGTATGAGTATGAGTATGAGTATGTGCATGAGTATGAGTATGTGTATGAGTATGAGTATGAGTATGAGTATGTGTATGAGTATGAGTATGAGTATGAGTATGAGTATGAGTATGAGTATGAGTATGAGTATGAGTATAAGTATGAGAATGAGTATGAGTGTGAGTATGAGAATGAGTATGAGTATGAGTATGTGCATGAGTATGAGTATGTGTATGAGTATGAGTATGAGTATGAGTATGAGTATGAGTATGAGTATGAGTATGAGTATGAGTATGAGTATGAGTATGAGTATGAGTATGAGTATAAGTATGAGTATGAGTATGAGTATGAGTATGAGTATAAGTATGAGAATGAGTATGAGTGTGAGTATGAGAATGAGTATGAGTATGTGTATGAGTATGAGTATGAGTATGAGTATGAGTATGAGTATGAGTATGAGTATGAGTATGAGTATGAGTTTGAGTATGAGTATGAGTATAAGTATGAGTATGAGTATAAGTATAAGTATTAGTATGAGTATGAGTACGAGTATTAGTATGAGTATGAGTATGAGTATGAGTATGAGTATGAGTATGAGTTTAAGTATGAGTATGAGTATGAGTATGAGTATGAGTATGAGTATGAGTATGAGTTTAAGTATGAGTATGAGTATGAGTATGAGTATGAGTATGAGTATGAGTATGAGTATGAGTATGAGTATGAGTATGAGTATGAGTATGAGTATGAGTATGAGTATGAGTATGAGTATGAGTATGAGTATGAGTATGAGTATGAGTATGAGAATGAGTATGAGTACGAGAATGAGTATGAGTATGAGTATGAGCATGAGCATGAGCATGAGTATGAGTATGAGTATGAGTATAAGTATGAGTATGAGTATGAGTATGAGTATGAGTGTGAGTATGAGTATGAGTATGAGTATGAGTATGAGTATGAGTATGAGTATGAGTATGAGTATGAGTATGAGTATGAGAATGAGTATGAGTATGAGAATGAGTATGAGTATGAGTATGAGCATGAGCATGAGCATGAGTATGAGTATGTGCATGAGTATGAGTATGTGTATGAGTATGAGTATGAGTTTGAGTTTGAGTATGAGTATGAGTATGAGTATGAGTATAAGTATGAGAATGAGTATGAGTGTGAGTATGAGAATGAGTATGAGTATGTGTATGAGTATGAGTATGAGTATGAGTATGAGTATGAGTATGAGTATGAGTATGAGTATGAGTATGAGTATGAGTATGAGTATGAGTATGAGTATGAGTATGAGTATGAGTATGAGTATGGGTATAAGTATGAGTATGAGTATGAGTATGAGTATGAGTATGAGTATAAGTATTAGTATGAGTATGAGTACGAGTATGAGTATGAGTATGAGTATGAGTATGTGCATGAGTATGAGAATGTGTATGAGTATGAGTATGAGTATTAGTATGAGTATGAGTATGTGCATGAGTATGAGTATGTGTATGAGTATGAGTATGAGTATGAGTTTGAGTATGAGTATGAGTATGAGTATAAGTATGAGAATGAGTATGAGTATGATATAGAGTATGAGTATGTGTATGAGTATGAGTATGAGTATGAGTATAAGTATGAGTATGAGTATGAGTATGAGTGTGAGTATGAGTATGAGTATGAGTATGAGTATGAGTATGAGTATGAGTATGAGAATGAGTATGAGTATGAGAATGAGTATGAGTATGAGTATGAGCATGAGCATGAGCATGAGTATGAGTATGTGCATGAGTATGAGTATGTGTATGAGTATGAGTATGAGTATGAGTTTGAGTATGAGTATGAGTATGAGTATAAGTATGAGAATGAGTATGAGTGTGAGTATGAGAATGAGTATGAGTATGTGTATGAGTATGAGTATGAGTATGAGTATGAGTATAAGTATTAGTATGAGTATGAGTACGAGTATTAGAATGAGTATGGGTATGAGTATGAGTATGAGTTTAAGTATGAGTATGAGTATGAGTATGAGTATGAGTATGAGTATGTGCATGAGTATGAGTATGTGTATGAGTATGAGTATGAGTATGAGTATGAGTATGAGGATGAGTATGAGTATGAGTATGAGTATGAGTATGAGTATGAGTATGAGTATGAGTATGAGTATGAGTATAAGTATTAGTATGAGTACGAGTACGAGTATGAGTATGAGTATGAGAATGAGTATGAGTATGAGTATGAGCATGAGCATGAGCATGAGTATGAGTATGAGTATGAGTATGAGTATGAGTATGAGTATGAGTATGAGTATGAGTATGAGTATGAGTATGAGTATAAGTATTAGTATGAGTACGAGTACGAGTACGAGTATGCGTATGAGTTTGAGTTTGAGTATGAGTATGATTATGAGTATGAGTATGAGTATGAGTATGAGCATGAGCATGAGCATGAGTATGAGTATGAGTATGAGTATGAGTATGAGTATGAGTATGAGTATGAGTATGAGTATGAGTATGAGTATGAGTATAAGTATTAGTATGAGTACGAGTACGAGTACGAGTATGCGTATGAGTTTGAGTTTGAGTATGAGTATGATTATGAGTATGAGTATGAGTATGAGTATGAGTATGAGTATAAGTATGAGTATGAGTATGAGTATGAGTATGAGTTTAAGTATGAGTATGAGTATGAGAATGCGTATGAGTATGAGTATGAGTATGGGTATGAGTATGAGTATGAGTATGAGTATGAGTATGAGTATGAGTATGAGTATGAGTATAAGAATTAGTATGAGTATGAGTATGAGCATGAGCATGAGCATGAGTATGAGTATGAGTATGAGTGTGAGTATGAGTATGAGTATGAGTATGAGTATGAGTATGAGTATGAGTATGAGTTTAAGTATGAGTATGAGTATGAGAATGCGTATGAGTATGAGTATGAGTATGAGTATAAGTATGAGTATGAGTTTAAGTATGAGTATGAGTACGAGTATGCGTATGAGTATGAGTATGAGTATGAGTATAAGTATGAGTATGAGTATGAGTATGAGTGTGAGTATGAGTATGAGTATGAGTATGAGTATGAGTATGAGTATGAGTATGAGTATGAGAATGAGTATGAGTATGAGAATGAGTATGAGTATGAGTATGAGTATGAGTATGAGTATGAGTATGAGTATGAGTATGAGTATGTGCATGAGTATGAGTATGTGTATGAGTATGAGTATGAGTATGAGTATGAGTATGAGGATGAGTATGAGTATGAGTATGAGTATGTGTATGAGTATGAGTATGAGTATGAGTATGAGTATGAGTATGAGTATGAATATGAGTATGATTTAGAGTATGAGTATGAGTATGAGAATGCGTATGAGTATGAGTATGAGTATAAGAATTAGTATGAGTATGAGTATGAGCATGAGCATGAGTATGAGTATGAGTATGAGTGTGAGTATGAGTATGAGTATGAGTATGAGTATGAGTATGAGTATGAGTATGAGTATGAGTATGAGTATGAGTATGAGTATGAGTATGAGTACGAGTATGCGTATGAATATGAGTATGAGTATGAGTATGGGTATGAGTATGAGTATGAGTATGAGTATGAGTATGAGTATGAGTATGAGTATGAGAATGAGTATGAGTATGAGTATGAGCATGAGCATGAGTATGAGTATGAGTATGAGTATGAGTATGAGTATGAGTATGAGTATGAGTATGAGTATAAGTATTAGTATGAGTACGAGTACGAGTACGAGTATGCGTATCAGTTTGAGTTTGAGTATGAGTATGAGTATGAGTATGAGTATGAGTATGAGTATGAGTATGAGTATGAGTATAAGTATTAGTATGAGTATGAGTACGAGTATTAGTATGAGTATGAGTATGAGTATGAGTATGAGTTTAAGTGTGAGTATGAGTATGAGCATGAGTATGAGTATGAGTATAAGTATTAGTATGAGTATGAGTACGAGTATTAGTATGAGTATGAGTATGAGTATGAGTTAAAGTATGAGTATGAGTATGAGTATGTGCATGAGTATGAGTATGTGTATGAGTATGAGTATGAGTATGAGTATGTGTATGAGTATGAGTATGAGTATGAGTATGAGTATGAGTATGAGTATGAGTATAAGTATGGGAATGAGTATGAGTGTGAGTATGAGAATGAGTATGAGTATGAGTGTGAGTATGAGAATGAGTATGAGTATGTGTATGAGTATGAGTTTGAGTATGAGTATGAGTATGAGTATGAGTATGACTATGAGTATGAGTATGAGTATGAGTATGAGTATGAGTATGAGTATGAGTATGTGTATATGTATGAGTATGAGTATGAGTATGAGTATGAGTATAAGTATTAGTATGAGAATGAGTACCAGCATTAGAATGAGTATGAGTATGAGTATGAGTTTAAGTATGAGTATGAGTATGAGTATGAGTATGAGTATGAGTATGTGTATGAGTATGAGTATCAGTATGAGTATGAGTATGAGTATGAGTATGAGTATGAGTATGTGTATGAGTATGAGTATGAGTATGAGTATGAGTATGAATATGAGTATGAGTATGAGTATGAGTATGAGTATGAGTATGAGTATGAGTATGAGTATGTGTATGAGTATGAGTATGAGTATGAGTATGAATATGAGTATGAGTATGAGTATGAGTATGAGTATGAGTTAGAGTATGAGTATGTGTATGAGTATGAGTATGAGTATGAGTATAAGTATTAGTATGAGTATGAGTACGAATATTAGTATGAGTATGAGTATGAGTATGAGTTTAAGTATGAGTATGAGTATGAGTATGAGTATGAGTATGAGTATGAGTATGAGTATGAGTATGAGTATGAGTTAGAGTATGAGTATGTGTATGAGTATGAGTATGAGTATGAGTATGAGTATGAGTATGAGTATAAGTATGAGTATGAGTATGAGTATGAGTGTGAGTATGAGTATGAGTATGAGTATGAGTATGAGTATGAGTATGAGTATGAGTATGAGTATGAGTATGAGTATGAGTATGAGTATGAGTATGAGTATGAGAATGAGTATGAGTACGAGAATGAGTATGAGTATGAGTATGAGTATGAGCATGAGTATGAGTATGAGTATGAGTATGAGTATGAGTATGAGTATGAGTATGAGTATGAGTATGAGTATGAGTATGAGTATGAGTATGACTATGAGTATGAGTATGAGTATAAGAATTAGTATGAGTATGAGTAGGAGTACGAGTACGAGTACGAGTATGCGTATGAGTATGAGTATGAGTATGAGTATGAGTATGAGTATGAGTTTAAGTATGAGTATGAGTATTAGAATTAGTATGAGTATGAGTATGAGCATGAGCATGAGCATGAGTATGAGTATGAGTGTGAGTATGAGTATGAGTATGAGTATGAGTATGAGTATGAGTATGAGTATGAGTATGAGTATGAGTATGAGTATGAGTATGAGTATGAGTATGAGTACGAGTATAAGTATGAGAATGAGTATGAGTATGAGTATGAGTATGGGTATGAGTATGTGTATGAGTATGAGTATGAGTATGAGTATGAGTATGAGAATGAGTATGAGTATGAGAATGAGTATGAGTATGAGTATGAGTATGAGTATGAGTTTAAGTATGAGTATGAGTATGAGAATGCGTATGAGTATGAGTATGAGTATGAGTATGAGTATAAGTATGAGTATGAGTTTAAGTATGAGTATGAGTACGAGTATGCGAATGAGTATGAGTATGAGTATGAGTATAAGTATGAGTATGAGTATGAGTATGAGTGTGAGTATGAGTATGAGTATGAGTATGAGTATGAGTATGAGTATGAGTATGAGTATGAGAATGAATATGAGAATGAGAATGAGTATGAGTATGAGTATGAGCATGAGCATGAGCATGAGTATGAGTATGTGCATGAGTATGAGTATGAGTATGAGTATGAGTTTAAGTATGAGTATGAGTATGAGTATGAGTATGAGTATGAGTATGAGTATGAGTATGTGCATGAGTATGAGTATGAGTATGAGTATGAGTATGAGTATGAGTATGAGTATGAGTATGAGTATGAGTATGAGAATGAGTATGAGTACGAGAATGAGTATGAGTATGAGTATGAGCATGAGCATGAGCATGAGTATGAGTATGAGTATGAGTATGAGTATGAGTATGAGTATGAGTATAAGTATGAGCATGAGCATGAGTATGAGTATGAGTATGAGTATGAGTATGAGTATGAGTATAAGTATGAGTATGAGTATGAGTATGAGTGTGAGTATGAGTATGAGTATGAGTATGAGTATGAGTATGAGTATGAGTATGAGTATGAGTATGAGTATGAGTATGAGAATGAGTATGAGTATGAGAATGAGTATGAGTATGAGTATGAGCATGAGCATGAGCATGAGTATGAGTATGTGCATGAGTAGGAGTATGTGTATGAGTATGAGTATGAGTTTGAGTTTGAGTATGAGTATGAGTATGAGTATGAGTATGAGTATGAGTATGAGTATAAGTATTAGTATGAGTATGAGTATGAGTACGAGTATTAGTATGAGTATGAGTATGAGTATGAGTTTAAGTATGAGTATGAGTATGAGTATGAGTATGAGTATGAGTATGAGTATGTGCATGAGTATGAGTATGTGTATGAGTATGAGTATGAGTATTAGTATGAGTATGAGTATGTGCATGAGTATGAGTATGTGTATGAGTATGAGCATGAGCATGAGCATGAGTATGAGTATGAGTATGAGTATGAGTATGAGTATGAGTATGAGTATGAGAATGAGTATGAGTATGGGTATGAGTATGAGTATGAGTATGAGTATAAGTATGAGTATGAGTATGAGTATGAGTATGAGTATGAGTGTGAGTATGAGTATGAGTATGAGTATGAGTATGAGTATGAGTATGAGTATGAGTATGAGTATGAGTATGAGTATGAGTATGAGAATGAGTATGAGTACGAGAATGAGTATGAGTATGAGTATGAGTATGAGCATGAGTATGAGTATGAGTATGAGTATGAGTATGAGTATGAGTATGAGTATGAGTATGAGTATGAGTATGAGAATGAGTATGAGTATGAGAATGAGTATGAGTATGAGTATGAGCATGAGCATGAGCATGAGTATGAGTATGTGCATGAGTATGAGTATGTGTATGAGTATGAGTATGAGTTTGAGTTTGAGTATGAGTATGAGTATGAGTATGAGTATAAGTATGAGAATGAGTATGAGTGTGAGTATGAGAATGAGTATGAGTATGTGTATGAGTATGAGTATGAGTATGAGTATGAGTATGAGTATGAGTATGAGTATGAGTATGAGTATGAGTATGAGTATGAGTATGAGTATGAGTATGAGTATGAGTATGAGTATGAGTATAAGTATGAGTATGAGTATGAGTATGAGTATGAGTATGAGTATAAGTATTAGTATGAGTATGAGTACGAGTATGAGTATGAGTATGAGTATGAGTATGTGCATGAGTATGAGAATGTGTATGAGTATGAGTATGAGTATTAGTATGAGTATGAGTATGTGCATGAGTATGAGTATGTGTATGAGTATGAGTATGAGTATGAGTTTGAGTATGAGTATGAGTATGAGTATAAGTATGAGAATGAGTATGAGTATGATATAGAGTATGAGTATGTGTATGAGTATGAGTATGAGTATGAGTATAAGTATGAGTATGAGTATGAGTATGAGTGTGAGTATGAGTATGAGTATGAGTATGAGTATGAGTATGAGTATGAGTATGAGAATGAGTATGAGTATGAGAATGAGTATGAGTATGAGTATGAGCATGAGCATGAGCATGAGTATGAGTATGTGCATGAGTATGAGTATGTGTATGAGTATGAGTATGAGTATGAGTTTGAGTATGAGTATGAGTATGAGTATAAGTATGAGAATGAGTATGAGTGTGAGTATGAGAATGAGTATGAGTATGTGTATGAGTATGAGTATGAGTATGAGTATGAGTATAAGTATTAGTATGAGTATGAGTACGAGTATTAGAATGAGTATGGGTATGAGTATGAGTATGAGTTTAAGTATGAGTATGAGTATGAGTATGAGTATGAGTATGAGTATGTGCATGAGTATGAGTATGTGTATGAGTATGAGTATGAGTATGAGTATGAGTATGAGGATGAGTATGAGTATGAGTATGAGTATGAGTATGAGTATGAGTATGAGTATGAGTATGAGTATGAGTATAAGTATTAGTATGAGTACGAGTACGAGTATGAGTATGAGTATGAGAATGAGTATGAGTATGAGTATGAGCATGAGCATGAGCATGAGTATGAGTATGAGTATGAGTATGAGTATGAGTATGAGTATGAGTATGAGTATGAGTATGAGTATGAGTATAAGTATTAGTATGAGTACGAGTACGAGTACGAGTATGCGTATGAGTTTGAGTTTGAGTATGAGTATGATTATGAGTATGAGTATGAGTATGAGTATGAGCATGAGCATGAGCATGAGTATGAGTATGAGTATGAGTATGAGTATGAGTATGAGTATGAGTATGAGTATGAGTATGAGTATGAGTATGAGTATAAGTATTAGTATGAGTACGAGTACGAGTACGAGTATGCGTATGAGTTTGAGTTTGAGTATGAGTATGATTATGAGTATGAGTATGAGTATGAGTATGAGTATGAGTATAAGTATGAGTATGAGTATGAGTATGAGTATGAGTTTAAGTATGAGTATGAGTATGAGAATGCGTATGAGTATGAGTATGAGTATGGGTATGAGTATGAGTATGAGTATGAGTATGAGTATGAGTATGAGTATGAGTATGAGTATAAGAATTAGTATGAGTATGAGTATGAGCATGAGCATGAGCATGAGTATGAGTATGAGTATGAGTGTGAGTATGAGTATGAGTATGAGTATGAGTATGAGTATGAGTATGAGTATGAGTTTAAGTATGAGTATGAGTATGAGAATGCGTATGAGTATGAGTATGAGTATGAGTATAAGTATGAGTATGAGTTTAAGTATGAGTATGAGTACGAGTATGCGTATGAGTATGAGTATGAGTATGAGTATAAGTATGAGTATGAGTATGAGTATGAGTGTGAGTATGAGTATGAGTATGAGTATGAGTATGAGTATGAGTATGAGTATGAGTATGAGAATGAGTATGAGTATGAGAATGAGTATGAGTATGAGTATGAGTATGAGTATGAGTATGAGTATGAGTATGAGTATGAGTATGTGCATGAGTATGAGTATGTGTATGAGTATGAGTATGAGTATGAGTATGAGTATGAGGATGAGTATGAGTATGAGTATGAGTATGTGTATGAGTATGAGTATGAGTATGAGTATGAGTATGAGTATGAGTATGAATATGAGTATGATTTAGAGTATGAGTATGAGTATGAGAATGCGTATGAGTATGAGTATGAGTATAAGAATTAGTATGAGTATGAGTATGAGCATGAGCATGAGTATGAGTATGAGTATGAGTGTGAGTATGAGTATGAGTATGAGTATGAGTATGAGTATGAGTATGAGTATGAGTATGAGTATGAGTATGAGTATGAGTATGAGTATGAGTACGAGTATGCGTATGAATATGAGTATGAGTATGAGTATGGGTATGAGTATGAGTATGAGTATGAGTATGAGTATGAGTATGAGTATGAGTATGAGAATGAGTATGAGTATGAGTATGAGCATGAGCATGAGTATGAGTATGAGTATGAGTATGAGTATGAGTATGAGTATGAGTATGAGTATGAGTATAAGTATTAGTATGAGTACGAGTACGAGTACGAGTATGCGTATCAGTTTGAGTTTGAGTATGAGTATGAGTATGAGTATGAGTATGAGTATGAGTATGAGTATGAGTATGAGTATAAGTATTAGTATGAGTATGAGTACGAGTATTAGTATGAGTATGAGTATGAGTATGAGTATGAGTTTAAGTGTGAGTATGAGTATGAGCATGAGTATGAGTATGAGTATAAGTATTAGTATGAGTATGAGTACGAGTATTAGTATGAGTATGAGTATGAGTATGAGTTAAAGTATGAGTATGAGTATGAGTATGTGCATGAGTATGAGTATGTGTATGAGTATGAGTATGAGTATGAGTATGTGTATGAGTATGAGTATGAGTATGAGTATGAGTATGAGTATGAGTATGAGTATAAGTATGGGAATGAGTATGAGTGTGAGTATGAGAATGAGTATGAGTATGAGTGTGAGTATGAGAATGAGTATGAGTATGTGTATGAGTATGAGTTTGAGTATGAGTATGAGTATGAGTATGAGTATGACTATGAGTATGAGTATGAGTATGAGTATGAGTATGAGTATGAGTATGAGTATGTGTATATGTATGAGTATGAGTATGAGTATGAGTATGAGTATAAGTATTAGTATGAGAATGAGTACCAGCATTAGAATGAGTATGAGTATGAGTATGAGTTTAAGTATGAGTATGAGTATGAGTATGAGTATGAGTATGAGTATGTGTATGAGTATGAGTATCAGTATGAGTATGAGTATGAGTATGAGTATGAGTATGAGTATGTGTATGAGTATGAGTATGAGTATGAGTATGAATATGAGTATGAGTATGAGTATGAGTATGAGTATGAGTTAGAGTATGAGTATGTGTATGAGTATGAGTATGAGTATGAGTATAAGTATTAGTATGAGTATGAGTACGAATATTAGTATGAGTATGAGTATGAGTATGAGTTTAAGTATGAGTATGAGTATGAGTATGAGTATGAGTATGAGTATGTGCATGAGTATGAGTATGAGTATGAGTATGAGTATGAGTATGAGTATGAGTATGAGGATGAGTATGAGTATGAGTATGAGTATGTGTATGAGTATGAGTATGAGTATGAGTATGAGTATGAGTATGAGTATGAGTATGAGTATGAGTATGAGTATGAGTTAGAGTATGAGTATGTGTATGAGTATGAGTATGAGTATGAGTATGAGTATGAGTATGAGTATGAGTATAAGTATGAGTATGAGTATGAGTATGAGTGTGAGTATGAGTATGAGTATGAGTATGAGTATGAGTATGAGTATGAGTATGAGTATGAGTATGAGTATGAGTATGAGTATGAGTATGAGTATGAGAATGAGTATGAGTACGAGAATGAGTATGAGTATGAGTATGAGTATGAGCATGAGTATGAGTATGAGTATGAGTATGAGTATGAGTATGAGTATGAGTATGAGTATGAGTATGAGTATGAGTATGAGTATGAGTATGAGTATGACTATGAGTATGAGTATGAGTATAAGAATTAGTATGAGTATGAGTAGGAGTACGAGTACGAGTACGAGTATGCGTATGAGTATGAGTATGAGTATGAGTATGAGTATGAGTATGAGTTTAAGTATGAGTATGAGTATAAGAATTAGTATGAGTATGAGTATGAGCATGAGCATGAGCATGAGTATGAGTATGAGTGTGAGTATGAGTATGAGTATGAGTATGAGTATGAGTATGAGTATGAGTATGAGTATGAGTATGAGTATGAGTATGAGTATGAGTACGAGTATAAGTATGAGAATGAGTATGAGTATGAGTATGAGTATGGGTATGAGTATGTGTATGAGTATGAGTATGAGTATGAGTATGAGTATGAGAATGAGTATGAGTATGAGAATGAGTATGAGTATGAGTATGAGTATGAGTATGAGTTTAAGTATGAGTATGAGTATGAGAATGCGTATGAGTATGAGTATGAGTATGAGTATGAGTATAAGTATGAGTATGAGTTTAAGTATGAGTATGAGTACGAGTATGCGAATGAGTATGAGTATGAGTATGAGTATAAGTATGAGTATGAGTATGAGTATGAGTGTGAGTATGAGTATGAGTATGAGTATGAGTATGAGTATGAGTATGAGTATGAGTATGAGAATGAATATGAGAATGAGAATGAGTATGAGTATGAGTATGAGCATGAGCATGAGCATGAGTATGAGTATGTGCATGAGTATGAGTATGAGTATGAGTATGAGTTTAAGTATGAGTATGAGTATGAGTATGAGTATGAGTATGAGTATGAGTATGAGTATGTGCATGAGTATGAGTATGAGTATGAGTATGAGTATGAGTATGAGTATGAGTATGAGTATGAGTATGAGTATGAGAATGAGTATGAGTACGAGAATGAGTATGAGTATGAGTATGAGCATGAGCATGAGCATGAGTATGAGTATGAGTATGAGTATGAGTATGAGTATGAGTATGAGTATAAGTATGAGCATGAGCATGAGTATGAGTATGAGTATGAGTATGAGTATGAGTATGAGTATAAGTATGAGTATGAGTATGAGTATGAGTGTGAGTATGAGTATGAGTATGAGTATGAGTATGAGTATGAGTATGAGTATGAGTATGAGTATGAGTATGAGTATGAGAATGAGTATGAGTATGAGAATGAGTATGAGTATGAGTATGAGCATGAGCATGAGCATGAGTATGAGTATGTGCATGAGTAGGAGTATGTGTATGAGTATGAGTATGAGTTTGAGTTTGAGTATGAGTATGAGTATGAGTATGAGTATGAGTATGAGTATGAGTATAAGTATTAGTATGAGTATGAGTATGAGTACGAGTATTAGTATGAGTATGAGTATGAGTATGAGTTTAAGTATGAGTATGAGTATGAGTATGAGTATGAGTATGAGTATGAGTATGTGCATGAGTATGAGTATGTGTATGAGTATGAGTATGAGTATTAGTATGAGTATGAGTATGTGCATGAGTATGAGTATGTGTATGAGTATGAGCATGAGCATGAGCATGAGTATGAGTATGAGTATGAGTATGAGTATGAGTATGAGTATGAGTATGAGAATGAGTATGAGTATGGGTATGAGTATGAGTATGAGTATGAGTATAAGTATGAGTATGAGTATGAGTATGAGTATGAGTATGAGTGTGAGTATGAGTATGAGTATGAGTATGAGTATGAGTATGAGTATGAGTATGAGTATGAGTATGAGTATGAGTATGAGTATGAGAATGAGTATGAGTACGAGAATGAGTATGAGTATGAGTATGAGTATGAGCATGAGTATGAGTATGAGTATGAGTATGAGTATGAGTATGAGTATGAGTATGAGTATGAGTATGAGTATGAGTATGAGTATGAGTATGAGTATGAGTATGACTATGAGTATGAGTATGAGTATAAGAATTAGTATGAGTATGAGTAGGAGTACGAGTACGAGTACGAGTATGCGTATGAGTATGAGTATGAGTATGAGTATGAGTATGAGTATGAGTTTAAGTATGAGTATGAGTATAAGAATTAGTATGAGTATGAGTATGAGCATGAGCATGAGCATGAGTATGAGTATGAGTGTGAGTATGAGTATGAGTATGAGTATGAGTATGAGTATGAGTATGAGTATGAGTATGAGTATGAGTATGAGTATGAGTATGAGTACGAGTATAAGTATGAGAATGAGTATGAGTATGAGTATGAGTATGGGTATGAGTATGTGTATGAGTATGAGTATGAGTATGAGTATGAGTATGAGTATGAGAATGAGTATGAGTATGAGAATGAGTATGAGTATGAGTATGAGTATGAGTATGAGTTTAAGTATGAGTATGAGTATGAGAATGCGTATGAGTATGAGTATGAGTATGAGTATGAGTATGAGTATGAGTATGAGTATGAGTATGAGTATGAGTATGAGTATGAGTATGAGTATGAGAATGAGTATGAGTATGAGAATGAGTATCAGTATGAGTATGAGCATGAACATGAGCATGAGTATGAGTATGTGCATGAGTAGGAGTATGTGTATGAGTATGAGTATGAGTTTGAGTTTGAGTATGAGTATGAGTATGAGTATGAGTATGAGTATGAGTATGAGTATAAGTATTAGTATGAGTATGAGTATGAGTATGAGTATGAGTATGAGTATGAGTATGTGCATGAGTATGAGTATGTGTATGAGTATGAGTATGAGTATTAGTATGAGTATGAGTATGTGCATGAGTATGAGTATGTGTATGAGTATGAGCATGAGCATGAGCATGAGTATGAGTATGAGTATGAGTATGAGTATGAGTATGAGTATGAGTATGAGAATGAGTATGAGTATGGGTATGAGTATGAGTATGAGTATGAGTATAAGTATGAGTATGAGTATGAGTATGAGTATGAGTATGAGTGTGAGTATGAGTATGAGTATGAGTATGAGTATGAGTATGAGTATGAGTATGAGTATGAGTATGAGTATGAGTATGAGTATGAGTATGAGAATGAGTATGAGTACGAGAATGAGTATGAGTATGAGTATGAGTATGAGCATGAGTATGAGTATGAGTATGAGTATGAGTATGAGTATGAGTATGAGTATGAGTATGAGTATGAGTATGAGTATGAGTATGAGTATGAGTATAAGTATGAGTATGAGTATGAGTATGAGTGTGAGTATGAGTATGAGTATGAGTATGAGTATGAGTATGAGTATGAGTATGAGTATGAGTACGAGTATAAGTATGAGAATGAGTATGAGTATGAGTATGAGTATGGGTATGAGTATGTGTATGAGTATGAGTATGAGTATGAGTATGAGTATGAGAATGAGTATGAGTATGAGAATGAGTATGAGTATGAGTATGAGTATGAGTATGAGTTTAAGTATGAGTATGAGTATGAGAATGCGTATGAGTATGAGTATGAGTATGAGTATGAGTATAAGTATGAGTATGAGTTTAAGTATGAGTATGAGTACGAGTATGCGTATGAGTATGAGTATGAGTATGAGTATAAGTATGAGTATGAGTATGAGTATGAGTGTGAGTATGAGTATGAGTATGAGTATGAGTATGAGTATGAGTATGAGTATGAGTATGAGAATGAATATGAGAATGAGAATGAGTATGAGTATGAGTATGAGAATGAGCATGAGCATGAGTATGAGTATGTGCATGAGTATGGGTATGTGTATGAGTATGAGTATGAGTTTGAGTATGAGTATGAGTATGAGTATGAGTATAAGTATGAGAATGAGTATGAGTGTGAGTATGAGAATGAGTATGAGTATGTGTATGAGTATGAGTATGAGTATGAGTATGAGTATGAGTATGAGTATGAGTATGAGTATGAGTATGAGTTTGAGTATGAGTATGAGTATAAGTATGAGTATGAGTATAAGTATAAGTATTAGTATGAGTATGAGTACGAGTATTAGTATGAGTATGAGTATGAGTATGAGTATGAGTATGAGTTTAAGTATGAGTATGAGTATGAGTATGAGTATGAGTATGAGTATGAGTATGAGTATGAGTATGAGTATGAGTATGAGTATGAGTATGAGTATGAGTATGAGTATGAGTATGAGTATGAGTATGAGTATGAGTATGAGTATGAGTATGAGAATGAGTATGAGTACGAGAATGAGTATGAGTATGAGTATGAGCATGAGCATGAGCATGAGTATGAGTATGAGTATGAGTATGAGTATGAGTATGAGTATAAGTATGAGCATGAGCATGAGTATGAGTATGAGTATGAGTATGAGTATGAGTATGAGTATGAGTATAAGTATGAGTATGAGTATGAGTATGAGTATGAGTGTGAGTATGAGTATGAGTATGAGTATGAGTATGAGTATGAGTATGAGTATGAGTATGAGTATGAGTATGAGTATGAGAATGAGTATGAGTATGAGAATGAGTATGAGTATGAGTATGAGCATGAGCATGAGCATGAGTATGAGTATGTGCATGAGTATGAGTATGTGTATGAGTATGAGTATGAGTTTGAGTTTGAGTATGAGTGTGAGTATGAGTATGAGTATAAGTATGAGAATGAGTATGAGTGTGAGTATGAGAATGAGTATGAGTATGTGTATGAGTATGAGTATGAGTATGAGTATGAGTATGAGTATGAGTATGAGTATGAGTATGAGTATGAGTATGAGTATGAGTATGAGTATGAGTATGAGTATAAGTATGAGTATGAGTATGAGTATGAGTATGAGTACGAGTATAAGTATTAGTATGAGTATGAGTACGAGTATGAGTATGAGTATGAGTATGAGTATGTGCATGAGTATGAGAATGTGTATGAGTATGAGTATGAGTATTAGTATGAGTATGAGTATGTGCATGAGTATGAGTATGTGTATGAGTATGAGTATGAGTATGAGTTTGAGTATGAGTATGAGTATGAGTATAAGTATGAGAATGAGTATGAGTATGATATAGAGTATGAGCATGAGTATGAGTATGAGTATGAGTATGAGTATGAGTGTGAGTATGAGTATGAGTATGAGTATGAGTATGAGTATGAGTATGAGTATGAGAATGAGTATGAGTATGAGAATGAGTATGAGTATGAGTATGAGCATGAGCATGAGCATGAGTATGAGTATGTGCATGAGTATGAGTATGTGTATGAGTATGAGTATGAGTATGAGTTTGAGTATGAGTATGAGTATGAGTATAAGTATGAGAATGAGTATGAGTGTGAGTATGAGAATGAGTATGAGTATGTGTATGAGTATGAGTATAAGTATGAGTATGAGTATAAGTATTAGTATGAGTATGAGTACGAGTATTAGAATGAGTATGGGTATGAGTATGAGTATGAGTTTAAGTATGAGTATGAGTATGAGTATGAGTATGAGTATGAGTATGTGCATGAGTATGAGTATGTGTATGAGTATGAGTATGAGTATGAGTATGAGTATGAGGATGAGTATGAGTATGAGTATGTGTATGAGTATGAGTATGAGTATGAGTATGAGTATGAGTATGAGTATGAGTATGAGTATGATTTAGAGTATGAGTATGAGTATGAGAATGCGTATGAGTATGAGTATGAGTATAAGAATTAGTATGAGTATGAGTATGAGCATGAGCATGAGTATGAGTATGAGTATGAGTGTGAGTATGAGTATGAGTATGAGTATGAGTATGAGTATGAGTATGAGTATGAGTATGAGTATGAGTATGAGTATGAGTATGAGTACGAGTATGCGTATGAATATGAGTATGAGTATGAGTATGGGTATGAGTATGAGTATGAGTATGAGTATGAGTATGAGTATGAGTATGAGTATGAGAATGAGTATGAGTATGAGTATGAGCATGAGCATGAGCATGAGTATGAGTATGAGTATGAGTATGAGTATGAGTATGAGTATGAGTATGAGTATGAGTATGAGTATGAGTATGAGTATAAGTATTAGTATGAGTACGAGTACGAGTACGAGTATGCGTATGAGTTTGAGTTTGAGTATGAGTATGATTATGAGTATGAGTATGAGTATGAGTATGAGTATGAGTATAAGTATGAGTATGAGTATGAGTATGAGTATGAGTTTAAGTATGAGTATGAGTATGAGAATGCGTATGAGTATGAGTATGAGTATGGGTATGAGTATGAGTATGAGTATGAGTATGAGTATGAGTATGAGTATGAGTATGAGTATGAGTATAAGAATTAGTATGAGTATGAGTATGAGCATGAGCATGAGCATGAGTATGAGTATGAGTATGAGTGTGAGTATGAGTATGAGTATGAGTATGAGTATGAGTATGAGTATGAGTATGAGTTTAAGTATGAGTATGAGTATGAGAATGCGTATGAGTATGAGTATGAGCATGAGTATAAGTATGAGTATGAGTTTAAGTATGAGTATGAGTACGAGTATGCGTATGAGTATGAGTATGAGTATGAGTATAAGTATGAGTATGAGTATGAGTATGAGTGTGAGTATGAGTATGAGTATGAGTATGAGTATGAGTATGAGTATGAGTATGAGTATGAGAATGAGTATGAGTATGAGAATGAGTATGAGTATGAGTATGAGCATGAGCATGAGCATGAGTATGAGTATGTGCATGAGTATGGGTATGTGTATGAGTATGAGTATGAGTTTGAGTATGAGTATGAGTATGAGTATGAGTATAAGTATGAGAATGAGTATGAGTGTGAGTATGAGAATGAGTATGAGAATGTGTATGAGTATGAGTATGAGTATGAGTATGAGTATGAGTATGAGTATGAGTATGAGTATGAGTATGAGTATGAGTATGAGTATGAGTATAAGTATGAGTATGATTATGAGTATGAGTATGAGTATAAGTATTAGTATGAGTATGAGTACGAGTATTAGTATGAGTATGAGTATGAGTATGAGTTTAAGTATGAGTATGAGTATGAGTATGAGTATGAGTATGAGTATGAGTATGAGTATGAGTATGAGTATGAGTATGAGTATGAGTATGAGTATGAGTATGAGTATGAGTATGAGTATGAGTATGAGTATGAGTATGAGTATGAGTATGAGTATGAGTATGAGTATGAGTATGAGTATGAGTATGAGTATGAGAATGAGTATGAGTACGAGAATGAGTATGAGTATGAGTATGAGCATGAGCATGAGTATGAGTATGAGTATGAGTATGAGTATGAGCATGAGCATGAGTATGAGTATGAGTATGAGTATGAGTATGAGTTTGAGTTTGAGTATGAGTATGAGTATGAGTATGAGTATAAGTATGAGAATGAGTATGAGTGTGAGTATGAGAATGAGTATGAGTATGTGTATGAGTATGAGTATGAGTATGAGTATGAGTATGAGTATGAGTATGAGTATGAGTATGAGTATGAGTATGAGTATGAGTATGAGTATGAGTATGAGTATAAGTATGAGTATGAGTATGAGTATGAGTATGAGTATGAGTATAAGTATTAGTATGAGTATGAGTACGAGTATTAGTATGAGTATGAGTATGAGTATGAGTATGAGTTTAAGTATGAGTATGAGTATGAGTATGAGTATGAGTATGAGTATGTGCATGAGTATGAGTATGTGTATGAGTATGAGTATGAGTATGAGTATGAGTATGAGTATGATTATGTGCATGAGTATGAGTATGTGTATGAGTATGAGTATGAGTTTGAGTATGAGTATGAGTATGAGTATGAGTATAAGTATGAGAATGAGTATGAGTGTGAGTATGAGAATGAGTATGAGTATGTGTATGAGTATGAGTATGAGTATGAGTATGAGTATGAGTATGAGTATGAGTATGAGTATGAGTATGAGTATGAGTATGAGTATGAGTATGAGTATGAGTATGAGTATGAGTATGAGTATGAGTATGAGTATAAGTATGAGTATGAGTATGAGTATGAGTATAAGTATTAGTATGAGTATGAGTACGAGTATTAGTATGAGTATGAGTATGAGTATGAGTATGAGTATGAGTATGAGTTTAAGTATGAGTATGAGTATGAGTATGAGTATGAGTATGAGTATGTGCATGAGTATGAGTATGTGTATGAGTATGAGTATGAGTATGAGTATGAGTATGAGTATGAGGATGAGTATGAGTATGAGTATGAGTATGTGTATGAGTATGAGTATGAGTATGAGTTTGAGTATGAGTATGAGTATGAGTATGAGTATAAGTATGAGAATGAGTATGAGTGTGAGTATGAGAATGAGTATGAGAATGTGTATGAGTATGAGTATGAGTATGAGTATGAGTATGAGTATGAGTATGAGTATGAGTATGAGTATGAGTATGAGTATGAGTATGAGTATAAGTATGAGTATGATTATGAGTATGAGTATGAGTATAAGTATTAGTATGAGTATGAGTACGAGTATTAGTATGAGTATGAGTATGAGAATGAGTTTAAGTATGAGTATGAGTATGAGTATGAGTATGAGTATGAGTATGAGTATGAGTATGAGTATGAGTATGAGTATGAGTATGAGTATGAGTATGAGTATGAGTATGAGTATGAGTATGAGTATGAGTATGAGTATGAGTATGAGTATGAGTATGAGTATGAGTATGAGTATGAGTATGAGTATGAGTATGAGTATGAGTATGAGAATGAGTATGAGTACGAGAATGAGTATGAGTATGAGTATGAGTATGAGCATGAGCATGAGTATGAGTATGAGTATGAGTATGAGTATGAGTTTGAGTTTGAGTATGAGTATGAGTATGAGTATGAGTATAAGTATGAGAATGAGTATGAGTGTGAGTATGAGAATGAGTATGAGTATGTGTATGAGTATGAGTATGAGTATGAGTATAAGTATTAGTATTAGTATTAGTATGAGTACGAGTATTAGTATGAGTATGAGAATGAGTATGAGTATGAGTATGAGTAAGAGTATGAGTGTGAGTATGAGTATGAGTATGAGTTTGAGTATGAGTATGAGTATGAGTATGAGTATGTGTATGAGTATGAGTATGAGTATGAGTTTAAGTATGAGTATGAGTTTAAGTATGAGTATGAGTTTAAGTATGAGTATGAGTATGAGTATGAGTATGAGTATTAGTATGAGTATGAGTACGAGTATTAGTATGAGTACGAGTATGAGTATGAGTTAAAGTATGAGTATGAGTATGAGTATGTGCATGAGTATGAGTATGTGTATGAGTATGAGTATGAGTATGAGTATGTGTATGAGTATGAGTATGAGTATGAGTATGAGAATGAGTATGATTATGAGTATGAGTATGAGTATGAGTATGAGTATGAGTATGAGTATGAGTATGAGTATGAGTATGAGTATGAGTATGAGTTTAAGTATGAGTATGAGTATGAGTATGTGCATGAGTATGAGTATGTGTATGAGTATGAGTATGAGTATGAGTTTAAGTGTGAGTATGAGTATGAGTATGAGTATGAGTATGAGTATAAGTATTAGTATTAGTATGAGTATGAGTACGAGTATTAGTATGAGTATGAGTATGAGTTTAAGTATGAGTATGAGTATGAGTATGAGTATGTGCATGAGTATGAGTATGTGTATGAGTATGAGTATGAGTATGAGTATGAGTATGAGTATGAGTATGAGTATGAGTATGAGTATGAGTATAAGTATGCGAATGAGTATGAGTGTGAGTATGAGAATGAGTATGAGTATGTGTATGAGTATGAGTATGAGTATGAGTATGAGTATGAGTATGAGTATGAGTATGAGTATGAGTATGAGTATGAGTATGAGTATGAGTATGAGTATGAGTATGAGTATGAGTATGAGTATGAGTATGAGTATGAGTATGAGTATGAGTATGAGTATGAGTATGAGTATGAGTATGAGTATGAGTATGAGTATGAGTATGAGTATGAGTATGAGTATGAGTATGAGTATAAGTATTAGTATGAGTATGAGTACGAGTATTAGTATGAGTATGAGTATGAGTATGAGTTAAAGTATGAGTATGAGTATGAGTATGTGCATGAGTATGAGTATGTGTATGAGTATGAGTATGAGTATGAGTATGTGTATGAGTATGAGTATGAGTATGAGTATGAGTATGAGTATGAGTAAGAGTATGAGTATAAGTATGAGAATGAGTATGAGTGTGAGTATGAGAATGAGTATGAGTATGTGTATGAGTATGAGTATGATTATGAGTATGAGTATGAGTATGAGTATGAGTATGAGTATGAGTATGAGTATGAGTATGAGTATGAGTGTGAGTATGAGTATGAGTATGAGTTTGAGTATGAGTATGAGTATGAGTATGAGTATGTGTATGAGTATGAGTATGAGTATGAGTTTAAGTATGAGTATGAGTTTAAGTATGAGTATGAGTTTAAGTATGAGTATGAGTATGAGTATGAGTATGAGTATTAGTATGAGTATGAGTACGAGTATTAGTATGAGTACGAGTATGAGTATGAGTTAAAGTATGAGTATGAGTATGAGTATGTGCATGAGTATGAGTATGTGTATGAGTATGAGTATGAGTATGAGTATGAGTATAAGTATTAGTATGAGTATGAGTACGAGTATTAGTATGAGTATGAGTATGAGTATGAGTTAAAGTATGAGTATGAGTATGAGTATGTGCATGAGTATGAGTATGTGTATGAGTATGAGTATGAGTATGAGTATGTGTATGAGTATGAGTATGAGTATGAGTATGAGTATGAGTATGAGTATGAGTATGAGTATAAGTATGAGAATGAGTATGAGTGTGAGTATGAGAATGAGTATGAGTATGAGTATGTGCATGAGTATGAGTATGTGTATGAGTATGAGTATGAGTATGAGTATGAGTATGAGTATGAGTATGAGTATGAGTATGAGTATGAGTATGAGTATGAGTATGAGTATGAGTATAAGTATGAGTATGAGTATGAGTATGAGTATGAGTATAAGTATTAGTATGAGTATGAGTACGAGTATTAGTATGAGTATGAGTATGAGTATGAGTTAAAGTATGAGTATGAGTATGAGTATGTGCATGAGTATGAGTATGTGTATGAGTATGAGTATGAGAATGCGTATGAGTATGAGTATGAGTATGAGTATGAGTATAAGTATGAGTATGAGTTTAAGTATGAGTATGAGTACGAGTATGCGTATGAGTATGAGTATGAGTATGAGTATAAGTATGAGTATGAGTATGAGTATGAGTGTGAGTATGAGTATGAGTATGAGTATGAGTATGAGTATGAGTATGAGTATGAGTATGAGAATGAATATGAGAATGAGAATGAGTATGAGTATGAGTATGAGCATGAGCATGAGCATGAGTATGAGTATGTGCATGAGTATGGGTATGTGTATGAGTATGAGTATGAGTTTGAGTATGAGTATGAGTATGAGTATGAGTATAAGTATGAGAATGAGTATGAGTGTGAGTATGAGAATGAGTATGAGTATGTGTATGAGTATGAGTATGAGTATGAGTATGAGTATGAGTATGAGTATGTGTATGAGTATGAGTATGAGTATGAGTATGAATATGAGTATGAGTATGAGTATGAGTATGAGTATGAGTTAGAGTATGAGTATGTGTATGAGTATGAGTATGAGTATGTGTATAAGTATTAGTATGAGTATGAGTACGAATATTAGTATGAGTATGAGTATGAGTATGAGTATGAGTTTAAGTATGAGTATGAGTATGAGTATGAGTATGAGTATGAGTATGAGTATGAGTATGTGCATGAGTATGAGTATGAGTATGAGTATGAGTATGAGTATGAGAATGAGTATGAGTATGAGTATGAGCATGAGCATGAGCATGAGTATGAGTATGAGTATGAGTATGAGTATGAGTATGAGTATAAGTATGAGCATGAGCATGAGTATGAGTATGAGTATGAGTATGAGTATGAGTATGAGTATAAGTATGAGTATGAGTATGAGTATGAGTGTGAGTATGAGTATGAGTATGAGTATGAGTATGAGTATGAGTATGAGTATGAGTATGAGTATGAGTATGAGTATGAGAATGAGTATGAGTATGAGAATGAGTATGAGTATGAGTATGAGCATGAGCATGAGCATGAGTATGAGTATGTGCATGAGTAGGAGTATGTGTATGAGTATGAGTATGAGTTTGAGTTTGAGTATGAGTATGAGTATGAGTATGAGTATGAGTATGAGTATGAGTATAAGTATTAGTATGAGTATGAGTATGAGTACGAGTATTAGTATGAGTATGAGTATGAGTATGAGTTTAAGTATGAGTATGAGTATGAGTATGAGTGTGAGTATGAGTATGAGTATGAGTATGAGTATGAGTATGAGTATGAGTATGAGTATGAGAATGAATATGAGAATGAGAATGAGTATGAGTATGAGTATGAGCATGAGCATGAGCATGAGTATGAGTATGTGCATGAGTATGGGTATGTGTATGAGTATGAGTATGAGTTTGAGTATGAGTATGAGTATGAGTATGAGTATAAGTATGAGAATGAGTATGAGTGTGAGTATGAGAATGAGTATGAGTATGAGTATGAGTATGAGTATGAGTATGAGTATGAGTATGAGAATGAGTATGAGTACGAGAATGAGTATGAGTATGAGTATGAGCATGAGCATGAGCATGAGTATGAGTATGAGTATGAGTATGAGTATGAGTATGAGTATGAGTATGAGTATGAGTATGAGTATGAGTATGAGTATGAGTATGAGTATGAGAATGAGTATGAGTATGAGAATGAGTATCAGTATGAGTATGAGCATGAACATGAGCATGAGTATGAGTATGTGCATGAGTAGGAGTATGTGTATGAGTATGAGTATGAGTTTGAGTTTGAGTATGAGTATGAGTATGAGTATGAGTATGAGTATGAGTATGAGTATAAGTATTAGTATGAGTATGAGTATGAGTACGAGTATTAGTATGAGTATGAGTATGAGTATGAGTTTAAGTATGAGTATGAGTATGAGTATGAGTATGAGTATGAGTATGAGTATGTGCATGAGTATGAGTATGTGTATGAGTATGAGTATGAGTATTAGTATGAGTATGAGTATGTGCATGAGTATGAGTATGTGTATGAGTATGAGCATGAGCATGAGCATGAGTATGAGTATGAGTATGAGTATGAGTATGAGTATGAGTATGAGTATGAGAATGAGTATGAGTATGGGTATGAGTATAAGTATGAGTATGAGTATGAGTATGAGTATGAGTATGAGTATAAGTATTAGTATGAGTATGAGTACGAGTATTAGTATGAGTATGAGTATGAGTATGAGTATGAGTTTAAGTATGAGTATGAGTATGAGTATGAGTATGAGTATGAGTATGTGCATGAGTATGAGTATGTGTATGAGTATGAGTATGAGTATGAGTATGAGTATGAGTATGATTATGTGCATGAGTATGAGTATGTGTATGAGTATGAGTATGAGTTTGAGTATGAGTATGAGTATGAGTATGAGTATAAGTATGAGAATGAGTATGAGTGTGAGTATGAGAATGAGTATGAGTATGTGTATGAGTATGAGTATGAGTATGAGTATGAGTATGAGTATGAGTATGAGTATGAGTATGAGTATGAGTATGAGTATGAGTATGAGTATGAGTATGAGTATGAGTATGAGTATGAGTATGAGTATGAGTATAAGTATGAGTATGAGTATGAGTATGAGTATAAGTATTAGTATGAGTATGAGTACGAGTATTAGTATGAGTATGAGTATGAGTATGAGTATGAGTATGAGTATGAGTTTAAGTATGAGTATGAGTATGAGTATGAGTATGAGTATGAGTATGTGCATGAGTATGAGTATGTGTATGAGTATGAGTATGAGTATGAGTATGAGTATGAGTATGAGGATGAGTATGAGTATGAGTATGAGTATGTGTATGAGTATGAGTATGAGTATGAGTTTGAGTATGAGTATGAGTATGAGTATGAGTATAAGTATGAGAATGAGTATGAGTGTGAGTATGAGAATGAGTATGAGAATGTGTATGAGTATGAGTATGAGTATGAGTATGAGTATGAGTATGAGTATGAGTATGAGTATGAGTATGAGTATGAGTATGAGTATGAGTATAAGTATGTGTATGATTATGAGTATGAGTATGAGTATAAGTATTAGTATGAGTATGAGTACGAGTATTAGTATGAGTATGAGTATGAGAATGAGTTTAAGTATGAGTATGAGTATGAGTATGAGTATGAGTATGAGTATGAGTATGAGTATGAGTATGAGTATGAGTATGAGTATGAGTATGAGTATGAGTATGAGTATGAGTATGAGTATGAGTATGAGTATGAGTATGAGTATGAGTATGAGTATGAGTATGAGTATGAGTATGAGTATGAGTATGAGTATGAGTATGAGTATGAGAATGAGTATGAGTACGAGAATGAGTATGAGTATGAGTATGAGTATGAGCATGAGCATGAGTATGAGTATGAGTATGAGTATGAGTATGAGTTTGAGTTTGAGTATGAGTATGAGTATGAGTATGAGTATAAGTATGAGAATGAGTATGAGTGTGAGTATGAGAATGAGTATGAGTATGTGTATGAGTATGAGTATGAGTATGAGTATAAGTATTAGTATTAGTATTAGTATGAGTACGAGTATTAGTATGAGTATGAGAATGAGTATGAGTATGAGTATGAGTAAGAGTATGAGTGTGAGTATGAGTATGAGTATGAGTTTGAGTATGAGTATGAGTATGAGTATGAGTATGTGTATGAGTATGAGTATGAGTATGAGTTTAAGTATGAGTATGAGTTTAAGTATGAGTATGAGTTTAAGTATGAGTATGAGTATGAGTATGAGTATGAGTATTAGTATGAGTATGAGTACGAGTATTAGTATGAGTACGAGTATGAGTATGAGTTAAAGTATGAGTATGAGTATGAGTATGTGCATGAGTATGAGTATGTGTATGAGTATGAGTATGAGTATGAGTATGTGTATGAGTATGAGTATGAGTATGAGTATGAGAATGAGTATGATTATGAGTATGAGTATGAGTATGAGTATGAGTATGAGTATGAGTATGAGTATGAGTATGAGTATGAGTATGAGTATGAGTATGAGTATGAGTTTAAGTATGAGTATGAGTATGAGTATGTGCATGAGTATGAGTATGTGTATGAGTATGAGTATGAGTATGAGTTTAAGTGTGAGTATGAGTATGAGTATGAGTATGAGTATGAGTATAAGTATTAGTATTAGTATGAGTATGAGTACGAGTATTAGTATGAGTATGAGTATGAGTTTAAGTATGAGTATGAGTATGAGTATGAGTATGTGCATGAGTATGAGTATGTGTATGAGTATGAGTATGAGTATGAGTATGAGTATGAGTATGAGTATGAGTATGAGTATGAGTATAAGTATGCGAATGAGTATGAGTGTGAGTATGAGAATGAGTATGAGTATGTGTATGAGTATGAGTATGAGTATGAGTATGAGTATGAGTATGAGTATGAGTATGAGTATGAGTATGAGTATGAGTATGAGTATGAGTATGAGTATGAGTATGAGTATGAGTATGAGTATGAGTATGAGTATGAGTATGAGTATGAGTATGAGTATGAGTATGAGTATGAGTATGAGTATGAGTATGAGTATGAGTATGAGTATGAGTATGAGTATGAGTATGAGTATAAGTATTAGTATGAGTATGAGTACGAGTATTAGTATGAGTATGAGTATGAGTATGAGTTAAAGTATGAGTATGAGTATGAGTATGTGCATGAGTATGAGTATGTGTATGAGTATGAGTATGAGTATGAGTATGTGTATGAGTATGAGTATGAGTATGAGTATGAGTATGAGTATGAGTAAGAGTATGAGTATAAGTATGAGAATGAGTATGAGTGTGAGTATGAGAATGAGTATGAGTATGTGTATGAGTATGAGTATGATTATGAGTATGAGTATGAGTATGAGTATGAGTATGAGTATGAGTATGAGTATGAGTATGAGTATGAGTGTGAGTATGAGTATGAGTATGAGTTTGAGTATGAGTATGAGTATGAGTATGAGTATGTGTATGAGTATGAGTATGAGTATGAGTTTAAGTATGAGTATGAGTTTAAGTATGAGTATGAGTTTAAGTATGAGTATGAGTATGAGTATGAGTATGAGTATTAGTATGAGTATGAGTACGAGTATTAGTATGAGTACGAGTATGAGTATGAGTTAAAGTATGAGTATGAGTATGAGTATGTGCATGAGTATGAGTATGTGTATGAGTATGAGTATGAGTATGAGTATGAGTATAAGTATTAGTATGAGTATGAGTACGAGTATTAGTATGAGTATGAGTATGAGTATGAGTTAAAGTATGAGTATGAGTATGAGTATGTGCATGAGTATGAGTATGTGTATGAGTATGAGTATGAGTATGAGTATGTGTATGAGTATGAGTATGAGTATGAGTATGAGTATGAGTATGAGTATGAGTATGAGTATAAGTATGAGAATGAGTATGAGTGTGAGTATGAGAATGAGTATGAGTATGAGTATGTGCATGAGTATGAGTATGTGTATGAGTATGAGTATGAGTATGAGTATGAGTATGAGTATGAGTATGAGTATGAGTATGAGTATGAGTATGAGTATGAGTATGAGTATGAGTATAAGTATGAGTATGAGTATGAGTATGAGTATGAGTATAAGTATTAGTATGAGTATGAGTACGAGTATTAGTATGAGTATGAGTATGAGTATGAGTTAAAGTATGAGTATGAGTATGAGTATGTGCATGAGTATGAGTATGTGTATGAGTATGAGTATGAGAATGCGTATGAGTATGAGTATGAGTATGAGTATGAGTATAAGTATGAGTATGAGTTTAAGTATGAGTATGAGTACGAGTATGCGTATGAGTATGAGTATGAGTATGAGTATAAGTATGAGTATGAGTATGAGTATGAGTGTGAGTATGAGTATGAGTATGAGTATGAGTATGAGTATGAGTATGAGTATGAGTATGAGAATGAATATGAGAATGAGAATGAGTATGAGTATGAGTATGAGCATGAGCATGAGCATGAGTATGAGTATGTGCATGAGTATGGGTATGTGTATGAGTATGAGTATGAGTTTGAGTATGAGTATGAGTATGAGTATGAGTATAAGTATGAGAATGAGTATGAGTGTGAGTATGAGAATGAGTATGAGTATGTGTATGAGTATGAGTATGAGTATGAGTATGAGTATGTGTATGAGTATGAGTATGAGTATGAGTATGAATATGAGTATGAGTATGAGTATGAGTATGAGTTAGAGTATGAGTATGTGTATGAGTATGAGTATGAGTATGTGTATAAGTATTAGTATGAGTATGAGTACGAATATTAGTATGAGTATGAGTATGAGTATGAGTATGAGTTTAAGTATGAGTATGAGTATGAGTATGAGTATGAGTATGAGTATGAGTATGAGTATGTGCATGAGTATGAGTATGAGTATGAGTATGAGTATGAGTATGAGAATGAGTATGAGTATGAGTATGAGCATGAGCATGAGCATGAGTATGAGTATGAGTATGAGTATGAGTATGAGTATGAGTATAAGTATGAGCATGAGCATGAGTATGAGTATGAGTATGAGTATGAGTATGAGTATGAGTATAAGTATGAGTATGAGTATGAGTATGAGTGTGAGTATGAGTATGAGTATGAGTATGAGTATGAGTATGAGTATGAGTATGAGTATGAGTATGAGTATGAGTATGAGAATGAGTATGAGTATGAGTATGAGTATGAGTATGAGTAAGAGTATGAGTGTGAGTATGAGTATGAGTATGAGTTTGAGTATGAGTATGAGTATGAGTATGAGTATGTGTATGAGTATGAGTATGAGTATGAGTTTAAGTATGAGTATGAGTTTAAGTATGAGTATGAGTTTAAGTATGAGTATGAGTATGAGTATGAGTATGAGTATTAGTATGAGTATGAGTACGAGTATTAGTATGAGTACGAGTATGAGTATGAGTTAAAGTATGAGTATGAGTATGAGTATGTGCATGAGTATGAGTATGTGTATGAGTATGAGTATGAGTATGAGTATGTGTATGAGTATGAGTATGAGTATGAGTATGAGAATGAGTATGATTATGAGTATGAGTATGAGTATGAGTATGAGTATGAGTATGAGTATGAGTATGAGTATGAGTATGAGTATGAGTATGAGTATGAGTTTAAGTATGAGTATGAGTATGAGTATGTGCATGAGTATGAGTATGTGTATGAGTATGAGTATGAGTATGAGTTTAAGTGTGAGTATGAGTATGAGTATGAGTATGAGTATGAGTATAAGTATTAGTATTAGTATGAGTATGAGTACGAGTATTAGTATGAGTATGAGTATGAGTTTAAGTATGAGTATGAGTATGAGTATGAGTATGTGCATGAGTATGAGTATGTGTATGAGTATGAGTATGAGTATGAGTATGAGTATGAGTATGAGTATGAGTATGAGTATGAGTATGAGTATAAGTATGCGAATGAGTATGAGTGTGAGTATGAGAATGAGTATGAGTATGTGTATGAGTATGAGTATGAGTATGAGTATGAGTATGAGTATGAGTATGAGTATGAGTATGAGTATGAGTATGAGTATGAGTATGAGTATGAGTATGAGTATGAGTATGAGTATGAGTATGAGTATGAGTATGAGTATGAGTATGAGTATGAGTATGAGTATGAGTATGAGTATGAGTATGAGTATGAGTATGAGTATGAGTATGAGTATGAGTATGAGTATGAGTATAAGTATTAGTATGAGTATGAGTACGAGTATTAGTATGAGTATGAGTATGAGTATGAGTTAAAGTATGAGTATGAGTATGAGTATGTGCATGAGTATGAGTATGTGTATGAGTATGAGTATGAGTATGAGTATGTGTATGAGTATGAGTATGAGTATGAGTATGAGTATGAGTATGAGTAAGAGTATGAGTATAAGTATGAGAATGAGTATGAGTGTGAGTATGAGAATGAGTATGAGTATGTGTATGAGTATGAGTATGATTATGAGTATGAGTATGAGTATGAGTATGAGTATGAGTATGAGTATGAGTATGAGTATGAGTATGAGTGTGAGTATGAGTATGAGTATGAGTTTGAGTATGAGTATGAGTATGAGTATGAGTATGTGTATGAGTATGAGTATGAGTATGAGTTTAAGTATGAGTATGAGTTTAAGTATGAGTATGAGTTTAAGTATGAGTATGAGTATGAGTATGAGTATGAGTATTAGTATGAGTATGAGTACGAGTATTAGTATGAGTACGAGTATGAGTATGAGTTAAAGTATGAGTATGAGTATGAGTATGTGCATGAGTATGAGTATGTGTATGAGTATGAGTATGAGTATGAGTATGAGTATAAGTATTAGTATGAGTATGAGTACGAGTATTAGTATGAGTATGAGTATGAGTATGAGTTAAAGTATGAGTATGAGTATGAGTATGTGCATGAGTATGAGTATGTGTATGAGTATGAGTATGAGTATGAGTATGTGTATGAGTATGAGTATGAGTATGAGTATGAGTATGAGTATGAGTATGAGTATGAGTATAAGTATGAGAATGAGTATGAGTGTGAGTATGAGAATGAGTATGAGTATGAGTATGTGCATGAGTATGAGTATGTGTATGAGTATGAGTATGAGTATGAGTATGAGTATGAGTATGAGTATGAGTATGAGTATGAGTATGAGTATGAGTATGAGTATGAGTATGAGTATGAGTATAAGTATGAGTATGAGTATGAGTATGAGTATGAGTATAAGTATTAGTATGAGTATGAGTACGAGTATTAGTATGAGTATGAGTATGAGTATGAGTTAAAGTATGAGTATGAGTATGAGTATGTGCATGAGTATGAGTATGTGTATGAGTATGAGTATGAGAATGCGTATGAGTATGAGTATGAGTATGAGTATGAGTATAAGTATGAGTATGAGTTTAAGTATGAGTATGAGTACGAGTATGCGTATGAGTATGAGTATGAGTATGAGTATAAGTATGAGTATGAGTATGAGTATGAGTGTGAGTATGAGTATGAGTATGAGTATGAGTATGAGTATGAGTATGAGTATGAGTATGAGAATGAATATGAGAATGAGAATGAGTATGAGTATGAGTATGAGCATGAGCATGAGCATGAGTATGAGTATGTGCATGAGTATGGGTATGTGTATGAGTATGAGTATGAGTTTGAGTATGAGTATGAGTATGAGTATGAGTATAAGTATGAGAATGAGTATGAGTGTGAGTATGAGAATGAGTATGAGTATGTGTATGAGTATGAGTATGAGTATGAGTATGAGTATGTGTATGAGTATGAGTATGAGTATGAGTATGAATATGAGTATGAGTATGAGTATGAGTATGAGTATGAGTTAGAGTATGAGTATGTGTATGAGTATGAGTATGAGTATGTGTATAAGTATTAGTATGAGTATGAGTACGAATATTAGTATGAGTATGAGTATGAGTATGAGTATGAGTTTAAGTATGAGTATGAGTATGAGTATGAGTATGAGTATGAGTATGAGTATGAGTATGTGCATGAGTATGAGTATGAGTATGAGTATGAGTATGAGTATGAGAATGAGTATGAGTATGAGTATGAGCATGAGCATGAGCATGAGTATGAGTATGAGTATGAGTATGAGTATGAGTATGAGTATAAGTATGAGCATGAGCATGAGTATGAGTATGAGTATGAGTATGAGTATGAGTATGAGTATAAGTATGAGTATGAGTATGAGTATGAGTGTGAGTATGAGTATGAGTATGAGTATGAGTATGAGTATGAGTATGAGTATGAGTATGAGTATGAGTATGAGTATGAGAATGAGTATGAGTATGAGAATGAGTATGAGTATGAGTATGAGCATGAGCATGAGCATGAGTATGAGTATGTGCATGAGTAGGAGTATGTGTATGAGTATGAGTATGAGTTTGAGTTTGAGTATGAGTATGAGTATGAGTATGAGTATGAGTATGAGTATGAGTATAAGTATTAGTATGAGTATGAGTATGAGTACGAGTATTAGTATGAGTATGAGTATGAGTATGAGTTTAAGTATGAGTATGAGTATGAGTATGAGTGTGAGTATGAGTATGAGTATGAGTATGAGTATGAGTATGAGTATGAGTATGAGTATGAGAATGAATATGAGAATGAGAATGAGTATGAGTATGAGTATGAGCATGAGCATGAGCATGAGTATGAGTATGTGCATGAGTATGGGTATGTGTATGAGTATGAGTATGAGTTTGAGTATGAGTATGAGTATGAGTATGAGTATAAGTATGAGAATGAGTATGAGTGTGAGTATGAGAATGAGTATGAGTATGAGTATGAGTATGAGTATGAGTATGAGTATGAGTATGAGAATGAGTATGAGTACGAGAATGAGTATGAGTATGAGTATGAGCATGAGCATGAGCATGAGTATGAGTATGAGTATGAGTATGAGTATGAGTATGAGTATGAGTATGAGTATGAGTATGAGTATGAGTATGAGTATGAGTATGAGTATGAGAATGAGTATGAGTATGAGAATGAGTATCAGTATGAGTATGAGCATGAACATGAGCATGAGTATGAGTATGTGCATGAGTAGGAGTATGTGTATGAGTATGAGTATGAGTTTGAGTTTGAGTATGAGTATGAGTATGAGTATGAGTATGAGTATGAGTATGAGTATAAGTATTAGTATGAGTATGAGTATGAGTACGAGTATTAGTATGAGTATGAGTATGAGTATGAGTTTAAGTATGAGTATGAGTATGAGTATGAGTATGAGTATGAGTATGAGTATGTGCATGAGTATGAGTATGTGTATGAGTATGAGTATGAGTATGAGTATTAGTATGAGTATGAGTATGTGCATGAGTATGAGTATGTGTATGAGTATGAGCATGAGCATGAGCATGAGTATGAGTATGAGTATGAGTATGAGTATGAGTATGAGTATGAGTATGAGAATGAGTATGAGTATGGGTATGAGTATGAGTATGAGTATGAGTATAAGTATGAGTATGAGTATGAGTATGAGTATGAGTATGAGTGTGAGTATGAGTATGAGTATGAGTATGAGTATGAGTATGAGTATGAGTATGAGTATGAGTATGAGTATGAGTATGAGTATGAGAATGAGTATGAGTACGAGAATGAGTATGAGTATGAGTATGAGTATGAGCATGAGTATGAGTATGAGTATGAGTATGAGTATGAGTATGAGTATGAGTATGAGTATGAGTATGAGTATGAGTATGAGTATGAGTATGAGTATAAGTATGAGTATGAGTATGAGTATGAGTGTGAGTATGAGTATGAGTATGAGTATGAGTATGAGTATGAGTATGAGTATGAGTATGAGTACGAGTATAAGTATGAGAATGAGTATGAGTATGAGTATGAGTATGGGTATGAGTATGTGTATGAGTATGAGTATGAGTATGAGTATGAGTATGAGAATGAGTATGAGTATGAGAATGAGTATGAGTATGAGTATGAGTATGAGTATGAGTTTAAGTATGAGTATGAGTATGAGAATGCGTATGAGTATGAGTATGAGTATGAGTATGAGTATAAGTATGAGTATGAGTTTAAGTATGAGTATGAGTACGAGTATGCGTATGAGTATGAGTATGAGTATGAGTATGAGTATAAGTATGAGTATGAGTATGAGTATGAGTGTGAGTATGAGTATGAGTATGAGTATGAGTATGAGTATGAGTATGAGTATGAGAATAAATATGAGAATGAGAATGAGTATGAGTATGAGTATGAGAATGAGCATGAGCATGAGTATGAGTATGTGCATGAGTATGGGTATGTGTATGAGTATGAGTATGAGTTTGAGTATGAGTATGAGTATGAGTATGAGTATAAGTATGAGAATGAGTATGAGTGTGAGTATGAGAATGAGTATGAGTATGTGTATGAGTATGAGTATGAGTATGAGTATGAGTATGAGTATGAGTATGAGTATGAGTATGAGTATGAGTATGAGTTTGAGTATGAGTATGAGTATAAGTATGAGTATGAGTATAAGTATAAGTATTAGTATGAGTATGAGTACGAGTATTAGTATGAGTATGAGTATGAGTATGAGTATGAGTTTAAGTATGAGTATGAGTATGAGTATGAGTATGAGTATGAGTATGAGTATGAGTATGAGTATGAGTATGAGTATGAGTATGAGTATGAGTATGAGTATGAGTATGAGTATGAGTATGAGTATGAGTATGAGTATGAGTATGAGTATGAGTATGAGTATGAGTATGAGTTTAAGTATGAGTATGAGTATGAGTATGTGCATGAGTATGAGTATGTGTATGAGTATGAGTATGAGTATGAGTTTAAGTGTGAGTATGAGTATGAGTATGAGTATGAGTATGAGTATAAGTATGAGTATGAGTATGAGTGTGAGTATGAGTATGAGTATGAGTTTGAGTATGAGTATGAGTATGAGTATGAGTATGTGTATGAGTATGAGTATGAGTATGAGTTTAAGTATGAGTATGAGTTTAAGTATGAGTATGAGTTTAAGTATGAGTATGAGTATGAGTATGAGTATGAGTATTAGTATGAGTATGAGTACGAGTATTAGTATGAGTACGAGTATGAGTATGAGTTAAAGTATGAGTATGAGTATGAGTATGTGCATGAGTATGAGTATGTGTATGAGTATGAGTATGAGTATGAGTATGAGTATAAGTATTAGTATGAGTATGAGTACGAGTATTAGTATGAGTATGAGTATGAGTATGAGTTAAAGTATGAGTATGAGTATGAGTATGTGCATGAGTATGAGTATGTGTATGAGTATGAGTATGAGTATGAGTATGTGTATGAGTATGAGTATGAGTATGAGTATGAGTATGAGTATGAGTATGAGTATGAGTATAAGTATGAGAATGAGTATGAGTGTGAGTATGAGAATGAGTATGAGTATGAGTATGTGCATGAGTATGAGTATGTGTATGAGTATGAGTATGAGTATGAGTATGAGTATGAGTATGAGTATGAGTATGAGTATGAGTATGAGTATGAGTATGAGTATGAGTATGAGTATAAGTATGAGTATGAGTATGAGTATGAGTATGAGTATAAGTATTAGTATGAGTATGAGTACGAGTATTAGTATGAGTATGAGTATGAGTATGAGTTAAAGTATGAGTATGAGTATGAGTATGTGCATGAGTATGAGTATGTGTATGAGTATGAGTATGAGAATGCGTATGAGTATGAGTATGAGTATGAGTATGAGTATAAGTATGAGTATGAGTTTAAGTATGAGTATGAGTACGAGTATGCGTATGAGTATGAGTATGAGTATGAGTATAAGTATGAGTATGAGTATGAGTATGAGTGTGAGTATGAGTATGAGTATGAGTATGAGTATGAGTATGAGTATGAGTATGAGTATGAGAATGAATATGAGAATGAGAATGAGTATGAGTATGAGTATGAGCATGAGCATGAGCATGAGTATGAGTATGTGCATGAGTATGGGTATGTGTATGAGTATGAGTATGAGTTTGAGTATGAGTATGAGTATGAGTATGAGTATAAGTATGAGAATGAGTATGAGTGTGAGTATGAGAATGAGTATGAGTATGTGTATGAGTATGAGTATGAGTATGAGTATGAGTATGTGTATGAGTATGAGTATGAGTATGAGTATGAATATGAGTATGAGTATGAGTATGAGTATGAGTTAGAGTATGAGTATGTGTATGAGTATGAGTATGAGTATGTGTATAAGTATTAGTATGAGTATGAGTACGAATATTAGTATGAGTATGAGTATGAGTATGAGTATGAGTTTAAGTATGAGTATGAGTATGAGTATGAGTATGAGTATGAGTATGAGTATGAGTATGTGCATGAGTATGAGTATGAGTATGAGTATGAGTATGAGTATGAGAATGAGTATGAGTATGAGTATGAGCATGAGCATGAGCATGAGTATGAGTATGAGTATGAGTATGAGTATGAGTATGAGTATAAGTATGAGCATGAGCATGAGTATGAGTATGAGTATGAGTATGAGTATGAGTATGAGTATAAGTATGAGTATGAGTATGAGTATGAGTGTGAGTATGAGTATGAGTATGAGTATGAGTATGAGTATGAGTATGAGTATGAGTATGAGTATGAGTATGAGTATGAGAATGAGTATGAGTATGAGTATGAGTATGAGTATGAGTAAGAGTATGAGTGTGAGTATGAGTATGAGTATGAGTTTGAGTATGAGTATGAGTATGAGTATGAGTATGTGTATGAGTATGAGTATGAGTATGAGTTTAAGTATGAGTATGAGTTTAAGTATGAGTATGAGTTTAAGTATGAGTATGAGTATGAGTATGAGTATGAGTATTAGTATGAGTATGAGTACGAGTATTAGTATGAGTACGAGTATGAGTATGAGTTAAAGTATGAGTATGAGTATGAGTATGTGCATGAGTATGAGTATGTGTATGAGTATGAGTATGAGTATGAGTATGTGTATGAGTATGAGTATGAGTATGAGTATGAGAATGAGTATGATTATGAGTATGAGTATGAGTATGAGTATGAGTATGAGTATGAGTATGAGTATGAGTATGAGTATGAGTATGAGTATGAGTATGAGTTTAAGTATGAGTATGAGTATGAGTATGTGCATGAGTATGAGTATGTGTATGAGTATGAGTATGAGTATGAGTTTAAGTGTGAGTATGAGTATGAGTATGAGTATGAGTATGAGTATAAGTATTAGTATTAGTATGAGTATGAGTACGAGTATTAGTATGAGTATGAGTATGAGTTTAAGTATGAGTATGAGTATGAGTATGAGTATGTGCATGAGTATGAGTATGTGTATGAGTATGAGTATGAGTATGAGTATGAGTATGAGTATGAGTATGAGTATGAGTATGAGTATGAGTATAAGTATGCGAATGAGTATGAGTGTGAGTATGAGAATGAGTATGAGTATGTGTATGAGTATGAGTATGAGTATGAGTATGAGTATGAGTATGAGTATGAGTATGAGTATGAGTATGAGTATGAGTATGAGTATGAGTATGAGTATGAGTATGAGTATGAGTATGAGTATGAGTATGAGTATGAGTATGAGTATGAGTATGAGTATGAGTATGAGTATGAGTATGAGTATGAGTATGAGTATGAGTATGAGTATGAGTATGAGTATGAGTATGAGTATAAGTATTAGTATGAGTATGAGTACGAGTATTAGTATGAGTATGAGTATGAGTATGAGTTAAAGTATGAGTATGAGTATGAGTATGTGCATGAGTATGAGTATGTGTATGAGTATGAGTATGAGTATGAGTATGTGTATGAGTATGAGTATGAGTATGAGTATGAGTATGAGTATGAGTAAGAGTATGAGTATAAGTATGAGAATGAGTATGAGTGTGAGTATGAGAATGAGTATGAGTATGTGTATGAGTATGAGTATGATTATGAGTATGAGTATGAGTATGAGTATGAGTATGAGTATGAGTATGAGTATGAGTATGAGTATGAGTGTGAGTATGAGTATGAGTATGAGTTTGAGTATGAGTATGAGTATGAGTATGAGTATGTGTATGAGTATGAGTATGAGTATGAGTTTAAGTATGAGTATGAGTTTAAGTATGAGTATGAGTTTAAGTATGAGTATGAGTATGAGTATGAGTATGAGTATTAGTATGAGTATGAGTACGAGTATTAGTATGAGTACGAGTATGAGTATGAGTTAAAGTATGAGTATGAGTATGAGTATGTGCATGAGTATGAGTATGTGTATGAGTATGAGTATGAGTATGAGTATGAGTATAAGTATTAGTATGAGTATGAGTACGAGTATTAGTATGAGTATGAGTATGAGTATGAGTTAAAGTATGAGTATGAGTATGAGTATGTGCATGAGTATGAGTATGTGTATGAGTATGAGTATGAGTATGAGTATGTGTATGAGTATGAGTATGAGTATGAGTATGAGTATGAGTATGAGTATGAGTATGAGTATAAGTATGAGAATGAGTATGAGTGTGAGTATGAGAATGAGTATGAGTATGAGTATGTGCATGAGTATGAGTATGTGTATGAGTATGAGTATGAGTATGAGTATGAGTATGAGTATGAGTATGAGTATGAGTATGAGTATGAGTATGAGTATGAGTATGAGTATGAGTATGAGTATAAGTATGAGTATGAGTATGAGTATGAGTATGAGTATAAGTATTAGTATGAGTATGAGTACGAGTATTAGTATGAGTATGAGTATGAGTATGAGTTAAAGTATGAGTATGAGTATGAGTATGTGCATGAGTATGAGTATGTGTATGAGTATGAGTATGAGAATGCGTATGAGTATGAGTATGAGTATGAGTATGAGTATAAGTATGAGTATGAGTTTAAGTATGAGTATGAGTACGAGTATGCGTATGAGTATGAGTATGAGTATGAGTATAAGTATGAGTATGAGTATGAGTATGAGTGTGAGTATGAGTATGAGTATGAGTATGAGTATGAGTATGAGTATGAGTATGAGTATGAGAATGAATATGAGAATGAGAATGAGTATGAGTATGAGTATGAGCATGAGCATGAGCATGAGTATGAGTATGTGCATGAGTATGGGTATGTGTATGAGTATGAGTATGAGTTTGAGTATGAGTATGAGTATGAGTATGAGTATAAGTATGAGAATGAGTATGAGTGTGAGTATGAGAATGAGTATGAGTATGTGTATGAGTATGAGTATGAGTATGAGTATGAGTATGTGTATGAGTATGAGTATGAGTATGAGTATGAATATGAGTATGAGTATGAGTATGAGTATGAGTATGAGTTAGAGTATGAGTATGTGTATGAGTATGAGTATGAGTATGTGTATAAGTATTAGTATGAGTATGAGTACGAATATTAGTATGAGTATGAGTATGAGTATGAGTATGAGTTTAAGTATGAGTATGAGTATGAGTATGAGTATGAGTATGAGTATGAGTATGAGTATGTGCATGAGTATGAGTATGAGTATGAGTATGAGTATGAGTATGAGAATGAGTATGAGTATGAGTATGAGCATGAGCATGAGCATGAGTATGAGTATGAGTATGAGTATGAGTATGAGTATGAGTATAAGTATGAGCATGAGCATGAGTATGAGTATGAGTATGAGTATGAGTATGAGTATGAGTATAAGTATGAGTATGAGTATGAGTATGAGTGTGAGTATGAGTATGAGTATGAGTATGAGTATGAGTATGAGTATGAGTATGAGTATGAGTATGAGTATGAGTATGAGAATGAGTATGAGTATGAGAATGAGTATGAGTATGAGTATGAGCATGAGCATGAGCATGAGTATGAGTATGTGCATGAGTAGGAGTATGTGTATGAGTATGAGTATGAGTTTGAGTTTGAGTATGAGTATGAGTATGAGTATGAGTATGAGTATGAGTATGAGTATAAGTATTAGTATGAGTATGAGTATGAGTACGAGTATTAGTATGAGTATGAGTATGAGTATGAGTTTAAGTATGAGTATGAGTATGAGTATGAGTGTGAGTATGAGTATGAGTATGAGTATGAGTATGAGTATGAGTATGAGTATGAGTATGAGAATGAATATGAGAATGAGAATGAGTATGAGTATGAGTATGAGCATGAGCATGAGCATGAGTATGAGTATGTGCATGAGTATGGGTATGTGTATGAGTATGAGTATGAGTTTGAGTATGAGTATGAGTATGAGTATGAGTATAAGTATGAGAATGAGTATGAGTGTGAGTATGAGAATGAGTATGAGTATGAGTATGAGTATGAGTATGAGTATGAGTATGAGTATGAGAATGAGTATGAGTACGAGAATGAGTATGAGTATGAGTATGAGCATGAGCATGAGCATGAGTATGAGTATGAGTATGAGTATGAGTATGAGTATGAGTATGAGTATGAGTATGAGTATGAGTATGAGTATGAGTATGAGTATGAGTATGAGAATGAGTATGAGTATGAGAATGAGTATCAGTATGAGTATGAGCATGAACATGAGCATGAGTATGAGTATGTGCATGAGTAGGAGTATGTGTATGAGTATGAGTATGAGTTTGAGTTTGAGTATGAGTATGAGTATGAGTATGAGTATGAGTATGAGTATGAGTATAAGTATTAGTATGAGTATGAGTATGAGTACGAGTATTAGTATGAGTATGAGTATGAGTATGAGTTTAAGTATGAGTATGAGTATGAGTATGAGTATGAGTATGAGTATGAGTATGTGCATGAGTATGAGTATGTGTATGAGTATGAGTATGAGTATGAGTATTAGTATGAGTATGAGTATGTGCATGAGTATGAGTATGTGTATGAGTATGAGCATGAGCATGAGCATGAGTATGAGTATGAGTATGAGTATGAGTATGAGTATGAGTATGAGTATGAGAATGAGTATGAGTATGGGTATGAGTATGAGTATGAGTATGAGTATAAGTATGAGTATGAGTATGAGTATGAGTATGAGTATGAGTGTGAGTATGAGTATGAGTATGAGTATGAGTATGAGTATGAGTATGAGTATGAGTATGAGTATGAGTATGAGTATGAGTATGAGAATGAGTATGAGTACGAGAATGAGTATGAGTATGAGTATGAGTATGAGCATGAGTATGAGTATGAGTATGAGTATGAGTATGAGTATGAGTATGAGTATGAGTATGAGTATGAGTATGAGTATGAGTATGAGTATGAGTATAAGTATGAGTATGAGTATGAGTATGAGTGTGAGTATGAGTATGAGTATGAGTATGAGTATGAGTATGAGTATGAGTATGAGTATGAGTACGAGTATAAGTATGAGAATGAGTATGAGTATGAGTATGAGTATGGGTATGAGTATGTGTATGAGTATGAGTATGAGTATGAGTATGAGTATGAGAATGAGTATGAGTATGAGAATGAGTATGAGTATGAGTATGAGTATGAGTATGAGTTTAAGTATGAGTATGAGTATGAGAATGCGTATGAGTATGAGTATGAGTATGAGTATGAGTATAAGTATGAGTATGAGTTTAAGTATGAGTATGAGTACGAGTATGCGTATGAGTATGAGTATGAGTATGAGTATGAGTATAAGTATGAGTATGAGTATGAGTATGAGTGTGAGTATGAGTATGAGTATGAGTATGAGTATGAGTATGAGTATGAGTATGAGAATAAATATGAGAATGAGAATGAGTATGAGTATGAGTATGAGAATGAGCATGAGCATGAGTATGAGTATGTGCATGAGTATGGGTATGTGTATGAGTATGAGTATGAGTTTGAGTATGAGTATGAGTATGAGTATGAGTATAAGTATGAGAATGAGTATGAGTGTGAGTATGAGAATGAGTATGAGTATGTGTATGAGTATGAGTATGAGTATGAGTATGAGTATGAGTATGAGTATGAGTATGAGTATGAGTATGAGTATGAGTTTGAGTATGAGTATGAGTATAAGTATGAGTATGAGTATAAGTATAAGTATTAGTATGAGTATGAGTACGAGTATTAGTATGAGTATGAGTATGAGTATGAGTATGAGTTTAAGTATGAGTATGAGTATGAGTATGAGTATGAGTATGAGTATGAGTATGAGTATGAGTATGAGTATGAGTATGAGTATGAGTATGAGTATGAGTATGAGTATGAGTATGAGTATGAGTATGAGTATGAGTATGAGTATGAGTATGAGTATGAGTATGAGTATGAGTATGAGAATGAGTATGAGTACGAGAATGAGTATGAGTATGAGTATGAGCATGAGCATGAGCATGAGTATGAGTATGAGTATGAGTATGAGTATGAGTATGAGTATAAGTATGAGCATGAGCATGAGTATGAGTATGAGTATGAGTATGAGTATGAGTATGAGTATGAGTATAAGTATGAGTATGAGTATGAGTATGAGTATGAGTGTGAGTATGAGTATGAGTATGAGTATGAGTATGAGTATGAGTATGAGTATGAGTATGAGTATGAGTATGAGTATGAGAATGAGTATGAGTATGAGAATGAGTATGAGTATGAGTATGAGCATGAGCATGAGCATGAGTATGAGTATGTGCATGAGTATGAGTATGTGTATGAGTATGAGTATGAGTTTGAGTTTGAGTATGAGTGTGAGTATGAGTATGAGTATAAGTATGAGAATGAGTATGAGTGTGAGTATGAGAATGAGTATGAGTATGTGTATGAGTATGAGTATGAGTATGAGTATGAGTATGAGTATGAGTATGAGTATGAGTATGAGTATGAGTATGAGTATGAGTATGAGTATGAGTATGAGTATAAGTATGAGTATGAGTATGAGTATGAGTATGAGTACGAGTATAAGTATTAGTATGAGTATGAGTACGAGTATGAGTATGAGTATGAGTATGAGTATGTGCATGAGTATGAGAATGTGTATGAGTATGAGTATGAGTATTAGTATGAGTATGAGTATGTGCATGAGTATGAGTATGTGTATGAGTATGAGTATGAGTATGAGTTTGAGTATGAGTATGAGTATGAGTATAAGTATGAGAATGAGTATGAGTATGATATAGAGTATGAGCATGAGTATGAGTATGAGTATGAGTATGAGTATGAGTATGAGTGTGAGTATGAGTATGAGTATGAGTATGAGTATGAGTATGAGTATGAGTATGAGAATGAGTATGAGTATGAGAATGAGTATGAGTATGAGTATGAGCATGAGCATGAGCATGAGTATGAGTATGTGCATGAGTATGAGTATGTGTATGAGTATGAGTATGAGTATGAGTTTGAGTATGAGTATGAGTATGAGTATAAGTATGAGAATGAGTATGAGTGTGAGTATGAGAATGAGTATGAGTATGTGTATGAGTATGAGTATGAGTATGAGTATGAGTATAAGTATTAGTATGAGTATGAGTACGAGTATTAGAATGAGTATGGGTATGAGTATGAGTATGAGTTTAAGTATGAGTATGAGTATGAGTATGAGTATGAGTATGAGTATGTGCATGAGTATGAGTATGTGTATGAGTATGAGTATGAGTATGAGTATGAGTATGAGGATGAGTATGAGTATGAGTATGTGTATGAGTATGAGTATGAGTATGAGTATGAGTATGAGTATGAGTATGAGTATGAGTATGATTTAGAGTATGAGTATGAGTATGAGAATGCGTATGAGTATGAGTATGAGTATAAGAATTAGTATGAGTATGAGTATGAGCATGAGCATGAGTATGAGTATGAGTATGAGTGTGAGTATGAGTATGAGTATGAGTATGAGTATGAGTATGAGTATGAGTATGAGTATGAGTATGAGTATGAGTATGAGTATGAGTACGAGTATGCGTATGAATATGAGTATGAGTATGAGTATGGGTATGAGTATGAGTATGAGTATGAGTATGAGTATGAGTATGAGTATGAGTATGAGAATGAGTATGAGTATGAGTATGAGCATGAGCATGAGCATGAGTATGAGTATGAGTATGAGTATGAGTATGAGTATGAGTATGAGTATGAGTATGAGTATGAGTATGAGTATGAGTATAAGTATTAGTATGAGTACGAGTACGAGTACGAGTATGCGTATGAGTTTGAGTTTGAGTATGAGTATGATTATGAGTATGAGTATGAGTATGAGTATGAGTATGAGTATAAGTATGAGTATGAGTATGAGTATGAGTATGAGTTTAAGTATGAGTATGAGTATGAGAATGCGTATGAGTATGAGTATGAGTATGGGTATGAGTATGAGTATGAGTATGAGTATGAGTATGAGTATGAGTATGAGTATAAGAATTAGTATGAGTATGAGTATGAGCATGAGCATGAGCATGAGTATGAGTATGAGTATGAGTGTGAGTATGAGTATGAGTATGAGTATGAGTATGAGTATGAGTATGAGTATGAGTTTAAGTATGAGTATGAGTATGAGAATGCGTATGAGTATGAGTATGAGCATGAGTATAAGTATGAGTATGAGTTTAAGTATGAGTATGAGTACGAGTATGCGTATGAGTATGAGTATGAGTATGAGTATAAGTATGAGTATGAGTATGAGTATGAGTGTGAGTATGAGTATGAGTATGAGTATGAGTATGAGTATGAGTATGAGTATGAGTATGAGAATGAGTATGAGTATGAGTATGAGTATAAGTATGAGAATGAGTATGAGTGTGAGTATGAGAATGAGTATGAGTATGTGTATGAGTATGAGTATGAGTATGAGTATGAGTATGAGTATGAGTATGAGTATGAGTATGAGTATGAGTATGAGTATGAGTATGAGTATGAGTATAAGTATGAGTATGAGTATGAGTATGAGTATGAGTACGAGTATAAGTATTAGTATGAGTATGAGTACGAGTATGAGTATGAGTATGAGTATGAGTATGTGCATGAGTATGAGAATGTGTATGAGTATGAGTATGAGTATTAGTATGAGTATGAGTATGTGCATGAGTATGAGTATGTGTATGAGTATGAGTATGAGTATGAGTTTGAGTATGAGTATGAGTATGAGTATAAGTATGAGAATGAGTATGAGTATGATATAGAGTATGAGCATGAGTATGAGTATGAGTATGAGTATGAGTATGAGTATGAGTGTGAGTATGAGTATGAGTATGAGTATGAGTATGAGTATGAGTATGAGTATGAGAATGAGTATGAGTATGAGAATGAGTATGAGTATGAGTATGAGCATGAGCATGAGCATGAGTATGAGTATGTGCATGAGTATGAGTATGTGTATGAGTATGAGTATGAGTATGAGTTTGAGTATGAGTATGAGTATGAGTATAAGTATGAGAATGAGTATGAGTGTGAGTATGAGAATGAGTATGAGTATGTGTATGAGTATGAGTATGAGTATGAGTATGAGTATAAGTATTAGTATGAGTATGAGTACGAGTATTAGAATGAGTATGGGTATGAGTATGAGTATGAGTTTAAGTATGAGTATGAGTATGAGTATGAGTATGAGTATGAGTATGTGCATGAGTATGAGTATGTGTATGAGTATGAGTATGAGTATGAGTATGAGTATGAGGATGAGTATGAGTATGAGTATGTGTATGAGTATGAGTATGAGTATGAGTATGAGTATGAGTATGAGTATGAGTATGAGTATGATTTAGAGTATGAGTATGAGTATGAGAATGCGTATGAGTATGAGTATGAGTATAAGAATTAGTATGAGTATGAGTATGAGCATGAGCATGAGTATGAGTATGAGTATGAGTGTGAGTATGAGTATGAGTATGAGTATGAGTATGAGTATGAGTATGAGTATGAGTATGAGTATGAGTATGAGTATGAGTATGAGTACGAGTATGCGTATGAATATGAGTATGAGTATGAGTATGGGTATGAGTATGAGTATGAGTATGAGTATGAGTATGAGTATGAGTATGAGTATGAGAATGAGTATGAGTATGAGTATGAGCATGAGCATGAGCATGAGTATGAGTATGAGTATGAGTATGAGTATGAGTATGAGTATGAGTATGAGTATGAGTATGAGTATGAGTATGAGTATAAGTATTAGTATGAGTACGAGTACGAGTACGAGTATGCGTATGAGTTTGAGTTTGAGTATGAGTATGATTATGAGTATGAGTATGAGTATGAGTATGAGTATGAGTATAAGTATGAGTATGAGTATGAGTATGAGTATGAGTTTAAGTATGAGTATGAGTATGAGAATGCGTATGAGTATGAGTATGAGTATGGGTATGAGTATGAGTATGAGTATGAGTATGAGTATGAGTATGAGTATGAGTATAAGAATTAGTATGAGTATGAGTATGAGCATGAGCATGAGCATGAGTATGAGTATGAGTATGAGTGTGAGTATGAGTATGAGTATGAGTATGAGTATGAGTATGAGTATGAGTATGAGTTTAAGTATGAGTATGAGTATGAGAATGCGTATGAGTATGAGTATGAGCATGAGTATAAGTATGAGTATGAGTTTAAGTATGAGTATGAGTACGAGTATGCGTATGAGTATGAGTATGAGTATGAGTATAAGTATGAGTATGAGTATGAGTATGAGTGTGAGTATGAGTATGAGTATGAGTATGAGTATGAGTATGAGTATGAGTATGAGTATGAGAATGAGTATGAGTATGAGAATGAGTATGAGTATGAGTATGAGCATGAGCATGAGCATGAGTATGAGTATGTGCATGAGTATGGGTATGTGTATGAGTATGAGTATGAGTTTGAGTATGAGTATGAGTATGAGTATGAGTATAAGTATGAGAATGAGTATGAGTGTGAGTATGAGAATGAGTATGAGAATGTGTATGAGTATGAGTATGAGTATGAGTATGAGTATGAGTATGAGTATGAGTATGAGTATGAGTTTAAGTATGAGTATGAGTATGAGTATGAGTATGAGTATGAGTATGTGCATGAGTATGAGTATGTGTATGAGTATGAGTATGAGTATGAGTATGAGTATGAGTATGAGGATGAGTATGAGTATGAGTATGAGTATGTGTATGAGTATGAGTATGAGTATGAGTTTGAGTATGAGTATGAGTATGAGTATGAGTATAAGTATGAGAATGAGTATGAGTGTGAGTATGAGAATGAGTATGAGAATGTGTATGAGTATGAGTATGAGTATGAGTATGAGTATGAGTATGAGTATGAGTATGAGTATGAGTATGAGTATGAGTATGAGTATGAGTATAAGTATGAGTATGATTATGAGTATGAGTATGAGTATAAGTATTAGTATGAGTATGAGTACGAGTATTAGTATGAGTATGAGTATGAGAATGAGTTTAAGTATGAGTATGAGTATGAGTATGAGTATGAGTATGAGTATGAGTATGAGTATGAGTATGAGTATGAGTATGAGTATGAGTATGAGTATGAGTATGAGTATGAGTATGAGTATGAGTATGAGTATGAGTATGAGAATGAGTATGAGTATGAGTATGAGTATGAGTATGAGTATGAGTATGAGTATGAGTATGAGTATGAGAATGAGTATGAGTACGAGAATGAGTATGAGTATGAGTATGAGTATGAGCATGAGCATGAGTATGAGTATGAGTATGAGTATGAGTATGAGTTTGAGTTTGAGTATGAGTATGAGTATGAGTATGAGTATAAGTATGAGAATGAGTATGAGTGTGAGTATGAGAATGAGTATGAGTATGTGTATGAGTATGAGTATGAGTATGAGTATAAGTATTAGTATTAGTATTAGTATGAGTACGAGTATTAGTATGAGTATGAGAATGAGTATGAGTATGAGTATGAGTAAGAGTATGAGTGTGAGTATGAGTATGAGTATGAGTTTGAGTATGAGTATGAGTATGAGTATGAGTATGTGTATGAGTATGAGTATGAGTATGAGTTTAAGTATGAGTATGAGTTTAAGTATGAGTATGAGTTTAAGTATGAGTATGAGTATGAGTATGAGTATGAGTATTAGTATGAGTATGAGTACGAGTATTAGTATGAGTACGAGTATGAGTATGAGTTAAAGTATGAGTATGAGTATGAGTATGTGCATGAGTATGAGTATGTGTATGAGTATGAGTATGAGTATGAGTATGTGTATGAGTATGAGTATGAGTATGAGTATGAGAATGAGCATGATTATGAGTATGAGTATGAGTATGAGTATGAGTATGAGTATGAGTATGAGTATGAGTATGAGTATGAGTATGAGTATGAGTATGAGTTTAAGTATGAGTATGAGTATGAGTATGTGCATGAGTATGAGTATGTGTATGAGTATGAGTATGAGTATGAGTTTAAGTGTGAGTATGAGTATGAGTATGAGTATGAGTATGAGTATAAGTATTAGTATTAGTATGAGTATGAGTACGAGTATTAGTATGAGTATGAGTATGAGTTTAAGTATGAGTATGAGTATGAGTATGAGTATGAGTATGAGTATGAGTATGAGTATGAGTATGAGTTTAAGTATGAGTATGAGTATGAGAATGCGTATGAGTATGAGTATGAGCATGAGTATAAGTATGAGTATGAGTTTAAGTATGAGTATGAGTACGAGTATGCGTATGAGTATGAGTATGAGTATGAGTATAAGTATGAGTATGAGTATGAGTATGAGTGTGAGTATGAGTATGAGTATGAGTATGAGTATGAGTATGAGTATGAGTATGAGTATGAGAATGAGTATGAGTATGAGAATGAGTATGAGTATGAGTATGAGCATGAGCATGAGCATGAGTATGAGTATGTGCATGAGTATGGGTATGTGTATGAGTATGAGTATGAGTTTGAGTATGAGTATGAGTATGAGTATGAGTATAAGTATGAGAATGAGTATGAGTGTGAGTATGAGAATGAGTATGAGAATGTGTATGAGTATGAGTATGAGTATGAGTATGAGTATGAGTATGAGTATGAGTATGAGTATGAGTATGAGTATGAGTATGAGTATGAGTATAAGTATGAGTATGATTATGAGTATGAGTATGAGTATAAGTATTAGTATGAGTATGAGTACGAGTATTAGTATGAGTATGAGTATGAGTATGAGTTTAAGTATGAGTATGAGTATGAGTATGAGTATGAGTATGAGTATGAGTATGAGTATGAGTATGAGTATGAGTATGAGTATGAGTATGAGTATGAGTATGAGTATGAGTATGAGTATGAGTATGAGTATGAGTATGAGTATGAGTATGAGTATGAGTATGAGTATGAGTATGAGTATGAGTATGAGTATGAGTATGAGAATGAGTATGAGTACGAGAATGAGTATGAGTATGAGTATGAGCATGAGCATGAGTATGAGTATGAGTATGAGTATGAGTATGAGCATGAGCATGAGTATGAGTATGAGTATGAGTATGAGTATGAGTTTGAGTTTGAGTATGAGTATGAGTATGAGTATGAGTATAAGTATGAGAATGAGTATGAGTGTGAGTATGAGAATGAGTATGAGTATGTGTATGAGTATGAGTATGAGTATGAGTATGAGTATGAGTATGAGTATGAGTATGAGTATGAGTATGAGTATGAGTATGAGTATGAGTATGAGTATGAGTATAAGTATGAGTATGAGTATGAGTATGAGTATGAGTATGAGTATAAGTATTAGTATGAGTATGAGTACGAGTATTAGTATGAGTATGAGTATGAGTATGAGTATGAGTTTAAGTATGAGTATGAGTATGAGTATGAGTATGAGTATGAGTATGAGTATGTGCATGAGTATGAGTATGTGTATGAGTATGAGTATGAGTATGAGTATGAGTATGAGTATGATTATGTGCATGAGTATGAGTATGTGTATGAGTATGAGTATGAGTTTGAGTATGAGTATGAGTATGAGTATGAGTATAAGTATGAGAATGAGTATGAGTGTGAGTATGAGAATGAGTATGAGTATGTGTATGAGTATGAGTATGAGTATGAGTATGAGTATGAGTATGAGTATGAGTATGAGTATGAGTATGAGTATGAGTATGAGTATGAGTATGAGTATGAGTATGAGTATGAGTATAAGTATGAGTATGAGTATGAGTATGAGTATAAGTATTAGTATGAGTATGAGTACGAGTATTAGTATGAGTATGAGTATGAGTATGAGTATGAGTATGAGTATGAGTATGAGTTTAAGTATGAGTATGAGTATGAGTATGAGTATGAGTATGAGTATGTGCATGAGTATGAGTATGTGTATGAGTATGAGTATGAGTATGAGTATGAGTATGAGTATGAGGATGAGTATGAGTATGAGTATGAGTATGTGTATGAGTATGAGTATGAGTATGAGTTTGAGTATGAGTATGAGTATGAGTATGAGTATAAGTATGAGAATGAGTATGAGTGTGAGTATGAGAATGAGTATGAGAATGTGTATGAGTATGAGTATGAGTATGAGTATGAGTATGAGTATGAGTATGAGTATGAGTATGAGTATGAGTATGAGTATGAGTATGAGTATAAGTATGAGTATGATTATGAGTATGAGTATGAGTATAAGTATTAGTATGAGTATGAGTACGAGTATTAGTATGAGTATGAGTATGAGAATGAGTTTAAGTATGAGTATGAGTATGAGTATGAGTATGAGTATGAGTATGAGTATGAGTATGAGTATGAGTATGAGTATGAGTATGAGTATGAGTATGAGTATGAGTATGAGTATGAGTATGAGTATGAGTATGAGTATGAGAATGAGTATGAGTATGAGTATGAGTATGAGTATGAGTATGAGTATGAGTATGAGTATGAGTATGAGAATGAGTATGAGTACGAGAATGAGTATGAGTATGAGTATGAGTATGAGCATGAGCATGAGTATGAGTATGAGTATGAGTATGAGTATGAGTTTGAGTTTGAGTATGAGTATGAGTATGAGTATGAGTATAAGTATGAGAATGAGTATGAGTGTGAGTATGAGAATGAGTATGAGTATGTGTATGAGTATGAGTATGAGTATGAGTATAAGTATTAGTATTAGTATTAGTATGAGTACGAGTATTAGTATGAGTATGAGAATGAGTATGAGTATGAGTATGAGTAAGAGTATGAGTGTGAGTATGAGTATGAGTATGAGTTTGAGTATGAGTATGAGTATGAGTATGAGTATGTGTATGAGTATGAGTATGAGTATGAGTTTAAGTATGAGTATGAGTTTAAGTATGAGTATGAGTTTAAGTATGAGTATGAGTATGAGTATGAGTATGAGTATTAGTATGAGTATGAGTACGAGTATTAGTATGAGTACGAGTATGAGTATGAGTTAAAGTATGAGTATGAGTATGAGTATGTGCATGAGTATGAGTATGTGTATGAGTATGAGTATGAGTATGAGTATGTGTATGAGTATGAGTATGAGTATGAGTATGAGAATGAGCATGATTATGAGTATGAGTATGAGTATGAGTATGAGTATGAGTATGAGTATGAGTATGAGTATGAGTATGAGTATGAGTATGAGTATGAGTTTAAGTATGAGTATGAGTATGAGTATGTGCATGAGTATGAGTATGTGTATGAGTATGAGTATGAGTATGAGTTTAAGTGTGAGTATGAGTATGAGTATGAGTATGAGTATGAGTATAAGTATTAGTATTAGTATGAGTATGAGTACGAGTATTAGTATGAGTATGAGTATGAGTTTAAGTATGAGTATGAGTATGAGTATGAGTATGTGCATGAGTATGAGTATGTGTATGAGTATGAGTATGAGTATGAGTATGAGTATGAGTATGAGTATGAGTATGAGTATGAGTATGAGTATAAGTATGCGAATGAGTATGAGTGTGAGTATGAGAATGAGTATGAGTATGTGTATGAGTATGAGTATGAGTATGAGTATGAGTATGAGTATGAGTATGAGTATGAGTATGAGTATGAGTATGAGTATGAGTATGAGTATGAGTATGAGTATGAGTATGAGTATGAGTATGAGTATGAGTATGAGTATGAGTATGAGTATGAGTATGAGTATGAGTATGAGTATGAGTATGAGTATGAGTATGAGTATGAGTATGAGTATGAGTATGAGTATGAGTATGAGTATAAGTATTAGTATGAGTATGAGTACGAGTATTAGTATGAGTATGAGTATGAGTATGAGTTAAAGTATGAGTATGAGTATGAGTATGTGCATGAGTATGAGTATGTGTATGAGTATGAGTATGAGTATGAGTATGTGTATGAGTATGAGTATGAGTATGAGTATGAGTATGAGTATGAGTAAGAGTATGAGTATAAGTATGAGAATGAGTATGAGTGTGAGTATGAGAATGAGTATGAGTATGTGTATGAGTATGAGTATGATTATGAGTATGAGTATGAGTATGAGTATGAGTATGAGTATGAGTATGAGTATGAGTATGAGTATGAGTGTGAGTATGAGTATGAGTATGAGTTTGAGTATGAGTATGAGTATGAGTATGAGTATGTGTATGAGTATGAGTATGAGTATGAGTTTAAGTATGAGTATGAGTTTAAGTATGAGTATGAGTTTAAGTATGAGTATGAGTATGAGTATGAGTATGAGTATTAGTATGAGTATGAGTACGAGTATTAGTATGAGTACGAGTATGAGTATGAGTTAAAGTATGAGTATGAGTATGAGTATGTGCATGAGTATGAGTATGTGTATGAGTATGAGTATGAGTATGAGTATGAGTATAAGTATTAGTATGAGTATGAGTACGAGTATTAGTATGAGTATGAGTATGAGTATGAGTTAAGGTATGAGTATGAGTATGAGTATGTGCATGAGTATGAGTATGTGTATGAGTATGAGTATGAGTATGAGTATGTGTATGAGTATGAGTATGAGTATGAGTATGAGTATGAGTATGAGTATGAGTATGAGTATAAGTATGAGAATGAGTATGAGTGTGAGTATGAGAATGAGTATGAGTATGAGTATGTGCATGAGTATGAGTATGTGTATGAGTATGAGTATGAGTATGAGTATGAGTATGAGTATGAGTATGAGTATGAGTATGAGTATGAGTATGAGTATGAGTATGAGTATGAGTATAAGTATGAGTATGAGTATGAGTATGAGTATGAGTATAAGTATTAGTATGAGTATGAGTACGAGTATTAGTATGAGTATGAGTATGAGTATGAGTTAAAGTATGAGTATGAGTATGTGCATGAGTATGAGTATGTGTATGAGTATGAGTATGAGAATGCGTATGAGTATGAGTATGAGTATGAGTATGAGTATAAGTATGAGTATGAGTTTAAGTATGAGTATGAGTACGAGTATGCGTATGAGTATGAGTATGAGTATGAGTATAAGTATGAGTATGAGTATGAGTATGAGTGTGAGTATGAGTATGAGTATGAGTATGAGTATGAGTATGAGTATGAGTATGAGTATGAGAATGAATATGAGAATGAGAATGAGTATGAGTATGAGTATGAGCATGAGCATGAGCATGAGTATGAGTATGTGCATGAGTATGGGTATGTGTATGAGTATGAGTATGAGTTTGAGTATGAGTATGAGTATGAGTATGAGTATAAGTATGAGAATGAGTATGAGTGTGAGTATGAGAATGAGTATGAGTATGTGTATGAGTATGAGTATGAGTATGAGTATGAGTATGTGTATGAGTATGAGTATGAGTATGAGTATGAATATGAGTATGAGTATGAGTATGAGTATGAGTATGAGTTAGAGTATGAGTATGTGTATGAGTATGAGTATGAGTATGTGTATAAGTATTAGTATGAGTATGAGTACGAATATTAGTATGAGTATGAGTATGAGTATGAGTATGAGTTTAAGTATGAGTATGAGTATGAGTATGAGTATGAGTATGAGTATGAGTATGAGTATGTGCATGAGTATGAGTATGAGTATGAGTATGAGTATGAGAATGAGTATGAGTATGAGTATGAGCATGAGCATGAGCATGAGTATGAGTATGAGTATGAGTATGAGTATGAGTATGAGTATAAGTATGAGCATGAGCATGAGTATGAGTATGAGTATGAGTATGAGTATGAGTATGAGTATAAGTATGAGTATGAGTATGAGTATGAGTGTGAGTATGAGTATGAGTATGAGTATGAGTATGAGTATGAGTATGAGTATGAGTATGAGTATGAGTATGAGTATGAGAATGAGTATGAGTATGAGAATGAGTATGAGTATGAGTATGAGCATGAGCATGAGCATGAGTATGAGTATGTGCATGAGTAGGAGTATGTGTATGAGTATGAGTATGAGTTTGAGTTTGAGTATGAGTATGAGTATGAGTATGAGTATGAGTATGAGTATGAGTATAAGTATTAGTATGAGTATGAGTATGAGTACGAGTATTAGTATGAGTATGAGTATGAGTATGAGTTTAAGTATGAGTATGAGTATGAGTATGAGTGTGAGTATGAGTATGAGTATGAGTATGAGTATGAGTATGAGTATGAGTATGAGTATGAGAATGAATATGAGAATGAGAATGAGTATGAGTATGAGTATGAGCATGAGCATGAGCATGAGTATGAGTATGTGCATGAGTATGGGTATGTGTATGAGTATGAGTATGAGTTTGAGTATGAGTATGAGTATGAGTATGAGTATAAGTATGAGAATGAGTATGAGTGTGAGTATGAGAATGAGTATGAGTATGAGTATGAGTATGAGTATGAGTATGAGTATGAGTATGAGTATGAGAATGAGTATGAGTACGAGAATGAGTATGAGTATGAGTATGAGCATGAGCATGAGCATGAGTATGAGTATGAGTATGAGTATGAGTATGAGTATGAGTATAAGTATGAGCATGAGCATGAGTATGAGTATGAGTATGAGTATGAGTATGAGTATGAGTATAAGTATGAGTATGAGTATGAGTATGAGTGTGAGTATGAGTATGAGTATGAGTATGAGTATGAGTATGAGTATGAGTATGAGTATGAGTATGAGTATGAGAATGAGTATGAGTATGAGAATGAGTATGAGTATGAGTATGAGCATGAGCATGAGCATGAGTATGAGTATGAGTATGAGTATGAGTATGAGTATGAGTATAAGTATGAGCATGAGCATGAGTATGAGTATGAGTATGAGTATGAGTATGAGTATGAGTATAAGTATGAGTATGAGTATGAGTATGAGTGTGAGTATGAGTATGAGTATGAGTATGAGTATGAGTATGAGTATGAGTATGAGTATGAGTATGAGTATGAGAATGAGTATGAGTATGAGAATGAGTATGAGTATGAGTATGAGCATGAGCATGAGCATGAGTATGAGTATGTGCATGAGTAGGAGTATGTGTATGAGTATGAGTATGAGTTTGAGTTTGAGTATGAGTATGAGTATGAGTATGAGTATGAGTATGAGTATGAGTATAAGTATTAGTATGAGTATGAGTATGAGTACGAGTATTAGTATGAGTATGAGTATGAGTATGAGTTTAAGTATGAGTATGAGTATGAGTATGAGTATGAGTATGAGTATGAGTATGTGCATGAGTATGAGTATGTGTATGAGTATGAGTATGAGTATTAGTATGAGTATGAGTATGTGCATGAGTATGAGTATGTGTATGAGTATGAGCATGAGCATGAGCATGAGTATGAGTATGAGTATGAGTATGAGTATGAGTATGAGTATGAGTATGAGAATGAGTATGAGTATGGGTATGAGTATGAGTATGAGTATGAGTATAAGTATGAGTATGAGTATGAGTATGAGTATGAGTATGAGTGTGAGTATGAGTATGAGTATGAGTATGAGTATGAGTATGAGTATGAGTATGAGTATGAGTATGAGTATGAGTATGAGTATGAGAATGAGTATGAGTACGAGAATGAGTATGAGTATGAGTATGAGTATGAGCATGAGTATGAGTATGAGTATGAGTATGAGTATGAGTATGAGTATGAGTATGAGTATGAGTATGAGTATGAGTATGAGTATGAGTATGAGTATGAGTATGACTATGAGTATGAGTATGAGTATAAGAATTAGTATGAGTATGAGTAGGAGTACGAGTACGAGTACGAGTATGCGTATGAGTATGAGTATGAGTATGAGTATGAGTATGAGTATGAGTATGAGTTTAAGTATGAGTATGAGTATAAGAATTAGTATGAGTATGAGTATGAGCATGAGCATGAGCATGAGTATGAGTATGAGTGTGAGTAAGAGTATGAGTATGAGTATGAGTATGAGTATGAGTATGAGTATGAGTATGAGTATGAGTATGAGTATGAGTATGAGTACGAGTATAAGTATGAGAATGAGTATGAGTATGAGTATGAGTATGGGTATGAGTATGTGTATGAGTATGAGTATGAGTATGAGTATGAGTATGAGAATGAGTATGAGTATGAGAATGAGTATGAGTATGAGTATGAGTATGAGTATGAGTTTAAGTATGAGTATGAGTATGAGAATGCGTATGAGTATGAGTATGAGTATGAGTATGAGTATGAGTATGAGTATGAGTATGAGTATGAGTATGAGTATGAGTATGAGTATGAGTATGAGTATGAGAATGAGTATGAGTATGAGAATGAGTATCAGTATGAGTATGAGCATGAACATGAGCATGAGTATGAGTATGTGCATGAGTAGGAGTATGTGTATGAGTATGAGTATGAGTTTGAGTTTGAGTATGAGTATGAGTATGAGTATGAGTATGAGTATGAGTATGAGTATAAGTATTAGTATGAGTATGAGTATGAGTACGAGTATTAGTATGAGTATGAGTATGAGTATGAGTTTAAGTATGAGTATGAGTATGAGTATGAGTATGAGTATGAGTATGAGTATGTGCATGAGTATGAGTATGTGTATGAGTATGAGTATGAGTATTAGTATGAGTATGAGTATGTGCATGAGTATGAGTATGTGTATGAGTATGAGCATGAGCATGAGCATGAGTATGAGTATGAGTATGAGTATGAGTATGAGTATGAGTATGAGTATGAGAATGAGTATGAGTATGGGTATGAGTATGAGTATGAGTATGAGTATAAGTATGAGTATGAGTATGAGTATGAGTATGAGTATGAGTGTGAGTATGAGTATGAGTATGAGTATGAGTATGAGTATGAGTATGAGTATGAGTATGAGTATGAGTATGAGTATGAGTATGAGAATGAGTATGAGTACGAGAATGAGTATGAGTATGAGTATGAGTATGAGCATGAGTATGAGTATGAGTATGAGTATGAGTATGAGTATGAGTATGAGTATGAGTATGAGTATGAGTATGAGTATGAGTATGAGTATGAGTATGAGTATGAGTATGACTATGAGTATGAGTATGAGTATAAGAATTAGTATGAGTATGAGTAGGAGTACGAGTACGAGTACGAGTATGCGTATGAGTATGAGTATGAGTATGAGTATGAGTATGAGTATGAGTTTAAGTATGAGTATGAGTATAAGAATTAGTATGAGTATGAGTATGAGCATGAGCATGAGCATGAGTATGAGTATGAGTGTGAGTATGAGTATGAGTATGAGTATGAGTATGAGTATGAGTATGAGTATGAGTATGAGTATGAGTATGAGTATGAGTATGAGTACGAGTATAAGTATGAGAATGAGTATGAGTATGAGTATGAGTATGGGTATGAGTATGTGTATGAGTATGAGTATGAGTATGAGTATGAGTATGAGAATGAGTATGAGTATGAGAATGAGTATGAGTATGAGTATGAGTATGAGTATGAGTTTAAGTATGAGTATGAGTATGAGAATGCGTATGAGTATGAGTATGAGTATGAGTATGAGTATAAGTATGAGTATGAGTTTAAGTATGAGTATGAGTACGAGTATGCGTATGAGTATGAGTATGAGTATGAGTATAAGTATGAGTATGAGTATGAGTATGAGTGTGAGTATGAGTATGAGTATGAGTATGAGTATGAGTATGAGTATGAGTATGAGTATGAGAATGAATATGAGAATGAGAATGAGTATGAGTATGAGTATGAGAATGAGCATGAGCATGAGTATGAGTATGTGCATGAGTATGGGTATGTGTATGAGTATGAGTATGAGTTTGAGTATGAGTATGAGTATGAGTATGAGTATAAGTATGAGAATGAGTATGAGTGTGAGTATGAGAATGAGTATGAGTATGTGTATGAGTATGAGTATGAGTATGAGTATGAGTATGAGTATGAGTATGAGTATGAGTATGAGTATGAGTATGAGTTTGAGTATGAGTATGAGTATAAGTATGAGTATGAGTATAAGTATAAGTATTAGTATGAGTATGAGTACGAGTATTAGTATGAGTATGAGTATGAGTATGAGTATGAGTATGAGTTTAAGTATGAGTATGAGTATGAGTATGAGTATGAGTATGAGTATGAGTATGAGTATGAGTATGAGTATGAGTATGAGTATGAGTATGAGTATGAGTATGAGTATGAGTATGAGTATGAGTATGAGTATGAGTATGAGTATGAGTATGAGTATGAGTATGAGTATGAGTATGAGAATGAGTATGAGTACGAGAATGAGTATGAGTATGAGTATGAGCATGAGCATGAGCATGAGTATGAGTATGAGTATGAGTATGAGTATGAGTATGAGTATAAGTATGAGCATGAGCATGAGTATGAGTATGAGTATGAGTATGAGTATGAGTATGAGTATGAGTATAAGTATGAGTATGAGTATGAGTATGAGTATGAGTGTGAGTATGAGTATGAGTATGAGTATGAGTATGAGTATGAGTATGAGTATGAGTATGAGTATGAGTATGAGTATGAGAATGAGTATGAGTATGAGAATGAGTATGAGTATGAGTATGAGCATGAGCATGAGCATGAGTATGAGTATGTGCATGAGTATGAGTATGTGTATGAGTATGAGTATGAGTTTGAGTTTGAGTATGAGTATGAGTATGAGTATGAGTATAAGTATGAGAATGAGTATGAGTGTGAGTATGAGAATGAGTATGAGTATGTGTATGAGTATGAGTATGAGTATGAGTATGAGTATGAGTATGAGTATGAGTATGAGTATGAGTATGAGTATGAGTATGAGTATGAGTATGAGTATGAGTATAAGTATGAGTATGAGTATGAGTATGAGTATGAGTACGAGTATAAGTATTAGTATGAGTATGAGTACGAGTATGAGTATGAGTATGAGTATGAGTATGTGCATGAGTATGAGAATGTGTATGAGTATGAGTATGAGTATTAGTATGAGTATGAGTATGTGCATGAGTATGAGTATGTGTATGAGTATGAGTATGAGTATGAGTTTGAGTATGAGTATGAGTATGAGTATAAGTATGAGAATGAGTATGAGTATGATATAGAGTATGAGCATGAGTATGAGTATGAGTATGAGTATGAGTATGAGTATGAGTGTGAGTATGAGTATGAGTATGAGTATGAGTATGAGTATGAGTATGAGTATGAGAATGAGTATGAGTATGAGAATGAGTATGAGTATGAGTATGAGCATGAGCATGAGCATGAGTATGAGTATGTGCATGAGTATGAGTATGTGTATGAGTATGAGTATGAGTATGAGTTTGAGTATGAGTATGAGTATGAGTATAAGTATGAGAATGAGTATGAGTGTGAGTATGAGAATGAGTATGAGTATGTGTATGAGTATGAGTATGAGTATGAGTATGAGTATAAGTATTAGTATGAGTATGAGTACGAGTATTAGAATGAGTATGGGTATGAGTATGAGTATGAGTTTAAGTATGAGTATGAGTATGAGTATGAGTATGAGTATGAGTATGTGCATGAGTATGAGTATGTGTATGAGTATGAGTATGAGTATGAGTATGAGTATGAGGATGAGTATGAGTATGAGTATGTGTATGAGTATGAGTATGAGTATGAGTATGAGTATGAGTATGAGTATGAGTATGAGTATGATTTAGAGTATGAGTATGAGTATGAGAATGCGTATGAGTATGAGTATGAGTATAAGAATTAGTATGAGTATGAGTATGAGCATGAGCATGAGTATGAGTATGAGTATGAGTGTGAGTATGAGTATGAGTATGAGTATGAGTATGAGTATGAGTATGAGTATGAGTATGAGTATGAGTATGAGTATGAGTACGAGTATGCGTATGAATATGAGTATGAGTATGAGTATGGGTATGAGTATGAGTATGAGTATGAGTATGAGTATGAGTATGAGTATGAGTATGAGAATGAGTATGAGTATGAGTATGAGCATGAGCATGAGCATGAGTATGAGTATGAGTATGAGTATGAGTATGAGTATGAGTATGAGTATGAGTATGAGTATGAGTATGAGTATGAGTATAAGTATTAGTATGAGTACGAGTACGAGTACGAGTATGCGTATGAGTTTGAGTTTGAGTATGAGTATGATTATGAGTATGAGTATGAGTATGAGTATGAGTATGAGTATAAGTATGAGTATGAGTATGAGTATGAGTATGAGTTTAAGTATGAGTATGAGTATGAGAATGCGTATGAGTATGAGTATGAGTATGGGTATGAGTATGAGTATGAGTATGAGTATGAGTATGAGTATGAGTATGAGTATGAGTATGAGTATAAGAATTAGTATGAGTATGAGTATGAGCATGAGCATGAGCATGAGTATGAGTATGAGTATGAGTGTGAGTATGAGTATGAGTATGAGTATGAGTATGAGTATGAGTATGAGTATGAGTATGAGTATGAGTATGAGTATGAGTATGAGTATGAGTATGAGTATGAGAATGAGTATGAGTACGAGAATGAGTATGAGTATGAGTATGAGCATGAGCATGAGTATGAGTATGAGTATGAGTATGAGTATGAGCATGAGCATGAGTATGAGTATGAGTATGAGTATGAGTATGAGTTTGAGTTTGAGTATGAGTATGAGTATGAGTATGAGTATAAGTATGAGAATGAGTATGAGTGTGAGTATGAGAATGAGTATGAGTATGTGTATGAGTATGAGTATGAGTATGAGTATGAGTATGAGTATGAGTATGAGTATGAGTATGAGTATGAGTATGAGTATGAGTATGAGTATGAGTATAAGTATGAGTATGAGTATGAGTATGAGTATGAGTATGAGTATAAGTATTAGTATGAGTATGAGTACGAGTATTAGTATGAGTATGAGTATGAGTATGAGTATGAGTTTAAGTATGAGTATGAGTATGAGTATGAGTATGAGTATGAGTATGTGCATGAGTATGAGTATGTGTATGAGTATGAGTATGAGTATGAGTATGAGTATGATTATGTGCATGAGTATGAGTATGTGTATGAGTATGAGTATGAGTTTGAGTATGAGTATGAGTATGAGTATGAGTATAAGTATGAGAATGAGTATGAGTGTGAGTATGAGAATGAGTATGAGTATGTGTATGAGTATGAGTATGAGTATGAGTATGAGTATGAGTATGAGTATGAGTATGAGTATGAGTATGAGTATGAGTATGAGTATGAGTATGAGTATGAGTATGAGTATGAGTATAAGTATGAGTATGAGTATGAGTATGAGTATAAGTATTAGTATGAGTATGAGTACGAGTATTAGTATGAGTATGAGTATGAGTATGAGTATGAGTATGAGTATGAGTTTAAGTATGAGTATGAGTATGAGTATGAGTATGAGTATGAGTATGTGCATGAGTATGAGTATGTGTATGAGTATGAGTATGAGTATGAGTATGAGTATGAGTATGAGGATGAGTATGAGTATGAGTATGAGTATGTGTATGAGTATGAGTATGAGTATGAGTTTGAGTATGAGTATGAGTATGAGTATGAGTATAAGTATGAGAATGAGTATGAGTGTGAGTATGAGAATGAGTATGAGAATGTGTATGAGTATGAGTATGAGTATGAGTATGAGTATGAGTATGAGTATGAGTATGAGTATGAGTATGAGTATGAGTATGAGTATGAGTATAAGTATGAGTATGATTATGAGTATGAGTATGAGTATAAGTATTAGTATGAGTATGAGTACGAGTATTAGTATGAGTATGAGTATGAGAATGAGTTTAAGTATGAGTATGAGTATGAGTATGAGTATGAGTATGAGTATGAGTATGAGTATGAGTATGAGTATGAGTATGAGTATGAGTATGAGTATGAGTATGAGTATGAGTATGAGTATAAGTATGAGTATGAGTATGAGTATGAGTATAAGTATTAGTATGAGTATGAGTACGAGTATTAGTATGAGTATGAGTATGAGTATGAGTATGAGTATGAGTTTAAGTATGAGTATGAGTATGAGTATGAGTATGAGTATGAGTATGTGCATGAGTATGAGTATGTGTATGAGTATGAGTATGAGTATGAGTATGAGTATGAGTATGAGGATGAGTATGAGTATGAGTATGAGTATGTGTATGAGTATGAGTATGAGTATGAGTTTGAGTATGAGTATGAGTATGAGTATGAGTATAAGTATGAGAATGAGTATGAGTGTGAGTATGAGAATGAGTATGAGAATGTGTATGAGTATGAGTATGAGTATGAGTATGAGTATGAGTATGAGTATGAGTATGAGTATGAGTATGAGTATGAGTATGAGTATAAGTATGAGTATGATTATGAGTATGAGTATGAGTATAAGTATTAGTATGAGTATGAGTACGAGTATTAGTATGAGTATGAGTATGAGAATGAGTTTAAGTATGAGTATGAGTATGAGTATGAGTATGAGTATGAGTATGAGTATGAGTATGAGTATGAGTATGAGTATGAGTATGAGTATGAGTATGAGTATGAGTATGAGTATGAGTATGAGTATGAGTATGAGTATGAGTATGAGTATGAGTATGAGTATGAGTATGAGTATGAGTATGAGAATGAGTATGAGTACGAGAATGAGTATGAGTATGAGTATGAGTATGAGCATGAGCATGAGTATGAGTATGAGTATGAGTATGAGTATGAGTTTGAGTTTGAGTATGAGTATGAGTATGAGTATGAGTATAAGTATGAGAATGAGTATGAGTGTGAGTATGAGAATGAGTATGAGTATGTGTATGAGTATGAGTATGAGTATGAGTATGAGTATGAGTATGAGTATGAGTATGAGTATGAGTATGAGTATGCGTATGAGTATGAGTATGAGTATAAGTATGAGTATGAGTATGAGTATGAGTATGAGTATGAGTATAAGTATTAGTATGAGTATGAGTACGAGTATTAGTATGAGTATGAGTATGAGTATGAGTATGAGTTTAAGTATGAGTATGAGTATGAGTATGAGTATGAGTATGTGCATGAGTATGAGTATGTGTATGAGTATGAGTATGAGTATGAGTATGAGTATGAGTATGTGCATGATTATGAGTATGTGTATGAGTATGAGTATGAGTTTGAGTATGAGTATGAGTATGAGTATGAGTATAAGTATGAGAATGAGTATGAGTGTGAGTATGAGAATGAGTATGAGTATGTGTATGAGTATGAGTATGAGTATGAGTATGAGTATGAGTATGAGTATGAGTATGAGTATGAGTATGAGTATGAGTATGAGTATGAGTATGAGTATGAGTATGAGTATGAGTATGAGTATGAGTATGAGTATAAGTATGAGTATGAGTATGAGTATGAGTATAAGTATTAGTATGAGTATGAGTACGAGTATTAGTATGAGTATGAGTATGAGTATGAGTATGAGTATGAGTATGAGTTTAAGTATGAGTATGAGTATGAGTATGAGTATGAGTATGAGTATGTGCATGAGTATGAGTATGTGTATGAGTATGAGTATGAGTATGAGTATGAGTATGAGTATGAGGATGAGTATGAGTATGAGTATGAGTATGTGTATGAGTATGAGTATGAGTATGAGTATGAGTATGAGTATGAGTATGAGTATGAGTATGATATAGAGTATGAGTATGTGTATGAGTATGAGTATGAGTATGAGTATAAGTATGAGTATGAGTATGAGTATGAGTGTGAGTATGAGTATGAGTATGAGTATGAGTATGAGTATGAGTATGAGTATGAGTATGAGAATGAGTATGAGTATGAGAATGAGTATGAGTATGAGTATGAGCATGAGCATGAGCATGAGTATGAGTATGTGCATGAGTATGAGTATGTGTATGAGTATGAGTATGAGTTTGAGTATGAGTATGAGTATGAGTATGAGTATAGGTATGAGAATGAGTATGAGTGTGAGTATGAGAATGAGTATGAGTATGTGTATGAGTATGAGTATGAGTATGAGTATGAGTATGAGTATGAGTATGAGTATAAGTATGAGTATGAGTATGAGTATGAGTGTGAGTATGAGTATGAGTATGAGTATGAGTATGAGTATGAGTATGAGTATGAGTATGAGAATGAGTATGAGTATGAGAATGAGTATGAGTATGAGTATGAGCATGAGCATGAGCATGAGTATGAGTATGTGCATGAGTATGAGTATGTGTATGAGTATGAGTATGAGTTTGAGTATGAGTATGAGTATGAGTATAAGTATGAGAATGAGTATGAGTGTGAGTATGAGAATGAGTATGAGTATGTGTATGAGTATGAGTATGAGTATGAGTATGAGTATGAGTATGAGTATGAGTATGAGTATGAGTATGAGTATGAGTATGAGTATGAGTATGAGTATGAGTATGAGTATGAGTATAAGTATGAGTATGAGTATGAGTATGAGTATGAGTATAAGTATTAGTATGAGTATGAGTACGAGTACGAGTACGAGTATGCGTATGAGTTTGAGTTTGAGTATGAGTATGATTATGAGTATGAGTATGAGGATGAGTATGAGTATGAGTATGAGTATGAGTATGAGTATGAGTATGAGTATAAGTATGAGTATGAGTATGAGTATGAGTTTAAGTATGAGTATGAGTATGAGAATGCGTATGAGTATGCGTATGAGTATGGGTATGAGTATGAGTATGAGTATGAGTATGTGCATGAGTATGAGTATGTGTATGAGTATGAGTATGAGTATGAGTATGAGTATGAGTATAAGTATTAGTATGAGTATGAGTACGAATATTAGTATGAGTATGAGTATGAGTATGAGTATGAGTTTAAGTATGAGTATGAGTACGAGTATGCGTATGAATATGAGTATGAGTATGAGTATGAGTATGGGTATGAGTATGAGTATGAGTATGAGACTGAGTATAAGTATGAGCATGAGCATGAGCATGAGTATGAGTATGAGTATGAGTATGAGTATGAGTATGAGTATGAGTATGAGTATGAGAATGAGTATGAGTATGAGTATGAGTATGAGTATGAGTATGAGTATGAGTATGAGTATAAGTATGAGTATGAGTATGAGTATGAGTGTGAGTATGAGTATGAGTATGAGTATGAGTATGAGTATGAGTATGAGTATGAGTATGAGTATGAGTATGAGTATGAGTATGAGTATGAGTATGAGTATGAGAATGAGTATGAGTACGAGAATGAGTATGAGTATGAGTATGAGTATGAGCATGAGTATGAGTATGAGTATGAGTATGAGTATGAGTATGAGTATGAGTATGAGTATGAGTATGAGTATGAGTATGAGTATGAGTATGACTATGAGTATGAGTATGAGTATAAGAATTAGTATGAGTATGAGTAGGAGTACGAGTACGAGTACGAGTATGCGTATGAGTATGAGTATGAGTATGAGTATGAGTTTAAGTATGAGTATGAGTATAAGAATTAGTATGAGTATGAGTATGAGCATGAGCATGAGCATGAGTATGAGTATGAGTGTGAGTATGAGTATGAGTATGAGTATGAGTATGAGTATGAGTATGAGTATGAGTATGAGTATGAGTATGAGTATGAGTATGAGTATGAGTACGAGTATAAGTATGAGAATGAGTATGAGTATGAGTATGAGTATGGGTATGAGTATGTGTATGAGTATGAGTATGAGTATGAGTATGAGTATGAGAATGAGTATGAGTATGAGAATGAGTATGAGTATGAGTATGAGTATGAGTATGAGTTTAAGTATGAGTATGAGTATGAGAATGCGTATGAGTATGAGTATGAGTATGAGTATGAGTATAAGTATGAGTATGAGTTTAAGTATGAGTATGAGTACGAGTATGCGTATGAGTATGAGTATGAGTATGAGTATGAGTATAAGTATGAGTATGAGTATGAGTATGAGTGTGAGTATGAGTATGAGTATGAGTATGAGTATGAGTATGAGTATGAGTATGAGTATGAGAATGAGTATGAGAATGAGAATGAGTATGAGTATGAGTATGAGCATGAGCATGGGCATGAGTATGAGTATGTGCATGAGTATGGGTATGTGTATGAGTATGAGTATGAGTTTGAGTATGAGTATGAGTATGAGTATAAGTATGAGAATGAGTATGAGTGTGAGTATGAGAATGAGTATGAGTATGTGTATGAGTATGAGTATGAGTATGAGTATGAGTATGAGTATGAGTATGAGTATGAGTATGAGTATGAGTATAAGTATGAGTATGAGTATGAGTATGAGTATAAGTATAAGTATTAGTATGAGTATGAGTACGAGTATTAGTATGAGTATGAGTATGAGTATGAGTATGAGTATGAGTTTAAGTATGAGTATGAGTATGAGTATGAGTATGAGTATGAGTATGAGTATGAGTATGAGTATGAGTATGAGTATGAGTATGAGTATGAGTATGAGTATGAGTATGAGTATGAGTATGAGTATGAGTATGAGTATGAGTATGAGTATGAGTATGAGTATGAGTATGAGTATGAGAATGAGTATGAGTACGAGAATGAGTATGAGTATGAGTATGAGCATGAGCATGAGCATGAGTATGAGTATGAGTATGAGTATGAGTATGAGTATGAGTATAAGTATGAGCATGAGCATGAGTATGAGTATGAGTATGAGTATGAGTATGAGTATGAGTATGAGTATAAGTATGAGTATGAGTATGAGTATGAGTGTGAGTATGAGTATGAGTATGAGTATGAGTATGAGTATGAGTATGAGTATGAGTATGAGTATGAGTATGAGTATGAGAATGAGTATGAGTATGAGAATGAGTATGAGTATGAGAATGAGTATGAGTATGAGAATGAGTATGAGTATGAGTATGAGCATGAGCATGAGCATGAGTATGAGTATGTGCATGAGTATGAGTATGTGCATGAGTATGGGTATGTGTATGAGTATGAGTATGAGTTTGAGTATGAGTATGAGTATGAGTATGAGTATGAGTTTAAGTATGAGTATGAGTACGAGTATGCGTATGAGTATGAGTATGAGTATGAGTATAAGTATGAGTATGAGTATGAGTATGAGTGTGAGTATGAGTATGAGTATGAGTATGAGTATGAGTATGAGTATGAGTATGAGTATGAGTATGTGCATGAGTATGAGTATGAGTATGAGTATGAGTATGAGTATGAGTATGAGTATGAGTATGAGTATGAGTATGAGTATGAGTATGAGTATGAGAATGAATATGAGAATGAGAATGAGTATGAGTATGAGTATGAGCATGAGCATGAGCATGAGTATGAGTATGTGCATGAGTATGGGTATGTGTATGAGTATGAGTATGAGTTTGAGTATGAGTATGAGTATGAGTATGAGTATGAGTTTAAGTATGAGTATGAGTACGAGTATGCGTATGAGTATGAGTATGAGTATGAGTATAAGTATGAGTATGAGTATGAGTATGAGTGTGAGTATGAGTATGAGTATGAGTATGAGTATGAGCATGAGCATGAGTATGAGTATGAGTATGAGTATGAGTATGAGTATGAGTATAAGTATGAGTATGAGTATGAGTATGAGTGTGAGTATGAGTATGAGTATGAGTATGAGTATGAGTATGAGTATGAGTATGAGTATGAGTATGAGTATGAGAATGAGTATGAGTATGAGAATGAGTATGAGTATGACTATGAGTATGAGTATGAGTATAAGAATTAGTATGAGTATGAGTAGGAGTACGAGTACGAGTACGAGTATGCGTATGAGTATGAGTATGAGTATGAGTATGAGTTTAAGTATGAGTATGAGTATAAGAATTAGTATGAGTATGAGTATGAGCATGAGCATGAGCATGAGTATGAGTATGAGTGTGAGTATGAGTATGAGTATGAGTATGAGTATGAGTATGAGTATGAGTATGAGTATGAGTATGAGTATGAGTATGAGTATGAGTATGAGTATGTGCATGAGTATGAGTATGAGTATGAGTATGAGTATGAGTATGAGTATGAGTATGAGTATGAGGATGAGTATGAGTATGAGTATGAGTATGTGTATGAGTATGAGTATGAGTATGAGTATGAGTATGAGTATGAGTATGAGTATGAGTATGAGTATGAGTTAGAGTATGAGTATGTGTATGAGTATGAGTATGAGTATGAGTATGAGTATGAGTATGAGTATAAGTATGAGTATGAGTATGAGTATGAGTGTGAGTATGAGTATGAGTATGAGTATGAGTATGAGTATGAGTATGAGTATGAGTATGAGTATGAGTATGAGTATGAGTATGAGTATGAGTATGAGTATGAGTATGAGTATGAGTATGAGTATGAGTATGAGTATGAGTATGAGTATGAGTATGAGTATGAGTATGAGTATGAGTATGAGTATGAGTATGAGTATGAGTATGAGAATGAGTATGAGTACGAGAATGAGTATGAGTATGAGTATGAGCATGAGCATGAGCATGAGTATGAGTATGAGTATGAGTATGAGTATGAGTATAAGTATGAGCATGAGCATGAGTATGAGTATGAGTATGAGTATGAGTATGAGTATGAGTATGAGTATAAGTATGAGTATGAGTATGAGTATGAGTATGAGTATGAGTATGAGTATGAGTATGAGTATGAGTATGAGTATGAGTATGAGTATGAGAATGAGTATGAGTATGAGAATGAGTATGAGTATGAGTATGAGCATGAGCATGAGCATGAGTATGAGTATGTGCATGAGTATGAGTATGTGTATGAGTATGAGTATGAGTTTGAGTTTGAGTATGAGTATGAGTATGAGTATGAGTATAAGTATGAGAATGAGTATGAGTGTGAGTATGAGAATGAGTATGAGTATGTGTATGAGTATGAGTATGAGTATGAGTATGAGTATGAGTATGTGTATGAGTATGAGTATGAGTATGAGTATGAGTATGAGTATGAGTATGAGTATAAGTATGAGTATGAGTATGAGTATGAGTATGAGTATGAGTATAAGTATTAGTATGAGTATGAGTACGAGTATTAGTATGAGTATGAGTATGAGTATGAGTATGAGTATGAGTATGAGTATGAGTATAAGTATGAGTATGAGTTTGAGTATGAGTATGAGTATGAGTATAAGTATGAGAATGAGTATGAGTATGATATAGAGTATGAGTATGTGTATGAGTATGAGTATGAGTATGAGTATAAGTATGAGTATGAGTATGAGTATGAGTGTGAGTATGAGTATGAGACTGAGTATAAGTATGAGCATGAGCATGAGCATGAGTATGAGTATGAGTATGAGTATGAGTATGAGTATGAGTATGAGTATGAGTATGAGTATGAGAATGAGTATGAGTATGAGTATGAGTATGAGTATGAGTATGAGTATGAGTATGAGTATGAGTATAAGTATGAGTATGAGTATGAGTATGAGTGTGAGTATGAGTATGAGTATGAGTATGAGTATGAGTATGAGTATGAGTATGAGTATGAGTATGAGTATGAGTATGAGTATGAGTATGAGTATGAGAATGAGTATGAGTACGAGAATGAGTATGAGTATGAGTATGAGTATGAGTATGAGTATAAGTATGAGTATGAGTATGAGTATGAGTGTGAGTATGAGTATGAGTATGAGTATGAGTATGAGTATGAGTATGAGTATGAGTATGAGTATGAGTATGAGAATGAGTATGAGTATGAGAATGAGTATGAGTATGACTATGAGTATGAGTATGAGTATAAGAATTAGTATGAGTATGAGTAGGAGTACGAGTACGAGTACGAGTATGCGTATGAGTATGAGTATGAGTATGAGTATGAGTTTAAGTATGAGTATGAGTATAAGAATTAGTATGAGTATGAGTATGAGCATGAGCATGAGCATGAGTATGAGTATGAGTGTGAGTATGAGTATGAGTATGAGTATGAGTATGAGTATGAGTATGAGTATGAGTATGAGTATGAGTATGAGTATGAGTATGAGTATGTGCATGAGTATGAGTATGAGTATGAGTATGAGTATGAGTATGAGTATGAGTATGAGGATGAGTATGAGTATGAGTATGAGTATGTGTATGAGTATGAGTATGAGTATGAGTATGAGTATGAGTATGAGTATGAGTATGAGTATGAGTATGAGTTAGAGTATGAGTATGTGTATGAGTATGAGTATGAGTATGAGTATGAGTATGAGTATGAGTATAAGTATGAGTATGAGTATGAGTATGAGTGTGAGTATGAGTATGAGTATGAGTATGAGTATGAGTATGAGTATGAGTATGAGTATGAGTATGAGTATGAGTATGAGTATGAGTATGAGTATGAGTATGAGTATGAGTATGAGTATGAGTATGAGTATGAGTATGAGTATGAGTATGAGTATGAGTATGAGTATGAGTATGAGTATGAGTATGAGTATGAGTATGAGAATGAGTATGAGTACGAGAATGAGTATGAGTATGAGTATGAGCATGAGCATGAGCATGAGTATGAGTATGAGTATGAGTATGAGTATGAGTATAAGTATGAGCATGAGCATGAGTATGAGTATGAGTATGAGTATGAGTATGAGTATGAGTATGAGTATAAGTATGAGTATGAGTATGAGTATGAGTATGAGTATGAGTATGAGTATGAGTATGAGTATGAGTATGAGTATGAGTATGAGTATGAGAATGAGTATGAGTATGAGAATGAGTATGAGTATGAGTATGAGCATGAGCATGAGCATGAGTATGAGTATGTGCATGAGTATGAGTATGTGTATGAGTATGAGTATGAGTTTGAGTTTGAGTATGAGTATGAGTATGAGTATGAGTATAAGTATGAGAATGAGTATGAGTGTGAGTATGAGAATGAGTATGAGTATGTGTATGAGTATGAGTATGAGTATGAGTATGAGTATGAGTATGTGTATGAGTATGAGTATGAGTATGAGTATGAGTATGAGTATGAGTATGAGTATAAGTATGAGTATGAGTATGAGTATGAGTATGAGTATGAGTATAAGTATTAGTATGAGTATGAGTACGAGTATTAGTATGAGTATGAGTATGAGTATGAGTATGAGTATGAGTATGAGTATGAGTATAAGTATGAGTATGAGTTTGAGTATGAGTATGAGTATGAGTATAAGTATGAGAATGAGTATGAGTATGATATAGAGTATGAGTATGTGTATGAGTATGAGTATGAGTATGAGTATAAGTATGAGTATGAGTATGAGTATGAGTGTGAGTATGAGTATGAGACTGAGTATAAGTATGAGCATGAGCATGAGCATGAGTATGAGTATGAGTATGAGTATGAGTATGAGTATGAGTATGAGTATGAGTATGAGTATGAGAATGAGTATGAGTATGAGTATGAGTATGAGTATGAGTATGAGTATGAGTATGAGTATGAGTATAAGTATGAGTATGAGTATGAGTATGAGTGTGAGTATGAGTATGAGTATGAGTATGAGTATGAGTATGAGTATGAGTATGAGTATGAGTATGAGTATGAGTATGAGTATGAGTATGAGTATGAGTATGAGAATGAGTATGAGTACGAGAATGAGTATGAGTATGAGTATGAGTATGAGCATGAGTATGAGTATGAGTATGAGTATGAGTATGAGTATGAGTATGAGTATGAGTATGAGTATGAGTATGAGTATGAGTATGACTATGAGTATGAGTATGAGTATAAGAATTAGTATGAGTATGAGTAGGAGTACGAGTACGAGTACGAGTATGCGTATGAGTATGAGTATGAGTATGAGTATGAGTTTAAGTATGAGTATGAGTATAAGAATTAGTATGAGTATGAGTATGAGCATGAGCATGAGCATGAGTATGAGTATGAGTGTGAGTATGAGTATGAGTATGAGTATGAGTATGAGTATGAGTATGAGTATGAGTATGAGTATGAGTATGAGTATGAGTATGTGCATGAGTATGAGTATGAGTATGAGTATGAGTATGAGTATGAGTATGAGTATGAGGATGAGTATGAGTATGAGTATGAGTATGTGTATGAGTATGAGTATGAGTATGAGTATGAGTATGAGTATGAGTATGAGTATGAGTATGAGTATGAGTTAGAGTATGAGTATGTGTATGAGTATGAGTATGAGTATGAGTATGAGTATGAGTATGAGTATGAGTATAAGTATGAGTATGAGTATGAGTATGAGTGTGAGTATGAGTATGAGTATGAGTATGAGTATGAGTATGAGTATGAGTATGAGTATGAGTATGAGTATGAGTATGAGTATGAGTATGAGTATGTGCATGAGTATGAGTATGAGTATGAGTATGAGTATGAGTATGAGTATGAGTATGAGTATGAGGATGAGTATGAGTATGAGTATGAGTATGTGTATGAGTATGAGTATGAGTATGAGTATGAGTATGAGTATGAGTATGAGTATGAGTATGAGTATGAGTATGAGTTAGAGTATGAGTATGTGTATGAGTATGAGTATGAGTATGAGTATGAGTATGAGTATGAGTATGAGTATAAGTATGAGTATGAGTATGAGTATGAGTGTGAGTATGAGTATGAGTATGAGTATGAGTATGAGTATGAGTATGAGTATGAGTATGAGTATGAGTATGAGTATGTGTATGAGTATGAGTATGAGTATGAGTATGAGTATGAGTATGAGTATGAGTATGAGTATGAGTTAGAGTATGAGTATGTGTATGAGTATGAGTATGAGTATGAGTATGAGTATGAGTATGAGTATGAGTATAAGTATGAGTATGAGTACGAGTATTAGTATGAGTATGAGTATGAGTTTAAGTATGAGTATGAGTATGAGTATGAGTATGTGTATATGTATGAGTATGAGTATGAGTATGAGTATGAGTATGAGTATAAGTATTAGTATGAGAATGAGTACCAGCATTAGAATGAGTATGAGTATGAGTATGAGTTTAAGTATGAGTATGAGTATGAGTATGAGTATGAGTATGTGTATGAGTATGAGTATCACTATGAGTATGAGTATGAGTATGAGTATGAGTATGAGTATGTGTATGAGTATGAGTATGAGTATGAGTATGAATATGAGTATGAGTATGAGTATGAGTATGAGTATGAGTATGAGTATGAGTATGAGTATGAGTATAAGTATGAGTATGAGTATGAGTATGAGTATAAGTATAAGTATTAGTATGAGTATGAGTACGAGTATTAGTATGAGTATGAGTATGAGTATGAGTATGAGTATGAGTTTAAGTATGAGTATGAGTATGAGTATGAGTATGAGTATGAGTATGAGTATGAGTATGAGTATGAGTATGAGTATGAGTATGAGTATGAGTATGAGTATGAGTATGAGTATGAGTATGAGTATGAGTATGAGTATGAGTATCAGTATGAGTATGAGTATGAGTATGAGAATGAGTATGAGTACGAGAATGAGTATGAGTATGAGTATGAGCATGAGCATGAGCATGAGTATGAGTATGAGTATGAGTATGAGTATGAGTATAAGTATGAGCATGAGCATGAGTATGAGTATGAGTATGAGTATGAGTATGAGTATGAGTATAAGTATGAGTATGAGTATGAGTATGAGTATGAGTATGAGTATGAGTATGAGTATGAGTATGAGTATGAGTATGAGTATGAGTATGAGTATGAGTATGAGTATGAGAATGAGTATGAGTATGAGAATGAGTATGAGTATGAGTATGAGCATGAGCATGAGCATGAGTATGAGTATGTGCATGAGTATGAGTATGTGTATGAGTATGAGTATGAGTTTGAGTTTGAGTATGAGTATGAGTATGAGTATGAGTATAAGTATGAGAATGAGTATGAGTGTGAGTATGAGAATGAGTATGAGTATGTGTATGAGTATGAGTATGAGTATGAGTATGAGTATGAGTATGTGTATGAGTATGAGTATGAGTATGAGTATGAGTATGAGTATGAGTATGAGTATAAGTATGAGTATGAGTATGAGTATGAGTATGAGTATGAGTATGAGTATAAGTATTAGTATGAGTATGAGTACGAGTATTAGTATGAGTATGAGTATGAGTATGAGTATGAGTATGAGTATGAGTATGAGTATAAGTATGAGTATGAGTTTGAGTATGAGTATGAGTATGAGTATAAGTATGAGAATGAGTATGAGTATGATATAGAGTATGAGTATGTGTATGAGTATGAGTATGAGTATGAGTATAAGTATGAGTATGAGTATGAGTATGAGTGTGAGTATGAGTATGAGACTGAGTATAAGTATGAGCATGAGCATGAGCATGAGTATGAGTATGAGTATGAGTATGAGTATGAGTATGAGTATGAGTATGAGTATGAGTATGAGAATGAGTATGAGTATGAGTATGAGTATGAGTATGAGTATGAGTATGAGTATGAGTATGAGTATAAGTATGAGTATGAGTATGAGTATGAGTGTGAGTATGAGTATGAGTATGAGTATGAGTATGAGTATGAGTATGAGTATGAGTATGAGTATGAGTATGAGTATGAGTATGAGTATGAGTATGAGAATGAGTATGAGTACGAGAATGAGTATGAGTATGAGTATGAGTATGAGCATGAGTATGAGTATGAGTATGAGTATGAGTATGAGTATGAGTATGAGTATGAGTATGAGTATGAGTATGAGTATGAGTATGAGTATGACTATGAGTATGAGTATGAGTATAAGAATTAGTATGAGTATGAGTAGGAGTACGAGTACGAGTACGAGTATGCGTATGAGTATGAGTATGAGTATGAGTATGAGTTTAAGTATGAGTATGAGTATAAGAATTAGTATGAGTATGAGTATGAGCATGAGCATGAGCATGAGTATGAGTATGAGTGTGAGTATGAGTATGAGTATGAGTATGAGTATGAGTATGAGTATGAGTATGAGTATGAGTATGAGTATGAGTATGAGTATGAGTATGAGTACGAGTATAAGTATGAGAATGAGTATGAGTATGAGTATGAGAATGGGTATGAGTATGTGTATGAGTATGAGTATGAGTATGAGTATGAGTATGAGAATGAGTATGAGTATGAGAATGAGTATGAGTATGAGTATGAGTATGAGTATGAGTTTAAGTATGAGTATGAGTATGAGAATGCGTATGAGTATGAGTATGAGTATGAGTATGAGTATAAGTATGAGTATGAGTTTAAGTATGAGTATGAGTACGAGTATGCGTATGAGTATGAGTATGAGTATGAGTATAAGTATGAGTATGAGTATGAGTATGAGTGTGAGTATGAGTATGAGTATGAGTATGAGTATGAGTATGAGTATGAGTATGAGTATGAGAATGAGTATGAGAATGAGAATGAGTATGAGTATGAGTATGAGCATGAGCATGAGCATGAGTATGAGTATGTGCATGAGTATGGGTATGTGTATGAGTATGAGTATGAGTATAAGTATGAGTATGAGTATGAGTATGAGTGTGAGTATGAGTATGAGTATGAGTATGAGTATGAGTATGAGTATGAGTATGAGTATGAGAATGAATATGAGAATGAGAATGAGTATGAGTATGAGTATGAGCATGAGCATGAGCATGAGTATGAGTATGTGCATGAGTATGGGTATGTGTATGAGTATGAGTATGAGTTTGAGTATGAGTATGAGTATGAGTATGAGTATGAGTTTAAGTATGAGTATGAGTACGAGTATGCGTATGAGTATGAGTATGAGTATGAGTATAAGTATGAGTATGAGTATGAGTATGAGTGTGAGTATGAGTATGAGTATGAGTATGAGTATGAGTATGAGTATGAGTATGAGTATGAGTATGAGTATGTGCATGAGTATGAGTATGAGTATGAGTATGAGTATGAGTATGAGTATGAGTATGAGTATGAGTATGAGTATGAGAATGAGTATGAGTACGAGAATGAGTATGAGTATGAGTATGAGCATGAGCATGAGCATGAGTATGAGTATGAGTATGAGTATGAGTATGAGTATGAGTATGAGTATAAGTATGAGCATGAGCATGAGTATGAGTATGAGTATGAGTATGAGTATGAGTATGAGTATAAGTATGAGTATGAGTATGAGTATGAGTGTGAGTATGAGTATGAGTATGAGTATGAGTATGAGTATGAGTATGAGTATGAGTATGAGTATGAGTATGAGAATGAGTATGAGTATGAGAATGAGTATGAGTATGAGTATGAGTATGAGTATGAGTATAAGTATTAGTATGAGTATGAGTACGAGTATTAGTATGAGTATGAGTATGAGTATGAGTATAAGTATGAGTATGAGTATGAGTATGAGTATGAGTATGAGTATGAGTATGAGTATGAGTATGAGTATAAGTATTAGTATGAGTATGAGTACGAGTATTAGTATGAGTATGAGTATGAGTATGAGTATGAGTTTAAGTGTGAGTATGAGTATGAGCATGAGTATGAGTATGAGTATAAGTATTAGTATGAGTATGAGTACGAGTATTAGTATGAGTATGAGTATGAGTATGAGTATGAGTATGAGTATGAGTATGAGTATGAGTATGAGAATGAGTATGAGTACGAGAATGAGTATGAGTATGAGTATGAGTATGAGCATGAGCATGAGCATGAGTATGAGTATGAGTATGAGTATGAGTATGAGTATGAGTATAAGTATGAGCATGAGCATGAGTATGAGTATGAGTATGAGTATGAGTATGAGTATGAGTATGAGTATAAGTATGAGTATGAGTATGAGTATGAGTGTGAGTATGAGTATGAGTATGAGTATGAGTATGAGTATGAGTATGAGTATGAGTATGAGTATGAGTATGAGTATGAGAATGAGTATGAGTATGAGAATGAGTATGAGTATGAGAATGAGTATGAGTATGAGAATGAGTATGAGTATGAGTATGAGCATGAGCATGAGCATGAGTATGAGTATGTGCATGAGTATGAGTATGTGTATGAGTATGAGTATGAGTTTGAGTTTGAGTATGAGTATGAGTATGAGTATGAGTATAAGTATGAGAATGAGTATGAGTGTGAGTATGAGAATGAGTATGAGTATGTGTATGAGTATGAGTATGAGTATGAGTATGAGTATGAGTATGTGTATGAGTATGAGTATGAGTATGAGTATGAGTATGAGTATGAGTATGAGTATAAGTATGAGTATGAGTATGAGTATGAGTATGAGTATGAGTATGAGTATGAGTATGAGTTTAAGTATGAGTATGAGTACGAGTATGCGTATGAGTATGAGTATGAGTATGAGTATAAGTATGAGTATGAGTATGAGTATGAGTATGAGTATGAGTATGAGTATGAGTATGAGAATGAATATGAGAATGAGAATGAGTATGAGTATGAGTATGAGCATGAGCATGAGCATGAGTATGAGTATGTGCATGAGTATGGGTATGTGTATGAGTATGAGTATGAGTTTGAGTATGAGTATGAGTATGAGTATGAGTATGAGTTTAAGTATGAGTATGAGTACGAGTATGCGTATGAGTATGAGTATGAGTATGAGTATAAGTATGAGTATGAGTATGAGTATGAGTGTGAGTATGAGTATGAGTATGAGTATGAGTATGAGTATGAGTATGAGTATGAGTATGAGTATGTGCATGAGTATGAGTATGAGTATGAGTATGAGTATGAGTATGAGTATGAGTATGAGTATGAGTATGAGTATGAGTATGAGTATGAGTATGAGTATGAGAATGAATATGAGAATGAGAATGAGTATGAGTATGAGTATGAGCATGAGCATGAGCATGAGTATGAGTATGTGCATGAGTATGGGTATGTGTATGAGTATGAGTATGAGTTTGAGTATGAGTATGAGTATGAGTATGAGTATGAGTTTAAGTATGAGTATGAGTACGAGTATGCGTATGAGTATGAGTATGAGTATGAGTATAAGTATGAGTATGAGTATGAGTATGAGTGTGAGTATGAGTATGAGTATGAGTATGAGTATGAGCATGAGCATGAGTATGAGTATGAGTATGAGTATGAGTATGAGTATGAGTATAAGTATGAGTATGAGTATGAGTATGAGTGTGAGTATGAGTATGAGTATGAGTATGAGTATGAGTATGAGTATGAGTATGAGTATGAGTATGAGTATGAGAATGAGTATGAGTATGAGAATGAGTATGAGTATGACTATGAGTATGAGTATGAGTATAAGAATTAGTATGAGTATGAGTAGGAGTACGAGTACGAGTACGAGTATGCGTATGAGTATGAGTATGAGTATGAGTATGAGTTTAAGTATGAGTATGAGTATAAGAATTAGTATGAGTATGAGTATGAGCATGAGCATGAGCATGAGTATGAGTATGAGTGTGAGTATGAGTATGAGTATGAGTATGAGTATGAGTATGAGTATGAGTATGAGTATGAGTATGAGTATGAGTATGAGTATGAGTATGTGCATGAGTATGAGTATGAGTATGAGTATGAGTATGAGTATGAGTATGAGTATGAGGATGAGTATGAGTATGAGTATGAGTATGTGTATGAGTATGAGTATGAGTATGAGTATGAGTATGAGTATGAGTATGAGTATGAGTATGAGTATGAGTTAGAGTATGAGTATGTGTATGAGTATGAGTATGAGTATGAGTATGAGTATGAGTATGAGTATAAGTATGAGTATGAGTATGAGTATGAGTGTGAGTATGAGTATGAGTATGAGTATGAGTATGAGTATGAGTATGAGTATGAGTATGAGTATGAGTATGAGTATGAGTATGAGTATGAGTATGAGTATGAGTATGAGTATGAGTATGAGTATGAGTATGAGTATGAGTATGAGTATGAGTATGAGTATGAGTATGAGTATGAGTATGAGTATGAGTATGAGTATGAGTATGAGAATGAGTATGAGTACGAGAATGAGTATGAGTATGAGTATGAGCATGAGCATGAGCATGAGTATGAGTATGAGTATGAGTATGAGTATGAGTATAAGTATGAGCATGAGCATGAGTATGAGTATGAGTATGAGTATGAGTATGAGTATGAGTATGAGTATAAGTATGAGTATGAGTATGAGTATGAGTATGAGTATGAGTATGAGTATGAGTATGAGTATGAGTATGAGTATGAGTATGAGAATGAGTATGAGTATGAGAATGAGTATGAGTATGAGTATGAGCATGAGCATGAGCATGAGTATGAGTATGTGCATGAGTATGAGTATGTGTATGAGTATGAGTATGAGTTTGAGTTTGAGTATGAGTATGAGTATGAGTATGAGTATAAGTATGAGAATGAGTATGAGTGTGAGTATGAGAATGAGTATGAGTATGTGTATGAGTATGAGTATGAGTATGAGTATGAGTATGAGTATGTGTATGAGTATGAGTATGAGTATGAGTATGAGTATGAGTATGAGTATGAGTATAAGTATGAGTATGAGTATGAGTATGAGTATGAGTATGAGTATAAGTATTAGTATGAGTATGAGTACGAGTATTAGTATGAGTATGAGTATGAGTATGAGTATGAGTATGAGTATGAGTATAAGTATGAGTATGAGTTTGAGTATGAGTATGAGTATGAGTATAAGTATGAGAATGAGTATGAGTATGATATAGAGTATGAGTATGTGTATGAGTATGAGTATGAGTATGAGTATAAGTATGAGTATGAGTATGAGTATGAGTGTGAGTATGAGTATGAGACTGAGTATAAGTATGAGCATGAGCATGAGCATGAGTATGAGTATGAGTATGAGTATGAGTATGAGTATGAGTATGAGTATGAGTATGAGTATGAGAATGAGTATGAGTATGAGTATGAGTATGAGTATGAGTATGAGTATGAGTATGAGTATGAGTATAAGTATGAGTATGAGTATGAGTATGAGTGTGAGTATGAGTATGAGTATGAGTATGAGTATGAGTATGAGTATGAGTATGAGTATGAGTATGAGTATGAGTATGAGTATGAGTATGAGAATGAGTATGAGTACGAGAATGAGTATGAGTATGAGTATGAGTATGAGTATGAGTATAAGTATGAGTATGAGTATGAGTATGAGTGTGAGTATGAGTATGAGTATGAGTATGAGTATGAGTATGAGTATGAGTATGAGTATGAGTATGAGTATGAGAATGAGTATGAGTATGAGAATGAGTATGAGTATGACTATGAGTATGAGTATGAGTATAAGAATTAGTATGAGTATGAGTAGGAGTACGAGTACGAGTACGAGTATGCGTATGAGTATGAGTATGAGTATGAGTATGAGTTTAAGTATGAGTATGAGTATAAGAATTAGTATGAGTATGAGTATGAGCATGAGCATGAGCATGAGTATGAGTATGAGTGTGAGTATGAGTATGAGTATGAGTATGAGTATGAGTATGAGTATGAGTATGAGTATGAGTATGAGTATGAGTATGAGTATGAGTATGTGCATGAGTATGAGTATGAGTATGAGTATGAGTATGAGTATGAGTATGAGTATGAGGATGAGTATGAGTATGAGTATGAGTATGTGTATGAGTATGAGTATGAGTATGAGTATGAGTATGAGTATGAGTATGAGTATGAGTATGAGTATGAGTTAGAGTATGAGTATGTGTATGAGTATGAGTATGAGTATGAGTATGAGTATGAGTATGAGTATAAGTATGAGTATGAGTATGAGTATGAGTGTGAGTATGAGTATGAGTATGAGTATGAGTATGAGTATGAGTATGAGTATGAGTATGAGTATGAGTATGAGTATGAGTATGAGTATGAGTATGAGTATGAGTATGAGTATGAGTATGAGTATGAGTATGAGTATGAGTATGAGTATGAGTATGAGTATGAGTATGAGTATGAGTATGAGTATGAGTATGAGAATGAGTATGAGTACGAGAATGAGTATGAGTATGAGTATGAGCATGAGCATGAGCATGAGTATGAGTATGAGTATGAGTATGAGTATGAGTATAAGTATGAGCATGAGCATGAGTATGAGTATGAGTATGAGTATGAGTATGAGTATGAGTATGAGTATAAGTATGAGTATGAGTATGAGTATGAGTATGAGTATGAGTATGAGTATGAGTATGAGTATGAGTATGAGTATGAGTATGAGTATGAGAATGAGTATGAGTATGAGAATGAGTATGAGTATGAGTATGAGCATGAGCATGAGCATGAGTATGAGTATGTGCATGAGTATGAGTATGTGTATGAGTATGAGTATGAGTTTGAATTTGAGTATGAGTATGAGTATGAGTATGAGTATAAGTATGAGAATGAGTATGAGTGTGAGTATGAGAATGAGTATGAGTATGTGTATGAGTATGAGTATGAGTATGAGTATGAGTATGAGTATGTGTATGAGTATGAGTATGAGTATGAGTATGAGTATGAGTATGAGTATGAGTAAAAGTATGAGTATGAGTATGAGTATGAGTATGAGTATGAGTATAAGTATTAGTATGAGTATGAGTACGAGTATTAGTATGAGTATGAGTATGAGTATGAGTATGAGTATGAGTATGAGTATGAGTATAAGTATGAGTATGAGTTTGAGTATGAGTATGAGTATGAGTATAAGTATGAGAATGAGTATGAGTATGATATAGAGTATGAGTATGTGTATGAGTATGAGTATGAGTATGAGTATAAGTATGAGTATGAGTATGAGTATGAGTGTGAGTATGAGTATGAGACTGAGTATAAGTATGAGCATGAGCATGAGCATGAGTATGAGTATGAGTATGAGTATGAGTATGAGTATGAGTATGAGTATGAGTATGAGTATGAGAATGAGTATGAGTATGAGTATGAGTATGAGTATGAGTATGAGTATGAGTATGAGTATGAGTATAAGTATGAGTATGAGTATGAGTATGAGTGTGAGTATGAGTATGAGTATGAGTATGAGTATGAGTATGAGTATGAGTATGAGTATGAGTATGAGTATGAGTATGAGTATGAGTATGAGTATGAGTATGAGAATGAGTATGAGTACGAGAATGAGTATGAGTATGAGTATGAGTATGAGCATGAGTATGAGTATGAGTATGAGTATGAGTATGAGTATGAGTATGAGTATGAGTATGAGTATGAGTATGAGTATGAGTATGAGTATGACTATGAGTATGAGTATGAGTATAAGAATTAGTATGAGTATGAGTAGGAGTACGAGTACGAGTACGAGTATGCGTATGAGTATGAGTATGAGTATGAGTATGAGTTTAAGTATGAGTATGAGTATAAGAATTAGTATGAGTATGAGTATGAGCATGAGCATGAGCATGAGTATGAGTATGAGTGTGAGTATGAGTATGAGTATGAGTATGAGTATGAGTATGAGTATGAGTATGAGTATGAGTATGAGTATGAGTATGAGTATGTGCATGAGTATGAGTATGAGTATGAGTATGAGTATGAGTATGAGTATGAGTATGAGGATGAGTATGAGTATGAGTATGAGTATGTGTATGAGTATGAGTATGAGTATGAGTATGAGTATGAGTATGAGTATGAGTATGAGTATGAGTATGAGTTAGAGTATGAGTATGTGTATGAGTATGAGTATGAGTATGAGTATGAGTATGAGTATGAGTATGAGTATAAGTATGAGTATGAGTATGAGTATGAGTGTGAGTATGAGTATGAGTATGAGTATGAGTATGAGTATGAGTATGAGTATGAGTATGAGTATGAGTATGAGTATGAGTATGAGTATGAGTATGAGTATGTGCATGAGTATGAGTATGAGTATGAGTATGAGTATGAGTATGAGTATGAGTATGAGTATGAGGATGAGTATGAGTATGAGTATGAGTATGTGTATGAGTATGAGTATGAGTATGAGTATGAGTATGAGTATGAGTATGAGTATGAGTATGAGTATGAGTATGAGTTAGAGTATGAGTATGTGTATGAGTATGAGTATGAGTATGAGTATGAGTATGAGTATGAGTATGAGTATAAGTATGAGTATGAGTATGAGTATGAGTGTGAGTATGAGTATGAGTATGAGTATGAGTATGAGTATGAGTATGAGTATGAGTATGAGTATGAGTATGTGTATGAGTATGAGTATGAGTATGAGTATGAGTATGAGTATGAGTATGAGTATGAGTATGAGTTAGAGTATGAGTATGTGTATGAGTATGAGTATGAGTATGAGTATGAGTATGAGTATGAGTATGAGTATAAGTATGAGTATGAGTACGAGTATTAGTATGAGTATGAGTATGAGTTTAAGTATGAGTATGAGTATGAGTATGAGTATGTGTATATGTATGAGTATGAGTATGAGTATGAGTATGAGTATGAGTATAAGTATTAGTATGAGAATGAGTACCAGCATTAGAATGAGTATGAGTATGAGTATGAGTTTAAGTATGAGTATGAGTATGAGTATGAGTATGAGTATGTGTATGAGTATGAGTATCAGTATGAGTATGAGTATGAGTATGAGTATGAGTATGAGTATGTGTATGAGTATGAGTATGAGTATGAGTATGAATATGAGTATGAGTATGAGTATGAGTATGAGTATGAGTATGAGTATGAGTATGAGTATAAGTATGAGTATGAGTATGAGTATGAGTATAAGTATAAGTATTAGTATGAGTATGAGTACGAGTATTAGTATGAGTATGAGTATGAGTATGAGTATGAGTATGAGTTTAAGTATGAGTATGAGTATGAGTATGAGTATGAGTATGAGTATGAGTATGAGTATGAGTATGAGTATGAGTATGAGTATGAGTATGAGTATGAGTATGAGTATGAGTATGAGTATGAGTATGAGTATGAGTATGAGTATGAGTATGAGTATGAGTATGAGTATGAGAATGAGTATGAGTACGAGAATGAGTATGAGTATGAGTATGAGCATGAGCATGAGCATGAGTATGAGTATGAGTATGAGTATGAGTATGAGTATAAGTATGAGCATGAGCATGAGTATGAGTATGAGTATGAGTATGAGTATGAGTATGAGTATAAGTATGAGTATGAGTATGAGTATGAGTATGAGTATGAGTATGAGTATGAGTATGAGTATGAGTATGAGTATGAGTATGAGTATGAGTATGAGTATGAGAATGAGTATGAGTATGAGAATGAGTATGAGTATGAGTATGAGCATGAGCATGAGCATGAGTATGAGTATGTGCATGAGTATGAGTATGTGTATGAGTATGAGTATGAGTTTGAGTTTGAGTATGAGTATGAGTATGAGTATGAGTATAAGTATGAGAATGAGTATGAGTGTGAGTATGAGAATGAGTATGAGTATGTGTATGAGTATGAGTATGAGTATGAGTATGAGTATGAGTATGTGTATGAGTATGAGTATGAGTATGAGTATGAGTATGAGTATGAGTATGAGTATAAGTATGAGTATGAGTATGAGTATGAGTATGAGTATGAGTATGAGTATAAGTATTAGTATGAGTATGAGTACGAGTATTAGTATGAGTATGAGTATGAGTATGAGTATGAGTATGAGTATGAGTATGAGTATAAGTATGAGTATGAGTTTGAGTATGAGTATGAGTATGAGTATAAGTATGAGAATGAGTATGAGTATGATATAGAGTATGAGTATGTGTATGAGTATGAGTATGAGTATGAGTATAAGTATGAGTATGAGTATGAGTATGAGTGTGAGTATGAGTATGAGACTGAGTATAAGTATGAGCATGAGCATGAGCATGAGTATGAGTATGAGTATGAGTATGAGTATGAGTATGAGTATGAGTATGAGTATGAGTATGAGAATGAGTATGAGTATGAGTATGAGTATGAGTATGAGTATGAGTATGAGTATGAGTATGAGTATAAGTATGAGTATGAGTATGAGTATGAGTGTGAGTATGAGTATGAGTATGAGTATGAGTATGAGTATGAGTATGAGTATGAGTATGAGTATGAGTATGAGTATGAGTATGAGTATGAGTATGAGAATGAGTATGAGTACGAGAATGAGTATGAGTATGAGTATGAGTATGAGCATGAGTATGAGTATGAGTATGAGTATGAGTATGAGTATGAGTATGAGTATGAGTATGAGTATGAGTATGAGTATGAGTATGAGTATGACTATGAGTATGAGTATGAGTATAAGAATTAGTATGAGTATAAGAATTAGTATGAGTATGAGTAGGAGTACGAGTACGAGTACGAGTATGCGTATGAGTATGAGTATGAGTATGAGTATGAGTTTAAGTATGAGTATGAGTATAAGAATTAGTATGAGTATGAGTATGAGCATGAGCATGAGCATGAGTATGAGTATGAGTGTGAGTATGAGTATGAGTATGAGTATGAGTATGAGTATGAGTATGAGTATGAGTATGAGTATGAGTATGAGTATGAGTATGAGTATGAGTACGAGTATAAGTATGAGAATGAGTATGAGTATGAGTATGAGAATGGGTATGAGTATGTGTATGAGTATGAGTATGAGTATGAGTATGAGTATGAGAATGAGTATGAGTATGAGAATGAGTATGAGTATGAGTATGAGTATGAGTATGAGTTTAAGTATGAGTATGAGTATGAGAATGCGTATGAGTATGAGTATGAGTATGAGTATGAGTATAAGTATGAGTATGAGTTTAAGTATGAGTATGAGTACGAGTATGCGTATGAGTATGAGTATGAGTATGAGTATAAGTATGAGTATGAGTATGAGTATGAGTGTGAGTATGAGTATGAGTATGAGTATGAGTATGAGTATGAGTATGAGTATGAGTATGAGAATGAGTATGAGAATGAGAATGAGTATGAGTATGAGTATGAGCATGAGCATGAGCATGAGTATGAGTATGTGCATGAGTATGGGTATGTGTATGAGTATGAGTATGAGTATAAGTATGAGTATGAGTATGAGTATGAGTGTGAGTATGAGTATGAGTATGAGTATGAGTATGAGTATGAGTATGAGTATGAGAATGAATATGAGAATGAGAATGAGTATGAGTATGAGTATGAGCATGAGCATGAGCATGAGTATGAGTATGTGCATGAGTATGGGTATGTGTATGAGTATGAGTATGAGTTTGAGTATGAGTATGAGTATGAGTATGAGTATGAGTTTAAGTATGAGTATGAGTACGAGTATGCGTATGAGTATGAGTATGAGTATGAGTATAAGAATGAGTATGAGTATGAGTATGAGTATGAGTACGAGTATTAGTATGAGTATGAGTATGAGTATGAGTTAAAGTATGAGTATGAGTATGAGTATGTGCATGAGTATGAGTATGTGTATGAGTATGAGTATGAGTATGAGTATGTGTATGAGTATGAGTATGAGTATGAGTATGAGTATGAGTATGAGTATGAGTATGAGTATAAGTATGGGAATGAGTATGAGTGTGAGTATGAGAATGAGTATGAGTATGAGTGTGAGTATGAGAATGAGTATGAGTATGTGTATGAGTATGAGTTTGAGTATGAGTATGAGTATGAGTATGAGTATGACTATGAGTATGAGTATGAGTATGAGTATGAGTATGAGTATAAGTATTAGTATTAGTATTAGTATGAGTACGAGTATTAGTATGAGTATGAGTATGAGTTTAAGTATGAGTATGAGTATGAGTATGAGTATGTGTATATGTATGAGTATGAGTATGAGTATGAGTATGAGTATAAGTATTAGTATGAGAATGAGTACCAGCATTAGAATGAGTATGAGTATGAGTATGAGTTTAAGTATGAGTATGAGTATGAGTATGAGTATGAGTATGTGTATGAGTATGAGTATCAGTATGAGTATGAGTATGAGTATGAGTATGAGTATGAGTATGTGTATGAGTATGAGTATGAGTATGAGTATGAATATGAGTATGAGTATGAGTATGAGTATGAGTTAGAGTATGAGTATGTGTATGAGTATGAGTATGAGTATGAGTATAAGTATTAGTATGAGTATGAGTACGAATATTAGTATGAGTATGAGTATGAGTATGAGTTTAAGTATGAGTATGAGTATGAGTATGAGTATGAGTATGAGTATGAGTATGTGCATGAGTATGAGTATGAGTATGAGTATGAGTATGAGTATGAGTATGAGTATGAGGATGAGTATGAGTATGAGTATGAGTATGTGTATGAGTATGAGTATGAGTATGAGTATGAGTATGAGTATGAGTATGAGTATGAGTATGAGTTAGAGTATGAGTATGTGTATGAGTATGAGTATGAGTATGAGTATGAGTATGAGTATGAGTATGAGTATAAGTATGAGTATGAGTATGAGTATGAGTGTGAGTATGAGTATGAGTATGAGTATGAGTATGAGTATGAGTATGAGTATGAGTATGAGTATGAGTATGAGTATGAGTATGAGTATGAGTATGAGTATGTGCATGAGTATGAGTATGAGTATGAGTATGAGTATGAGTATGAGTATGAGTATGAGTATGAGGATGAGTATGAGTATGAGTATGAGTATGTGTATGAGTATGAGTATGAGTATGAGTATGAGTATGAGTATGAGTATGAGTATGAGTATGAGTATGAGTATGAGTATGAGTATGAGTATGAGTATGAGTTAGAGTATGAGTATGTGTATGAGTATGAGTATGAGTATGAGTATGAGTATGAGTATGAGTATGAGTATAAGTATGAGTATGAGTATGAGTATGAGTGTGAGTATGAGTATGAGTATGAGTATGAGTATGAGTATGGGTATGAGTATGAGTATGAGTATGAGTATGAGTATGTGTATGAGTATGAGTATGAGTATGAGTATGAGTATGAGTATGAGTATGAGTATGAGTATGAGTATGAGTTAGAGTATGAGTATGTGTATGAGTATGAGTATGAGTATGAGTATGAGTATGAGTATGAGTATGAGTATAAGTATGAGTATGAGTACGAGTATTAGTATGAGTATGAGTATGAGTTTAAGTATGAGTATGAGTATGAGTATGAGTATGTGTATATGTATGAGTATGAGTATGAGTATGAGTATGAGTATAAGTATTAGTATGAGAATGAGTACCAGCATTAGAATGAGTATGAGTATGAGTATGAGTTTAAGTATGAGTATGAGTATGAGTATGAGTATGAGTATGTGTATGAGTATGAGTATCAGTATGAGTATGAGTATGAGTATGAGTATGAGTATGTGTATGAGTATGAGTATGAGTATGAGTATGAATATGAGTATGAGTATGAGTATGAGTATGAGTATGAGTATAAGTATGAGTATGAGTATGAGTATGAGTATAAGTATAAGTATTAGTATGAGTATGAGTACGAGTATTAGTATGAGTATGAGTATGAGTATGAGTATGAGTATGAGTTTAAGTATGAGTATGAGTATGAGTATGAGTATGAGTATGAGTATGAGTATGAGTATGAGTATGAGTATGAGTATGAGTATGAGTATGAGTATGAGTATGAGTATGAGTATGAGTATGAGTATGAGTATGAGTATGAGTATGAGTATGAGTATGAGTATGAGAATGAGTATGAGTACGAGAATGAGTATGAGTATGAGTATGAGCATGAGCATGAGCATGAGTATGAGTATGAGTATGAGTATGAGTATGAGTATAAGTATGAGCATGAGCATGAGTATGAGTATGAGTATGAGTATGAGTATGAGTATGAGTATGAGTATAAGTATGAGTATGAGTATGAGTATGAGTATGAGTATGAGTATGAGTATGAGTATGAGTATGAGTATGAGTATGAGTATGAGTATGAGTATGAGTATGAGAATGAGTATGAGTATGAGAATGAGTATGAGTATGAGTATGAGCATGAGCATGAGCATGAGTATGAGTATGTGCATGAGTATGAGTATGTGTATGAGTATGAGTATGAGTTTGAGTTTGAGTATGAGTATGAGTATGAGTATGAGTATAAGTATGAGAATGAGTATGAGTGTGAGTATGAGAATGAGTATGAGTATGTGTATGAGTATGAGTATGAGTATGAGTATGAGTATGAGTATGTGTATGAGTATGAGTATGAGTATGAGTATGAGTATGAGTATGAGTATGAGTATGAGTTTAAGTATGAGTATGAGTATGAGTATGAGTATGAGTATGAGTATAAGTATTAGTATGAGTATGAGTACGAGTATTAGTATGAGTATGAGTATGAGTATGAGTATGAGTATGAGTATGAGTATGAGTATAAGTATGAGTATGAGTTTGAGTATGAGTATGAGTATGAGTATAAGTATGAGAATGAGTATGTGTATGATATAGAGTATGAGTATGTGTATGAGTATGAGTATGAGTATGAGTATAAGTATGAGTATGAGTATGAGTATGAGTGTGAGTATGAGTATGAGTATGAGTATGAGTATGAGTATGAGTATGAGTATGAGAATGAGTATGAGTATGAGAATGAGTATGAGTATGTGTATGAGTATGAGTATGAGTATGAGGATGAGTATGAGTATGAGTATGAGTATGTGTATGAGTATGAGTATGAGTATGAGTATGAGTATGAGTATGAGTATGAGTATGAGTATGAGTATGAGTATGAGTATGAGTATGAGTATGAGTATGAGTATGAGAATGAGTATGAGTACGAGAATGAGTATGAGTATGAGTATGAGCATGAGCATGAGCATGAGTATGAGTATGAGTATGAGTATGAGTATGAGTATGAGTATAAGTATGAGCATGAGCATGAGTATGAGTATGAGTATGAGTATGAGTATGAGTATGAGTATGAGTATGAGTATAAGTATGAGTATGAGTATGAGTATGAGTGTGAGTATGAGTATGAGTATGAGAATGCGTATGAGTATGAGTATGAGTATGAGTATGAGTATAAGTATGAGTATGAGTTTAAGTATGAGTATGAGTACGAGTATGCGTATGAGTATGAGTATGAGTATGAGTATAAGTATGAGTATGAGTATGAGTATGAGTATGAGTGTGAGTATGAGTATGAGTATGAGTATGAGTATGAGTATGAGTATGAGTATGAGTATGAGAATGAATATGAGAATGAGAATGAGTATGAGTATGAGTATGAGCATGAGCATGAGCATGAGTATGAGTATGTGCATGAGTATGGGTATGTGTATGAGTATGAGTATGAGTTTGAGTATGAGTATGAGTATGAGTATGAGTATGAGTTTAAGTATGAGTATGAGTACGAGTATGCGTATGAGTATGAGTATGAGTATGAGTATAAGTATGAGTATGAGTATGAGTATGAGTGTGAGTATGAGTATGAGTATGAGTATGAGTATGAGTATGAGTATGAGTATGAGTATGAGTATGAGAATGAGTATGAGTACGAGAATGAGTATGAGTATGAGTATGAGCATGAGCATGAGCATGAGTATGAGTATGAGTATGAGTATGAGTATGAGTATAAGTATGAGCATGAGCATGAGTATGAGTATGAGTATGATTATGAGTATGAGTATGAGTATAAGTATGAGTATGAGTATGAGTATGAGTGTGAGTATGAGTATGAGTATGAGTATGAGTATGAGTATGAGTATGAGTATGAGTATGAGTATGAGAATGAGTATGAGTATGAGAATGAGTATGAGTATGAGTATGAGTATGAGTATGAGTATAAGTATTAGTATGAGTATGAGTACGAGTATTAGTATGAGTATGAGTATGAGTATAAGTATGAGTATGAGTATGAGTATGAGTATGAGTATGAGTATGAGTATGAGTATGAGTATGAGTATAAGTATTAGTATGAGTATGAGTACGAGTATTAGTATGAGTATGAGTATGAGTATGAGTATGAGTTTAAGTGTGAGTATGAGTATGAGCATGAGTATGAGTATGAGTATAAGTATTAGTATGAGTATGAGTACGAGTATTAGTATGAGTATGAGTATGAGTATGAGTTAAAGTATGAGTATGAGTATGAGTATGTGCATGAGTATGAGTATGTGTATGAGTATGAGTATGAGTATGAGTATGTGTATGAGTATGAGTATGAGTATGAGTATGAGTATGAGTATGAGTATGAGTATAAGTATGGGAATGAGTATGAGTGTGAGTATGAGAATGAGTATGAGTATGAGTGTGAGTATGAGAATGAGTATGAGTATGTGTATGAGTATGAGTTTGAGTATGAGTATGAGTATGAGTATAAGTATTAGTATGAGTATGAGTACGAATATTAGTATGAGTATGAGTATGAGTATGAGTTTAAGTATGAGTATGAGTATGAGTATGAGTATGAGTATGTGCATGAGTATGAGTATGAGTATGAGTATGAGTATGAGTATGAGTATGAGTATGAGTATGAGTATGAGTATGAGTATGAGTATGAGTATGAGTATGAGTACGAGTATAAGTATGAGAATGAGTATGAGTATGAGTATGAGTATGGGTATGAGTATGTGTATGAGTATGAGTATGAGTATGAGTATGAGTATGAGAATGAGTATGAGTATGAGAATGAGTATGAGTATGAGTATGAGTATGAGTATGAGTTTAAGTATGAGTATGAGTATGAGAATGCGTATGAGTATGAGTATGAGTATGAGTATGAGTATAAGTATGAGTATGAGTTTAAGTATGAGTATGAGTACGAGTATGCGTATGAGTATGAGTATGAGTATGAGTATAAGTATGAGTATGAGTATGAGTATGAGTGTGAGTATGAGTATGAGTATGAGTATGAGTATGAGTATGAGTATGAGTATGAGTATGAGAATGAGTATGAGAATGAGAATGAGTATGAGTATGAGTATGAGCATGAGCATGAGCATGAGTATGAGTATGTGCATGAGTATGGGTATGTGTATGAGTATGAGTATGAGTTTGAGTATGAGCATGAGTATGAGTATAAGTATGAGAATGAGTATGAGTGTGAGTATGAGAATGAGTATGAGTATGTGTATGAGTATGAGTATGAGTATGAGTATGAGTATGAGTATGAGTATGAGTATGAGTATGAGTATGAGTTTAAGTATGAGTATGAGTATGAGTATGAGTATGAGTATGAGTATGAGTATGAGTATGAGTATGAGTATGAGTATGAGTATGAGTATGAGTATGAGTATGAGTATGAGTATGAGTATGAGTATGAGTATGAGTATGAGTATGAGTATGAGTATGAGTATGAGAATGAGTATGAGTACGAGAATGAGTATGAGTATGAGTATGAGCATGAGCATGAGCATGAGTATGAGTATGAGTATGAGTATGAGTATGAGTATGAGTATAAGTATGAGCATGAGCATGAGTATGAGTATGAGTATGAGTATGAGTATGAGTATGAGTATGAGTATGAGTATAAGTATGAGTATGAGTATGAGTATGAGTGTGAGTATGAGTATGAGTATGAGTATGAGTATGAGTATGAGTATGAGTATGAGTATGAGTATGAGTATGAGTATGAGAATGAGTATGAGTATGAGAATGAGTATGAGTATGAGAATGAGTATGAGTATGAGAATGAGTATGAGTATGAGTATGAGCATGAGCATGAGCATGAGTATGAGTATGTGCATGAGTATGAGTATGTGTATGAGTATGAGTATGAGTTTGAGTTTGAGTATGAGTATGAGTATGAGTATAAGTATGAGAATGAGTATGAGTGTGAGTATGAGAATGAGTATGAGTATGTGTATGAGTATGAGTATGAGTATGAGTATGAGTATGAGTATGTGTATGAGTATGAGTATGAGTATGAGTATGAGTATGAGTATGAGTATGAGTATAAGTATGAGTATGAGTATGAGTATGAGTATGAGTATGAGTATAAGTATTAGTATGAGTATGAGTACGAGTATTAGTATGAGTATGAGTATGAGTATGAGTATGAGTATGAGTATGAGTATAAGTATGAGTATGAGTTTGAGTATGAGTATGAGTATGAGTATAAGTATGAGAATGAGTATGAGTATGATATAGAGTATGAGTATGTGTATGAGTATGAGTATGAGTATGAGTATAAGTATGAGTATGAGTATGAGTATGAGTGTGAGTATGAGTATGAGTATGAGTATGAGTATGAGTATGAGTATGAGTATGAGAATGAGTATGAGTATGAGAATGAGTATGAGTATGAGTATGAGCATGAGCATGAGCATGAGTATGAGTATGTGCATGAGTATGAGTATGTGTATGAGTATGAGTATGAGTTTGAGTATGAGTATGAGTATGAGTATAAGTATGAGAATGAGTATGAGTGTGAGTATGAGAATGAGTATGAGTATGTGTATGAGTATGAGTATGAGTATGAGTATGAGTATAAGTATTAGTATGAGTATGAGTACGAGTATTAGAATGAGTATGAGTATGAGTATGAGTATGAGTATGAGTTTAAGTATGAGTATGAGTATGAGTATGAGTATGAGTATGAGTATGTGCATGAGTATGAGTATGTGTATGAGTATGAGTACGAGTATGAGTATGAGTATGAGTATGAGTATGAGGATGAGTATGAGTATGAGTATGAGTATGTGTATGAGTATGAGTATGAGTATGAGTATGAGTATGAGTATGAGTATGAGTATGAGTATGAGTATGAGTATGAGTATGAGTATGAGTATGAGAATGAGTATGAGTACGAGAATGAGTATGAGTATGAGTATGAGCATGAGCATGAGCATGAGTATGAGTATGAGTATGAGTATGAGTATGAGTATGAGTATAAGTATGAGCATGAGCATGAGTATGAGTATGAGTATGAGTATGAGTATGAGTATGAGTATGAGTATGAGTATAAGTATGAGTATGAGTATGAGTATGAGTGTGAGTATGAGTATGAGTATGAGAATGCGTATGAGTATGAGTATGAGTATGAGTATGAGTATAAGTATGAGTATGAGTTTAAGTATGAGTATGAGTACGAGTATGCGTATGAGTATGAGTATGAGTATGAGTATAAGTATGAGTATGAGTATGAGTATGAGTGTGAGTATGAGTATGAGTATGAGTATGAGTATGAGTATGAGTATGAGTATGAGTATGAGAATGAATATGAGAATGAGAATGAGTATGAGTATGAGTATGAGCATGAGCATGAGCATGAGTATGAGTATGTGCATGAGTATGGGTATGTGTATGAGTATGAGTATGAGTTTGAGTATGAGTATGAGTATGAGTATGAGTATGAGTTTAAGTATGAGTATGAGTACGAGTATGCGTATGAGTATGAGTATGAGTATGAGTATAAGTATGAGTATGAGTATGAGTATGAGTGTGAGTATGAGTATGAGTATGAGTATGAGTATGAGTATGAGTATGAGTATGAGTATGAGTATGAGTATGTGCATGAGTATGAGTATGAGTATGAGTATGAGTATGAGTATGAGTATGAGTATGAGTATGAGTATGAGTATGAGTATGAGAATGAGTATGAGTACGAGAATGAGTATGAGTATGAGTATGAGCATGAGCATGAGCATGAGTATGAGTATGAGTATGAGTATGAGTATGAGTATGAGTATGAGTATAAGTATGAGCATGAGCATGAGTATGAGTATGAGTATGAGTATGAGTATGAGTATGAGTATAAGTATGAGTATGAGTATGAGTATGAGTGTGAGTATGAGTATGAGTATGAGTATGAGTATGAGTATGAGTATGAGTATGAGTATGAGTATGAGTATGAGCATGAGCATGAGCATGAGTATGAGTATGTGCATGAGTATGGGTATGTGTATGAGTATGAGTATGAGTTTGAGTATGAGTATGAGTATGAGTATGTGCATGAGTATGAGTATGAGTATGAGTATGAGTATGAGTATGAGTATGAGTATAAGTATGAGTATGAGTATGAGTATGAGTATGAGTATGAGTATGAGAATGAATATGAGAATGAGAATGAGTATGAGTATGAGTATGAGCATGAGCATGAGCATGAGTATGAGTATGTGCATGAGTATGGGTATGTGTATGAGTATGAGTATGAGTTTGAGTATGAGTATGAGTATGAGTATGAGTATGAGTTTAAGTATGAGTATGAGTACGAGTATGCGTATGAGTATGAGTATGAGTATGAGTATAAGTATGAGTATGAGTATGAGTATGAGTGTGAGTATGAGTATGAGTATGAGTATGAGTATGAGTATGAGTATGAGTATGAGTATGAGTATGAGAATGAGTATGAGTACGAGAATGAGTATGAGTATGAGTATGAGCATGAGCATGAGCATGAGTATGAGTATGAGTATGAGTATGAGTATGAGTATAAGTATGAGCATGAGCATGAGTATGAGTATGAGTATGATTATGAGTATGAGTATGAGTATAAGTATGAGTATGAGTATGAGTATGAGTGTGAGTATGAGTATGAGTATGAGTATGAGTATGAGTATGAGTATGAGTATGAGTATGAGTATGAGAATGAGTATGAGTATGAGAATGAGTATGAGTATGAGTATGAGTATGAGTATGAGTATAAGTATTAGTATGAGTATGAGTACGAGTATTAGTATGAGTATGAGTATGAGTATAAGTATGAGTATGAGTATGAGTATGAGTATGAGTATGAGTATGAGTATGAGTATGAGTATGAGTATGAGTATAAGTATTAGTATGAGTATGAGTACGAGTATTAGTATGAGTATGAGTATGAGTATGAGTATGAGTTTAAGTGTGAGTATGAGTATGAGCATGAGTATGAGTATGAGTATAAGTATTAGTATGAGTATGAGTACGAGTATTAGTATGAGTATGAGTATGAGTATGAGTTAAAGTATGAGTATGAGTATGAGTATGTGCATGAGTATGAGTATGTGTATGAGTATGAGTATGAGTATGAGTATGTGTATGAGTATGAGTATGAGTATGAGTATGAGTATGAGTATGAGTATAAGTATGGGAATGAGTATGAGTGTGAGTATGAGAATGAGTATGAGTATGAGTGTGAGTATGAGAATGAGTATGAGTATGTGTATGAGTATGAGTTTGAGTATGAGTATGAGTATGAGTATGAGTATGACTATGAGTATGAGTATGAGTATGAGTATGAGTATGAGTATAAGTATTAGTATTAGTATTAGTATGAGTACGAGTATTAGTATGAGTATGAGTATGAGTTTAAGTATGAGTATGAGTATGAGTATGAGTATGTGTATATGTATGAGTATGAGTATGAGTATGAGTATGAGTATAAGTATTAGTATGAGAATGAGTACCAGCATTAGAATGAGTATGAGTATGAGTATGAGTTTAAGTATGAGTATGAGTATGAGTATGAGTATGAGTATGTGTATGAGTATGAGTATCAGTATGAGTATGAGTATGAGTATGAGTATGAGTATGAGTATGTGTATGAGTATGAGTATGAGTATGAGTATGAATATGAGTATGAGTATGAGTATGAGTATGAGTATGAGTTAGAGTATGAGTATGTGTATGAGTATGAGTATGAGTATAAGTATTAGTATGAGTATGAGTACGAATATTAGTATGAGTATGAGTATGAGTATGAGTTTAAGTATGAGTATGAGTATGAGTATGAGTATGAGTATGTGCATGAGTATGAGTATGAGTATGAGTATGAGTATGAGTATGAGTATGAGTATGAGTATGAGTATGAGTATGAGTATGAGTATGAGTATGAGTATGAGTACGAGTATAAGTATGAGAATGAGTATGAGTATGAGTATGAGTATGGGTATGAGTATGTGTATGAGTATGAGTATGAGTATGAGTATGAGTATGAGAATGAGTATGAGTATGAGAATGAGTATGAGTATGAGTATGAGTATGAGTATGAGTTTAAGTATGAGTATGAGTATGAGAATGCGTATGAGTATGAGTATGAGTATGAGTATGAGTATAAGTATGAGTATGAGTTTAAGTATGAGTATGAGTACGAGTATGCGTATGAGTATGAGTATGAGTATGAGTATAAGTATGAGTATGAGTATGAGTATGAGTGTGAGTATGAGTATGAGTATGAGTATGAGTATGAGTATGAGTATGAGTATGAGTATGAGAATGAGTATGAGAATGAGAATGAGTATGAGTATGAGTATGAGCATGAGCATGAGCATGAGTATGAGTATGTGCATGAGTATGGGTATGTGTATGAGTATGAGTATGAGTTTGAGTATGAGCATGAGTATGAGTATAAGTATGAGAATGAGTATGAGTGTGAGTATGAGAATGAGTATGAGTATGTGTATGAGTATGAGTATGAGTATGAGTATGAGTATGAGTATGAGTATGAGTATGAGTATGAGTATGAGTTTAAGTATGAGTATGAGTATGAGTATGAGTATGAGTATGAGTATGAGTATGAGTATGAGTATGAGTATGAGTATGAGTATGAGTATGAGTATGAGTATGAGTATGAGTATGAGTATGAGTATGAGTATGAGTATGAGTATGAGTATGAGTATGAGTATGAGAATGAGTATGAGTACGAGAATGAGTATGAGTATGAGTATGAGCATGAGCATGAGCATGAGTATGAGTATGAGTATGAGTATGAGTATGAGTATGAGTATAAGTATGAGCATGAGCATGAGTATGAGTATGAGTATGAGTATGAGTATGAGTATGAGTATGAGTATAAGTATGAGTATGAGTATGAGTATGAGTGTGAGTATGAGTATGAGTATGAGTATGAGTATGAGTATGAGTATGAGTATGAGTATGAGTATGAGTATGAGTATGAGAATGAGTATGAGTATGAGAATGAGTATGAGTATGAGAATGAGTATGAGTATGAGAATGAGTATGAGTATGAGTATGAGCATGAGCATGAGCATGAGTATGAGTATGTGCATGAGTATGAGTATGTGTATGAGTATGAGTATGAGTTTGAGTTTGAGTATGAGTATGAGTATGAGTATAAGTATGAGAATGAGTATGAGTGTGAGTATGAGAATGAGTATGAGTATGTGTATGAGTATGAGTATGAGTATGAGTATGAGTATGAGTATGTGTATGAGTATGAGTATGAGTATGAGTATGAGTATGAGTATGAGTATGAGTATAAGTATGAGTATGAGTATGAGTATGAGTATGAGTATGAGTATAAGTATTAGTATGAGTATGAGTACGAGTATTAGTATGAGTATGAGTATGAGTATGAGTATGAGTATGAGTATGAGTATAAGTATGAGTATGAGTTTGAGTATGAGTATGAGTATGAGTATAAGTATGAGAATGAGTATGAGTATGATATAGAGTATGAGTATGTGTATGAGTATGAGTATGAGTATGAGTATAAGTATGAGTATGAGTATGAGTATGAGTGTGAGTATGAGTATGAGTATGAGTATGAGTATGAGTATGAGTATGAGTATGAGAATGAGTATGAGTATGAGAATGAGTATGAGTATGAGTATGAGCATGAGCATGAGCATGAGTATGAGTATGTGCATGAGTATGAGTATGTGTATGAGTATGAGTATGAGTTTGAGTATGAGTATGAGTATGAGTATAAGTATGAGAATGAGTATGAGTGTGAGTATGAGAATGAGTATGAGTATGTGTATGAGTATGAGTATGAGTATGAGTATGAGTATAAGTATTAGTATGAGTATGAGTACGAGTATTAGAATGAGTATGAGTATGAGTATGAGTATGAGTATGAGTTTAAGTATGAGTATGAGTATGAGTATGAGTATGAGTATGAGTATGTGCATGAGTATGAGTATGTGTATGAGTATGAGTACGAGTATGAGTATGAGTATGAGTATGAGTATGAGGATGAGTATGAGTATGAGTATGAGTATGTGTATGAGTATGAGTATGAGTATGAGTATGAGTATGAGTATGAGTATGAGTATGAGTATGAGTATGAGTATGAGTATGAGTATGAGTATGAGAATGAGTATGAGTACGAGAATGAGTATGAGTATGAGTATGAGCATGAGCATGAGCATGAGTATGAGTATGAGTATGAGTATGAGTATGAGTATGAGTATAAGTATGAGCATGAGCATGAGTATGAGTATGAGTATGAGTATGAGTATGAGTATGAGTATGAGTATGAGTATAAGTATGAGTATGAGTATGAGTATGAGTGTGAGTATGAGTATGAGTATGAGAATGCGTATGAGTATGAGTATGAGTATGAGTATGAGTATAAGTATGAGTATGAGTTTAAGTATGAGTATGAGTACGAGTATGCGTATGAGTATGAGTATGAGTATGAGTATAAGTATGAGTATGAGTATGAGTATGAGTGTGAGTATGAGTATGAGTATGAGTATGAGTATGAGTATGAGTATGAGTATGAGTATGAGAATGAATATGAGAATGAGAATGAGTATGAGTATGAGTATGAGCATGAGCATGAGCATGAGTATGAGTATGTGCATGAGTATGGGTATGTGTATGAGTATGAGTATGAGTTTGAGTATGAGTATGAGTATGAGTATGAGTATGAGTTTAAGTATGAGTATGAGTACGAGTATGCGTATGAGTATGAGTATGAGTATGAGTATAAGTATGAGTATGAGTATGAGTATGAGTGTGAGTATGAGTATGAGTATGAGTATGAGTATGAGTATGAGTATGAGTATGAGTATGAGTATGAGTATGTGCATGAGTATGAGTATGAGTATGAGTATGAGTATGAGTATGAGTATGAGTATGAGTATGAGTATGAGTATGAGTATGAGAATGAGTATGAGTACGAGAATGAGTATGAGTATGAGTATGAGCATGAGCATGAGCATGAGTATGAGTATGAGTATGAGTATGAGTATGAGTATGAGTATAAGTATGAGCATGAGCATGAGTATGAGTATGAGTATGAGTATGAGTATGAGTATGAGTATAAGTATGAGTATGAGTATGAGTATGAGTGTGAGTATGAGTATGAGTATGAGTATGAGTATGAGTATGAGTATGAGTATGAGTATGAGTATGAGTATGAGAATGAGTATGAGTATGAGAATGAGTATGAGTATGAGTATGAGTATGAGTATGAGTATAAGTATTAGTATGAGTATGAGTACGAGTATTAGTATGAGTATGAGTATGAGTATGAGTATAAGTATGAGTATGAGTATGAGTATGAGTATGAGTATGAGTATGAGTATGAGTATGAGTATGAGTATAAGTATTAGTATGAGTATGAGTACGAGTATTAGTATGAGTATGAGTATGAGTATGAGTATGAGTTTAAGTGTGAGTATGAGTATGAGCATGAGTATGAGTATGAGTATAAGTATTAGTATGAGTATGAGTACGAGTATTAGTATGAGTATGAGTATGAGTATGAGTTAAAGTATGAGTATGAGTATGAGTATGTGCATGAGTATGAGTATGTGTATGAGTATGAGTATGAGTATGAGTATGTGTATGAGTATGAGTATGAGTATGAGTATGAGTATGAGTATGAGTATAAGTATGGGAATGAGTATGAGTGTGAGTATGAGAATGAGTATGAGTATGAGTGTGAGTATGAGAATGAGTATGAGTATGTGTATGAGTATGAGTTTGAGTATGAGTATGAGTATGAGTATGAGTATGACTATGAGTATGAGTATGAGTATGAGTATGAGTATGAGTATAAGTATTAGTATTAGTATTAGTATGAGTACGAGTATTAGTATGAGTATGAGTATGAGTTTAAGTATGAGTATGAGTATGAGTATGAGTATGTGTATATGTATGAGTATGAGTATGAGTATGAGTATGAGTATAAGTATTAGTATGAGAATGAGTACCAGCATTAGAATGAGTATGAGTATGAGTATGAGTATGAGTATGAGTATGAGTATGAGTATGAGAATGAATATGAGAATGAGAATGAGTATGAGTATGAGTATGAGCATGAGCATGAGCATGAGTATGAGTATGTGCATGAGTATGGGTATGTGTATGAGTATGAGTATGAGTTTGAGTATGAGTATGAGTATGAGTATGTGCATGAGTATGAGTATGAGTATGAGTATGAGTATGAGTATGAGTATGAGTATGAGTATGAGTATGAGAATGAGTATGAGTACGAGAATGAGTATGAGTATGAGTATGAGCATGAGCATGAGCATGAGTATGAGTATGAGTATGAGTATGAGTATGAGTATGAGTATAAGTATGAGCATGAGCATGAGTATGAGTATGAGTATGAGTATGAGTATGAGTATGAGTATAAGTATGAGTATGAGTATGAGTATGAGTGTGAGTATGAGTATGAGTATGAGTATGAGTATGAGTATGAGTATGAGTATGAGTATGAGTATGAGTATGAGAATGAGTATGAGTATGAGAATGAGTATGAGTATGAGTATGAGTATGAGTATGAGTATAAGTATTAGTATGAGTATGAGTACGAGTATTAGTATGAGTATGAGTATGAGTATGAGTATAAGTATGAGTATGAGTATGAGTATGAGTATGAGTATGAGTATGAGTATGAGTATGAGTATGAGTATAAGTATTAGTATGAGTATGAGTACGAGTATTAGTATGAGTATGAGTATGAGTATGAGTATGAGTTTAAGTGTGAGTATGAGTATGAGCATGAGTATGAGTATGAGTATAAGTATTAGTATGAGTATGAGTACGAGTATTAGTATGAGTATGAGTATGAGTATGAGTTAAAGTATGAGTATGAGTATGAGTATGTGCATGAGTATGAGTATGTGTATGAGTATGAGTATGAGTATGAGTATGTGTATGAGTATGAGTATGAGTATGAGTATGAGTATGAGTATGAGTATGAGTATAAGTATGGGAATGAGTATGAGTGTGAGTATGAGAATGAGTATGAGTATGAGTGTGAGTATGAGAATGAGTATGAGTATGTGTATGAGTATGAGTTTGAGTATGAGTATGAGTATGAGTATGAGTATGACTATGAGTATGAGTATGAGTATGAGTATGAGTATGAGTATAAGTATTAGTATTAGTATTAGTATGAGTACGAGTATTAGTATGAGTATGAGTATGAGTTTAAGTATGAGTATGAGTATGAGTATGAGTATGTGTATATGTATGAGTATGAGTATGAGTATGAGTATGAGTATGAGTATAAGTATTAGTATGAGAATGAGTACCAGCATTAGAATGAGTATGAGTATGAGTATGAGTTTAAGTATGAGTATGAGTATGAGTATGAGTATGAGTATGTGTATGAGTATGAGTATCAGTATGAGTATGAGTATGAGTATGAGTATGAGTATGAGTATGTGTATGAGTATGAGTATGAGTATGAGTATGAATATGAGTATGAGTATGAGTATGAGTATGAGTATGAGTTAGAGTATGAGTATGTGTATGAGTATGAGTATGAGTATGAGTATAAGTATTAGTATGAGTATGAGTACGAATATTAGTATGAGTATGAGTATGAGTTTAAGTATGAGTATGAGTATGAGTATGAGTATGAGTATGAGTATGAGTATGTGCATGAGTATGAGTATGAGTATGAGTATGAGTATGAGTATGAGTATGAGTATGAGGATGAGTATGAGTATGAGTATGAGTATGTGTATGAGTATGAGTATGAGTATGAGTATGAGTATGAGTATGAGTATGAGTATGAGTATGAGTATGAGTTAGAGTATGAGTATGTGTATGAGTATGAGTATGAGTATGAGTATGAGTATGAGTATGAGTATGAGTATAAGTATGAGTATGAGTATGAGTATGAGTGTGAGTATGAGTATGAGTATGAGTATGAGTATGAGTATGAGTATGAGTATGAGTATGAGTATGAGTATGAGTATGAGTATGAGTATGAGTATGAGTATGAGTATGTGCATGAGTATGAGTATGAGTATGAGTATGAGTATGAGTATGAGTATGAGTATGAGTATGAGGATGAGTATGAGTATGAGTATGAGTATGTGTATGAGTATGAGTATGAGTATGAGTATGAGTATGAGTATGAGTATGAGTATGAGTATGAGTATGAGTATGAGTTAGAGTATGAGTATGTGTATGAGTATGAGTATGAGTATGAGTATGAGTATGAGTATGAGTATGAGTATAAGTATGAGTATGAGTATGAGTATGAGTGTGAGTATGAGTATGAGTATGAGTATGAGTATGAGTATGAGTATGAGTATGAGTATGAGTATGAGTATGTGTATGAGTATGAGTATGAGTATGAGTATGAGTATGAGTATGAGTATGAGTATGAGTATGAGTATGAGTTAGAGTATGAGTATGTGTATGAGTATGAGTATGAGTATGAGTATGAGTATGAGTATGAGTATGAGTATAAGTATGAGTATGAGTACGAGTATTAGTATGAGTATGAGTATGAGTTTAAGTATGAGTATGAGTATGAGTATGAGTATGTGTATATGTATGAGTATGAGTATGAGTATGAGTATGAGTATAAGTATTAGTATGAGAATGAGTACCAGCATTAGAATGAGTATGAGTATGAGTATGAGTTTAAGTATGAGTATGAGTATGAGTATGAGTATGAGTATGTGTATGAGTATGAGTATCAGTATGAGTATGAGTATGAGTATGAGTATGAGTATGAGTATGTGTATGAGTATGAGTATGAGTATGAGTATGAGTATGAATATGAGTATGAGTATGAGTATGAGTATGAGTATGAGTATGAGTATGAGTATAAGTATGAGTATGAGTATGAGTATGAGTATGAGTATGAGTATGAGAATGAGTATGAGTACGAGAATGAGTATGAGTATGAGTATGAGCATGAGCATGAGCATGAGTATGAGTATGAGTATGAGTATGAGTATGAGTATAAGTATGAGCATGAGCATGAGTATGAGTATAAGTATGAGTATGAGTATGAGTATGAGTATGAGTATAAGTATGAGTATGAGTATGAGTATGAGTATGAGTATGAGTATGAGTATGAGTATGAGTATGAGTATGAGTATGAGTATGAGTATGAGTATGAGTATGAGAATGAGTATGAGTATGAGAATGAGTATGAGTATGAGTATGAGCATGAGCATGAGCATGAGTATGAGTATGTGCATGAGTATGAGTATGTGTATGAGTATGAGTATGAGTTTGAGTTTGAGTATGAGTATGAGTATGAGTATGAGTATGAGTATGAGTATGAGTATGAGTATGAGTTTAAGTATGAGTATGAGTACGAGTATGCGTATGAGTATGAGTATGAGTATGAGTATAAGTATGAGTATGAGTATGAGTATGAGTGTGAGTATGAGTATGAGTATGAGTATGAGTATGAGTATGAGTATGAGTATGAGTATGAGAATGAATATGAGAATGAGAATGAGTATGAGTATGAGTATGAGCATGAGCATGAGCATGAGTATGAGTATGTGCATGAGTATGGGTATGTGTATGAGTATGAGTATGAGTTTGAGTATGAGTATGAGTATGAGTATGAGTATGAGTTTAAGTATGAGTATGAGTACGAGTATGCGTATGAGTATGAGTATGAGTATGAGTATAAGTATGAGTATGAGTATGAGTATGAGTGTGAGTATGAGTATGAGTATGAGTATGAGTATGAGTATGAGTATGAGTATGAGTATGAGTATGAGAATGAGTATGAGTACGAGAATGAGTATGAGTATGAGTATGAGCATGAGCATGAGCATGAGTATGAGTATGAGTATGTGTATGAGTATGAGTATGAGTATAAGTATGAGCATGAGCATGAGTATGAGTATGAGTATGAGTATGAGTATGAGTATGAGTATAAGTATGAGTATGAGTATGAGTATGAGTGTGAGTATGAGTATGAGTATGAGTATGAGTATGAGTATGAGTATGAGTATGAGTATGAGAATGAGTATGAGTATGAGAATGAGTATGAGTATGAGTATGAGTATGAGTATGAGTATAAGTATTAGTATGAGTATGAGTACGAGTATTAGTATGAGTATGAGTATGAGTATGAGTATAAGTATGAGTATGAGTATGAGTATGAGTATGAGTATGAGTATGTGCATGAGTATGAGTATGAGTATGAGTATGAGTATGAGTATGAGTATGAGTATGAGTATGAGGATGAGTATGAGTATGAGTATGAGTATGTGTATGAGTATGAGTATGAGTATGAGTATGAGTATGAGTATGAGTATGAGTATGAGTTAGAGTATGAGTATGTGTATGAGTATGAGTATGAGTATGAGTATGAGTATGAGTATGAGTATGAGTATGAGTATGAGTATAAGTATGAGTATGAGTATGAGTATGAGTGTGAGTATGAGTATGAGTATGAGTATGAGTATGAGTATGAGTATGAGTATGAGTATGAGTATGAGTATGAGTATGAGTATGAGTATGAGTATGAGAATGAGTATGAGTACGAGAATGAGTATGAGTATGAGTATGAGTATGAGCATGAGTATGAGTATGAGTATGAGTATGAGTATGAGTATGAGTATGAGTATGAGTATGAGTATGAGTATGAGTATGAGTATGAGTATGACTATGAGTATGAGTATGAGTATAAGAATTGGTATGAGTATGAGTAGGAGTACGAGTACGAGTACGAGTATGCGTATGAGTATGAGTATGAGTATGAGTATGAGTATGAGTATGAGTTTAAGTATGAGTATGAGTATAAGAATTAGTATGAGTATGAGTATGAGCATGAGCATGAGCATGAGTATGAGTATGAGTGTGAGTATGAGTATGAGTATGAGTATGAGTATGAGTATGAGTATGAGTATGAGTATGAGTATGAGTATGAGTATGAGTATGAGTACGAGTATAAGTATGAGAATGAGTATGAGTATGAGTATGAGTATGGGTATGAGTATGTGTATGAGTATGAGTATGAGTATGAGTATGAGTATGAGAATGAGTATGAGTATGAGAATGAGTATGAGTATGAGTATGAGTATGAGTATGAGTTTAAGTATGAGTATGAGTATGAGAATGCGTATGAGTATGAGTATGAGTATGAGTATGAGTATAAGTATGAGTATGAGTTTAAGTATGAGTATGAGTACGAGTATGCGTATGAGTATGAGTATGAGTATGAGTATAAGTATGAGTATGAGTATGAGTATGAGTGTGAGTATGAGTATGAGTATGAGTATGAGTATGAGTATGAGTATGAGTATGAGTATGAGTATGAATATGAGTATGAGTATGAGTATGAGTATGAGTATGAGTTAGAGTATGAGTATGTGTATGAGTATGAGTATGAGTATGAGTATAAGTATTAGTATGAGTATGAGTACGAATATTAGTATGAGTATGAGTATGAGTATGAGTTTAAGTATGAGTATGAGTATGAGTATGAGTATGAGTATGAGTATGAGTATGAGTATGTGCATGAGTATGAGTATGAGTATGAGTATGAGTATGAGTATGAGTATGAGTATGAGTATGAGTATGAGTATGAGAATGAGTATGAGTACGAGAATGAGTATGAGTATGAGTATGAGCATGAGCATGAGCATGAGTATGAGTATGAGTATGAGTATGAGTATGAGTATGAGTATAAGTATGAGCATGAGCATGAGTATGAGTATGAGTATGAGTATGAGTATGAGTATGAGTATAAGTATGAGTATGAGTATGAGTATGAGTGTGAGTATGAGTATGAGTATGAGTATGAGTATGAGTATGAGTATGAGTATGAGTATGAGTATGAGTATGAGAATGAGTATGAGTATGAGAATGAGTATGAGTATGAGTATGAGCATGAGCATGAGCATGAGTATGCGTATGTGCATGAGTATGAGTATGTGTATGAGTATGAGTATGAGTTTGAGTTTGAGTATGAGTATGAGTATGAGTATGAGTATGAGTATGAGTATGAGTATGAGTATAAGTATTAGTATGAGTATGAGTATGAGTACGAGTATTAGTATGAGTATGAGTATGAGTATGAGTATGAGTTTAAGTATGAGTATGAGTATGAGTATGAGTATGAGTATGGGTATGAGTATGAGTATGAGTATGAGAATGCGTATGAGTATGAGTATGAGTATGAGTATGAGTATAAGTATGAGTATGAGTTTAAGTATGAGTATGAGTACGAGTATGCGTATGAGTATGAGTATGAGTATGAGTATAAGTATGAGTATGAGTATGAGTATGAGTGTGAGTATGAGTATGAGTATGAGTATGAGTATGAGTATGAGTATGAGTATGAGTATGAGTATGAGAATGAATATGAGAATGAGAATGAGTATGAGTATGAGTATGAGCATGAGCATGAGCATGAGTATGAGTATGTGCATGAGTATGGGTATGTGTATGAGTATGAGTATGAGTTTGAGTATGAGTATGAGTATGAGTATGAGTATAAGTATGAGAATGAGTATGAGTGTGAGTATGAGAATGAGTATGAGTATGTGTATGAGTATGAGTATGAGTATGAGTATGAGTATGAGTATGAGTATGAGTATGAGTATGAGTATGAGTTTGAGTATGAGTATGAGTATAAGTATGAGTATGAGTATAAGTATAAGTATTAGTATGAGTATGAGTACGAGTATTAGTATGAGTATGAGTATGAGTATGAGTATGAGTATGAGTATGAGTTTAAGTATGAGTATGAGTATGAGTATGAGTATGAGTATGAGTATGAGTATGAGTATGAGTATGAGTATGAGTATGAGTATGAGTATGAGTATGAGTATGAGTATGAGTATGAGTATGAGTATGAGTATGAGTATGAGTATGAGTATGAGTATGAGTATGAGTATGAGTATGAGAATGAGTATGAGTACGAGAATGAGTATGAGTATGAGTATGAGCATGAGCATGAGCATGAGTATGAGTATGAGTATGAGTATGAGTATGAGTATGAGTATAAGTATGAGCATGAGCATGAGTATGAGTATGAGTATGAGTATGAGTATGAGTATGAGTATGAGTATAAGTATGAGTATGAGTATGAGTATGAGTATGAGTGTGAGTATGAGTATGAGTATGAGTATGAGTATGAGTATGAGTATGAGTATGAGTATGAGTATGAGTATGAGTATGAGTATGAGAATGAGTATGAGTATGAGAATGAGTATGAGTATGAGTATGAGCATGAGCATGAGCATGAGTATGAGTATGTGCATGAGTATGAGTATGTGTATGAGTATGAGTATGAGTTTGAGTTTGAGTATGAGTATGAGTATGAGTATGAGTATAAGTATGAGAATGAGTATGAGTGTGAGTATGAGAATGAGTATGAGTATGTGTATGAGTATGAGTATGAGTATGAGTATGAGTATGAGTATGAGTATGAGTATGAGTATGAGTATGAGTATGAGTATGAGTATGAGTATGAGTATGAGTATGAGTATGAGTATAAGTATGAGTATGAGTATGAGTATGAGTATGAGTATGAGTATAAGTATTAGTATGAGTATGAGTACGAGTATGAGTATGAGTATGAGTATGAGTATGTGCATGAGTATGAGAATGTGTATGAGTATGAGTATGAGTATTAGTATGAGTATGAGTATGTGCATGAGTATGAGTATGTGTATGAGTATGAGTATGAGTATGAGTTTGAGTATGAGTATGAGTATGAGTATAAGTATGAGAATGAGTATGAGTATGATATAGAGTATGAGTATGTGTATGAGTATGAGTATGAGTATGAGTATAAGTATGAGTATGAGTATGAGTATGAGTGTGAGTATGAGTATGAGTATGAGTATGAGTATGAGTATGAGTATGAGTATGAGAATGAGTATGAGTATGAGAATGAGTATGAGTATGAGTATGAGCATGAGCATGAGCATGAGTATGAGTATGTGCATGAGTATGAGTATGTGTATGAGTATGAGTATGAGTATGAGTTTGAGTATGAGTATGAGTATGAGTATAAGTATGAGAATGAGTATGAGTGTGAGTATGAGAATGAGTATGAGTATGTGTATGAGTATGAGTATGAGTATGAGTATGAGTATGAGTATAAGTATTAGTATGAGTATGAGTACGAGTATTAGAATGAGTATGGGTATGAGTATGAGTATGAGTTTAAGTATGAGTATGAGTATGAGTATGAGTATGAGTATGAGTATGTGCATGAGTATGAGTATGTGTATGAGTATGAGTATGAGTATGAGTATGAGTATGAGTATGAGGATGAGTATGAGTATGAGTATGAGTATGTGTATGAGTATGAGTATGAGTATGAGTATGAGTATGAGTATGAGTATGAGTATGAGTATGATTTAGAGTATGAGTATGAGTATGAGAATGCGTATGAGTATGAGTATGAGTATAAGAATTAGTATGAGTATGAGTATGAGCATGAGCATGAGTATGAGTATGAGTATGAGTGTGAGTATGAGTATGAGTATGAGTATGAGTATGAGTATGAGTATGAGTATGAGTATGAGTATGAGTATGAGTATGAGTATGAGTACGAGTATGCGTATGAATATGAGTATGAGTATGAGTATGGGTATGAGTATGAGTATGAGTATGAGTATGAGTATGAGTATGAGTATGAGTATGAGAATGAGTATGAGTATGAGTATGAGCATGAGCATGAGCATGAGTATGAGTATGAGTATGAGTATGAGTATGAGTATGAGTATGAGTATGAGTATGAGTATGAGTATGAGTATGAGTATGAGTATAAGTATTAGTATGAGTACGAGTACGAGTACGAGTATGCGTATGAGTTTGAGTTTGAGTATGAGTATGATTATGAGTATGAGTATGAGTATGAGTATGAGTATGAGTATAAGTATGAGTATGAGTATGAGTATGAGTATGAGTTTAAGTATGAGTATGAGTATGAGAATGCGTATGAGTATGAGTATGAGTATGGGTATGAGTATGAGTATGAGTATGAGTATGAGTATGAGTATGAGTATGAGTATGAGTATAAGAATTAGTATGAGTATGAGTATGAGCATGAGCATGAGCATGAGTATGAGTATGAGTATGAGTGTGAGTATGAGTATGAGTATGAGTATGAGTATGAGTATGAGTATGAGTATGAGTTTCAGTATGAGTATGAGTATGAGAATGCGTATGAGTATGAGTATGAGTATGAGTATAAGTATGAGTATGAGTTTAAGTATGAGTATGAGTACGAGTATGCGTATGAGTATGAGTATGAGTATGAGTATAAGTATGAGTATGAGTATGAGTATGAGTGTGAGTATGAGTATGAGTATGAGTATGAGTATGAGTATGAGTATGAGTATGAGAATGAGTATGAGTATGAGAATGAGTATGAGTATGAGTATGAGCATGAGTATGTGCATGAGTATGAGTATGTGTATGAGTATGAGTATGAGTATGAGTATGAGTATGAGTATGTGCATGAGTATGAGTATGTGTATGAGTATGAGTATGAGTTTTAGTATGAGTATGAGTATGAGTATGAGTATAAGTATGAGAATGAGTATGAGTGTGAGTATGAGAATGAGTATGAGTATGAGTATGAGTATGAGTATGAGTATGTGCATGAGTATGAGTATGTGTATGAGTATGAGTATGAGTATGAGTATGAGTATGAGTATGAGTATGAGTATGAGTATAAGTATGAGTATGAGTATGAGTATGAGTATAAGTAATAGTATGAGTATGAGTACGAGTATTAGTATGAGTATGAGTATGAGTATGAGTATGAGTATGAGTATGAGTTTAAGTATGAGTATGAGTATGAGTATGAGTATGAGTATGAGTATGTGCATGAGTATGAGTATGTGTATGAGTATGAGTATGAGTATGAGTATGAGTATGAGTATGAGTATGAGGATGAGTATGAGTATGAGTATGAGTATGTGTATGAGTATGAGTATGAGTATGAGTTTGAGTATGAGTATGAGTATGAGTATGAGTATAAGTATGAGAATGAGTATGAGTGTGAGTATGAGAATGAGTATGAGAATGTGTATGAGTATGAGTATGAGTATGAGTATGAGTATGAGTATGAGTATGAGTATGAGTATGAGTATGAGTATGAGTATGAGTATGAGTATAAGTATGAGTATGATTATGAGTATGAGTATGAGTATAAGTATTAGTATGAGTATGAGTACGAGTATTAGTATGAGTATGAGTATGAGTATGAGTTTAAGTATGAGTATGAGTATGAGTATGAGTATGAGTATGAGTATGAGTATGAGTATGAGTATGAGTATGAGTATGAGTATGAGTATGAGTATGAGTATGAGTATGAGTATGAGTATGAGTATGAGTATGAGTATGAGTATGAGTATGAGTATGAGTATGAGTATGAGTATGAGTATGAGTATGAGTATGAGTATGAGAATGAGTATGAGTACGAGAATGAGTATGAGTATGAGTATGAGCATGAGCATGAGTATGAGTATGAGTATGAGTATGAGTATGAGTTTGAGTTTGAGTATGAGTATGAGTATGAGTATGAGTATAAGTATGAGAATGAGTATGAGTGTGAGTATGAGAATGAGTATGAGTATGTGTATGAGTATGAGTATGAGTATGAGTATGAGTATGAGTATGAGTATGAGTATGAGTATGAGTATGAGTATGAGTATGCGTATGAGTATGAGTATGAGTATAAGTATGAGTATGAGTATGAGTATGAGTATGAGTATGAGTATAAGTATTAGTATGAGTATGAGTACGAGTATTAGTATGAGTATGAGTATGAGTATGAGTATGAGTTTAAGTATGAGTATGAGTATGAGTATGAGTATGAGTATGAGTATGTGCATGAGTATGAGTATGTGTATGAGTATGAGTATGAGTATGAGTATGAGTATGAGTATGTGCATGAGTATGAGTATGTGTATGAGTATGAGTATGAGTTTGAGTATGAGTATGAGTATGAGTATGAGTATAAGTATGAGAATGAGTATGAGTGTGAGTATGAGAATGAGTATGAGTATGTGTATGAGTATGAGTATGAGTATGAGTATGAGTATGAGTATGAGTATGAGTATGAGTATGAGTATGAGTATGAGTATGAGTATGAGTATGAGTATGAGTATGAGTATGAGTATGAGTATAAGTATGAGTATGAGTATGAGTATGAGTATAAGTATTAGTATGAGTATGAGTACGAGTATTAGTATGAGTATGAGTATGAGTATGAGTATGAGTATGAGTATGAGTTTAAGTATGAGTATGAGTATGAGTATGAGTATGAGTATGTGCATGAGTATGAGTATGTGTATGAGTATGAGTATGAGTATGAGTATGAGTATGAGTATGAGGATGAGTATGAGTATGAGTATGAGTATGTGTATGAGTATGAGTATGAGTATGAGTATGAGTATGAGTATGAGTATGAGTATGAGTATGAGTATGATATAGAGTATGAGTATGTGTATGAGTATGAGTATGAGTATGAGTATAAGTATGAGTATGAGTATGAGTGTGAGTATGAGTATGAGTATGAGTATGAGTATGAGTATGAGTATGAGTATGAGTATGAGAATGAGTATGAGTATGAGAATGAGTATGAGTATGAGTATGAGCATGAGCATGAGCATGAGTATGAGTATGTGCATGAGTATGAGTATGTGTATGAGTATGAGTATGAGTTTGAGTATGAGTATGAGTATGAGTATGAGTATAAGTATGAGAATGAGTATGAGTGTGAGTATGAGAATGAGTATGAGTATGTGTATGAGTATGAGTATGAGTATGAGTATGAGTATGAGTATGAGTATAAGTATGAGTATGAGTATGAGTATGAGTATAAGTATTAGTATGAGTATGAGTACGAGTATTAGTATGAGTATGAGTATGAGTATGAGTATGAGTATGAGTATGAGTTTAAGTATGAGTATGAGTATGAGTATGAGTATGAGTATGAGTATGTGCATGAGTATGAGTATGTGTATGAGTATGAGTATGAGTATGAGTATGAGTATGAGTATGAGGATGAGTATGAGTATGAGTATGAGTATGTGTATGAGTATGAGTATGAGTATGAGTATGAGTATGAGTATGAGTATGAGTATGAGTATGATATAGAGTATGAGTATGTGTATGAGTATGAGTATGAGTATGAGTATAAGTATGAGTATGAGTATGAGTGTGAGTATGAGTATGAGTATGAGTATGAGTATGAGTATGAGTATGAGTATGAGTATGAGAATGAGTATGAGTATGAGAATGAGTATGAGTATGAGTATGAGCATGAGCATGAGCATGAGTATGAGTATGTGCATGAGTATGAGTATGTGTATGAGTATGAGTATGAGTTTGAGTATGAGTATGAGTATGAGTATGAGTATAAGTATGAGAATGAGTATGAGTGTGAGTATGAGAATGAGTATGAGTATGTGTATGAGTATGAGTATGAGTATGAGTATGAGTATGAGTATGAGTATGAGTATAAGTATGAGTATGAGTATGAGTATGAGTGTGAGTATGAGTATGAGTATGAGTATGAGTATGAGTATGAGTATGAGTATGAGTATGAGAATGAGTATGAGTATGAGAATGAGTATGAGTATGAGTATGAGCATGAGCATGAGCATGAGTATGAGTATGTGCATGAGTATGAGTATGTGTATGAGTATGAGTATGAGTTTGAGTATGAGTATGAGTATGAGTATAAGTATGAGAATGAGTATGAGTGTGAGTATGAGAATGAGTATGAGTATGTGTATGAGTATGAGTATGAGTATGAGTATGAGTATGAGTATGAGTATGAGTATGAGTATGAGTATGAGTATGAGTATGAGTATGAGTATGAGTATGAGTATGAGTATAAGTATGAGTATGAGTATGAGTATGAGTATGAGTATAAGTATTAGTATGAGTATGAGTACGAGTACGAGTACGAGTATGCGTATGAGTTTGAGTTTGGGTATGAGTATGATTATGAGTATGAGTATGAGGATGAGTATGAGTATGAGTATGAGTATGAGTATGAGTATGAGTATGAGTATAAGTATGAGTATGAGTATGAGTATGAGTTTAAGTATGAGTATGAGTATGAGAATGCGTATGAGTATGCGTATGAGTATGGGTATGAGTATGAGTATGAGTATGAGTATGTGCATGAGTATGAGTATGTGTATGAGTATGAGTATGAGTATGAGTATGAGTATGAGTATAAGTATTAGTATGAGTATGAGTACGAATATTAGTATGAGTATGAGTATGAGTATGAGTTTAAGTATGAGTATGAGTACGAGTATGCGTATGAATATGAGTATGAGTATGAGTATGAGTATGGGTATGAGTATGAGTATGAGTATGAGACTGAGTATAAGTATGAGCATGAGCATGAGCATGAGTATGAGTATGAGTATGAGTATGAGTATGAGTATGAGTATGAGTATGAGAATGAGTATGAGTATGAGTATGAGTATGAGTATGAGTATGAGTATGAGTATGAGTATGAGTATAAGTATGAGTATGAGTATGAGTATGAGTGTGAGTATGAGTATGAGTATGAGTATGAGTATGAGTATGAGTATGAGTATGAGTATGAGTATGAGTATGAGTATGAGTATGAGTATGAGTATGAGTATGAGTATGAGTATGAGAATGAGTATGAGTACGAGAATGAGTATGAGTATGAGTATGAGTATGAGCATGAGTATGAGTATGAGTATGAGTATGAGTATGAGTATGAGTATGAGTATGAGTATGAGTATGAGTATGAGTATGACTATGAGTATGAGTATGAGTGTAAGAATTAGTATGAGTATGAGTAGGAGTACGAGTACGAGTACGAGTATGCGTATGAGTATGAGTATGAGTATGAGTATGAGTTTAAGTATGAGTATGAGTATAAGAATTAGTATGAGTATGAGTATGAGCATGAGCATGAGCATGAGTATGAGTATGAGTGTGAGTATGAGTATGAGTATGAGTATGAGTATGAGTATGAGTATGAGTATGAGTATGAGTATGAGTATGAGTATGAGTATGAGTACGAGTATAAGTATGAGAATGAGTATGAGTATGAGTATGAGTATGGGTATGAGTATGTGTATGAGTATGAGTATGAGTATGAGTATGAGTATGAGAATGAGTATGAGTATGAGTATGAGGATGAGTATGAGTATGAGTATGAGTATGAGTATGAGTATGAGTATGAGTGTGAGTATGAGTATGAGTATGAGTATGAGTATGAGTATGAGTATGAGTATGAGTATGAGTATGAGTATGAGTATGAGTATGAGTACGAGTATAAGTATGAGAATGAGTATGAGTATGAGTATGAGTATGGGTATGAGTATGTGTATGAGTATGAGTATGAGTATGAGTATGAGTATGAGTATGAGAATGAGTATGAGTATGAGTATGAGGATGAGTATGAGTATGAGTATGAGTATGAGTATGAGTATGAGTATGAGTATAAGTATGAGTATGAGTATGAGTATGAGTTTAAGTAAGAGTATGAGTATGAGAATGCGTATGAGTATGCGTATGAGTATGGGTATGAGTATGAGTATGAGTATGAGTATGTGCATGAGTATGAGTATGAGTATGAGTATGAGTATGAGTATGAGTATAAGTATGAGTATGAGTATGAGTATGAGTGTGAGTATGAGTATGAGTATGAGTATGAGTATGAGTATGAGTATGAGTATGAGTGTGAGTATGAGTATGAGTATGAGTATGAGTATGAGTATGAGTATGAGTATGAGTATGAGAATGAGTATGAGTATGAGAATGAGTATGAGTATGAGTATGAGCATGAGCATGAGCATGAGTATGAGTATGTGCATGAGTATGAGTATGTGTATGAGTATGAGTATGAGTTTGAGTATGAGTATGAGTATGAGTATGAGTATAAGTATGAGAATGAGTATGAGTGTGAGTATGAGAATGAGTATGAGTATGTGTATGAGTATGAGTATGAGTATGAGTATGAGTATGAGTATGAGTATGAGTATAAGTATGAGTATGAGTATGAGTATGAGTGTGAGTATGAGTATGAGTATGAGTATGAGTATGAGTATGAGTATGAGTATGAGTATGAGAATGAGTATGAGTATGAGAATGAGTATGAGTATGAGTATGAGCATGAGCATGAGCATGAGTATGAGTATGTGCATGAGTATGAGTATGTGTATGAGTATGAGTATGAGTTTGAGTATGAGTATGAGTATGAGTATAAGTATGAGAATGAGTATGAGTGTGAGTATGAGAATGAGTATGAGTATGTGTATGAGTATGAGTATGAGTATGAGTATGAGTATGAGTATGAGTATGAGTATGAGTATGAGTATGAGTATGAGTATGAGTATGAGTATGAGTATGAGTATAAGTATGAGTATGAGTATGAGTATGAGTATGAGTATAAGTATTAGTATGAGTATGAGTACGAGTACGAGTACGAGTATGCGTATGAGTTTGAGTTTGGGTATGAGTATGATTATGAGTATGAGTATGAGGATGAGTATGAGTATGAGTATGAGTATGAGTATGAGTATGAGTATAAGTATGAGTATGAGTATGAGTATGAGTTTAAGTATGAGTATGAGTATGAGAATGCGTATGAGTATGCGTATGAGTATGGGTATGAGTATGAGTATGAGTATGAGTATGTGCATGAGTATGAGTATGTGTATGAGTATGAGTATGAGTATGAGTATGAGTATGAGTATAAGTATTAGTATGAGTATGAGTACGAATATTAGTATGAGTATGAGTATGAGTATGAGTATGAGTTTAAGTATGAGTATGAGTACGAGTATGCGTATGAATATGAGTATGAGTATGAGTATGAGTATGGGTATGAGTATGAGTATGAGTATGAGACTGAGTATAAGTATGAGCATGAGCATGAGCATGAGTATGAGTATGAGTATGAGTATGAGTATGAGTATGAGTATGAGTATGAGAATGAGTATGAGTATGAGTATGAGTATGAGTATGAGTATGAGTATGAGTATGAGTATGAGTATAAGTATGAGTATGAGTATGAGTATGAGTGTGAGTATGAGTATGAGTATGAGTATGAGTATGAGTATGAGTATGAGTATGAGTATGAGTATGAGTATGAGTATGAGTATGAGTATGAGTATGAGTATGAGTATGAGTATGAGTATGAGTATGAGAATGAGTATGAGTACGAGAATGAGTATGAGTATGAGTATGAGTATGAGCATGAGTATGAGTATGAGTATGAGTATGAGTATGAGTATGAGTATGAGTATGAGTATGAGTATGAGTATGAGTATGAGTATGACTATGAGTATGAGTATGAGTATGAGTATGAGTATGAGTTTAAGTATGAGTATGAGTGTGAGTATGAGAATGAGTATGAGTATGTGTATGAGTATGAGTATGAGTATGAGTATGAGTATGAGTATGAGTATGAGTATGAGTATGAGTATGAGTATAAGTATGAGTATGAGTATGAGTATGAGTATAAGTATAAGTATTAGTATGAGTATGAGTACGAGTATTAGTATGAGTATGAGTATGAGTATGAGTATGAGTATGAGTATGAGTATGAGTATGAGTATGAGTATGAGTATGAGTATGAGTATGAGTATGAGTATGAGTATGAGTATGAGTATGAGTATGAGTATGAGTATGAGTATGAGTATGAGTATGAGTATGAGTATGAGTATGAGTATGAGTATAAGTATTAGTATGAGTATGAGTACGAATATTAGTATGAGTATGAGTATGAGTATGAGTATGAGTTTAAGTATGAGTATGAGTACGAGTATGCGTATGAATATGAGTATGAGTATGAGTATGAGTATGGGTATGAGTATGAGTATGAGTATGAGACTGAGTATAAGTATGAGCATGAGCATGAGCATGAGTATGAGTATGAGTATGAGTATGAGTATGAGTATGAGTATGAGTATGAGAATGAGTATGAGTATGAGTATGAGTATGAGTATGAGTATGAGTATGAGTATGAGTATGAGTATAAGTATGAGTATGAGTATGAGTATGAGTGTGAGTATGAGTATGAGTATGAGTATGAGTATGAGTATGAGTATGAGTATGAGTATGAGTATGAGTATGAGTATGAGTATGAGTATGAGTATGAGTATGAGTATGAGTATGAGTATGAGAATGAGTATGAGTACGAGAATGAGTATGAGTATGAGTATGAGTATGAGCATGAGTATGAGTATGAGTATGAGTATGAGTATGAGTATGAGTATGAGTATGAGTATGAGTATGAGTATGAGTATGAGTATGAGTATGACTATGAGTATGAGTATGAGTATAAGAATTAGTATGAGTATGAGTAGGAGTACGAGTACGAGTACGAGTATGCGTATGAGTATGAGTATGAGTATGAGTATGAGTTTAAGTATGAGTATGAGTATAAGAATTAGTATGAGTATGAGTATGAGCATGAGCATGAGCATGAGTATGAGTATGAGTGTGAGTATGAGTATGAGTATGAGTATGAGTATGAGTATGAGTATGAGTATGAGTATGAGTATGAGTATGAGTATGAGTATGAGTATGAGTACGAGTATAAGTATGAGAATGAGTATGAGTATGAGTATGAGTATGGGTATGAGTATGTGTATGAGTATGAGTATGAGTATGAGTATGAGTATGAGTATGAGAATGAGTATGAGTATGAGAATGAGTATGAGTATGAGTATGAGTATGAGTATGAGTTTAAGTATGAGTATGAGTATGAGAATGCGTATGAGTATGAGTATGAGTATGAGTATGAGTATAAGTATGAGTATGAGTTTAAGTATGAGTATGAGTACGAGTATGCGTATGAGTATGAGTATGAGTATGAGTATAAGTATGAGTATGAGTATGAGTATGAGTGTGAGTATGAGTATGAGTATGAGTATGAGTATGAGTATGAGTATGAGTATGAGTATGAGAATGGGTATGAGAATGAGAATGAGTATGAGTATGAGTATGAGCATGAGCATGAGCATGAGTATGAGTATGTGCATGAGTATGGGTATGTGTATGAGTATGAGTATGAGTTTGAGTATGAGTATGAGTATGAGTATAAGTATGAGAATGAGTATGAGTGTGAGTATGAGAATGAGTATGAGTATGTGTATGAGTATGAGTATGAGTATGAGTATGAGTATGAGTATGAGTATGAGTATGAGTATGAGTATGAGTATAAGTATGAGTATGAGTATGAGTATGAGTATAAGTATAAGTATTAGTATGAGTATGAGTACGAGTATTAGTATGAGTATGAGTATGAGTATGAGTATGAGTATGAGTTTAAGTATGAGTATGAGTATGAGTATGAGTATGAGTATGAGTATGAGTATGAGTATGAGTATGAGTATGAGTATGAGTATGAGTATGAGTATGAGTATGAGTATGAGTATGAGTATGAGTATGAGTATGAGTATGAGTATGAGTATGAGTATGAGTATGAGAATGAGTATGAGTACGAGAATGAGTATGAGTATGAGTATGAGCATGAGCATGAGCATGAGTATGAGTATGAGTATGAGTATGAGTATGAGTATGAGTATAAGTATGAGCATGAGCATGAGTATGAGTATGAGTATGAGTATGAGTATGAGTATGAGTATGTGTATAAGTATGAGTATGAGTATGAGTATGAGTGTGAGTATGAGTATGAGTATGAGTATGAGTATGAGTATGAGTATGAGTATGAGTATGAGTATGAGTATGAGTATGAGTATGAGAATGAGTATGAGTATGAGAATGAGTATGAGTATGAGTATGAGCATGAGCATGAGCATGAGTATGAGTATGTGCATGAGTATGAGTATGTGTATGAGTATGAGTATGAGTTTGAGTTTGAGTATGAGTATGAGTATGAGTATGAGTATAAGTATGAGAATGAGTATGAGTGTGAGTATGAGAATGAGTATGAGTATGTGTATGAGTATGAGTATGAGTATGAGTATGAGTATGAGTATGTGTATGAGTATGAGTATGAGTATGAGTATGAGTATGAGTATGAGTATGAGTATATGTATGAGTATGAGTATGAGTATGAGTATGAGTATGAGTATAAGTATTAGTATGAGTATGAGTACGAGTATTAGTATGAGTATGAGTATGAGTATGAGTATGAGTATGAGTATGAGTATGAGTATAAGTATGAGTATGAGTTTGAGTATGAGTATGAGTATGAGTATAAGTATGAGAATGAGTATGAGTATGATATAGAGTATGAGTATGTGTATGAGTATGAGTATGAGTATGAGTATAAGTATGAGTATGAGTATGAGTATGAGTGTGAGTATGAGTATGAGTATGAGTATGAGTATGAGTATGAGTATGAGTATGAGAATGAGTATGAGTATGAGAATGAGTATGAGTATGAGTATGAGCATGAGCATGAGCATGAGTATGAGTATGTGCATGAGTATGAGTATGTGTATGAGTATGAGTATGAGTTTGAGTATGAGTATGAGTATGAGTATAAGTATGAGAATGAGTATGAGTGTGAGTATGAGAATGAGTATTAGTATGTGTATGAGTATGAGTATGAGTATGAGTATGAGTATAAGTATTAGTATGAGTATGAGTACGAGTATTAGAATGAGTATGAGTATGAGTATGAGTATGAGTATGAGTTTAAGTATGAGTATGAGTATGAGTATGAGTATGAGTATGAGTATGTGCATGAGTATGAGTATGTGTATGAGTATGAGTACGAGTATGAGTATGAGTATGAGTATGAGTATGAGGATGAGTATGAGTATGAGTATGAGTATGTGTATGAGTATGAGTATGAGTATGAGTATGAGTATGAGTATGAGTATGAGTATGAGTATGAGTATGAGTATGAGTATGAGTATGAGTATGAGAATGAGTATGAGTACGAGAATGAGTATGAGTATGAGTATGAGCATGAGCATGAACATGAGTATGAGTATGAGTATGAGTATGAGTATGAGTATGAGTATAAGTATGAGCATGAGCATGAGTATGAGTATGAGTATGAGTATGAGTATGAGTATGAGTATGAGTATGAGTATAAGTATGAGTATGAGTATGAGTATGAGTGTGAGTATGAGTATGAGTATGAGTATGAGTATGAGTATGAGTATGAGTATGAGTATGAGTATGAGTATGAGTATGAGTATGAGTATGAGAATGAGTATGAGTATGAGAATGAGTATGAGTATGAGTATGAGCATGAGCATGAGCATGAGTATGAGTATGTGCATGAGTATGAGTATGTGTATGAGTATGAGTATGAGTTTGAGTTTGAGTATGAGTATGAGTATGAGTATGAGTATAAGTATGAGAATGAGTATGAGTGTGAGTATGAGAATGAGTATGAGTATGTGTATGAGTATGAGTATGAGTATGAGTATGAGTATGAGTATGTGTATGAGTATGAGTATGAGTATGAGTATGAGTATGAGTATGAGTATGAGTATAAGTATGAGTATGAGTATGAGTATGAGTATGAGTATGAGTATAAGTATTAGTATGAGTATGAGTACGAGTATTAGTATGAGTATGAGTATGAGTATGAGTATGAGTATGAGTATGAGTATGAGTATGAGTATAAGTATGAGTATGAGTTTGAGTTTGAGTATGAGTATGAGTATGAGTATAAGTATGAGAATGAGTATGAGTATGATATAGAGTATGAGTATGTGTATGAGTATGAGTATGAGTATGAGTATAAGTATGAGTATGAGTATGAGTATGAGTGTGAGTATGAGTATGAGTATGAGTATGAGTATGAGTATGAGTATGAGTATGAGAATGAGTATGAGTATGAGAATGAGTATGAGTATGAGTATGAGCATGAGCATGAGCATGAGTATGAGTATGTGCATGAGTATGAGTATGTGTATGAGTATGAGTATGAGTTTGAGTATGAGTATGAGTATGAGTATAAGTATGAGAATGAGTATGAGTGTGAGTATGAGAATGAGTATGAGAATGAGTATGAGTGTGAGTATGAGAATGAGTATGAGTATGTGTATGAGTATGAGTATGAGTATGAGTATGAGTATAAGTATTAGTATGAGTATGAATACGAGTATTAGAATGAGTATGAGTATGAGTATGAGTATGAGTTTAAGTATGAGTATGAGTATGAGTATGAGTATGAGTATGTGCATGAGTATGAGTATGTGTATGAGTATGAGAATGCGTATGAGTATGAGTATGAGTATAAGAATTAGTATGAGTATGAGTATGAGCATGAGCATGAGCATGAGTATGAGTATGATTATGAGTGTGAGTATGAGTATGAGTATGAGTATGAGTATGAGTATGAGTATGAGTATGAGTATGAGTATGAGTATGAGTATGAGTATGAGTATGAGTACGAGTATGCGTATGAATATGAGTATGAGTATGAGTATGGGTATGAGTATGAGTATGAGTATGAGTATGAGTATGAGTATGAGTATGAGTATGAGTATGAGTATGAGTATGAGAATGAGTATGAGTATGAGTATGAGCATGAGCATGAGCATGAGTATGAGTATGAGTATGAGTATGAGTATGAGTATGAGTATGAGTATGAGTATGAGTATGAGTATAAGTATTAGTATGAGTACGAGTACGAGTACGAGTATGCGTATGAGTTTGAGTTTGAGTATGAGTATGATCCCACACAGCACACGGCGCCTTAAAGGCGCCTGTTTTCGGCCTGTTTTAGGCTTGAGCGCCTGAGCGTCCGGATTTGTAACAAGGCGCCTGTAAGGCGCCTTTGGGACGCCGTGTAACTACACTGGCGCCATCTGTACAAAGTTTCACAGGCGCCTTACAGGCGTCTATAAGGCACCGAAAAGGCGCCTTTTGAGGGACTGTCGACGGCCTTATAGGCGCCTTATAGGCGCCTTTTTGGCGTCGTCAGTCGTGTACCTGCACTAACTCCATCTATACAACGTCGTCTATACTATGAGATGCATTTCAGTCTTAAAGGGTATTTCAGCGAAAGTGTATTACCGACTCCTAATTTGAAGACTGGACGTAGCGCCCTCTGCTTATAGACAGCGTGCAATTCAAGAACTACTCTAAAATGTATCGAAATGTTGAAAGATTTGTTTGGAGCGAGAGTTTGAAACGGGCGGCAGGTGTAGAGACGTGTACGTGCGTTAGAGGTGTACGAATTTATTTCCGAAAATCTATGCGGGGAGTGTGGAGTCATATGGACCCGAATATAGTACATCCTGAGAATTTGTATTTTATCGGGTCTAAATTAGGCTAAAAGCATTGGGACGGTGTTGAAGACGGTTATCGATACGATTAAAATAAAATTAACTTTGATAAGAATATATTTCCATTTATTTCATTTCAGTACACTACAAATTATATCATCCACTGCATTACACTATGTGTGTTTACAAATATTGAAAAACTACAATATTATTATTCTATGTGTTATAAATTATAAATTAAATTATTATATTTCTATAATCAAATTACTGGTGCGTGCATGCGCGAAATGACTATAGAATGCACTTACAATAAGTTGTGAATACACCTGTAGTTGGTTGGAATATACGAAGCAGAGTATACACAGTGTACACAGAATACACATATCGCATACGCACTTAAAATATATGTAGGTATCACATATCGGATTTTATGGAATATACAGTAGTGATAGAGTAGTAGATACACCACACAGTGGCAGACAAACGTATACATATACACTTTTTAAAATCGCATAACTTTTTACAAAAAGTGAGCTAAACGAGTTCGGTTTTTTTAGAAGTTAGAAAGATCGGTTTACTATGTATAATAGATATGTCGTTTATTCGCCGTTTTGAACAATTGGAATTTTCGAAATAACAAGAAAAAAAACGGTTTTTCAAAGTTTTTTATGTGAGCTTATAATGAAAATTTAAAAAATTCCCTTTCTAGATTCAAGTAAGATATACGCATACTAAAAATTTCATTTAAATCGGTTAGCTACAATCGCTGAGCTACAAACGCTTAAAGATCGCAGAATAAGGTCGAAATCGCTGGTACATGCCGAGGGCACGGATTTTGAAATACTGTCATGTTAAGGTGTCATTCTGGTTAGCGCGCCGATAAATTAAGCGAATTTCAGGAATTTATTGCGAAGATAGGAATTATAGTAATGTAATAAAATTTTTTTCTATTGATTAAACTACATTTCTACAGCAAATAAATAATATAAAAGTAATCAAATTATTGCTTTTAAAATGGTTTCTGGAGGCGATTTCGATGACATGTTTAAAAATTTATGCTTCGCTCGTGCAGGTGATTTCAGCAGTCGGACTTATCTGAAATCAAAAATACAAACATATTCTTTATCAATATGACTGTCGCTACGGCTCGAACTAGACTAAATGATTTATCCATAAAATTAACAAAATGGCGGGTAAAATACAAGAATAAATGTATTTCGTAATATTTTATGTGCTATTTTCGATTTTAAAAGTAGGTTAGACTCAACAGAAATACTTAGTTGTAATCCCGGCCAAAGGCATAGGTGTGCAGAATAAGCAGTTCAATTTATAAAGCAATCGGTTCGATGAATTTTGAAATTTTACCTGCACCATGTGAAAAAATGACGTTTCGAGAAAAACGCGTTCAAAGTTTTCATCTATGGTGGTCGAGCCTCAGCGCTCCCTACAAAATGCCTATGTAGAAGCTAAAATAATTGGAATTTTTCAATGAAAATTTAACAGTACATTCTATTTAATGACAAAAACATTATTACACTATTTCAATACTTGTGTGAGACCAGTCCTGTAACGCGATTGACCCGATTGCAGAGCTTGCAACTATAGATAGCGCTCTCACAGAATTTACCAATACACATATGCGCTTTACCATGGATATACTTTGTTGATCGTAGCAGAATGTTGCTCCAACTTTGATGTCTGGGGAAGGCAGCGACTCTCCTATCAATGTTGCGCTTCTTCCAGGCTCGTGAACGATGCTTTACTGCGGGATGTTTATCGCACTTCATTGGGAGAGGCGGCCAGGATCCGCTTTCATCGACAGTCAGGCCGCACTGCTACTTTTTTTTTTTTTTTTTTTTTTTTTTACGTGGGGAAAATGCATTACGCACACCCGGCGAGATGTTGTGTGCCGGGTAGTGTGGGACTCCTTGCAGGTGTCGGTCCCACAAGTTTACCCACTAAAAACCACCACGACTCCCCTCAATCATCTAAATTCTAAATTTTGGAAAGGTATGAATATTGAATCAACAAGAAAACCTCGAAATCTGAATGTTGTTGTCATCATAAAGACATCATAAAGACAGAATTTACATATACCAGAAACATTGGACAAGTATTTTATTTGCATGTCGGAAGAGTGGAGTGAAGTAGAGGGAAAATTTTAACGTTATCTGAAGTTTCGAATTTCACACATTTATGCACTATTTCCGCTACACTAAAAATTTGACGAGGACCCATGTTATTGGATGGCGTTTGATAAATTCCTAATTCGGAGGACTCACAGGGATCACTATAAAAATCTATCAATTGTAAAAATTTTCGGCCTATTATTTTATGCTGGTTTTCATGAACGATAATATTTTCTACAATAACAATGCTGCCATCATTGAGACGGCAGCAATTGTTAGGGTGCCGGTTCTGTAAAATAAAATTGCTGAAACTAATACGTTTAAATTGCTTCGCGTTATTAATACCGTCTATTATTGGACCACGAAAATGTTCCTTTTGGAAAATCGGATATACGGGGGAACTATTTAATGCTTCTATATTAAAATGAGACTTTTCTAATTGGCGTTTCACAAGCTGTTGCAAGGGTTTCTCACTCTTCCTAATACATTTTTTAATACTTTGCAAAAAGTTTTCAAACGGAAAGCAACTAAAATTATCAACAGGTCCGTGATTTCTGACATCGTCTACCAAGTGTAGCAAATTGTGAATATTATGGGATACGTGTTTTGAGCCATATAACGATTCGAAAGTTTCAACAAAATATTTTAATAACTTTACCGCATAATTTAGATGAATAAAATATTTCCTGTGCGATAAAATGAGAAATGCAGTGTGCAGTGTAAGAAAATGTATATATCTGTCATCATCTATATTTTTTAATAAAACTACTGGCCCGGTGTACATTAAAAATTGACGCAATTCAGTTGCTTTCCACCGTTTTAAAATACACAAGCTTCGAGGTTTTCTCGTGAATTCTCTTGGCATGCTGGTAGATATTTCTATTAACGCTAGTGATATGTTGCATTGAGCTTGAAGTGAAATTCTGGTCTTGGGTTTGCCACAACACCACAGATTGAGCAACTTTTTCACTACACCCAGACAAATCAGGTGCATATAATCTAACGGAAACGAATTGATCATATGGATGCCAGGAATTCTCTCTATAATCGACGTTCCAGTATGATGATGTGGGTCAGATTTGCATCTGAAATCATCATCAGTCCTTAAACGGAGATTATTTGTCCCAGGAAAGCACGTTCTCTTAGCTATATTTTTACCTACTATATGGCATTTGGTGCACGAAGAATAGCCGGCATGGCCTCTTGTATATTTAAGAAAGGACTTTGCAGGTACGTCGCAAATAAATGATTTTATTTTTAAATTATACAAATGGTCGTTAATATAAATTCCGTTATTAATTAAATGTATGGCTTCTTTGGCGAAATCTTCGAGAAAAATATTGGCATCTTTGGGTTTTTCATACCCATGATATGTGCCAATCATAGATACTTCATTGCATCCCGCAATGCAGGCTAAAATCGGGTAGACTTGACTTTTGGAACTTTTACAAAGCGGTAAACCGTCCACATTGATATTGATAAAAATTGTATTGTTTTCGATATGGGATAAATCTACGGACTGAACGAGTTTTAAAACGCTGGATTCTAAACCAAAATGGTAATACTGACCTGGATCGACACATTTAATCTGTACATTCCTGGGAGTTTTTAAAAGAGTCCTGGCATCCGCGGGTAAAGGACTTGAAATTGATCTCTTTAAAATGGGTAATAAATCGTTAATGGCTTTATGAGTAATATTATGTTTTATAGCCCACTCTGCTAATGAATTGGATAAATTGGGACTATCGGTGGTCTTAGAATTTCCGAATGTGGCGAAATTTTCAATTTCCTCCACATTCTCACGGAATCTTACATCACTCTGAGTGATATTAACAGAAGGTTGAGAATTAATGCCAGGTGAAATGGCATTTGTAGTGGTACTGAGATTGGAAGATGATGATTGAGAAACTGACTGTGAACAACTAGTGCCAGGTGGGAGTGAATGTGGGAAAGTAGCATCTGATGATGTTGTGGCTCGGATTTCCTGAAGGAACTTATTTTGAGATCTCTTGGCACGCATATAGTACTTCTGTAATTTTATTTTGCCAGTCATTATTGCGGTAAAAAGGAAATAGATAGAACTGACTGTATAGATGGGAAGAGAATAGCGTAATATAAGCAAATGGATATAGAACTTACCTGTAATAAAACCGGTCCTTGTATATCCTTGAATGTTAAAGAAACCCTTTGCCTTCGACGGTTCAGCAGTAACTACCGTGGCGCGTGCAGTGAAGCCAGAATCGTGGGTTTTCGCCCACGAGCGCTACCCCCACTCCACGATCAAACGTACCCCCCCCCCTCCAGTGCCTGTACCGCACCACACAAGCATACCCGTGCCTCCATCCGTGTGCCGTACGCGCTGCCTGGCCCCGGCGCTCTCCGGCGAGAATTCGTTTTCCCGACATCGAAGCGCTTGGGTCGCAAGCAAAAAGTCATGAGTTCAAATCCCGGTGCGGATATTCTACTTTTTTTCTTTACTTATTCTCTAATTTCTCTTCCTATATTCTCAAAAGACTAAAGACTTGAAAACTGTTAATTTATAAACCATTTTCGAAGCTTGATTTGTTGCAAAAGATGCGATCTCCTTCTGGCTTGTACCGTACCATCATCACAAGCGTACCCTACCTTCTGTCCGTGTGCCGCGCTGCCGGGCCGGCGGCGCTCTTCGCCAAGAATTCATTTCACCAAAGTCCTAGAGCTTGGGTCGCAAACGGAAAGTCCGAGGTTCAAATTCCGGTGCGAATATTCTACTTTTTTCATTAATTATTCTCTAACTTCTCTTTCTATATTTTCAGTAGAATAAAAACTTTAAAACTGTTAATTTACAAAGCATTTTCGCAGCTGGCTAATGTACGATGTTGGTCTTCTGCCTTTTTTTTTGTACATAAACAGAAATAATTCCTTGAAATGCTACTTACAAAATAAGCTGCTTTCTAGGATGGACTCTATAAAATTCACGTCAGAACGAACAGTTACAGAATCGGTGATTTCCGTTTCAGGTAAGCGAGCCGCCCGCTCCGCTATTACGGTCGGCTTACCACTCGCACCCCGGATTACTGTAATGAGGTTCGAAAACAATATCGACTGGTCCCGTACCCGTCGCAATCATGTCATTTATACCTACAGAAGAGTTTTATTAACCCACTCTTGGCCAACGACACTCTTTTCGTGTTAATCAGGTTTATACGTATCTGCTTATTTGCTTCTTGATTATTTACGAAAATGAATTCCATCTATGTTGTACGCACATCCTTAAAAGCCAGAAATGAGACGAGTTGTAGTATGACTGTCGACGATAGGCATCTCGCTCTTATGTCGGGAGATCGTTTGTACGAGAGTTTGTCTAATCCCCAACAATATAAACAACTCACCATCCATGCCTGTTGGAACATATAGCTCCGACAGCCTCAGCACATTTTACCGATCTCTTTCTTGTACAGTAATTTACGAAACATTTACAATAATATTGCAGTGGTGCTATCACAGCTTCTACGCGTATCACACTTTCCCGAACCTTTATATCCGTGGAGTAGAGGTTTCGACCGCTACGTCCATCATTCACACCAATCCTATCCATTCTATCCATCTCGACCTATCCTTATTCTCTCCTGATGGAAGAAGCCCACCACCTTCTCGTGGTTTCCATCGAGCAATGGCACAATTTTCGTAAATAATCAAGAAGCAAATAAGCAGATACGTATAAACCTGATTAACACGAAAAGAGTGTCGTTGGCCAAGAGTGGGTTAATAAAACTCTTCTGTAGGTATAAATGACATGATTGCGACGGGTACGGGACCAGTCGATATTGTTTTCGAACCTCATTACAGTAATCCGGGGTGCGAGTGGTAAGCCGACCGTAATAGCGGAGCGGGCGGCTCGCTTACCTGAAACGGAAATCACCGATTCTGTAACTGTTCGTTCTGACGTGAATTTTATAGAGTCCATCCTAGAAAGCAGCTTATTTTGTAAGTAGCATTTCAAGGAATTATTTCTGTTTATGTACAAAAAAAAAGGCAGAAGACCAACATCGTACATTAGCCAGCTGCGAAAATGCTTTGTAAATTAACAGTTTTAAAGTTTTTATTCTACTGAAAATATAGAAAGAGAAGTTAGAGAATAATTAATGAAAAAAGTAGAATATTCGCACCGGAATTTGAACCTCGGACTTTCCGTTTGCGACCCAAGCTCTAGGACTTTGGTGAAATGAATTCTTGGCGAAGAGCGCCGCCGGCCCGGCAGCGCGGCACACGGACAGAAGGTAGGGTACGCTTGTGATGATGGTACGGTACAAGCCAGAAGGAGATCGCATCTTTTGCAACGAAGAGCCCCTCAATTGACGAGTGGCATAAGTTTTACCAAGTCCCAAAATATTATGTTGCAATTACGTATTAACGTGTCAAACGTCAAACTTAACCCCAAAAAAGATAAAAGAGGCATTGCCTCTTACCGATGATATATCACTTTCATCAATCAATCACCGATCGTCCACCACCACATGCGCAGTATCATGCACCCCCCTTACTTACACGAGCTTAGGCCCCGCAGCTTAGTGCTCCGTCCATTTAATTCTTAGGTCCATGATCCACACGCGAAAAATACTTACCTGTGGGCGTCTGGTTTGCCAGATGTGTAGCTTGGCTATAGCCCGACTCACTCAGTACCTCGGGGGAAAAACCCGAGAGTATGCCGAAAATCATAAAGTCCTTTTACCTGAGAACGGAGGCACGATAGCGACGAAAGTCGAAATCCCTGAAAAACGGCACGGTGTCGACTGCCCCTTATCGACATATCTGGTAGACAAATGTTTCCCAACGAACGCTTCGAGAACAAACGATTGCCTAGTCGCAAAGAAACGAAGAAATTTCGCTTAAAAAATACCAAATTTCCAGCTGTAAATCGCCTGCATCACCAGGACTGTTTAGCTTACGCACCCCCTTTCGAAGCCAGATACCGTAAAACTCTCGAAAGTAGAACAGCATGGGCCCATCCGCCCTTGACTATATTTATACCTATTAATAATCACGTTGATTGGAACAATGATGCAATCAAACTTCAAACTTATATAATGATAAAAGTAATAATATTTAATTAAAAAGTAATACTGGAAATAACCCATGTTTTTCAACGTTCGCCGTTAAAAAGTACCGAGGCAATTTTGAGGTACATATAACTTGCAGTGACAAAGTTTTTCCTTAATATACAAGGAAGATTTTCACCAATTTTCACAATGATTAATAAATAATTGTAGAAAATATATCGATATATATATAAATCTCACGCGCCACCAACAGCCGCGTCTAATGCGCTACATACCTAGCAGATTTAGCACTCGCGTTGACTGTTGGTGGCGCGCGAAATTTATATATATCGACATATCTTCTACAATTATTTATTAATCAGTGTGAAAATTGTTGAAAATCTTCCTTGTATATTAAGGAAAAACTTTGTCACTGCAAGTTATATGTACCTCAAAATTGCCTCGGTACTTTTTAACGGCGAACGTTGAAAAACATGGGTTATTTCCAGTATTACTTTTTAATTAAATATTAGTTCCTTTTTTTAACATAAGGGTTTTGTGCATACATTTCACGGCTCCGCTAGAGTTACCTGAAGTTATGTTTTAAGTCTCATAACGATCCCTTAATATTTACTCAAGTTATCGCAATTTATGCTTAAAGAAATAATGATTTTGAACGATGAAAAATTCTTTGTTTCAAATTTTTACCTCGAATAGTAATGATTGGATAAACAAACTGTAAATAGAAGAAAGGTGTGTCGTGACGAGCTTTACAACACTATATTTTTTAAAATTCAGTTTAATAACATTTAATTTTCCAATCTTTCTTAGCGTTTGGACAATGATTCTTCCCATTTTCCAGCGCTAGTCCCCTTATTGCATCTAACCCTTCGATTAACAATTACTTCCGCGGTAGGTACAGTCCACAGTGTATTTGGACGCTAAATGAGGTGTGATATTCCCTGGACAGTTTAAACTTTTGCCCACCAAAAAAAACGGGTTTTCGGCCCACTTTGCGCCGCACGCAAAGACGCCTAGACCTGACCTGTGATTTTTCCAATGTTAGCGGGCTCGCGCCACCGACGACCCTCACGATTTCCTGTCTCTGCTTATTATCACCCCCCTGTGACTCAGGTCGTTGCCAACACGTGCAACGCAGATTTGCGGAAAAGACGGTCGGTCACTGCGAGGTGAAAGTTTTAAGACTCAACCCCTTGAAACACAAACTCTCCTTAATTTCACGTGAACGACGTCATATTCGATTTTGAACAGAATCCCAGACATCGAATTAAAAAAGTGATCATTTTGGCGCGGCATTATTAAGCACTCTAAAGGCCGCCATAAGGACACGCTCATTCGTACCCGTTCGATTTACAGACTTGCATATAGTCAAAAATTGTAATGCGACACGGAACGCGTGTGTCAATTGTCTAGCATGAACGCAATCACCGCGAGGTTGATTTATCTGGGTTCCGATTTGCCGCAAATCATCAAAATTAACGGGAAGTGTGGGCAACCAGCAGACAGATTTAAAATTATTGACACGTGTACTTTGCTGAGAGGATTTATCGAATCGTACAAAGAAAATCAATCCATTTGGAAAATTAATTCTAAAGATTGTTTGGATAAAAATTGAAAAAAAATGTTTATAATATCTTAATAAATAAATTAAAGGAATTAGATCAGGATACGAATAAAGATGCAGTAGTAATTCTGCTCTTTTCAGTAACGGCACTCTCTTCTTTGACCACTACTGTACTCGAGATCATTGCTTCTGTTTATTAGCGTTTTTTCCGGGTTTAAACGGGCGATTTTTAAGCCGATTTCGTGATCTCTTTTCTAGGCGACAACGAAAGATACGACATTGATGCCTCGTATACCTACACTTTTATTCATCTTTTGGCTGTTTAAAATCATGAAGGGTGATGTAAAATCTTTACAACTTTCAGAATTATAAGCGTTGTCATCCGAACACATCCTTATTGACTTGTCCCAAGGCTAGCGACTTTTCCATTGGGCAGAAAAAAGTAAATCAAACGTTTTTTTAATCCTCACGAGTGTCGCTATCGCCCTTACCACGACCATAAATTTGAAGAAAAAATATCTACAAAATGGAAGTCGGTTAAAGATAAAATACGTTTTCTCATGCAGATTTTTAACTTTTAGGTGGCTCCAAAAAAATCGATGTTCAGAAAATATTGACCTGATTTTTGTGGTGGCGATAACGAAACTCATAAGGATTAAGAAAACCTTTGGTTCAATATTTTCTGTTTTTCTCCTTTAAAGAGCTTCTCTGGCAAGTCTTCAGAGGTACACGGAAAAATGTTTTTACCCTTGAAAACAGTGCTTGTCGTAGGATGAGGGTTGTGCCGCGTAGTGGGGGGTGGCAAGGTTTCCTTGGACCCCCCAGGTAGCAAGGAAACTGCAGCAGTTATCGCAGAACCATCGCAGGGGACGCACGCCAATTTCGCCTATTTTTCAACAGTTTTCCATTTTTCTTTTCTTCATATTATTCTTAGTGTATAGTTTATTCCTATTTTTTTTCATACTAGTTTTTATATTATTTCTTATTTTTATATTGTTATTTATCGTGTGTTTATCGTATTTTTAGTGTTTTTTATCGTGTTTTTATATTATTTCTTATTTTTATATTGTTATTTATCGTGTGTTTATCGTATTTTTAGTGTTTTTTATCGTGTTTTTATAGTATTTGTATTGTGTTTTTTTTAGTATTAGTTAACGCGTTTAAAAATAGTTGTATTTAGTGTGTGGACCTTTGGCGTTTAGTTTTGGACCGCATCAATATATTCTCCAGGTAAGTTCTATATCTCTATATTTCTGAAACCAGTGTTGCATTTTGTTGTTTCTACAGTACAGTCAGTTTATTTCTATTTTCTTCATTACTTTAATAGTAGTCTCCTTCTTTTTATTTGCATTTCTTGCGTATGCATCATTTTTTGCCTGTAGTATGAGTCTTTCATTTCCTCCCATTTCGACTTTTTCTCTGCTTGCTTCGCGTCTATTTCCCTCCAGCATTATTGTACTATTTTATTCTTATTCAGCCGTTTCGCTTTCTCCTAATATTTTATTGGTCTTTTCCCCGCTGCTATCCTTACATTGTCCGTTTCTGTTTCCTCCAGATATGCTGGCGAATTGAAGTCCAAACCTAAAGTCCACCTTATGTATTTCTCCTGTATTTTCTCTACTTTTTCTGCATCCATTCATCCAGAGACTTTTCATTATGCTTCTGAATATTCTCATTCGTCTCTCAATATTGTTCTTGAACATTCTTTGTCCTATTTCCCATATCTGCGCCATTGCTATTCTAGCTTTCTTTATGACTTTCCTTATATGCATCTCTCTGTCCCCATTTTTCTCGAAATTATACCCCAAGTATTTGAACTCCTTTACTTCTTCCAGATTGTGCCCCCCTGCCAGCCCTATTCTTCTCTCTTCTTCTTTCCTCCTTCTTTATGGAAAATCAGCACCTTAGATTTCTCTGCGTCCAGTTCGAAAGGAACCCTTTCCTTTCAAGGTATTTTCCAAATCTTCGTATCACGTCCTTAAGATTTGGTTCATTTGCTAGTACCGCTATATCGTCCGCATATGCCAGAGTCCAGATTTATTATTTTCCTACTCCAACTCCTCCTGCTTGTTTTTTCCTCGTGGTTTCCTCCAAGTCCGCTACATATATAGTGAATAACGTTGGACTCAGTGGGCATCCCTCTCTTACCCCTTTTGTTGTCCAGAATTTGGATGACATTTCTCCGTTTGCTTTTATAGTATTTCTTGTTTCTTTGTAAATTTCTCCGATTCTCATCCTTAAGCGTTTACTTATTTCCTTTCTCTTCATGATGTTCTGAAGTTTTACTCTATCCACCTTGTCAAATGCAGCGCTTAGGTCCGCGAAAAGGTATACAGCTTCCCCCTTTCTTCTGTATTTCTCTGTTAGCTGCATAGTTCAGAATAAAAATGTTATCTGTTGTCGACCTGCCGCTCCTGAACCCTGTCTGCGTTTCTGGTATTAAGTGGTTCTTTTCCAATTCCTCTTTTAATCTTTTTTCTAGGACCATAGCATATATTTTGTACGCTTAGAATCGTTACCCCCCCCCCCCCCCCCCCGGTAGATGCTTACCTCTTCTCTGTCCCCTTTTTTGAATATTGGCGAAATCACCCCTTCTTTCCACCTCTCTCCGGGAATCCTTCTCCCTTCCACACTTTATTGGAAATTTCTGTGATCCTTTTTACTCTTTTCACGTTACCGCAAATCCAGGCTTCATTTTCTATTTTGTCTTCCTCTGCTGCTTTCTACTTTTTTAATTTCCTGATTTGTTCTTTTACTTCTGCTTCTGTTAGTTCCTCTTCCTCTTCTCCTTCCGTGTTGTCTATTTCTTCCAACTCTCCTACTTCTTTTTTACAGTTGACATCTTCTAGCAATGCTTTAAAATGATCCTTCCATTTTTTTTTAAATCTATTTTACTGGAGATTCCTATTCTTTTCTTTCTATGTTTATTTACATATTCCCATATTTTATTTTCTCCCTTTAATTGCATTATCTCATTTTCTGTATTTTCTTGTAATTCCCTTCTCCTTCCCTCGCACACTTTTTTTGTACTCCCTTCTTTTCTTCTGGTAGTCTTCTGTGCCTCCTTTGCCCTTTTTGTCAGTTCCTCAGTGCTTTTCTGGCTTCTCTTTTCTTTTTTGTACAATTCGAATTCCACCACTTAAAGCTGCCTAATTTCAATTTTTTTATTTTTACTTCTTCTTTCCGTACTGCATTGTTTATGTTTCCTACCATTTCTTCTACCATTTCATTCACCTCTGTCCTATTGAAGCTTATTTTGTTTAATTCCATTTGAAACTCTCGTTTTCCTTCCTCTGTCCAGACTCTTCTCTCTCTCTCTCTCTCTCTCTCTGTCCCTCTCTCTCTGGCAAATTGAAATTGAATAAGTACTATATGCATGCTAACAAGATCACTTTTATCGTTCTGTCCAGGAAGCCATAACATCATTAGATGCTAGTTCTTAACATTTAACATCTGCAATCCATTTTTTTAGTACCCCACTAGTGATGTCTAACCTGGAATTAGTTCACAATTATTGTCACATTCAAAATCTTTTGTCCGTATTTTCTTATTAACAATATACTCATATGTTTCACCTGGCACAAGTTCGCAATCTTCTTCCAATATCACCGAAAGTAACGTAGAATTTTCTCCGAATTTAGAAGAAATTCAGAATGTTGCCTCCTTCGAAAATTCAGAGACTTCTGAAGAATTATCAAGTGAATTGAGTAATCCTAATTCAGCTTCTTCATTGGCAGAGTGTGCTGCATCACATCAAATTTCACATCAAACAGTAAATGATGTACTCCACCCCCATATTATCACCATTCCGGATTAAAAAATAGCATTTTAAAACTCATTAAATCTATAGGTGTATCCCCGAATAAATCTTAAAAATTATGAAATTCCCTTTCAGAAGAATGCAATTTGGGTCCTTCTCTACTTTTTAATGTCGTAGAAATAGCATATAAATGTGTGAACTTAGAATATTGTCATTCAATGTTTGTACTGTCTTTAGAACGTCTTTATGACGATAATATTAATGATTCAGATTTCGATTTTTTCTGGTCTCAATGTCGCTATACCTTTCAAGCTAAAAATACCCGCTAGCAAATTTCTAAACATGTTTTATTTCAGGAATAATTCTGTATACAAGAGCAGAAATGAATAACAAGGGTTGGCTCACCGTCGAATTTAAAGGGGATAATTCGGTTTCCCAAGTTCCCTCGGACTGGGTGGTAGGGGATTTTTGTTATTGGCCACCATATAAACCCAGTTGCGTGACAGTGGCGATCATGAAACTCGAGGCGTGTGATGTTTCATGGGATATGTACCCCGTATCGGTATTTCCTGGTGGAATTTGTTGTAGGTTGAATATATTATTATATATACTTATTAATGACTATTATATTTACTTATTATATTAATTAATTAGTGACTAATCATTGTACCCATTAATTACTAATGTGTTCACCCAGATGATTATGCCACGGCGAGGAGAAGGGCGAAGAGAGCGGAAGAAACCAGCGATTTACAGTCGGACGCAGGTAATGGAAAAAGAAAAATCATCAGGAAGAGATGTTCCAGCAGTGATGAGTCGGGGCAGGAAGAATACCCGATGGTATCCCGATCTCCTCCACAAACTGCACAAATGACTGAAGAGGCGGCAGTATTACCTCCACGTCCGAAAATGAGGAAGAAAGCAGTTATTATATCAGGTGTGAAAATATGCTATATAAAAATTACAATTACCTAAAACAATTTTCCAATTCCCTTCCTGCTACTTTGCTCAGTTCCATCATATTATTTCTGATGAAGCTTCTGTCCTAGGCGTTTTGTGCAAAAAATCGTGTTGTTTCACAGATTCCCTTGTTAAAAATGCCTCTTCTTCCGCAGTACTTAATGTACAAATTCCACCTTTCAGCGATGTGGTTGCCAACATCTGCCCTTGTAGATTAGTAACGATACATTTTTCACATTTTCCTTACACTTTATTTGCAGTAGATGCGTTTTGGATGTTTCCACAATTTTGCTTCCTTACCTCGGGAATTATTATGTTCGCTTTCGTACGGATTTTTCCGTAGGGTTGGTAACCTTGTTCGTTCCTGTTTATTCCCACTTGTGGTACCCCTGATTAAAGCACTGACGAACGCGCGAGATATAAAACATATATGTATATTAATGTTTGCAGCAGAACCCTTTAATAAAAACAATTTTGGTTTTTAGACGAAACAGTATACCCGGCGGGGCCCAGCAGCAATACTGGAGGCGAAGGGAGTTTCTCCCATACGAATAGTTCAGTTGGTAAGTCATTATATATGTGTATATATAGTCTATGCGGAGATAGTTTTTTACCATGGAAAGTTACAGTGAAAAGATGTAAAATGTAATAAATAATTTTCTGAAAACATAGATGCAGGCCCCAGTTGCAGCACCAGCAACAGCAACTCGATTAATATGCAAATATTAATCGAGCAAAATCATAAAATAATGGGTCAGCTCAATTTGCAAAGAGCATTGCTCGTCGAAGCGCTGGAGCGAATAAAAAATCTTGAAATGAAAGTTGGCATCGAAGCAGCACCAGTGCCCGATCAAACACAGACATTTTTTGGGAAACACAAAGATTTCAATTTTCCACTCAACACTATGGAAAGAATAGCAGAGTTGGAGAAACTGTTAAAGGACGATGGAAATTTCCAGGACGCAGTAAGTAAAATATCATTATTCTCTCTCTCTCTCTCTCTCTCTCTCTCTCTCTCTCTCTCTTAATTTAGCCAAGCTAATAATTTTTTAATTATAGGTAAATGAATTTGCAAAATTTGGGGGCGACAACATATATGATTTTGTAAAGAGGGTTTTGGGCTCGGTGATTACAAATGATGTGGCCCTGATGTACAGTTGGCTGGGGAGGCAGGGGAAGGAACCCTTTTATAAATTAAAATTATCCCAAGTCGTTATAGGTATGTAATTATCACCGAAATTTCACCATAGCTAATACTAATTAATATAGAATATATGTAACATCTTATTGAAATTCTTGTTTAAGATGCTGCCGAAAAGGGGAAGCAATCCCAAAATAGGAAGGAAGCGGAGTCCACCATCCAGAAATGGTTGAAGCGAGCGTGCGACAGGAAAACCGCGAAAAAATAATTTTCATTCTTGTCCGGCGAAGGCGAGAGCGAGATGGAACGAAAGCGGTATTCATAAACGTGTCTTAAGCAAAGAGGAGATATAATAAGAGGCGTCACTCGACAAGGACAGAAATAACCTAGGGAAATCACTAGACAACCAATTTAAATGTCCATTCGGCAATGATCGGTAAACTTCGGCAATAATCAGCCAATCGCGGTAAGGTACATTTAGTCGATTTGAATATCCCGCTCGAATATACAACCAATTTAAATGCCAAGGTCAAGTAAGGACTTCAAAGGTTCCGCCCGGAGTGACGCCTCTTATTATACCTACTCTTTGTCTTAAGATTAAGCAAATGCTTAAGCATGCGGTATCCTCTACTAACCTAGTAGCATAGTAAAGGATGCCGAATGCTTAAGCATTTCTTTAATTTTAAAACACGTTTATGAATACCGTCCTACGATACAGACGACGCGTTGATGTTATGTCTCGCTCCGTCTTGCAGGCGCCGTGACACTCCGTCCGAAAAAGTTCTGGAACTTTCCAATAGGTTCCATTTAAAACAATGACCGCGGAACTTTTTTAAAAATGTTCTCACATTATAAGTTCTCAGAAGAACCGATAAAATAAAAGTTCTTGAAAATAAAAGTTCCAGTTGGAATGGAATTTATAAAATATAAGAATACAAATTTCTCTATAACAGGAACATATATTTTGTTCACCGATATTAAAAAAGTTCTCAATCGTTGTAACAAATACTAGATACTATTCAATGGATAGTACTACAAGAATATTAAATAATTCTTACAGTTAAATTGATATCCTGAATGTGTTACTTATATGTAATACTTACCTACGCAGATGTTTTAGAATCGTTATAATAAAAGTTCCATGAAAACAAGTTATATTAGAACGTTTATTAAAAAAGTTTTCATAAGATAAAGAAAAGTACTAAACTATTAGGTAAGAGTTTTATTTAACAATATAATTATAGTAATATAATTAATGGTTTTAATTAGTTTAAATACGATGATGTATTATGGCTATAATACTATCACGCTGAATTGCAAAACATAAATAGTATAATAATACATAGATGTATATTCATATATTCTATTACTGAAATATAAATATTATATATTATATTGGAGAATTTCTATGTATTTCGGTTCATGTAAGTTATAAAAAAATGTTATTTAGGTATTATTCTTGACAAGTCTCTTTTCCGTTCAATACTTCTTATGAAACCATTAATTACTTATGTTATGATTTTCATACCCTTTATTAAATAAACACACGAATAATCTTATATAATGAACAATGAATACTTTTCTTTATCTTTTGAAAACTTTTTTAATAAATGTTCTAATGTAATATTATTGAATTCCCATGCAGGCCCGGCACAAGTCTTTTTTGCGCCCTAGGCGAACTTGTTTAATTGCGTCCATTATTATAATACATTTATTTGAAATTATTTATGACTTTACTCTGCAAAATGGTATTTTCATTACTGATATTGTTAAAAATAAACTTTAAAATTAAATATTACAAGTTGTACTATAAGTGGATTAAACTACGAATAAAAATTCAGAGTAAGGTTATCAATAATCTCATAGCATAGAGAAATTGTTCAATTCGGCGCCGTCGGTGAAGCGTTAAGTGTCTTTATATGTATATTTTGTATATTCTGTAAAGTTTGTATACTTTGCGTACTTACATCTCTATCATCTAGCTATACTTCTTAATAATACACTCACGTATATATAATAAAAAATGTATAATAAGATATATGTAATATATATAATATAAGTGTTGTATAAGTATAGATGTTAAATATTTGCAACACACTGTCAATTATATATTTTATACAAAGCGTGGTATGTACTATGTAATAGTAGTAATGATTAAAAAATTATATGTGCAAATAAACAATTGAAATGAATTTTTATCGTGTCCGATTTCTCTTTGATAACCCTTTGTTTTATTAAATTTATATTATAATTAATCAGTATCGATAACCGTCTTAAATACGCCCTAATGGCGATTTTTAAGCAGCTGAATTTGACCCAATTTATCGATAATTAAGACGCCTGTCAGTCCTAATCCAGGCCCGTTTAAGGCGTCTTTAAGACGCCTGTTCCAGGTGCCTTTTAGGCGCCTATTCCAGGCGTCTTTAAGACGCCTGTTCCAGACGCCTTTAAGACGCCTGTCAGGCCTAATTCAGGCGCCATACAGGCGCCTTTAAGGCGTCCCGTTTTGTAACAACAGGCGCTCAGAAGGCGCATATTGGACGCTCGTGGGACACTCGCGGCGTCTTAAAGGCGCCCCGAGCGCCTGGGACCAGGCGCCTGGAAGGCGCCTTTAAGGCGCCTGTGTGCTGTGCGGGATTATGAGTATGAGTATGAGTATGAGTATGAGTATGAGTATGAGTATGAGTATAAGTATGAGTATGAGTATGAGTATGAGTATGAGTTTAAGTATGAGTATGAGTATGAGAATGCGTATGAGTATGAGTATGAGTATGGGTATGAGTATGAGTATGAGTATGAGTATGAGTATGAGTATGAGTATGAGTATGAGTATGAGTATAAGAATTAGTATGAGTATGAGTATGAGTATGAGTTTAAGTATGAGTATGAGTATGAGTATGAGTATGAGTATGAGTATGAGTATGAGTATGAGTATGAGTATGAGTATGAGTATGAGTATGAGTATGAGTATGAGTATGAGTATGAGTATGAGTATGAGTATGAGTATGAGTATGAGTATGAGTATGAGTATGAGTATGAGTATGAGTATAAGTATGAGCATGAGCATGAGTATGAGTATGAGTATGAGTATGAGTATGAGTATGAGTATGAGTATGAGTATAAGTATGAGTATGAGTATGAGTATGAGTGTGAGTATGAGTATGAGTATGAGTATGAGTATGAGTATGAGTATGAGTATGAGTATGAGTATGAGTATGAGTATGAGAATGAGTATGAGTATGAGAATGAGTATGAGTATGAGTATGAGCATGAGCATGAGCATGAGTATGAGTATGTGCATGAGTATGAGTATGTGTATGAGTATGAGTATGAGTTTGAGTTTGAGTATGAGTATGAGTATGAGTATGAGTATGAGTATGAGAATGAGTATGAGTACGAGAATGAGTATGAGTATGAGTATGAGCATGAGCATGAGCATGAGTATGAGTATGAGTATGAGTATGAGTATGAGTATGAGTATGAGTATGAGTATGAGTATAAGTATGAGCATGAGCATGAGCATGAGTATGAGTATGAGTATGAGTATGAGTATGAGTATGAGTATGAGTATGAGTATGAGTATAAGTATGAGTATGAGTATGAGTATGAGTGTGAGTATGAGTATGAGTATGAGTATGAGTATGAGTATGAGTATGAGTATGAGTATGAGTATGAGTATGAGTATGAGAATGAGTATGAGTATGAGAATGAGTATGAGTATGAGTATGAGCATGAGCATGAGTATGAGTATGTGCATGAGTATGAGTATGTGTATGAGTATGAGTATGAGTTTGAGTTTGAGTATGAGTATGAGTATGAGTATGAGTATAAGTATGAGAATGAGTATGAGTGTGAGTATGAGAATGAGTATGAGTATGTGTATGAGTATGAGTATGAGTATGAGTATGAGTATGTGTATGAGTATGAGTATGAGTATGAGTATGAGTATGAGTATGAGTATGAGTATAAGTATGAGTATGAGTATGAGTATGAGTATGAGTATGAGTATAAGTATTAGTATGAGTATGAGTACGAGTATTAGTATGAGTATGAGTATGAGTATGAGTATGAGTATGAGTATGAGTATGAGTATGAGTATGAGTATGAGTATGAGTATAAGTATGAGTATGAGTTTGAGTATGAGTATGAGTATGAGTATAAGTATGAGAATGAGTATGAGTATGATATAGAGTATGAGTATGTGTATGAGTATGAGTATGAGTATGAGTATAAGTATGAGTATGAGTATGAGTATGAGTGTGAGTATGAGTATGAGTATGAGTATGAGTATGAGTATGAGTATGAGTATGAGAATGAGTATGAGTTTGAGAATGAGTATGAGTATGAGTATGAGCATGAGCATGAGCATGAGTATGAGTATGTGCATGAGTATGAGTATGTGTATGAGTATGAGTATGAGTTTGAGTATGAGTATGAGTATGAGTATAAGTATGAGAATGAGTATGAGTGTGAGTATGAGAATGAGTATGAGTATGTGTATGAGTATGAGTATGAGTATGAGTATGAGTATAAGTATTAGTATGAGTATGAGTACGAGTATTAGAATGAGTATGAGTATGAGTATGAGTATGAGTATGAGTTTAAGTATGAGTATGAGTATGAGTATGAGTATGAGTATGAGTATGTGCATGAGTATGAGTATGTGTATGAGTATGAGTATGAGTATGAGTATGAGTATGAGTATGAGTATGAGTATGAGGATGAGTATGAGTATGAGTATGAGTATGTGTATGAGTATGAGTATGAGTATGAGTATGAGTATGAGTATGAGTATGAGTATGAGTATGAGTATGAGTATGATTTAGAGTATGAGTATGAGTATGAGAATGCGTATGAGTATGAGTATGAGTATAAGAATTAGTATGAGTATGAGTATGAGCATGAGCATGAGCATGAGTATGAGTATGAGTATGAGTGTGAGTATGAGTATGAGTATGAGTATGAGTATGAGTATGAGTATGAGTATGAGTATGAGTATGAGTATGAGTATGAGTATGAGTATGAGTATGAGAACGAGTATGCGTATGAATATGAGTATGAGTATGAGTATGGGTATGAGTATGAGTATGAGTATGAGTATGAGTATGAGTATGAGTATGAGTATGAGTATGAGTATGAGTATGAGAATGAGTATGAGTATGAGTATGAGCATGAGCATGAGCATGAGTATGAGTATGAGTATGAGTATGAGTATGAGTATGAGTATGAGTATGAGTATGAGTATGAGTATAAGTATTAGTATGAGTACGAGTACGCGTACGAGTATGCGTATGAGTTTGAGTTTGAGTATGAGTATGATTATGAGTATGAGTATGAGTATGAGTATGAGTATGAGTATGAGTATGAGTATAAGTATGAGTATGAGTATGAGTATGAGTATGAGTATGAGTTTAAGTATGAGTATGAGTATGAGAATGCGTATGAGTATGAGTATGAGTATGGGTATGAGTATGAGTATGAGTATGAGTATGAGTATGAGTATGAGTATGAGTATAAGAATTAGTATGAGTATGAGTATGAGCATGAGCATGAGCATGAGTATGAGTATGAGTATGAGTGTGAGTATGAGTATGAGTATGAGTATGAGTATGAGTATGAGTATGAGTATGAGTATGAGTTTAAGTATGAGTATGAGTATGAGAATGCGTATGAGTATGAGTATGAGTATAAGTATGAGTATGAGTTTAAGTATGAGTATGAGTACGAGTATGCGTATGAGTATGAGTATGAGTATGAGTATAAGTATGAGTATGAGTATGAGTATGAGTGTGAGTATGAGTATGAGTATGAGTATGAGTATGAGTATGAGTATGAGTATGAGTATGAGTATGAGAATGAGTATGAGTATGAGAATGAGTATGAGTATGAGTATGAGCATGAGCATGAGCATGAGTATGAGTATGTGCATGAGTATGGGTATGTGTATGAGTATGAGTATGAGTTTGAGTATGAGTATGAGTATGAGTATGAGTATAAGTATGAGAATGAGTATGAGTGTGAGTATGAGAATGAGTATGAGTATGTGTATGAGTATGAGTAAGAGTATGAGTATGAGTATGAGTATGAGTATGAGTATGAGTATGAGTATGAGTATGAGTATGAGTATAAGTATGAGTATGAGTATGAGTATGAGTATGAGTATAAGTATTAGTATGAGTATGAGTACGAGTATTAGTATGAGTATGAGTATGAGTATGAGTTTAAGTATGAGTATGAGTATGAGTATGAGTATGAGTATGAGTATGAGTATGAGTATGAGTATGAGTATGAGTATGAGTATGAGTATGAGTATGAGTATGAGTATGAGTATGAGTATGAGTATGAGTATGAGTATGAGTATGAGTATGAGTATGAGTATGAGTATGAGTATGAGAATGAGTATGAGTACGAGAATGAGTATGAGTATGAGTATGAGCATGAGCATGAGCATGAGTATGAGTATGAGTATGAGAATGAGTATGAGTTTGAGTTTGAGTATGAGTATGAGTATGAGTATGAGTATAAGTATGAGAATGAGTATGAGTGTGAGTATGAGAATGAGTATGAGTATGTGTATGAGTATGAGTATGAGTATGAGTATGAGTATGAGTATGAGTATGAGTATGAGTATGAGTATGAGTATGAGTATGAGTATGAGTATAAGTATGAGTATGAGTATGAGTATGAGTATGAGTATAAGTATGAGTATGAGTTTGAGTATGAGTATGAGTATGAGTATAAGTATGAGAATGAGTATGAGTATGATATAGAGTATGAGTATGTGTATGAGTATGAGTATGAGTATGAGTATAAGTATGAGTATGAGTATGAGTATGAGTGTGAGTATGAGTATGAGTATGAGTATGAGTATGAGTATGAGTATGAGTATGAGAATGAGTATGAGTTTGAGAATGAGTATGAGTATGAGTATGAGCATGAGTATGAGTATGAGTATGAGTATGAGTATGAGTATGAGTATGAGTATGAGTATGAGTATGAGTATGAGAATGAGTATGAGTATGAGAATGAGTATGAGTATGAGTATGAGCATGAGCATGAGTATGAGTATGTGCATGAGTATGAGTATGTGTATGAGTATGAGTATGAGTTTGAGTTTGAGTATGAGTATGAGTATGAGTATGAGTATAAGTATGAGAATGAGTATGAGTGTGAGTATGAGAATGAGTATGAGTATGTGTATGAGTATGAGTATGAGTATGAGTATGAGTATGTGTATGAGTATGAGTATGAGTATGTGTATGAGTATGAGTATGAGTATGAGTATGAGTATGAGTATGAGTATGAGTATGAGGATGAGTATGAGTATGAGTATGAGTATGTGTATGAGTATGAGTATGAGTATGAGTATGAGTATGAGTATGAGTATGAGTATGATATAGAGTATGAGTATGTGTATGAGTATGAGTATGAGTATGAGTATAAGTATGAGTATGAGTATGAGTATGAGTGTGAGTATGAGTATGAGTATGAGTATGAGTATGAGTATGAGTATGAGTATGAGTATGAGTATGAGTATGAGAATGAGTATGAGTATGAGAATGAGTATGAGTATGAGTATGAGCATGAGCATGAGCATGAGTATGAGTATGTGCATGAGTATGAGTATGTGTATGAGTATGAGTATGAGTTTGAGTATGAGTATGAGTATGAGTATGAGTATAAGTATGAGAATGAGTATGAGTGTGAGTATGAGAATGAGTATGAGTATGTGTATGAGTATGAGTATGAGTATGAGTATGAGAATGAGTATGAGTATGAGAATGAGTATGAGTATGAGTATGAGCATGAGCATGAGCATGAGTATGAGTATGTGCATGAGTATGGGTATGTGTATGAGTATGAGTATGAGTTTGAGTATGAGTATGAGTATGAGTATGAGTATAAGTATGAGAATGAGTATGAGTGTGAGTATGAGAATGAGTATGAGTATGTGTATGAGTATGAGTAAGAGTATGAGTATGAGTATGAGTATGAGTATGAGTATGAGTATGAGTATGAGTATGAGTATGAGTATAAGTATGAGTATGAGTATGAGTATGAGTATGAGTATAAGTATTAGTATGAGTATGAGTACGAGTATTAGTATGAGTATGAGTATGAGTATGAGTTTAAGTATGAGTATGAGTATGAGTATGAGTATGAGTATGAGTATGAGTATGAGTATGAGTATGAGTATGAGTATGAGTATGAGTATGAGTATGAGTATGAGTATGAGTATGAGTATGAGTATGAGTATGAGTATGAGTATGAGTATGAGTATGAGTATGAGTATGAGTATGAGTATGAGAATGAGTATGAGTACGAGAATGAGTATGAGTATGAGTATGAGCATGAGCATGAGCATGAGTATGAGTATGAGTATGAGAATGAGTATGAGTTTGAGTTTGAGTATGAGTATGAGTATGAGTATGAGTATAAGTATGAGAATGAGTATGAGTGTGAGTATGAGAATGAGTATGAGTATGTGTATGAGTATGAGTATGAGTATGAGTATGAGTATGAGTATGAGTATGAGTATGAGTATGAGTATGAGTATGAGTATGAGTATGAGTATAAGTATGAGTATGAGTATGAGTATGAGTATGAGTATAAGTATGAGTATGAGTTTGAGTATGAGTATGAGTATGAGTATAAGTATGAGAATGAGTATGAGTATGATATAGAGTATGAGTATGTGTATGAGTATGAGTATGAGTATGAGTATAAGTATGAGTATGAGTATGAGTATGAGTGTGAGTATGAGTATGAGTATGAGTATGAGTATGAGTATGAGTATGAGTATGAGAATGAGTATGAGTTTGAGAATGAGTATGAGTATGAGTATGAGCATGAGTATGAGTATGAGTATGAGTATGAGTATGAGTATGAGTATGAGTATGAGTATGAGTATGAGTATGAGAATGAGTATGAGTATGAGAATGAGTATGAGTATGAGTATGAGCATGAGCATGAGTATGAGTATGTGCATGAGTATGAGTATGTGTATGAGTATGAGTATGAGTTTGAGTTTGAGTATGAGTATGAGTATGAGTATGAGTATAAGTATGAGAATGAGTATGAGTGTGAGTATGAGAATGAGTATGAGTATGTGTATGAGTATGAGTATGAGTATGAGTATGAGTATGTGTATGAGTATGAGTATGAGTATGTGTATGAGTATGAGTATGAGTATGAGTATGAGTATGAGTATGAGTATGAGTATGAGGATGAGTATGAGTATGAGTATGAGTATGTGTATGAGTATGAGTATGAGTATGAGTATGAGTATGAGTATGAGTATGAGTATGATATAGAGTATGAGTATGTGTATGAGTATGAGTATGAGTATGAGTATAAGTATGAGTATGAGTATGAGTATGAGTGTGAGTATGAGTATGAGTATGAGTATGAGTATGAGTATGAGTATGAGTATGAGTATGAGTATGAGTATGAGAATGAGTATGAGTATGAGAATGAGTATGAGTATGAGTATGAGCATGAGCATGAGCATGAGTATGAGTATGTGCATGAGTATGAGTATGTGTATGAGTATGAGTATGAGTTTGAGTATGAGTATGAGTATGAGTATGAGTATAAGTATGAGAATGAGTATGAGTGTGAGTATGAGAATGAGTATGAGTATGTGTATGAGTATGAGTATGAGTATGAGTATGAGTATGAGTATGAGTATGAGTATAAGTATGAGTATGAGTATGAGTATGAGTGTGAGTATGAGTATGGGTATGAGTATGTGTATGAGTATGAGTATGAGTATGAGTATGAGTATGAGAATGAGTATGAGTATGAAAATGAGTATGAGTATGAGTATGAGTATGAGTATGAGTTTAAGTATGAGTATGAGTATGAGAATGCGTATGAGTATGAGTATGAGTATGAGTATGTGTATGAGTATGAGTATGAGTATGAGTATGAGTATGAGTATGAGTATGAGTATAAGTATGAGTATGAGTATGAGTATGAGTATGAGTATAAGTATTAGTATGAGTATGAGTACGAGTATTAGTATGAGTATGAGTATGAGTATGAGTATGAGTATGAGTATGAGTATGAGTATGAGTATAAGTATGAGTATGAGTTTGAGTTTGAGTATGAGTATGAGTATGAGTATAAGTATGAGAATGAGTATGAGTATGATATAGAGTATGAGTATGTGTATGAGTATGAGTATGAGTATGAGTATAAGTATGAGTATGAGTATGAGTATGAGTGTGAGTATGAGTATGAGTATGAGTATGAGTATGAGTATGAGTATGAGTATGAGAATGAGTATGAGTATGAGAATGAGTATGAGTATGAGTATGAGCATGAGCATGAGCATGAGTATGAGTATGTGCATGAGTATGAGTATGTGTATGAGTATGAGTATGAGTTTGAGTATGAGTATGAGTATGAGTATAAGTATGAGAATGAGTATGAGTGTGAGTATGAGAATGAGTATGAGTATGTGTATGAGTATGAGTATGAGTATGAGTATGAGTATAAGTATTAGTATGAGTATGAGTACGAGTATTAGAATGAGTATGAGTATGAGTATGAGTATGAGTATGAGTTTAAGTATGAGTATGAGTATGAGTATGAGTATGAGTATGAGTATGTGCATGAGTATGAGTATGTGTATGAGTATGAGTATGAGTATGAGTATGAGTATGAGTGTGAGGATGAGTATGAGTATGAGTATGAGTATGTGTATGAGTATGAGTATGAGTATGAGTATGAGTATGAGTATGAGTATGAGTATGAGTTTGAGTATGATTTAGAGTATGAGTATGAGTATGAGAATGCGTATGAGTATGAGTATGAGTATAAGAATTAGTATGAGTATGAGTATGAGCATGAGCATGAGCATGAGTATGAGTATGAGTATGAGTGTGAGTATGAGTATGAGTATGAGTATGAGTATGAGTATGAGTATGAGTATGAGTATGAGTATGAGTATGAGTATGAGTACGAGTATGCGTATGAATATGAGTATGAGTATGAGTATGGGTATGAGTATGAGTATGAGTATGAGTATGAGTATGAGTATGAGTATGAGTATGAGTATGAGTATGAGTATGAGAATGAGTATGAGTATGAGTATGAGCATGAGCATGAGCATGAGTATGAGTATGAGTATGAGTATGAGTATGAGTATGAGTATGAGTATGAGTATGAGTATGAGTATGAGTATAAGTATTAGTATGAGTACGAGTACGAGTACGAGTATGCGTATGAATTTGAGTTTGAGTATGAGTATGATTATGAGTATGAGTATGAGTATGAGTATGAGTATGAGTATGAGTATGAGTATAAGTATGAGTATGAGTATGAGTATGAGTATGAGTTTAAGTATGAGTATGAGTATGAGAATGCGTATGAGTATGAGTATGAGTATGGGTATGAGTATGAGTATGAGTATGAGTATGAGTATGAGTATGAGTATGAGTATGAGTATGAGTATAAGAATTAGTATGAGTATGAGTATGAGTATGAGTTTAAGTATGAGTATGAGTATGAGTATGAGTATGAGTATGAGTATGAGTATGAGTATGAGTATGAGTATGAGTATGAGTATGAGTATGAGTATGAGTATGAGTATGAGTATGCGTATGAGTATGAGTATGAGTATGAGTATGAGTATGAGTATGAGTATAAGTATGAGCATGAGCATGAGTATGAGTATGAGTATGAGTATGAGTATGAGTATGAGTATGAGTATGAGTATAAGTATGAGTATGAGTATGAGTATGAGTGTGAGTATGAGTATGAGTATGAGTATGAGTATGAGTATGAGTATGAGTATGAGTATGAGTATGAGAATGAGTATGAGTATGAGAATGAGTATGAGTATGAGTATGAGCATGAGCATGAGCATGAGTATGAGTATGTGCATGAGTATGAGTATGTGTATGAGTATGAGTATGAGTTTGAGTTTGAGTATGAGTATGAGTATGAGTATGAGTATAAGTATGAGAATGAGTATGAGTGTGAGTATGAGAATGAGTATGAGTATGTGTATGAGTATGAGTATGAGTATGAGTATGAGTATGAGTATGTGTATGAGTATGAGTATGAGTATGAGTATGAGTATGAGTATGAGTATGAGTATAAGTATGAGTATGAGTATGAGTATGAGTATGAGTATGAGTATAAGTATTAGTATGAGTATGAGTACGAGTATTAGTATGAGTATGAGTATGAGTATGAGTATGAGTATGAGTATGAGTATGAGTATAAGTATGAGTATGAGTTTGAGTATGAGTATGAGTATGAGTATAAGTATGAGAATGAGTATGAGTATGATATAGAGTATGAGTATGTGTATGAGTATGAGTATGAGTATGAGTATAAGTATGAGTATGAGTATGAGTATGAGTGTGAGTATGAGTATGAGTATGAGTATGAGTATGAGTATGAGTATGAGTATGAGTATGAGAATGAGTATGAGTATGAGAATGAGTGTGAGTATGAGTATGAGCATGAGCATGAGCATGAGTATGAGTATGTGCATGAGTATGAGTATGTGTATGAGTATGAGTATGAGTTTGAGTATGAGTATGAGTATGAGTATGAGTATGAGTATGAGTATGAGTATGTGTATGAGTATGAGTATGAGTTTGAGTATGAGTATGAGTATGAGTATAAGTATGAGAATGAGTATGAGTGTGAGTATGAGAATGAGTATGAGTATGTGTATGAGTATGAGTATGAGTATGAGTATGAGTATAAGTATTAGTATGAGTATGAGTACGAGTATTAGAATGAGTATGAGTATGAGTATGAGTATGAGTATGAGTTTAAGTATGAGTATGAGTATGAGTATGAGTATGAGTATGAGTATGTGCATGAGTATGAGTATGTGTATGAGTATGAGTATGAGTATGAGTATGAGTATGAGTATGAGTATGAGGATGAGTATGAGTATGAGTATGAGTATGTGTATGAGTATGAGTATGAGTATGAGTATGAGTATGAGTATGAGTATGAGTATGAGTATGAGTATGAGTATGAGTATGAGTATGAGTATGAGTATGAGTATGAGTATGAGAATGAGTATGAGTACGAGAATGAGTATGAGTATGAGTATGAGCATGAGCATGAGCATGAGTATGAGTATGAGTATGAGTATGAGTATGAGTATGAGTATGAGTATGAGTATGAGTATAAGTATGAGCATGAGCATGAGCATGAGTATGAGTATGAGTATGAGTATGAGTATGAGTATGAGTATGAGTATGAGTATGAGTATAAGTATGAGTATGAGTATGAGTATGAGTGTGAGTATGAGTATGAGTATGAGTATGAGTATGAGTATGAGTATGAGTATGAGTATGAGTATGAGTATGAGAATGAGTATGAGTATGAGAATGAGTATGAGTATGAGTATGAGCATGAGCATGAGTATGAGTATGTGCATGAGTATGAGTATGTGTATGAGTATGAGTATGAGTTTGAGTTTGAGTATGAGTATGAGTATGAGTATGAGTATAAGTATGAGAATGAGTATGAGTGTGAGTATGAGAATGAGTATGAGTATGTGTATGAGTATGAGTATGAGTATGAGTATGAGTATGAGTATGAGTATGAGTATGAGTATGAGTATGAGTATGAGTATGAGTATGAGTATAAGTATGAGTATGAGTATGAGTATGAGTATGAGTATGAGTATAAGTATTAGTATGAGTATGAGTACGAGTATTAGTATGAGTATGAGTATGAGTATGAGTATGAGTATGAGTATGAGTATGAGTATGAGTATGAGTATGAGTATGAGTATAAGTATGAGTATGAGTTTGAGTATGAGTATGAGTATGAGTATAAGTATGAGAATGAGTATGAGTATGATATAGAGTATGAGTATGTGTATGAGTATGAGTATGAGTATGAGTATAAGTATGAGTATGAGTATGAGTATGAGTGTGAGTATGAGTATGAGTATGAGTATGAGTATGAGTATGAGTATGAGTATGAGAATGAGTATGAGTTTGAGAATGAGTATGAGTATGAGTATGAGCATGAGCATGAGCATGAGTATGAGTATGTGCATGAGTATGAGTATGTGTATGAGTATGAGTATGAGTTTGAGTATGAGTATGAGTATGAGTATAAGTATGAGAATGAGTATGAGTGTGAGTATGAGAATGAGTATGAGTATGTGTATGAGTATGAGTATGAGTATGAGTATGAGTATAAGTATTAGTATGAGTATGAGTACGAGTATTAGAATGAGTATGAGTATGAGTATGAGTATGAGTATGAGTTTAAGTATGAGTATGAGTATGAGTATGAGTATGAGTATGAGTATGTGCATGAGTATGAGTATGTGTATGAGTATGAGTATGAGTATGAGTATGAGTATGAGTATGAGTATGAGTATGAGGATGAGTATGAGTATGAGTATGAGTATGTGTATGAGTATGAGTATGAGTATGAGTATGAGTATGAGTATGAGTATGAGTATGAGTATGAGTATGAGTATGAGTATGAGTATGATTTAGAGTATGAGTATGAGTATGAGAATGCGTATGAGTATGAGTATGAGTATAAGAATTAGTATGAGTATGAGTATGAGCATGAGCATGAGCATGAGTATGAGTATGAGTATGAGTGTGAGTATGAGTATGAGTATGAGTATGAGTATGAGTATGAGTATGAGTATGAGTATGAGTATGAGTATGAGTATGAGTATGAGTATGAGTATGAGTACGAGTATGCGTATGAATATGAGTATGAGTATGAGTATGGGTATGAGTATGAGTATGAGTATGAGTATGAGTATGAGTATGAGTATGAGTATGAGTATGAGTATGAGTATGAGAATGAGTATGAGTATGAGTATGAGCATGAGCATGAGCATGAGTATGAGTATGAGTATGAGTATGAGTATGAGTATGAGTATGAGTATGAGTATGAGTATGAGTATGAGTATAAGTATTAGTATGAGTACGAGTACGAGTACGAGTATGCGTATGAGTTTGAGTTTGAGTATGAGTATGATTATGAGTATGAGTATGAGTATGAGTATGAGTATGAGTATGAGTATGAGTGTGAGTATAAGTATGAGTATGAGTATGAGTATGAGTATGAGTTTAAGTATGAGTATGAGTATGAGAATGCGTATGAGTATGAGTATGAGTATGGGTATGAGTATGAGTATGAGTATGAGTATGAGTATGAGTATGAGTATGAGTATGAGTATAAGAATTAGTATGAGTATGAGTATGAGCATGAGCATGAGCATGAGTATGAGTATGAGTATGAGTGTGAGTATGAGTATGAGTATGAGTATGAGTATGAGTATGAGTATGAGTATGAGTTTAAGTATGAGTATGAGTATGAGAATGCGTATGAGTATGAGTATGAGTATAAGTATGAGTATGAGTTTAAGTATGAGTATGAGTACGAGTATGCGTATGAGTATGAGTATGAGTATGAGTATAAGTATGAGTATGAGTATGAGTATGAGTGTGAGTATGAGTATGAGTATGAGTATGAGTATGAGTATGAGTATGAGTATGAGTATGAGTATGAGAATGAGTATGAGTATGAGAATGAGTATGAGTATGAGTATGAGCATGAGCATGAGCATGAGTATGAGTATGTGCATGAGTATGGGTATGTGTATGAGTATGAGTTTGAGTATGAGTATGAGTATGAGTATGAGTATAAGTATGAGAATGAGTATGAGTGTGAGTATGAGAATGAGTATGAGTATGTGTATGAGTATGAGTAAGAGTATGAGTATGAGTATGAGTATGAGTATGAGTATGAGTATGAGTATGAGTATGAGTATGAGTATAAGTATGAGTATGAGTATGAGTATGAGTATGAGTATAAGTATTAGTATGAGTATGAGTACGAGTATTAGTATGAGTATGAGTATGAGTATGAGTTTAAGTATGAGTATGAGTATGAGTATGAGTATGAGTATGAGTATGAGTATGAGTATGAGTATGAGTATGAGTATGAGTATGAGTATGAGTATGAGTATGAGTATGAGTATGAGTATGAGTATGAGTATGAGTGTGAGTATGAGTATGAGTATGAGTATGAGAATGAGTATGAGTACGAGAATGAGTATGAGTATGAGTATGAGCATGAGCATGAGCATGAGTATGAGTATGAGTATGAGTATGAGTATGAGTTTGAGTTTGAGTATGAGTATGAGTATGAGTATGAGTATAAGTATGAGAATGAGTATGAGTGTGAGTATGAGAATGAGTATGAGTATGTGTATGAGTATGAGTATGAGTATGAGTATGAGTATGAGTATGAGTATGAGTATGAGTATGAGTATGAGTATGAGTATGAGTATAAGTATGAGTATGAGTATGAGTATGAGTATGAGTATAAGTATTAGTATGAGTATGAGTACGAGTATTAGTATGAGTATGAGTATGAGTATGAGTATGAGTTTAAGTATGAGTATGAGTATGAGTATGAGTATGAGTATGAGTATGTGCATGAGTATGAGTATGTGTATGAGTATGAGTATGAGTATGAGTATGAGTATGAGTATGTGCATGAGTATGAGTATGTGTATGAGTATGAGTATGAGTTTGAGTATGAGTATGAGTATGAGTATGAGTATAAGTATGAGAATGAGTATGAGTGTGAGTATGAGAATGAGTATGAGTATGTGTATGAGTATGAGTATGAGTATGAGTATGAGTATGAGTATGAGTATGAGTATGAGTATGAGTATGAGTATGAGTATGAGTATGAGTATGAGTATGAGTATGAGTATGAGTATGAGTATAAGTATGAGTATGAGTATGAGTATGAGTATAAGTATTAGTATGAGTATGAGTACGAGTATTAGTATGAGTATGAGTATGAGTATGAGTATGAGTATGAGTATGAGTTTAAGTATGAGTATGAGTATGAGTATGAGTATGAGTATGAGTATGTGCATGAGTATGAGTATGAGTATGAGTATGAGTATGAGTATGAGGATGAGTATGAGTATGAGTATGAGTATGTGTATGAGTATGAGTATGAGTATGAGTATGAGTATGAGTATGAGTATGAGTATGATATAGAGTATGAGTATGTGTATGAGTATGAGTATGAGTATGAGTATAAGTATGAGTATGAGTATGAGTATGAGTGTGAGTATGAGTATGAGTATGAGTATGAGTATGAGTATGAGTATGAGTATGAGTATGAGTATGAGTATGAGTATGAGAATGAGTATGAGTATGAGAATGAGTATGAGTATGAGTATGAGCATGAGCATGAGCATGAGTATGAGTATGTGCATGAGTATGAGTATGTGTATGAGTATGAGTATGAGTTTGAGTATGAGTATGAGTATGAGTATGAGTATAAGTATGAGAATGAGTATGAGTGTGAGTATGAGAATGAGTATGAGTATGTGTATGAGTATGAGTATGAGTATGAGTATGAGTATGAGTATGAGTATGAGTATAAGTATGAGTATGAGTATGAGTATGAGTGTGAGTATGAGTATGGGTATGAGTATGTGTATGAGTATGAGTATGAGTATGAGTATGAGTATGAGAATGAGTATGAGTATGAGAATGAGTATGAGTATGAGTATGAGTATGAGTTTAAGTATGAGTATGAGTATGAGAATGCGTATGAGTATGAGTATGAGTATGAGTATGTGTATGAGTATGAGTATGAGTATGAGTATGAGTATGAGTATGAGTATGAGTATAAGTATGAGTATGAGTATGAGTATGAGTATGAGTATAAGTATTAGTATGAGTATGAGTACGAGTATTAGTATGAGTATGAGTATGAGTATGAGTATGAGTATGAGTATGAGTATGAGTATGAGTATAAGTATGAGTATGAGTTTGAGTTTGAGTATGAGTATGAGTATGAGTATAAGTATGAGAATGAGTATGAGTATGATATAGAGTATGAGTATGTGTATGAGTATGAGTATGAGTATGAGTATAAGTATGAGTATGAGTATGAGTATGAGTGTGAGTATGAGTATGAGTATGAGTATGAGTATGAGTATGAGTATGAGTATGAGAATGAGTATGAGTATGAGAATGAGTATGAGTATGAGTATGAGCATGAGCATGAGCATGAGTATGAGTATGTGCATGAGTATGAGTATGTGTATGAGTATGAGTATGAGTTTGAGTATGAGTATGAGTATGAGTATAAGTATGAGAATGAGTATGAGTGTGAGTATGAGAATGAGTATGAGTATGTGTATGAGTATGAGTATGAGTATGAGTATGAGTATAAGTATTAGTATGAGTATGAGTACGAGTATTAGAATGAGTATGAGTATGAGTATGAGTATGAGTATGAGTTTAAGTATGAGTATGAGTATGAGTATGAGTATGAGTATGAGTATGTGCATGAGTATGAGTATGTGTATGAGTATGAGTATGAGTATGAGTATGAGTATGAGTGTGAGGATGAGTATGAGTATGAGTATGAGTATGTGTATGAGTATGAGTATGAGTATGAGTATGAGTATGAGTATGAGTATGAGTTTGAGTATGATTTAGAGTATGAGTATGAGTATGAGAATGCGTATGAGTATGAGTATGAGTATAAGAATTAGTATGAGTATGAGTATGAGCATGAGCATGAGCATGAGTATGAGTATGAGTATGAGTATGAGTATGAGTATGAGTATGAGTATGAGTATGAGTATGAGTATGAGTATGAGTGTGAGTATGAGTATGAGTATGAGTATGAGAATGAGTATGAGTACGAGAATGAGTATGAGTATGAGTATGAGCATGAGCATGAGCATGAGTATGAGTATGAGTATGAGTATGAGTATGAGTTTGAGTTTGAGTATGAGTATGAGTATGAGTATGAGTATAAGTATGAGAATGAGTATGAGTGTGAGTATGAGAATGAGTATGAGTATGTGTATGAGTATGAGTATGAGTATGAGTATGAGTATGAGTATGAGTATGAGTATGAGTATGAGTATGAGTATGAGTATGAGTATAAGTATGAGTATGAGTATGAGTATGAGTATGAGTATAAGTATTAGTATGAGTATGAGTACGAGTATTAGTATGAGTATGAGTATGAGTATGAGTATGAGTTTAAGTATGAGTATGAGTATGAGTATGAGTATGAGTATGAGTATGTGCATGAGTATGAGTATGTGTATGAGTATGAGTATGAGTATGAGTATGAGTATGAGTATGTGCATGAGTATGAGTATGTGTATGAGTATGAGTATGAGTTTGAGTATGAGTATGAGTATGAGTATGAGTATAAGTATGAGAATGAGTATGAGTGTGAGTATGAGAATGAGTATGAGTATGTGTATGAGTATGAGTATGAGTATGAGTATGAGTATGAGTATGAGTATGAGTATGAGTATGAGTATGAGTATGAGTATGAGTATGAGTATGAGTATGAGTATGAGTATGAGTATGAGTATAAGTATGAGTATGAGTATGAGTATGAGTATAAGTATTAGTATGAGTATGAGTACGAGTATTAGTATGAGTATGAGTATGAGTATGAGTATGAGTATGAGTATGAGTTTAAGTATGAGTATGAGTATGAGTATGAGTATGAGTATGAGTATGTGCATGAGTATGAGTATGAGTATGAGTATGAGTATGAGTATGAGGATGAGTATGAGTATGAGTATGAGTATGTGTATGAGTATGAGTATGAGTATGAGTATGAGTATGAGTATGAGTATGAGTATGATATAGAGTATGAGTATGTGTATGAGTATGAGTATGAGTATGAGTATAAGTATGAGTATGAGTATGAGTATGAGTGTGAGTATGAGTATGAGTATGAGTATGAGTATGAGTATGAGTATGAGTATGAGTATGAGTATGAGTATGAGTATGAGAATGAGTATGAGTATGAGAATGAGTATGAGTATGAGTATGAGCATGAGCATGAGCATGAGTATGAGTATGTGCATGAGTATGAGTATGTGTATGAGTATGAGTATGAGTTTGAGTATGAGTATGAGTATGAGTATGAGTATAAGTATGAGAATGAGTATGAGTGTGAGTATGAGAATGAGTATGAGTATGTGTATGAGTATGAGTATGAGTATGAGTATGAGTATGAGTATGAGTATGAGTATAAGTATGAGTATGAGTATGAGTATGAGTGTGAGTATGAGTATGGGTATGAGTATGTGTATGAGTATGAGTATGAGTATGAGTATGAGTATGAGAATGAGTATGAGTATGAGAATGAGTATGAGTATGAGTATGAGTATGAGTTTAAGTATGAGTATGAGTATGAGAATGCGTATGAGTATGAGTATGAGTATGAGTATGTGTATGAGTATGAGTATGAGTATGAGTATGAGTATGAGTATGAGTATGAGTATAAGTATGAGTATGAGTATGAGTATGAGTATGAGTATAAGTATTAGTATGAGTATGAGTACGAGTATTAGTATGAGTATGAGTATGAGTATGAGTATGAGTATGAGTATGAGTATGAGTATGAGTATAAGTATGAGTATGAGTTTGAGTTTGAGTATGAGTATGAGTATGAGTATAAGTATGAGAATGAGTATGAGTATGATATAGAGTATGAGTATGTGTATGAGTATGAGTATGAGTATGAGTATAAGTATGAGTATGAGTATGAGTATGAGTGTGAGTATGAGTATGAGTATGAGTATGAGTATGAGTATGAGTATGAGTATGAGAATGAGTATGAGTATGAGAATGAGTATGAGTATGAGTATGAGCATGAGCATGAGCATGAGTATGAGTATGTGCATGAGTATGAGTATGTGTATGAGTATGAGTATGAGTTTGAGTATGAGTATGAGTATGAGTATAAGTATGAGAATGAGTATGAGTGTGAGTATGAGAATGAGTATGAGTATGTGTATGAGTATGAGTATGAGTATGAGTATGAGTATAAGTATTAGTATGAGTATGAGTACGAGTATTAGAATGAGTATGAGTATGAGTATGAGTATGAGTATGAGTTTAAGTATGAGTATGAGTATGAGTATGAGTATGAGTATGAGTATGTGCATGAGTATGAGTATGTGTATGAGTATGAGTATGAGTATGAGTATGAGTATGAGTGTGAGGATGAGTATGAGTATGAGTATGAGTATGTGTATGAGTATGAGTATGAGTATGAGTATGAGTATGAGTATGAGTATGAGTTTGAGTATGATTTAGAGTATGAGTATGAGTATGAGAATGCGTATGAGTATGAGTATGAGTATAAGAATTAGTATGAGTATGAGTATGAGCATGAGCATGAGCATGAGTATGAGTATGAGTATGAGTGTGAGTATGAGTATGAGTATGAGTATGAGTATGAGTATGAGTATGAGTATGAGTATGAGTATGAGTATGAGTATGAGTATGAGTATGAGTACGAGTATGCGTATGAATATGAGTATGAGTATGAGTATGGGTATGAGTATGAGTATGAGTATGAGTATGAGTATGAGTATGAGTATGAGTATGAGTATGAGTATGAGAATGAGTATGAGTATGAGTATGAACATGAGCATGAGCATGAGTATGAGTATGAGTATGAGTATGAGTATGAGTATGAGTATGAGTATGAGTATGAGTATGAGTATAAGTATTAGTATGAGTACGAGTACGAGTACGAGTATGCGTATGAGTTTGAGTTTGAGTATGAGTATGATTATGAGTATGAGTATGAGTATGAGTATGAGTATGAGTATGAGTATGAGTATAAGTATGAGTATGAGTATGAGTATGAGTATGAGTTTAAGTATGAGTATGAGTATGAGAATGCGTATGAGTATGAGTATGAGTATGGGTATGAGTATGAGTATGAGTATGAGTATGAGTATGAGTATGAGTATGAGTATGAGTATGAGTATAAGAATTAGTATGAGTATGAGTATGAGTATGAGTTTAAGTATGAGTATGAGTATGAGTATGAGTATGAGTATGAGTATGAGTATGAGTATGAGTATGAGTATGAGTATGAGTATGAGTATGAGTATGAGTATGAGTATGAGTATGCGTATGAGTATGAGTATGAGTATGAGTATGAGTATGAGTATAAGTATGAGCATGAGCATGAGTATGAGTATGAGTATGAGTATGAGTATGAGTATGAGTATGAGTATGAGTATAAGTATGAGTATGAGTATGAGTATGAGTGTGAGTATGAGTATGAGTATGAGTATGAGTATGAGTATGAGTATGAGTATGAGTATGAGAATGAGTATGAGTATGAGAATGAGTATGAGTATGAGTATGAGCATGAGCATGAGCATGAGTATGAGTATGTGCATGAGTATGAGTATGTGTATGAGTATGAGTATGAGTTTGAGTTTGAGTATGAGTATGAGTATGAGTATGAGTATAAGTATGAGAATGAGTATGAGTGTGAGTATGAGAATGAGTATGAGTATGTGTATGAGTATGAGTATGAGTATGAGTATGAGTATGAGTATGTGTATGAGTATGAGTATGAGTATGAGTATGAGTATGAGTATGAGTATAAGTATGAGTATGAGTATGAGTATGAGTATGAGTATGAGTATAAGTATTAGTATGAGTATGAGTACGAGTATTAGTATGAGTATGAGTATGAGTATGAGTATGAGTATGAGTATGAGTATAAGTATGAGTATGAGTTTGAGTATGAGTATGAGTATGAGTATAAGTATGAGAATGAGTATGAGTATGATATAGAGTATGAGTATGTGTATGAGTATGAGTATGAGTATGAGTATAAGTATGAGTATGAGTATGAGTATGAGTGTGAGTATGAGTATGAGTATGAGTATGAGTATGAGTATGAGTATGAGTATGAGAATGAGTATGAGTATGAGAATGAGTGTGAGTATGAGTATGAGCATGAGCATGAGCATGAGTATGAGTATGTGCATGAGTATGAGTATGTGTATGAGTATGAGTATGAGTTTGAGTATGAGTATGAGTATGAGTATAAGTATGAGAATGAGTATGAGTGTGAGTATGAGAATGAGTATGAGTATGTGTATGAGTATGAGTATGAGTATGAGTATGAGTATAAGTATTAGTATGAGTATGAGTACGAGTATTAGAATGAGTATGAGTATGAGTATGAGTATGAGTATGAGTTTAAGTATGAGTATGAGTATGAGTATGAGTATGAGTATGAGTATGTGCATGAGTATGAGTATGTGTATGAGTATGAGTATGAGTATGAGTATGAGTATGAGTATGAGTATGAGGATGAGTATGAGTATGAGTATGAGTATGTGTATGAGTATGAGTATGAGTATGAGTATGAGTATGAGTATGAGTATGAGTATGAGTATGAGTATGAGTATGAGTATGAGTATGAGTATGAGTATGAGTATGAGTATGAGTATGAGAATGAGTATGAGTACGAGAATGAGTATGAGTATGAGTATGAGCATGAGCATGAGCATGAGTATGAGTATGAGTATGAGTATGAGTATGAGTATGAGTATAAGTATGAGCATGAGCATGAGTATGAGTATGAGTATGAGTATGAGTATGAGTATGAGTATGAGTATGAGTATAAGTATGAGTATGAGTATGAGTATGAGTGTGAGTATGAGTATGAGTATGAGTATGAGTATGAGTATGAGTATGAGTATGAGTATGAGTATGAGTATGAGAATGAGTATGAGTATGAGAATGAGTATGAGTATGAGTATGAGCATGAGCATGAGTATGAGTATGTGCATGAGTATGAGTATGTGTATGAGTATGAGTATGAGTTTGAGTTTGAGCATGAGTATGAGTATGAGTATGAGTATAAGTATGAGAATGAGTATGAGTGTGAGTATGAGAATGAGTATGAGTATGTGTATGAGTATGAGTATGAGTATGAGTATGAGTATGAGTATGTGTATGAGTATGAGTATGAGTATGAGTATGAGTATGAGTATGAGTATGAGTATGAGTATAAGTATGAGTATGAGTATGAGTATGAGTATGAGTATGAGTATAAGTATTAGTATGAGTATGAGTACGAGTATTAGTATGAGTATGAGTATGAGTATGAGTATGAGTATGAGTATGAGTATGAGCATGAGCATGAGCATGAGTATGAGTATGTGCATGAGTATGGGTATGTGTATGAGTATGAGTATGAGTTTGAGTATGAGTATGAGTATGAGTATGAGTATAAGTATGAGAATGAGTATGAGTGTGAGTATGAGAATGAGTATGAGTATGTGTATGAGTATGAGTAAGAGTATGAGTATGAGTATGAGTATGAGTATGAGTATGAGTATGAGTATGAGTATGAGTATAAGTATGAGTATGAGTATGAGTATGAGTATGAGTATGAGTATAAGTATTAGTATGAGTATGAGTACGAGTATTAGTATGAGTATGAGTATGAGTATGAGTTTAAGTATGAGTATGAGTATGAGTATGAGTATGAGTATGAGTATGAGTATGAGTATGAGTATGAGTATGAGTATGAGTATGAGTATGAGTATGAGTATGAGTATGAGTATGAGTATGAGTATGAGTATGAGTATGAGTATGAGTATGAGTATGAGTATGAGTATGAGTATGAGTATGAGAATGAGTATGAGTACGAGAATGAGTATGAGTATGAGTATGAGCATGAGCATGAGCATGAGTATGAGTATGAGTATGAGTATGAGTATGAGTTTGAGTTTGAGTATGAGTATGAGTATGAGTATGAGTATAAGTATGAGAATGAGTATGAGTGTGAGTATGAGAATGAGTATGAGTATGTGTATGAGTATGAGTATGAGTATGAGTATGAGTATGAGTATGAGTATGAGTATGAGTATGAGTATGAGTATGAGTATGAGTATAAGTATGAGTATGAGTATGAGTATGAGTATGAGTATAAGTATTAGTATGAGTATGAGTACGAGTATTAGTATGAGTATGAGTATGAGTATGAGTATGAGTTTAAGTATGAGTATGAGTATGAGTATGAGTATGAGTATGAGTATGTGCATGAGTATGAGTATGTGTATGAGTATGAGTATGAGTATGAGTATGAGTATGAGTATGAGTATGTGCATGAGTATGAGTATGTGTATGAGTATGAGTATGAGTTTGAGTATGAGTATGAGTATGAGTATGAGTATAAGTATGAGAATGAGTATGAGTGTGAGTATGAGAATGAGTATGAGTATGTGTATGAGTATGAGTATGAGTATGAGTATGAGTATGAGTATGAGTATGAGTATGAGTATGAGTATGAGTATGAGTATGAGTATGAGTATGAGTATGAGTATGAGTATGAGTATGAGTATGAGTATGAGTATGAGTATGAGTATAAGTATGAGTATGAGTATGAGTATGAGTATAAGTATTAGTATGAGTATGAGTACGAGTATTAGTATGAGTATGAGTATGAGTATGAGTATGAGTATGAGTATGAGTTTAAGTATGAGTATGAGTATGAGTATGAGTATGAGTATGAGTATGTGCATGAGTATGAGTATGAGTATGAGTATGAGTATGAGTATGAGTATGAGTATGAGGATGAGTATGAGTATGAGTATGAGTATGTGTATGAGTATGAGTATGAGTATGAGTATGAGTATGAGTATGAGTATGAGTATGATATAGAGTATGAGTATGTGTATGAGTATGAGTATGAGTATGAGTATAAGTATGAGTATGAGTATGAGTATGAGTGTGAGTATGAGTATGAGTATGAGTATGAGTATGAGTATGAGTATGAGTATGAGTATGAGTATGAGTATGAGTATGAGAATGAGTATGAGTATGAGAATGAGTATGAGTATGAGTATGAGCATGAGCATGAGCATGAGTATGAGTATGTGCATGAGTATGAGTATGTGTATGAGTATGAGTATGAGTTTGAGTATGAGTATGAGTATGAGTATGAGTATGAGTATGAGTATAAGTATGAGTATGAGTATGAGTATGAGTATGAGTTTAAGTATGAGTATGAGTATGAGAATGCGTATGAGTATGAGTATGAGTATGGGTATGAGTATGAGTATGAGTATGAGTATGAGTATGAGTATGAGTATGAGTATGAGTATAAGAATTAGTATGAGTATGAGTATGAGCATGAGCATGAGCATGAGTATGAGTATGAGTATGAGTGTGAGTATGAGTATGAGTATGAGTATGAGTATGAGTATGAGTATGAGTATGAGTTTAAGTATGAGTATGAGTATGAGAATGCGTATGAGTATGAGTATGAGTATAAGTATGAGTATGAGTTTAAGTATGAGTATGAGTACGAGTATGCGTATGAGTATGAGTATGAGTATGAGTATAAGTATGAGTATGAGTATGAGTATGAGTGTGAGTATGAGTATGAGTATGAGTATGAGTATGAGTATGAGTATGAGTATGAGTATGAGTATGAGTATGAGTATGAGAATGAGTATGAGTATGAGAATGAGTATGAGTATGAGTATGAGCATGAGCATGAGCATGAGTATGAGTATGTGCATGAGTATGGGTATGTGTATGAGTATGAGTATGAGTTTGAGTATGAGTATGAGTATGAGTATGAGTATAAGTATGAGAATGAGTATGAGTGTGAGTATGAGAATGAGTATGAGTATGTGTATGAGTATGAGTAAGAGTATGAGTATGAGTATGAGTATGAGTATGAGTATGAGTATGAGTATGAGTATGAGTATGAGTATAAGTATGAGTATGAGTATGAGTATGAGTATGAGTATAAGTATTAGTATGAGTATGAGCATGAGCATGAGCATGAGTATGAGTATGAGTATGAGTATGAGTATGAGTATGAGTATGAGTATGAGTATGAGTATGAGAATGAGTATGAGTATGAGTATAAGTATTAGTATGAGTACGAGTACGAGTACGAGTATGCGTATGAGTTTGAGTTTGAGTATGAGTATGATTATGAGTATGAGTATGAGTATGAGTATGAGTATGAGTATGAGTATGAGTATAAGTATGAGTATGAGTATGAGTATGAGTATGAGTTTAAGTATGAGTATGAGTATGAGAATGCGTATGAGTATGAGTATGAGTATGGGTATGAGTATGAGTATGAGTATGAGTATGAGTATGAGTATGAGTATGAGTATGAGTATAAGAATTAGTATGAGTATGAGTATGAGCATGAGCATGAGCATGAGTATGAGTATGAGTATGAGTGTGAGTATGAGTATGAGTATGAGTATGAGTATGAGTATGAGTATGAGTATGAGTTTAAGTATGAGTATGAGTATGAGAATGCGTATGAGTATGAGTATGAGTATAAGTATGAGTATGAGTTTAAGTATGAGTATGAGTACGAGTATGCGTATGAGTATGAGTATGAGTATGAGTATAAGTATGAGTATGAGTATGAGTATGAGTGTGAGTATGAGTATGAGTATGAGTATGAGTATGAGTATGAGTATGAGTATGAGTATGAGTATGAGTATGAGTATGAGAATGAGTATGAGTATGAGAATGAGTATGAGTATGAGTATGAGCATGAGCATGAGCATGAGTATGAGTATGTGCATGAGTATGGGTATGTGTATGAGTATGAGTATGAGTTTGAGTATGAGTATGAGTATGAGTATGAGTATAAGTATGAGAATGAGTATGAGTGTGAGTATGAGAATGAGTATGAGTATGTGTATGAGTATGAGTAAGAGTATGAGTATGAGTATGAGTATGAGTATGAGTATGAGTATGAGTATGAGTATGAGTATGAGTATAAGTATGAGTATGAGTATGAGTATGAGTATGAGTATAAGTATTAGTATGAGTATGAGTACGAGTATTAGTATGAGTATGAGTATGAGTATGAGTTTAAGTATGAGTATGAGTATGAGTATGAGTATGAGTATGAGTATGAGTATGAGTATGAGTATGAGTATGAGTATGAGTATGAGTATGAGTATGAGTATGAGTATGAGTATGAGTATGAGTTTAAGTATGAGTATGAGTATGAGAATGCGTATGAGTATGAGTATGAGTATAAGTATGAGTATGAGTTTAAGTATGAGTATGAGTACGAGTATGCGTATGAGTATGAGTATGAGTATGAGTATAAGTATGAGTATGAGTATGAGTATGAGTGTGAGTATGAGTATGAGTATGAGTATGAGTATGAGTATGAGTATGAGTATGAGTATGAGTATGAGTATGAGTATGAGAATGAGTATGAGTATGAGAATGAGTATGAGTATGAGTATGAGCATGAGCATGAGCATGAGTATGAGTATGTGCATGAGTATGGGTATGTGTATGAGTATGAGTATGAGTTTGAGTATGAGTATGAGTATGAGTATGAGTATAAGTATGAGAATGAGTATGAGTGTGAGTATGAGAATGAGTATGAGTATGTGTATGAGTATGAGTAAGAGTATGAGTATGAGTATGAGTATGAGTATGAGTATGAGTATGAGTATGAGTATGAGTATGAGTATAAGTATGAGTATGAGTATGAGTATGAGTATGAGTATAAGTATTAGTATGAGTATGAGCATGAGCATGAGCATGAGTATGAGTATGAGTATGAGTATGAGTATGAGTATGAGTATGAGTATGAGTATGAGTATGAGAATGAGTATGAGTATGAGTATAAGTATTAGTATGAGTACGAGTACGAGTACGAGTATGCGTATGAGTTTGAGTTTGAGTATGAGTATGATTATGAGTATGAGTATGAGTATGAGTATGAGTATGAGTATGAGTATGAGTATAAGTATGAGTATGAGTATGAGTATGAGTATGAGTTTAAGTATGAGTATGAGTATGAGAATGCGTATGAGTATGAGTATGAGTATGGGTATGAGTATGAGTATGAGTATGAGTATGAGTATGAGTATGAGTATGAGTATGAGTATAAGAATTAGTATGAGTATGAGTATGAGCATGAGCATGAGCATGAGTATGAGTATGAGTATGAGTGTGAGTATGAGTATGAGTATGAGTATGAGTATGAGTATGAGTATGAGTATGAGTTTAAGTATGAGTATGAGTATGAGAATGCGTATGAGTATGAGTATGAGTATAAGTATGAGTATGAGTTTAAGTATGAGTATGAGTACGAGTATGCGTATGAGTATGAGTATGAGTATGAGTATAAGTATGAGTATGAGTATGAGTATGAGTGTGAGTATGAGTATGAGTATGAGTATGAGTATGAGTATGAGTATGAGTATGAGTATGAGTATGAGTATGAGTATGAGAATGAGTATGAGTATGAGAATGAGTATGAGTATGAGTATGAGCATGAGCATGAGCATGAGTATGAGTATGTGCATGAGTATGGGTATGTGTATGAGTATGAGTATGAGTTTGAGTATGAGTATGAGTATGAGTATGAGTATAAGTATGAGAATGAGTATGAGTGTGAGTATGAGAATGAGTATGAGTATGTGTATGAGTATGAGTAAGAGTATGAGTATGAGTATGAGTATGAGTATGAGTATGAGTATGAGTATGAGTATGAGTATGAGTATAAGTATGAGTATGAGTATGAGTATGAGTATGAGTATAAGTATTAGTATGAGTATGAGTACGAGTATTAGTATGAGTATGAGTATGAGTATGAGTTTAAGTATGAGTATGAGTATGAGTATGAGTATGAGTATGAGTATGAGTATGAGTATGAGTATGAGTATGAGTATGAGTATGAGTATGAGTATGAGTATGAGTATGAGTATGAGTATGAGTATGAGTATGAGTATGAGTATGAGTATGAGTATGAGTATGAGTATGAGTATGAGAATGAGTATGAGTACGAGAATGAGTATGAGTATGAGTATGAGCATGAGCATGAGCATGAGTATGAGTATGAGTATGAGTATGAGTTTGAGTTTGAGTATGAGTATGAGTATGAGTATGAGTATAAGTATGAGAATGAGTATGAGTGTGAGTATGAGAATGAGTATGAGTATGAGTATGTGTATGAGTATGAGTATGAGTATGAGTATGAGTATGAGTATGAGTATGAGTATGAGTATGAGTATGAGTATGAGTATGAGTATGAGTATAAGTATGAGTATGAGTATGAGTATGAGTATGAGTATAAGTATTAGTATGAGTATGAGTACGAGTATTAGTATGAGTATGAGTATGAGTATGAGTATGAGTTTAAGTATGAGTATGAGTATGAGTATGAGTATGAGTATGAGTATGTGCATGAGTATGAGTATGTGTATGAGTATGAGTATGAGTATGAGTATGAGTATGAGTATGTGCATGAGTATGAGTATGTGTATGAGTATGAGTATGAGTTTGAGTATGAGTATGAGTATGAGTATGAGTATGAGTATAAGTATGAGAATGAGTATGAGTGTGAGTATGAGAATGAGTATGAGTATGTGTATGAGTATGAGTATGAGTATGAGTATGAGTATGAGTATGAGTATGAGTATGAGTATGAGTATGAGTATGAGTATGAGTATGAGTATGAGTATGAGTATGAGTATGAGTATGAGTATAAGTATGAGTATGAGTATGAGTATGAGTATGAGTATAAGTATTAGTATGAGTATGAGTACGAGTATTAGTATGAGTATGAGTATGAGTATGAGTATGAGTATGAGTATGAGTTTAAGTATGAGTATGAGTATGAGTATGAGTATGAGTATGAGTATGAGTATGAGTATGAGTATGAGTATGAGTATGAGTATGAGTATGAGTATGAGTATGAGTATGAGTATGAGTATGAGTATGAGTATGAGTATGAGTATGAGTATGAGTATGAGTATGAGTATGAGTATGAGTATAAGTATGAGTATGAGTATGAGTATGAGTATGAGTATAAGTATTAGTATGAGTATGAGTACGAGTATTAGTATGAGTATGAGTATGAGTATGAGTATGAGTTTAAGTATGAGTATGAGTATGAGTATGAGTATGAGTATGAGTATGTGCATGAGTATGAGTATGTGTATGAGTATGAGTATGAGTATGAGTATGAGTATGAGTATGAGTATGTGCATGAGTATGAGTATGTGTATGAGTATGAGTATGAGTTTGAGTATGAGTATGAGTATGAGTATGAGTATAAGTATGAGAATGAGTATGAGTGTGAGTATGAGAATGAGTATGAGTATGTGTATGAGTATGAGTATGAGTATGAGTATGAGTATGAGTATGAGTATGAGTATGAGTATGAGTATGAGTATGAGTATGAGTATGAGTATGAGTATGAGTATGAGTATGAGTATGAGTATGAGTATGAGTATGAGTATAAGTATGAGTATGAGTATGAGTATGAGTATAAGTATTAGTATGAGTATGAGTACGAGTATTAGTATGAGTATGAGTATGAGTATGAGTATGAGTATGAGTATGAGTTTAAGTATGAGTATGAGTATGAGTATGAGTATGAGTATGAGTATGTGCATGAGTATGAGTATGAGTATGAGTATGAGTATGAGTATGAGTATGAGGATGAGTATGAGTATGAGTATGAGTATGTGTATGAGTATGAGTATGAGTATGAGTATGAGTATGAGTATGAGTATGAGTATGATATAGAGTATGAGTATGTGTATGAGTATGAGTATGAGTATGAGTATAAGTATGAGTATGAGTATGAGTATGAGTGTGAGTATGAGTATGAGTATGAGTATGAGTATGAGTATGAGTATGAGTATGAGTATGAGTATGAGTATGAGAATGAGTATGAGTATGAGAATGAGTATGAGTATGAGTATGAGCATGAGCATGAGCATGAGTATGAGTATGTGCATGAGTATGAGTATGTGTATGAGTATGAGTATGAGTTTGAGTATGAGTATGAGTATGAGTATGAGTATGAGTATGAGTATAAGTATGAGTATGAGTATGAGTATGAGTATGAGTTTAAGTATGAGTATGAGTATGAGAATGCGTATGAGTATGAGTATGAGTATGGGTATGAGTATGAGTATGAGTATGAGTATGAGTATGAGTATGAGTATGAGTATGAGTATAAGAATTAGTATGAGTATGAGTATGAGCATGAGCATGAGCATGAGTATGAGTATGAGTATGAGTGTGAGTATGAGTATGAGTATGAGTATGAGTATGAGTATGAGTATGAGTATGAGTTTAAGTATGAGTATGAGTATGAGAATGCGTATGAGTATGAGTATGAGTATAAGTATGAGTATGAGTTTAAGTATGAGTATGAGTACGAGTATGCGTATGAGTATGAGTATGAGTGTGAGTATGAGTATGAGTATGAGTATGAGTATGAGTATGAGTATGAGTATGAGTATGAGTATGAGTATGAGTATGAGAATGAGTATGAGTATGAGAATGAGTATGAGTATGAGTATGAGCATGAGCATGAGCATGAGTATGAGTATGTGCATGAGTATGGGTATGTGTATGAGTATGAGTATGAGTATGAGTATGAGTATGAGTATGAGTATGAGTATAAGTATGAGTATGAGTATGAGTATGAGTATGAGTTTAAGTATGAGTATGAGTATGAGAATGCGTATGAGTATGAGTATGAGTATGGGTATGAGTATGAGTATGAGTATGAGTATGAGTATGAGTATGAGTATGAGTATGAGTATAAGAATTAGTATGAGTATGAGTATGAGCATGAGCATGAGCATGAGTATGAGTATGAGTATGAGTGTGAGTATGAGTATGAGTATGAGTATGAGTATGAGTATGAGTATGAGTATGAGTTTAAGTATGAGTATGAGTATGAGAATGCGTATGAGTATGAGTATGAGTATAAGTATGAGTATGAGTTTAAGTATGAGTATGAGTACGAGTATGCGTATGAGTATGAGTATGAGTATGAGTATAAGTATGAGTATGAGTATGAGTATGAGTGTGAGTATGAGTATGAGTATGAGTATGAGTATGAGTATGAGTATGAGTATGAGTATGAGTATGAGTATGAGTATGAGAATGAGTATGAGTATGAGAATGAGTATGAGTATGAGTATGAGCATGAGCATGAGCATGAGTATGAGTATGTGCATGAGTATGGGTATGTGTATGAGTATGAGTATGAGTTTGAGTATGAGTATGAGTATGAGTATGAGTATAAGTATGAGAATGAGTATGAGTGTGAGTATGAGAATGAGTATGAGTATGTGTATGAGTATGAGTAAGAGTATGAGTATGAGTATGAGTATGAGTATGAGTATGAGTATGAGTATGAGTATGAGTATGAGTATGAGTATAAGTATGAGTATGAGTATGAGTATGAGTATGAGTATAAGTATTAGTATGAGTATGAGTACGAGTATTAGTATGAGTATGAGTATGAGTATGAGTTTAAGTATGAGTATGAGTATGAGTATGAGTATGAGTATGAGTATGAGTATGAGTATGAGTATGAGTATGAGTATGAGTATGAGTATGAGTATGAGTATGAGTATGAGTATGAGTATGAGTATGAGTATGAGTATGAGCATGAGCATGAGCATGAGTATGAGTATGTGCATGAGTATGGGTATGTGTATGAGTATGAGTATGAGTTTGAGTATGAGTATGAGTATGAGTATGAGTATGAGTATGAGTATAAGTATGAAAATGAGTATGAGTGTGAGTATGAGAATGAGTATGAGTATGTGTATGAGTATGAGTATGAGTATGAGTATGAGTATGAGTATGAGTATGAGTATGAGTATGAGTATGAGTATGAGTATGAGTATGAGTATAAGTATGAGTATGAGTATGAGTATGAGTATGAGTATAAGTATTAGTATGAGTATGAGTACGAGTATTAGTATGAGTATGAGTATGAGTATGAGTATGAGTATGAGTATGAGTATGAGTTTAAGTATGAGTATGAGTATGAGTATGAGTATGAGTATGAGTATGAGTATGAGTATGAGTATGAGTATGAGTATGAGTATGAGTATGAGTATGAGTATGAGTATGAGTATGAGTATGAGTATGAGTATGAGTATGAGTATGAGTATGAGTATGAGTATGAGTATGAGTATGAGTATGAGTATGAGTATGAGTATGAGTATGAGTATGAGAATGAGTATGAGTACGCGAATGAGTATGAGTATGAGTATGAGTATGAGCATGAGCATGAGCATGAGTATGAGTATGAGTATGAGTATGAGTATGAGTATGAGTATAAGTATGAGCATGAGCATGAGTATGAGTATGAGTATGAGTATGAGTATGAGTATGAGTATGAGTATGAGTATGAGTATGAGTATAAGTATGAGTATGAGTATGAGTATGAGTATGAGTGTGAGTATGAGTATGAGTATGAGTATGAGTATGAGTATGAGTATGAGTATGAGTATGAGTATGAGAATGAGTATGAGTATGAGAATGAGTATGAGTATGAGTATGAGCATGAGCATGAGCATGAGTATGAGTATGTGCATGAGTATGAGTATGTGTATGAGTATGAGTATGAGTTTGAGTTTGAGTATGAGTATGAGTATGAGTATGAGTATAAGTATGAGAATGAGTATGAGTGTGAGTATGAGAATGAGTATGAGTATGTGTATGAGTATGAGTATGAGTATGAGTATGAGTATGAGTATGAGTATGAGTATGAGTATGAGTATGAGTATGAGTATCAGTATGAGTATGAGTATAAGTATGAGTATGAGTATGAGTATGAGTATGAGTATAAGTATGAGTATGAGTATGAGTATGAGTGTGAGTATGAGTATGAGTATGAGTATGAGTATGAGTGTGAGTATGAGTATGAGTATGAGTATGAGTATGAGTATGAGTATGAGTATGAGTATGAGTATGAGTATGAGTACGAGTATGCGTATGAATATGAGTATGAGTATGAGTATGGGTATGAGTATGAGTATGAGTATGAGTATGAGTATGAGTATGAGTATGAGTATGAGTATGAGTATGAGTATGAGAATGAGTATGAGTATGAGCATGAGCATGAGCATGAGTATGAGTATGAGTATGAGTATGAGTATGAGTATGAGTATGAGTATGAGTATGAGTATAAGTATTAGTATGAGTACGAGTACGAGTACGAGTATGCGTATGAGTTTGAGTTTGAGTATGAGTATGATTATGAGTATGAGTATGAGTATGAGTATGAGTATGAGTATGAGTATGAGTATAAGTATGAGTATGAGTATGAGTATGAGTATGAGTTTAAGTATGAGTATGAGTATGAGTATGAGTATGAGTATGAGTATGAGTATGAGTATGAGTATGAGTATGAGTATGAGTATGAGTATGAGTATGAGTTTAAGTATGAGTATGAGTATGAGTATGAGTATGAGTATGAGTATGTGCATGAGTATGAGTATGTGTATGAGTATGAGTATGAGTATGAGTATGAGTATGAGGATGAGTATGAGTATGAGTATGAGTATGTGTATGAGTATGAGTATGAGTATGAGTATGAGTATGAGTATGAGTATGAGTATGAGTATGAGTATGATATAGAGTATGAGTATGTGTATGAGTATGAGTATGAGTATGAGTATGAGTATAAGTATGAGTATGAGTATGAGTATGAGTGTGAGTATGAGTATGAGTATGAGTATGAGTATGAGTATGAGTATGAGTATTAGTATGAGTATGAGAATGAGTATGAGTATGAGAATGAGTATGAGTATGAGCATGAGCATGAGCATGAGTATGAGTATGTGCATGAGTATGAGTATGTGTATGAGTATGAGTATGAGTTTGAGTATGAGTATGAGTATGAGTATGAGTATAAGTATGAGAATGAGTATGAGTGTGAGTATGAGAATGAGTATGAGTATGTGTATGAGTATGAGTATGAGTATGAGTATGAGTATGAGTATGAGTATGAGTATGAGTATAAGTATGAGTATGAGTATGAGTATGAGTGTGAGTATGAGTATGAGTATGAGTATGAGTATGAGTATGAGTATGAGTATGAGAATGAGTATGAGTATGAGTATGAGAATGAGTATGAGTATGAGTATGAGCATGAGCATGAGCATGAGTATGAGTATGTGCATGAGTATGAGTATGTGTATGAGTATGAGTATGAGTTTGAGTATGAGTATGAGTATGAGTATAAGTATGAGAATGAGTATGAGTGTGAGTATGAGAATGAGTATGAGTATGTGTATGAGTATGAGTATGAGTATGAGTATGAGTATGAGTATGAGTATGAGTATGAGTATGAGTATGAGTATGAGTATGAGTATGAGTATAAGTATGAGTATGAGTATGAGTATGAGTATGAGTATAAGTATTAGTATGAGTACGAGTACGAGTACGAGTATGCGTATGAGTTTGAGTTTGAGTATGAGTATGATTATGAGTATGAGTATGAGTATGAGTATGAGTATGAGTATGAGTATGAGTATGAGTATAAGTATGAGTATGAGTATGAGTAGGAGTTTAAGTATGAGTATGAGTATGAGAATGCGTATGAGTATGAGTATGAGTATGAGTATAAGTATGAGTATGAGTTTAAGTATGAGTATGAGTACGAGTATGCGTATGAGTATGAGTATGAGTATGAGTATAAGTATGAGTATGAGTATGAGTATGAGTATGAGTGTGAGTATGAGTATGAGTATGAGTATGAGTATGAGTATGAGTATGAGTATGAGTATGAGTATGAGTATGAGTATAAGAATTAGTATGAGTATGAGTATGAGCATGAGCATGAGTATGAGTATGAGTATGAGTATGAGTATAAGAATTAGTATGAGAATGAGTATGAGCATGAGCATGAGCATGAGTATGAGTATGAGTATGAGTGTGAGTATGAGTATGAGTATGAGTATGAGTATGAGTATGAGTATGAGCATGAGCATGAGTATGAGTATGAGTATGAGTATGAGTGTGAGTATGAGTATGAGTATGAGTATGAGTATGAGTATGAGTATGAGTATGAGTATGAGTTTAAGTATGAGTATGAGTATGAGAATGCGTATGAGTATGAGTATGAGTATGAGTATAAGTATGAGTATGAGTTTAAGTATGAGTATGAGTATGAGTATAAGTATGAGTATGAGTATGAGTATGAGTGTGAGTATGAGTATGAGTATGAGTATGAGTATGAGTGTGAGTATGAGTATGAGTATGAGTATGAGTATGAGTATGAGTATGAGTATGAGTATGAGTATGAGTATGAGTACGAGTATGCGTATGAGTATAAGAATTAGTATGAGTATGAGTATGAGCATGAGCATGAGTATGAGTATGAGTATGAGTATGAGTGTGAGTATGAGTATGAGTATGAGTATGAGTATAAGTATGAGTATGAGTTTAAGTATGAGTATGAGTACGAGTATGCGTATGAGTATGAGTATGAGTATGAGTATAAGTATGAGTATGAGTATGAGTATGAGTATGAGTGTGAGTATGAGTATGAGTATGAGTATGAGTATGAGTATGAGTATGAGTATGAGTATGAGTATGAGTATAAGAATTAGTATGAGTATGAGTATGAGCATGAGCATGAGTATGAGTATGAGTATGAGTATGAGTGTGAGTATGAGTATGAGTATGAGTATGAGTATGAGTATGAGTATGAGTATGAGTTTAAGTATGAGTATGAGTATGAGAATGCGTATGAGTATGAGTATGAGTATGAGTATAAGTATGAGTATGAGTTTAAGTATGAGTATGAGTATGAGTATAAGTATGAGTATGAGTATGAGTATGAGTGTGAGTATGAGTATGAGTATGAGTATGAGTATGAGTGTGAGTATGAGTATGAGTATGAGTATGAGTATGAGTATGAGTATGAGTATGAGTATGAGTATGAGTACGAGTATGCGTATGAATATGAGTATGAGTATGAGTATGGGTATGAGTATGAGTATGAGTATGAGTATGAGTATGAGTATGAGTATGAGTATGAGTATGAGTATGAGTATGAGAATGAGTATGAGTATGAGTATGAGCATGAGCATGAGCATGAGTATGAGTATGAGTATGAGTATGAGTATGAGTATGAGTATGAGTATGAGTATGAGTATGAGCATGAGCATGAGCATGAGTATGAGTATGAGTATGAGTATGAGTATGAGTATGAGTATGAGTATGAGTATGAGTATGAGTATGAGTATAAGTATTAGTATTAGTATGAGTACGAGTACGAGTACGAGTATGCGTATGAGTTTGAGTTTGAGTATGAGTATGATTATGAGTATGAGTATGAGTATGAGTATGAGTATGAGTATGAGTATGAGTATGAGTATAAGTATGAGTATGAGTATGAGTATGAGTATGAGTTTAAGTATGAGTATGAGTATGAGTATGAGTATGAGTATGAGTATGAGTATGAGTATGAGTATGAGTATGAGTATGAGTATGAGTATGAGTTTAAGTATGAGTATGAGTATGAGTATGAGTATGAGTATGAGTATGAGTATGTGCATGAGTATGAGTATGTGTATGAGTATGAGTATGAGTATGAGTATGAGTATGAGTATGAGTATGAGTATGAGGATGAGTATGAGTATGAGTATGAGTATGTGTATGAGTATGAGTATGAGTATGAGTATGAGTATGAGTATGAGTATGAGTATGAGTATGAGTATAAGTATGAGTATGAGTTTAAGTATGAGTATGAGTACGAGTATGCGTATGAGTATGAGTATGAGTATGAGTATAAGTATGAGTATGAGTATGAGTATGAGTGTGAGTATGAGTATGAGTATGAGTATGAGTATGAGTATGAGTATGAGTATGAGTATGAGTATGAGTATGAGTATAAGAATTAGTATGAGTATGAGTATGAGCATGAGCATGAGCATGAGTATGAGTATGAGTATGAGTGTGAGTATGAGTATGAGTATGAGTATGAGTATGAGTATGAGTATGAGTATGAGTATGAGTTTAAGTATGAGTATGAGTATGAGAATGCGTATGAGTATGAGTATGAGTATGAGTATAAGTATGAGTATGAGTTTAAGTATGAGTATGAGTACGAGTATGCGTATGAGTATGAGTATTAGTATGAGTATAAGTATGAGTATGAGTATGAGTATGAGTGTGAGTATGAGTATGAGTATGAGTATGAGTATGAGTATGAGTGTGAGTATGAGTATGAGTATGAGTATGAGTATGAGTATGAGTATGAGTTTAAGTATGAGTATGAGTATGAGTATGAGTATGAGTATGAGTATGAGTATGAGTATGAGTATGAGTATGAGTATGAGTATGAGTATGAGTATGAGTATGAGTATGAGTATGAGTATGAGTATGAGTATGAGTATGAGTATGAGTATGAGTATGAGTATGAGTATGAGTATGAGTATGAGTATGAGTATGAGTGTGAGTATGAGTATGAGTATGAGTATGAGTATGAGTATGAGTATGAGTATGAGTATGAGTATGAGTATGAGTATGAGTATGAGTATGAGTATGAGTATAAGTATTAGTATTAGTATGAGTACGAGTACGAGTACGAGTATGCGTATGAGTTTGAGTTTGAGTATGAGTATGATTATGAGTATGAGTATGAGTATGAGTATGAGTATGAGTATGAGTATGAGTATGAGTATAAGTATGAGTATGAGTATGAGTATGAGTATGAGTTTAAGTATGAGTATGAGTATGAGTATGAGTATGAGTATGAGTATGAGTATGAGTATGAGTATGAGTATGAGTATGAGTATGAGTATGAGTTTAAGTATGAGTATGAGTATGAGTATGAGTATGAGTATGAGTATGTGCATGAGTATGAGTATGTGTATGAGTATGAGTATGAGTATGAGTATGAGTATGAGTATGAGTATGAGTATGAGGATGAGTATGAGTATGAGTATGAGTATGTGTATGAGTATGAGTATGAGTATGAGTATGAGTATGAGTATGAGTATGAGTATGAGTATGAGTATAAGTATGAGTATGAGTTTAAGTATGAGTATGAGTACGAGTATGCGTATGAGTATGAGTATGAGTATGAGTATAAGTATGAGTATGAGTATGAGTATGAGTGTGAGTATGAGTATGAGTATGAGTATGAGTATGAGTATGAGTATGAGTATGAGTATGAGTATGAGTATGAGTATAAGAATTAGTATGAGTATGAGTATGAGCATGAGCATGAGCATGAGTATGAGTATGAGTATGAGTGTGAGTATGAGTATGAGTATGAGTATGAGTATGAGTATGAGTATGAGTATGAGTATGAGTTTAAGTATGAGTATGAGTATGAGAATGCGTATGAGTATGAGTATGAGTATGAGTATGAGTATGAGTATGAGTATAAGTATTAGTATTAGTATGAGTACGAGTACGAGTACGAGTATGCGTATGAGTTTGAGTTTGAGTATGAGTATGATTATGAGTATGAGTATGAGTATGAGTATGAGTATGAGTATGAGTATGAGTATGAGTATAAGTATGAGTATGAGTATAAGTATGAGTATGAGTATGAGTATGAGTGTGAGTATGAGTATGAGTATGAGTATGAGTATGAGTATGAGTATGAGTATGAGTATGAGTATGAGAATGAGTATGAGTATGAGAATGAGTATGAGTATGAGCATGAGCATGAGCATGAGTATGAGTATGTGCATGAGTATGAGTATGTGTATGAGTATGAGTATGAGTTTGAGTATGAGTATGAGTATGAGTATGAGTATAAGTATGAGAATGAGTATGAGTGTGAGTATGAGAATGAGTATGAGTATGTGTATGAGTATGAGTATGAGTATGAGTATGAGTATGAGTATGAGTATGAGTATGAGTATAAGTATGAGTATGAGTATGAGTATGAGTGTGAGTATGAGTATGAGTATGAGTATGAGTATGAGTATGAGTATGAGTATGAGAATGAGTATGAGTATGAGTATGAGAATGAGTATGAGTATGAGTATGAGCATGAGCATGAGCATGAGTATGAGTATGTGCATGAGTATGAGTATGTGTATGAGTATGAGTATGAGTTTGAGTATGAGTATGAGTATGAGTATAAGTATGAGAATGAGTATGAGTGTGAGTATGAGAATGAGTATGAGTATGTGTATGAGTATGAGTATGAGTATGAGTATGAGTATGAGTATGAGTATGAGTATGAGTATGAGTATGAGTATGAGTATGAGTATGAGTATAAGTATGAGTATGAGTATGAGTATGAGTATGAGTATAAGTATTAGTATGAGTACGAGTACGAGTACGAGTATGCGTATGAGTTTGAGTTTGAGTATGAGTATGATTATGAGTATGAGTATGAGTATGAGTATGAGTATGAGTATGAGTATGAGTATAAGTATGAGTATGAGTATGAGTAGGAGTTTAAGTATGAGTATGAGTATGAGAATGCGTATGAGTATGAGTATGAGTATGAGTATAAGTATGAGTATGAGTTTAAGTATGAGTATGAGTACGAGTATGCGTATGAGTATGAGTATGAGTATGAGTATAAGTATGAGTATGAGTATGAGTATGAGTATGAGTGTGAGTATGAGTATGAGTATGAGTATGAGTATGAGTATGAGTATGAGTATGAGTATGAGTATGAGTATGAGTATAAGAATTAGTATGAGTATGAGTATGAGCATGAGCATGAGTATGAGTATGAGTATGAGTATGAGTATAAGAATTAGTATGAGAATGAGTATGAGCATGAGCATGAGCATGAGTATGAGTATGAGTATGAGTGTGAGTATGAGTATGAGTATGAGTATGAGTATGAGTATGAGTATGAGCATGAGCATGAGTATGAGTATGAGTATGAGTATGAGTGTGAGTATGAGTATGAGTATGAGTATGAGTATGAGTATGAGTATGAGTATGAGTATGAGTTTAAGTATGAGTATGAGTATGAGAATGCGTATGAGTATGAGTATGAGTATGAGTATAAGTATGAGTATGAGTTTAAGTATGAGTATGAGTATGAGTATAAGTATGAGTATGAGTATGAGTATGAGTGTGAGTATGAGTATGAGTATGAGTATGAGTATGAGTGTGAGTATGAGTATGAGTATGAGTATGAGTATGAGTATGAGTATGAGTATGAGTATGAGTATGAGTATGAGTACGAGTATGCGTATGAGTATAAGAATTAGTATGAGTATGAGTATGAGCATGAGCATGAGTATGAGTATGAGTATGAGTATGAGTGTGAGTATGAGTATGAGTATGAGTATGAGTATAAGTATGAGTATGAGTTTAAGTATGAGTATGAGTACGAGTATGCGTATGAGTATGAGTATGAGTATGAGTATAAGTATGAGTATGAGTATGAGTATGAGTATGAGTGTGAGTATGAGTATGAGTATGAGTATGAGTATGAGTATGAGTATGAGTATGAGTATGAGTATGAGTATAAGAATTAGTATGAGTATGAGTATGAGCATGAGCATGAGTATGAGTATGAGTATGAGTATGAGTGTGAGTATGAGTATGAGTATGAGTATGAGTATGAGTATGAGTATGAGTATGAGTTTAAGTATGAGTATGAGTATGAGAATGCGTATGAGTATGAGTATGAGTATGAGTATAAGTATGAGTATGAGTTTAAGTATGAGTATGAGTATGAGTATAAGTATGAGTATGAGTATGAGTATGAGTGTGAGTATGAGTATGAGTATGAGTATGAGTATGAGTGTGAGTATGAGTATGAGTATGAGTATGAGTATGAGTATGAGTATGAGTATGAGTATGAGTATGAGTATGAGTACGAGTATGCGTATGAATATGAGTATGAGTATGAGTATGGGTATGAGTATGAGTATGAGTATGAGTATGAGTATGAGTATGAGTATGAGTATGAGTATGAGTATGAGTATGAGAATGAGTATGAGTATGAGTATGAGCATGAGCATGAGCATGAGTATGAGTATGAGTATGAGTATGAGTATGAGTATGAGTATGAGTATGAGTATGAGCATGAGCATGAGCATGAGTATGAGTATGAGTATGAGTATGAGTATGAGTATGAGTATGAGTATGAGTATGAGTATGAGTATGAGTATGAGTATAAGTATTAGTATTAGTATGAGTACGAGTACGAGTACGAGTATGCGTATGAGTTTGAGTTTGAGTATGAGTATGATTATGAGTATGAGTATGAGTATGAGTATGAGTATGAGTATGAGTATGAGTATGAGTATAAGTATGAGTATGAGTATGAGTATGAGTATGAGTTTAAGTATGAGTATGAGTATGAGTATGAGTATGAGTATGAGTATGAGTATGAGTATGAGTATGAGTATGAGTATGAGTATGAGTATGAGTTTAAGTATGAGTATGAGTATGAGTATGAGTATGAGTATGAGTATGAGTATGTGCATGAGTATGAGTATGTGTATGAGTATGAGTATGAGTATGAGTATGAGTATGAGTATGAGTATGAGTATGAGGATGAGTATGAGTATGAGTATGAGTATGTGTATGAGTATGAGTATGAGTATGAGTATGAGTATGAGTATGAGTATGAGTATGAGTATGAGTATAAGTATGAGTATGAGTTTAAGTATGAGTATGAGTACGAGTATGCGTATGAGTATGAGTATGAGTATGAGTATAAGTATGAGTATGAGTATGAGTATGAGTGTGAGTATGAGTATGAGTATGAGTATGAGTATGAGTATGAGTATGAGTATGAGTATGAGTATGAGTATGAGTATAAGAATTAGTATGAGTATGAGTATGAGCATGAGCATGAGCATGAGTATGAGTATGAGTATGAGTGTGAGTATGAGTATGAGTATGAGTATGAGTATGAGTATGAGTATGAGTATGAGTATGAGTTTAAGTATGAGTATGAGTATGAGAATGCGTATGAGTATGAGTATGAGTATGAGTATAAGTATGAGTATGAGTTTAAGTATGAGTATGAGTACGAGTATGCGTATGAGTATGAGTATTAGTATGAGTATAAGTATGAGTATGAGTATGAGTATGAGTGTGAGTATGAGTATGAGTATGAGTATGAGTATGAGTATGAGTGTGAGTATGAGTATGAGTATGAGTATGAGTATGAGTATGAGTATGAGTATGAGTATGAGTATGAGTACGAGTATGCGTATGAATATGAGTATGAGTATGAGTATGGGTATGAGTATGAGTATGAGTATGAGTATGAGTATGAGTATGAGTATGAGTATGAGTATGAGTATGAGTATGAGTATGAGAATGAGTATGAGTATGAGTATGAGCATGAGCATGAGCATGAGTATGAGTATGAGTATGAGTATGAGTATGAGTATGAGTATGAGTATGAGTATGAGTATGAGTATGAGTATAAGTATTAGTATGAGTACGAGTACGAGTACGAGTATGCGTATGAGTTTGAGTTTGAGTATGAGTATGATTATGAGTATGAGTATGAGTATGAGTATGAGTATGAGTATGAGTATGAGTATAAGTATGAGTATGAGTATGAGTATGAGTATGAGTTTAAGTATTAGTATGAGTATGAGAATGCGTATGAGTATGAGTATGAGTATGGGTATGAGTATGAGTATGAGTATGAGTATGAGTATGAGTATGAGTATGAGTATGAGTATAAGAATTAGTATGAGTATTAGTATGAGCATGAGCATGAGCATGAGTATGAGTATGAGTATGAGTGTGAGTATGAGTATGAGTATGAGTATGAGTATGAGTATGAGTATGAGTATGAGTATGAGTATGAGTTTAAGTATGAGTATGAGTATGAGAATGCGTATGAGTATGAGTATGAGTATGAGTATAAGTATGAGTATGAGTTTAAGTATGAGTATGAGTACGAGTATGCGTATGAGTATGAGTATGAGTATAAGTATGAGTATGAGTATGAGTATGAGTGTGAGTATGAGTATGAGTATGAGTATGAGTATGAGTATGAGTATGAGTATGAGTATGAGAATGAGTATGAGTATGAGAATGAGTATGAGTATGAGTATGAGCATGAGCATGAGCATGAGTATGAGTATGTGCATGAGTATGGGTATGTGTATGAGTATGAGTATGAGTTTGAGTATGAGTATGAGTATGAGTATGAGTATGAGTATAAGTATGAAAATGAGTATGAGTGTGAGTATGAGAATGAGTATGAGTATGTGTTTGAGTATGAGTATGAGTATGAGTATGAGTATGAGTATGAGTATGAGTATGAGTATGAGTATGAGTATGAGTATGAGTATCAGTATGAGTATGAGTATAAGTATGAGTATGAGTATGAGTATGAGTATGAGTATAAGTATGAGTATGAGTATGAGTATGAGTGTGAGTATGAGTATGAGTATGAGTATGAGTATGAGTGTGAGTATGAGTATGAGTATGAGTATGAGTATGAGTATGAGTATGAGTATGAGTATGAGTATGAGTATGAGTACGAGTATGCGTATGAATATGAGTATGAGTATGAGTATGGGTATGAGTATGAGTATGAGTATGAGTATGAGTATGAGTATGAGTATGAGTATGAGTATGAGTATGAGTATGAGAATGAGTATGAGTATGAGCATGAGCATGAGCATGAGTATGAGTATGAGTATGAGTATGAGTATGAGTATGAGTATGAGTATGAGTATGAGTATAAGTATTAGTATGAGTACGAGTACGAGTACGAGTATGCGTATGAGTTTGAGTTTGAGTATGAGTATGATTATGAGTATGAGTATGAGTATGAGTATGAGTATGAGTATGAGTATGAGTATAAGTATGAGTATGAGTATGAGTATGAGTATGAGTTTAAGTATGAGTATGAGTATGAGTATGAGTATGAGTATGAGTATGAGTATGAGTATGAGTATGAGTATGAGTATGAGTATGAGTATGAGTATGAGTTTAAGTATGAGTATGAGTATGAGTATGAGTATGAGTATGAGTATGTGCATGAGTATGAGTATGTGTATGAGTATGAGTATGAGTATGAGTATGAGTATGAGGATGAGTATGAGTATGAGTATGAGTATGTGTATGAGTATGAGTATGAGTATGAGTATGAGTATGAGTATGAGTATGAGTATGAGTATGAGTATGATATAGAGTATGAGTATGTGTATGAGTATGAGTATGAGTATGAGTATGAGTATAAGTATGAGTATGAGTATGAGTATGAGTGTGAGTATGAGTATGAGTATGAGTATGAGTATGAGTATGAGTATGAGTATTAGTATGAGTATGAGAATGAGTATGAGTATGAGAATGAGTATGAGTATGAGCATGAGCATGAGCATGAGTATGAGTATGTGCATGAGTATGAGTATGTGTATGAGTATGAGTATGAGTTTGAGTATGAGTATGAGTATGAGTATGAGTATAAGTATGAGAATGAGTATGAGTGTGAGTATGAGAATGAGTATGAGTATGTGTATGAGTATGAGTATGAGTATGAGTATGAGTATGAGTATGAGTATGAGTATGAGTATAAGTATGAGTATGAGTATGAGTATGAGTGTGAGTATGAGTATGAGTATGAGTATGAGTATGAGTATGAGTATGAGTATGAGAATGAGTATGAGTATGAGTATGAGAATGAGTATGAGTATGAGTATGAGCATGAGCATGAGCATGAGTATGAGTATGTGCATGAGTATGAGTATGTGTATGAGTATGAGTATGAGTTTGAGTATGAGTATGAGTATGAGTATAAGTATGAGAATGAGTATGAGTGTGAGTATGAGAATGAGTATGAGTATGTGTATGAGTATGAGTATGAGTATGAGTATGAGTATGAGTATGAGTATGAGTATGAGTATGAGTATGAGTATGAGTATGAGTATGAGTATAAGTATGAGTATGAGTATGAGTATGAGTATGAGTATAAGTATTAGTATGAGTACGAGTACGAGTACGAGTATGCGTATGAGTTTGAGTTTGAGTATGAGTATGATTATGAGTATGAGTATGAGTATGAGTATGAGTATGAGTATGAGTATGAGTATGAGTATAAGTATGAGTATGAGTATGAGTAGGAGTTTAAGTATGAGTATGAGTATGAGAATGCGTATGAGTATGAGTATGAGTATGAGTATAAGTATGAGTATGAGTTTAAGTATGAGTATGAGTACGAGTATGCGTATGAGTATGAGTATGAGTATGAGTATAAGTATGAGTATGAGTATGAGTATGAGTATGAGTGTGAGTATGAGTATGAGTATGAGTATGAGTATGAGTATGAGTATGAGTATGAGTATGAGTATGAGTATGAGTATAAGAATTAGTATGAGTATGAGTATGAGCATGAGCATGAGTATGAGTATGAGTATGAGTATGAGTATAAGAATTAGTATGAGAATGAGTATGAGCATGAGCATGAGCATGAGTATGAGTATGAGTATGAGTGTGAGTATGAGTATGAGTATGAGTATGAGTATGAGTATGAGTATGAGCATGAGCATGAGTATGAGTATGAGTATGAGTATGAGTGTGAGTATGAGTATGAGTATGAGTATGAGTATGAGTATGAGTATGAGTATGAGTATGAGTTTAAGTATGAGTATGAGTATGAGAATGCGTATGAGTATGAGTATGAGTATGAGTATAAGTATGAGTATGAGTTTAAGTATGAGTATGAGTATGAGTATAAGTATGAGTATGAGTATGAGTATGAGTGTGAGTATGAGTATGAGTATGAGTATGAGTATGAGTGTGAGTATGAGTATGAGTATGAGTATGAGTATGAGTATGAGTATGAGTATGAGTATGAGTATGAGTATGAGTACGAGTATGCGTATGAGTATAAGAATTAGTATGAGTATGAGTATGAGCATGAGCATGAGTATGAGTATGAGTATGAGTATGAGTGTGAGTATGAGTATGAGTATGAGTATGAGTATAAGTATGAGTATGAGTTTAAGTATGAGTATGAGTACGAGTATGCGTATGAGTATGAGTATGAGTATGAGTATAAGTATGAGTATGAGTATGAGTATGAGTATGAGTGTGAGTATGAGTATGAGTATGAGTATGAGTATGAGTATGAGTATGAGTATGAGTATGAGTATGAGTATAAGAATTAGTATGAGTATGAGTATGAGCATGAGCATGAGTATGAGTATGAGTATGAGTATGAGTGTGAGTATGAGTATGAGTATGAGTATGAGTATGAGTATGAGTATGAGTATGAGTTTAAGTATGAGTATGAGTATGAGAATGCGTATGAGTATGAGTATGAGTATGAGTATAAGTATGAGTATGAGTTTAAGTATGAGTATGAGTATGAGTATAAGTATGAGTATGAGTATGAGTATGAGTGTGAGTATGAGTATGAGTATGAGTATGAGTATGAGTGTGAGTATGAGTATGAGTATGAGTATGAGTATGAGTATGAGTATGAGTATGAGTATGAGTATGAGTACGAGTATGCGTATGAATATGAGTATGAGTATGAGTATGGGTATGAGTATGAGTATGAGTATGAGTATGAGTATGAGTATGAGTATGAGTATGAGTATGAGTATGAGTATGAGAATGAGTATGAGTATGAGTATGAGCATGAGCATGAGCATGAGTATGAGTATGAGTATGAGTATGAGTATGAGTATGAGTATGAGTATGAGTATGAGTATGAGCATGAGCATGAGCATGAGTATGAGTATGAGTATGAGTATGAGTATGAGTATGAGTATGAGTATGAGTATGAGTATGAGTATGAGTATAAGTATTAGTATTAGTATGAGTACGAGTACGAGTACGAGTATGCGTATGAGTTTGAGTTTGAGTATGAGTATGATTATGAGTATGAGTATGAGTATGAGTATGAGTATGAGTATGAGTATGAGTATGAGTATAAGTATGAGTATGAGTATGAGTATGAGTATGAGTTTAAGTATGAGTATGAGTATGAGTATGAGTATGAGTATGAGTATGAGTATGAGTATGAGTATGAGTATGAGTATGAGTATGAGTATGAGTTTAAGTATGAGTATGAGTATGAGTATGAGTATGAGTATGAGTATGAGTATGTGCATGAGTATGAGTATGTGTATGAGTATGAGTATGAGTATGAGTATGAGTATGAGTATGAGTATGAGTATGAGGATGAGTATGAGTATGAGTATGAGTATGTGTATGAGTATGAGTATGAGTATGAGTATGAGTATGAGTATGAGTATGAGTATGAGTATGAGTATAAGTATGAGTATGAGTTTAAGTATGAGTATGAGTACGAGTATGCGTATGAGTATGAGTATGAGTATGAGTATAAGTATGAGTATGAGTATGAGTATGAGTGTGAGTATGAGTATGAGTATGAGTATGAGTATGAGTATGAGTATGAGTATGAGTATGAGTATGAGTATGAGTATAAGAATTAGTATGAGTATGAGTATGAGCATGAGCATGAGCATGAGTATGAGTATGAGTATGAGTGTGAGTATGAGTATGAGTATGAGTATGAGTATGAGTATGAGTATGAGTATGAGTATGAGTTTAAGTATGAGTATGAGTATGAGAATGCGTATGAGTATGAGTATGAGTATGAGTATAAGTATGAGTATGAGTTTAAGTATGAGTATGAGTACGAGTATGCGTATGAGTATGAGTATTAGTATGAGTATAAGTATGAGTATGAGTATGAGTATGAGTGTGAGTATGAGTATGAGTATGAGTATGAGTATGAGTATGAGTGTGAGTATGAGTATGAGTATGAGTATGAGTATGAGTATGAGTATGAGTTTAAGTATGAGTATGAGTATGAGTATGAGTATGAGTATGAGTATGAGTATGAGTATGAGTATGAGTATGAGTATGAGTATGAGTATGAGTATGAGTATGAGTATGAGTATGAGTATGAGTATGAGTATGAGTATGAGTATGAGTATGAGTATGAGTATGAGTATGAGTATGAGTATGAGTATGAGTATGAGTGTGAGTATGAGTATGAGTATGAGTATGAGTATGAGTATGAGTATGAGTATGAGTATGAGTATGAGTATGAGTATGAGTATGAGTATGAGTATGAGTATAAGTATTAGTATTAGTATGAGTACGAGTACGAGTACGAGTATGCGTATGAGTTTGAGTTTGAGTATGAGTATGATTATGAGTATGAGTATGAGTATGAGTATGAGTATGAGTATGAGTATGAGTATGAGTATAAGTATGAGTATGAGTATGAGTATGAGTATGAGTTTAAGTATGAGTATGAGTATGAGTATGAGTATGAGTATGAGTATGAGTATGAGTATGAGTATGAGTATGAGTATGAGTATGAGTATGAGTTTAAGTATGAGTATGAGTATGAGTATGAGTATGAGTATGAGTATGTGCATGAGTATGAGTATGTGTATGAGTATGAGTATGAGTATGAGTATGAGTATGAGTATGAGTATGAGTATGAGGATGAGTATGAGTATGAGTATGAGTATGTGTATGAGTATGAGTATGAGTATGAGTATGAGTATGAGTATGAGTATGAGTATGAGTATGAGTATAAGTATGAGTATGAGTTTAAGTATGAGTATGAGTACGAGTATGCGTATGAGTATGAGTATGAGTATGAGTATAAGTATGAGTATGAGTATGAGTATGAGTGTGAGTATGAGTATGAGTATGAGTATGAGTATGAGTATGAGTATGAGTATGAGTATGAGTATGAGTATGAGTATAAGAATTAGTATGAGTATGAGTATGAGCATGAGCATGAGCATGAGTATGAGTATGAGTATGAGTGTGAGTATGAGTATGAGTATGAGTATGAGTATGAGTATGAGTATGAGTATGAGTATGAGTTTAAGTATGAGTATGAGTATGAGAATGCGTATGAGTATGAGTATGAGTATGAGTATGAGTATGAGTATGAGTATAAGTATTAGTATTAGTATGAGTACGAGTACGAGTACGAGTATGCGTATGAGTTTGAGTTTGAGTATGAGTATGATTATGAGTATGAGTATGAGTATGAGTATGAGTATGAGTATGAGTATGAGTATGAGTATAAGTATGAGTATGAGTATAAGTATGAGTATGAGTATGAGTATGAGTGTGAGTATGAGTATGAGTATGAGTATGAGTATGAGTATGAGTATGAGTATGAGTATGAGTATGAGAATGAGTATGAGTATGAGAATGAGTATGAGTATGAGCATGAGCATGAGCATGAGTATGAGTATGTGCATGAGTATGAGTATGTGTATGAGTATGAGTATGAGTTTGAGTATGAGTATGAGTATGAGTATGAGTATAAGTATGAGAATGAGTATGAGTGTGAGTATGAGAATGAGTATGAGTATGTGTATGAGTATGAGTATGAGTATGAGTATGAGTATGAGTATGAGTATGAGTATGAGTATAAGTATGAGTATGAGTATGAGTATGAGTGTGAGTATGAGTATGAGTATGAGTATGAGTATGAGTATGAGTATGAGTATGAGAATGAGTATGAGTATGAGTATGAGAATGAGTATGAGTATGAGTATGAGCATGAGCATGAGCATGAGTATGAGTATGTGCATGAGTATGAGTATGTGTATGAGTATGAGTATGAGTTTGAGTATGAGTATGAGTATGAGTATAAGTATGAGAATGAGTATGAGTGTGAGTATGAGAATGAGTATGAGTATGTGTATGAGTATGAGTATGAGTATGAGTATGAGTATGAGTATGAGTATGAGTATGAGTATGAGTATGAGTATGAGTATGAGTATGAGTATAAGTATGAGTATGAGTATGAGTATGAGTATGAGTATAAGTATTAGTATGAGTACGAGTACGAGTACGAGTATGCGTATGAGTTTGAGTTTGAGTATGAGTATGATTATGAGTATGAGTATGAGTATGAGTATGAGTATGAGTATGAGTATGAGTATAAGTATGAGTATGAGTATGAGTAGGAGTTTAAGTATGAGTATGAGTATGAGAATGCGTATGAGTATGAGTATGAGTATGAGTATAAGTATGAGTATGAGTTTAAGTATGAGTATGAGTACGAGTATGCGTATGAGTATGAGTATGAGTATGAGTATAAGTATGAGTATGAGTATGAGTATGAGTATGAGTGTGAGTATGAGTATGAGTATGAGTATGAGTATGAGTATGAGTATGAGTATGAGTATGAGTATGAGTATGAGTATAAGAATTAGTATGAGTATGAGTATGAGCATGAGCATGAGTATGAGTATGAGTATGAGTATGAGTATAAGAATTAGTATGAGAATGAGTATGAGCATGAGCATGAGCATGAGTATGAGTATGAGTATGAGTGTGAGTATGAGTATGAGTATGAGTATGAGTATGAGTATGAGTATGAGCATGAGCATGAGTATGAGTATGAGTATGAGTATGAGTGTGAGTATGAGTATGAGTATGAGTATGAGTATGAGTATGAGTATGAGTATGAGTATGAGTTTAAGTATGAGTATGAGTATGAGAATGCGTATGAGTATGAGTATGAGTATGAGTATAAGTATGAGTATGAGTTTAAGTATGAGTATGAGTATGAGTATAAGTATGAGTATGAGTATGAGTATGAGTGTGAGTATGAGTATGAGTATGAGTATGAGTATGAGTGTGAGTATGAGTATGAGTATGAGTATGAGTATGAGTATGAGTATGAGTATGAGTATGAGTATGAGTATGAGTACGAGTATGCGTATGAGTATAAGAATTAGTATGAGTATGAGTATGAGCATGAGCATGAGTATGAGTATGAGTATGAGTATGAGTGTGAGTATGAGTATGAGTATGAGTATGAGTATAAGTATGAGTATGAGTTTAAGTATGAGTATGAGTACGAGTATGCGTATGAGTATGAGTATGAGTATGAGTATAAGTATGAGTATGAGTATGAGTATGAGTATGAGTGTGAGTATGAGTATGAGTATGAGTATGAGTATGAGTATGAGTATGAGTATGAGTATGAGTATGAGTATAAGAATTAGTATGAGTATGAGTATGAGCATGAGCATGAGTATGAGTATGAGTATGAGTATGAGTGTGAGTATGAGTATGAGTATGAGTATGAGTATGAGTATGAGTATGAGTATGAGTTTAAGTATGAGTATGAGTATGAGAATGCGTATGAGTATGAGTATGAGTATGAGTATAAGTATGAGTATGAGTTTAAGTATGAGTATGAGTATGAGTATAAGTATGAGTATGAGTATGAGTATGAGTGTGAGTATGAGTATGAGTATGAGTATGAGTATGAGTGTGAGTATGAGTATGAGTATGAGTATGAGTATGAGTATGAGTATGAGTATGAGTATGAGTATGAGTATGAGTACGAGTATGCGTATGAATATGAGTATGAGTATGAGTATGGGTATGAGTATGAGTATGAGTATGAGTATGAGTATGAGTATGAGTATGAGTATGAGTATGAGTATGAGTATGAGAATGAGTATGAGTATGAGTATGAGCATGAGCATGAGCATGAGTATGAGTATGAGTATGAGTATGAGTATGAGTATGAGTATGAGTATGAGTATGAGCATGAGCATGAGCATGAGTATGAGTATGAGTATGAGTATGAGTATGAGTATGAGTATGAGTATGAGTATGAGTATGAGTATGAGTATGAGTATAAGTATTAGTATTAGTATGAGTACGAGTACGAGTACGAGTATGCGTATGAGTTTGAGTTTGAGTATGAGTATGATTATGAGTATGAGTATGAGTATGAGTATGAGTATGAGTATGAGTATGAGTATGAGTATAAGTATGAGTATGAGTATGAGTATGAGTATGAGTTTAAGTATGAGTATGAGTATGAGTATGAGTATGAGTATGAGTATGAGTATGAGTATGAGTATGAGTATGAGTATGAGTATGAGTATGAGTTTAAGTATGAGTATGAGTATGAGTATGAGTATGAGTATGAGTATGAGTATGTGCATGAGTATGAGTATGTGTATGAGTATGAGTATGAGTATGAGTATGAGTATGAGTATGAGTATGAGTATGAGGATGAGTATGAGTATGAGTATGAGTATGTGTATGAGTATGAGTATGAGTATGAGTATGAGTATGAGTATGAGTATGAGTATGAGTATGAGTATAAGTATGAGTATGAGTTTAAGTATGAGTATGAGTACGAGTATGCGTATGAGTATGAGTATGAGTATGAGTATAAGTATGAGTATGAGTATGAGTATGAGTGTGAGTATGAGTATGAGTATGAGTATGAGTATGAGTATGAGTATGAGTATGAGTATGAGTATGAGTATGAGTATAAGAATTAGTATGAGTATGAGTATGAGCATGAGCATGAGCATGAGTATGAGTATGAGTATGAGTGTGAGTATGAGTATGAGTATGAGTATGAGTATGAGTATGAGTATGAGTATGAGTATGAGTTTAAGTATGAGTATGAGTATGAGAATGCGTATGAGTATGAGTATGAGTATGAGTATAAGTATGAGTATGAGTTTAAGTATGAGTATGAGTACGAGTATGCGTATGAGTATGAGTATTAGTATGAGTATAAGTATGAGTATGAGTATGAGTATGAGTGTGAGTATGAGTATGAGTATGAGTATGAGTATGAGTATGAGTGTGAGTATGAGTATGAGTATGAGTATGAGTATGAGTATGAGTATGAGTATGAGTATGAGTATGAGTACGAGTATGCGTATGAATATGAGTATGAGTATGAGTATGGGTATGAGTATGAGTATGAGTATGAGTATGAGTATGAGTATGAGTATGAGTATGAGTATGAGTATGAGTATGAGTATGAGAATGAGTATGAGTATGAGTATGAGCATGAGCATGAGCATGAGTATGAGTATGAGTATGAGTATGAGTATGAGTATGAGTATGAGTATGAGTATGAGTATGAGTATGAGTATAAGTATTAGTATGAGTACGAGTACGAGTACGAGTATGCGTATGAGTTTGAGTTTGAGTATGAGTATGATTATGAGTATGAGTATGAGTATGAGTATGAGTATGAGTATGAGTATGAGTATAAGTATGAGTATGAGTATGAGTATGAGTATGAGTTTAAGTATTAGTATGAGTATGAGAATGCGTATGAGTATGAGTATGAGTATGGGTATGAGTATGAGTATGAGTATGAGTATGAGTATGAGTATGAGTATGAGTATGAGTATAAGAATTAGTATGAGTATTAGTATGAGCATGAGCATGAGCATGAGTATGAGTATGAGTATGAGTGTGAGTATGAGTATGAGTATGAGTATGAGTATGAGTATGAGTATGAGTATGAGTATGAGTATGAGTTTAAGTATGAGTATGAGTATGAGAATGCGTATGAGTATGAGTATGAGTATGAGTATAAGTATGAGTATGAGTTTAAGTATGAGTATGAGTACGAGTATGCGTATGAGTATGAGTATGAGTATAAGTATGAGTATGAGTATGAGTATGAGTGTGAGTATGAGTATGAGTATGAGTATGAGTATGAGTATGAGTATGAGTATGAGTATGAGAATGAGTATGAGTATGAGAATGAGTATGAGTATGAGTATGAGCATGAGCATGAGCATGAGTATGAGTATGTGCATGAGTATGGGTATGTGTATGAGTATGAGTATGAGTTTGAGTATGAGTATGAGTATGAGTATGAGTATGAGTATAAGTATGAAAATGAGTATGAGTGTGAGTATGAGAATGAGTATGAGTATGTGTTTGAGTATGAGTATGAGTATGAGTATGAGTATGAGTATGAGTATGAGTATGAGTATGAGTATGAGTATGAGTATGAGTATGAGTATGAGTATAAGTATGAGTATGAGTATGAGTATGAGTATGAGTATAAGTATTAGTATGAGTATGAGTACGAGTATTAGTATGAGTATGAGTATGAGTATGAGTATGAGTATGAGTTTAAGTATGAGTATGAGTATGAGTATGAGTATGAGTATGAGTATGAGTATGAGTATGAGTATGAGTATGAGTATGAGTATGAGTATGAGTATGAGTATGAGTATGAGTATGAGTATGAGTATGAGTATGAGTATGAGTATGAGTATGAGTATGAGTATGAGTATGAGTATGAGTATGAGTATGAGTATGAGTATGAGTATGAGTATGAGTATGAGTATGAGTATGAGTATGAGTATGAGTATGAGTATGAGTATGAGTATGAGTATGAGAATGAGTATGAGTACGAGAATGAGTATGAGTATGAGTATGAGTATGAGCATGAGCATGAGCATGAGTATGAGTATGAGTATGAGTATGAGTATAAGTATGAGCATGAGCATGAGTATGAGTATGAGTATGAGTATGAGTATGAGTATGAGTATGAGTATGAGTATGAGTATAAGTATGAGTATGAGTATGAGTATGAGTGTGAGTATGAGTATGAGTATGAGTATGAGTATGAGTATGAGTATGAGTATGAGTATGAGTATGAGTATGAGAATGAGTATGAGTATGAGAATGAGTATGAGTATGAGTATGAGCATGAGCATGAGCATGAGTATGAGTATGTGCATGAGTATGAGTATGTGTATGAGTATGAGTATGAGTTTGAGTTTGAGTATGAGTATGAGTATGAGTATGAGTATAAGTATGAGAATGAGTATGAGTGTGAGTATGAGAATGAGTATGAGTATGTGTATGAGTATGAGTATGAGTATGAGTATGAGTATGAGTATGAGTATGAGTATGAGTATGAGTATGAGTATGAGTATGAGTATGAGTATGAGTATGAGTATAAGTATGAGTATGAGTATGAGTATGAGTATAAGTATGAGTATGAGTATGAGTATGAGTGTGAGTATGAGTATGAGTATGAGTATGAGTATGAGTGTGAGTATGAGTATGAGTATGAGTATGAGTATGAGTATGAGTATGAGTATGAGTATGAGTATGAGTATGAGTATGAGTACGAGTATGCGTATGAATATGAGTATGAGCATGAGTATGGGTATGAGTATGAGTATGAGTATGAGTATGAGTATGAGTATGAGTATGAGTATGAGTATGAGTATGAGTATGAGTATGAGAATGAGTATGAGTATGAGTATGAGCATGAGCATGAGCATGAGTATGAGTATGAGTATGAGTATGAGTGTGAGTATGAGTATGAGTATGAGTATGAGTATGAGTATGAGTATGAGTATGAGTATGAGTATGAGTATGAGAATGAGTATGAGTATGAGAATGAGTATGAGTATGAGTATGAGCATGAGCATGAGCATGAGTATGAGTATGTGCATGAGTATGAGTATGTGTATGAGTATGAGTATGAGTTTGAGTTTGAGTATGAGTATGAGTATGAGTATGAGTATAAGTATGAGAATGAGTATGAGTGTGAGTATGAGAATGAGTATGAGTATCTGTATGAGTATGAGTATGAGTATGAGTATGAGTATGAGTATGAGTATGAGTATGAGTATGAGTATGAGTATGAGTATGAGTATGAGTATGAGTATGAGTATAAGTATGAGTATGAGTATGAGTATGAGTATGAGTATAAGTATGAGTATGAGTATGAGTATGAGTGTGAGTATGAGTATGAGTATGAGTATGAGTATGAGTGTGAGTATGAGTATGAGTATGAGTATGAGTATGAGTATGAGTATGAGTACGAGTATGAGTATGAGTATGAGTATGAGTATGAGTACGAGTATGCGTATGAATATGAGTATGAGTATGAGTATGGGTATGAGTATGAGTATGAGTATGAGTATGAGTATGAGTATGAGTATGAGTATGAGTATGAGTATGAGTATGAGTATGAGTATGAGTATGAGTATGAGTATGAGTATGAGTATGAGTATGAGTATGAGTATGAGTATGAGTATGAGTATGAGTATGAGTATGAGTATGAGTATGAGTATGAGTATGAGTATGAGTATGAGTATGAGTATGAGTATGAGTATGAGAATGAGTATGAGTACGAGAATGAGTATGAGTATGAGTATGAGTATGAGCATGAGCATGAGCATGAGTATGAGTATGAGTATGAGTATGAGTATGAGTATAAGTATGAGCATGAGCATGAGTATGAGTATGAGTATGAGTATGAGTATGAGTATGAGTATGAGTATGAGTATGAGTATAAGTATGAGTATGAGTATGAGTATGAGTGTGAGTATGAGTATGAGTATGAGTATGAGTATGAGTATGAGTATGAGTATGAGAATGAGTATGAGTATGAGAATGAGTATGAGTATGAGTATGAGCATGAGCATGAGCATGAGTATGAGTATGTGCATGAGTATGAGTATGTGTATGAGTATGAGTATGAGTTTGAGTTTGAGTATGAGTATGAGTATGAGTATGAGTATAAGTATGAGAATGAGTATGAGTGTGAGTATGAGAATGAGTATGAGTATGTGTATGAGTATGAGTATGAGTATGAGTATGAGTATGAGTATGAGTATGAGTATGAGTATGAGTATGAGTATGAGTATGAGTATGAGTATGAGTATGAGTATAAGTATGAGTATGAGTATGAGTATGAGTATGAGTATAAGTATGAGTATGAGTATGAGTATGAGTGTGAGTATGAGTATGAGTATGAGTATGAGTATGAGTGTGAGTATGAGTATGAGTATGAGTATGAGTATGAGTATGAGTATGAGTATGAGTATGAGTATGAGTATGAGTATGAGTACGAGTATGCGTATGAATATGAGTATGAGCATGAGTATGGGTATGAGTATGAGTATGAGTATGAGTATGAGTATGAGTATGAGTATGAGTATGAGTATGAGTATGAGAATGAGTATGAGTATGAGTATGAGCATGAGCATGAGCATGAGTATGAGTATGAGTATGAGTATGAGTGTGAGTATGAGTATGAGTATGAGTATGAGTATGAGTATGAGTATGAGTATGAGTATGAGTATGAGTATGAGTATGAGAATGAGTATGAGTATGAGAATGAGTATGAGTATGAGTATGAGCATGAGCATGAGCATGAGTATGAGTATGTGCATGAGTATGAGTATGTGTATGAGTATGAGTATGAGTTTGAGTTTGAGTATGAGTATGAGTATGAGTATGAGTATAAGTATGAGAATGAGTATGAGTGTGAGTATGAGAATGAGTATGAGTATCTGTATGAGTATGAGTATGAGTATGAGTATGAGTATGAGTATGAGTATGAGTATGAGTATGAGTATGAGTATGAGTATGAGTATGAGTATGAGTATGAGTATAAGTATGAGTATGAGTATGAGTATGAGTATGAGTATAAGTATGAGTATGAGTATGAGTATGAGTGTGAGTATGAGTATGAGTATGAGTATGAGTATGAGTGTGAGTATGAGTATGAGTATGAGTATGAGTATGAGTATGAGTATGAGTATGAGTATGAGTATGAGTATGAGTATGAGTACGAGTATGCGTATGAATATGAGTATGAGTATGAGTATGGGTATGAGTATGAGTATGAGTATGAGTATGAGTATGAGTATGAGTATGAGTATGAGTATGAGTATGAGAATGAGTATGAGTATGAGTATGAGCATGAGCATGAGCATGAGTATGAGTATGAGTATGAGTATGAGTATGAGTATGAGTATGAGTATGAGTATGAGAATGCGTATGAGTATGAGTATGAGTATAAGTATGAGTATGAGTTTAAGTATGAGTATGAGTACGAGTATGCGTATGAGTATGAGTATGAGTATGAGTATAAGTATGAGTATGAGTATGAGTATGAGTGTGAGTATGAGTATGAGTATGAGTATGAGTATGAGTATGAGTATGAGTATGAGTATGAGTATAAGAATTAGTATGAGTATGAGTATGAGCATGAGCATGAGCATGAGTATGAGTATGAGTATGAGTGTGAGTATGAGTATGAGTATGAGTATGAGTATGAGTATGAGTATGAGTATGAGTTTAAGTATGAGTATGAATATGAGAATGCGTATGAGTATGAGTATGAGTATGAGTATAAGTATGAGTATGAGTTTAAGTATGAGTATGAGTACGAGTATGCGTATGAGTATGAGTATGAGTATGAGTATAAGTATGAGTATGAGTATGAGTATGAGTGTGAGTATGAGTATGAGTATGAGTATGAGTATGAGTATGAGTGTGAGTATGAGTATGAGTATGAGTATGAGTATGAGTATGAGTATGAGTATGAGTATGAGTACGAGTATGCGTATGAATATGAGTATGAGTATGAGTATGGGTATGAGTATGAGTATGAGTATGAGTATGAGTATGAGTATGAGTATGAGTATGAGTATGAGTATGAGTATGAGTATGAGAATGAGTATGAGAATGAGTATGAGTGTGAGTATGAGAATGAGTATGAGTATGTGTATGAGTATGAGTATGAGTATGAGTATGAGTATGAGTATGAGTATGAGTATGAGTATGAGTATGAGTATGAGTATGAGTATGAGTATGAGTATGAGTATGAGTATGAGTATAAGTATGAGTATGAGTATGAGTATGAGTATGAGTATGAGTATAAGTATGAGTATGAGTATGAGTATGAGTGTGAGTATGAGTATGAGTATGAGTATGAGTATGAGTGTGAGTATGAGTATGAGTATGAGTATGAGTATGAGTATGAGTATGAGTATGAGTATGAGTATGAGTATGAGTATGAGTACGAGTATGCGTATGAATATGAGTATGAGCATGAGTATGGGTATGAGTATGAGTATGAGTATGAGTATGAGTATGAGTATGAGTATGAGTATGAGTATGAGTATGAGAATGAGTATGAGTATGAGTATGAGCATGAGCATGAGCATGAGTATGAGTATGAGTATGAGTATGAGTGTGAGTATGAGTATGAGTATGAGTATGAGTATGAGTATGAGTATGAGTATGAGTATGAGTATGAGTATGAGTATGAGAATGAGTATGAGTATGAGAATGAGTATGAGTATGAGTATGAGCATGAGCATGAGCATGAGTATGAGTATGTGCATGAGTATGAGTATGTGTATGAGTATGAGTATGAGTTTGAGTTTGAGTATGAGTATGAGTATGAGTATGAGTATAAGTATGAGAATGAGTATGAGTGTGAGTATGAGAATGAGTATGAGTATCTGTATGAGTATGAGTATGAGTATGAGTATGAGTATGAGTATGAGTATGAGTATGAGTATGAGTATGAGTATGAGTATGAGTATGAGTATGAGTATGAGTATGAGTATGAGTATAAGTATGAGTATGAGTATGAGTATGAGTATGAGTATAAGTATGAGTATGAGTATGAGTATGAGTGTGAGTATGAGTATGAGTATGAGTATGAGTATGAGTGTGAGTATGAGTATGAGTATGAGTATGAGTATGAGTATGAGTATGAGTATGAGTATGAGTATGAGTATGAGTATGAGTACGAGTATGCGTATGAATATGAGTATGAGTATGAGTATGGGTATGAGTATGAGTATGAGTATGAGTATGAGTATGAGTATGAGTATGAGTATGAGTATGAGTATGAGAATGAGTATGAGTATGAGTATGAGCATGAGCATGAGCATGAGTATGAGTATGAGTATGAGTATGAGTATGAGTATGAGTATGAGTATGAGTATGAGAATGCGTATGAGTATGAGTATGAGTATAAGTATGAGTATGAGTTTAAGTATGAGTATGAGTACGAGTATGCGTATGAGTATGAGTATGAGTATGAGTATAAGTATGATTATGAGTATGAGTATGAGTGTGAGTATGAGTATGAGTATGAGTATGAGTATGAGTATGAGTATGAGTATGAGTATGAGTATGAGTATGAGTATAAGAATTAGTATGAGTATGAGTATGAGCATGAGCATGAGCATGAGTATGAGTATGAGTATGAGTGTGAGTATGAGTATGAGTATGAGTATGAGTATGAGTATGAGTATGAGTATGAGTATGAGTTTAAGTATGAGTATGAATATGAGAATGCGTATGAGTATGAGTATGAGTATGAGTATAAGTATGAGTATGAGTTTAAGTATGAGTATGAGTACGAGTATGCGTATGAGTATGAGTATGAGTATGAGTATAAGTATGAGTATGAGTATGAGTATGAGTGTGAGTATGAGTATGAGTATGAGTATGAGTATGAGTATGAGTGTGAGTATGAGTATGAGTATGAGTATGAGTATGAGTATGAGTATGAGTATGAGTATGAGAATGAGTATGAGTATGAGCATGAGCATGAGCATGAGTATGAGTATGAGTATGAGTATGAGTGTGAGTATGAGTATGAGTATGAGTATGAGTATGAGTATGAGTATGAGTATGAGTATGAGTATGAGTATGAGTATGAGAATGAGTATGAGTATGAGAATGAGTATGAGTATGAGTATGAGCATGAGCATGAGCATGAGTATGAGTATGTGCATGAGTATGAGTATGTGTATGAGTATGAGTATGAGTTTGAGTTTGAGTATGAGTATGAGTATGAGTATGAGTATAAGTATGAGAATGAGTATGAGTGTGAGTATGAGAATGAGTATGAGTATCTGTATGAGTATGAGTATGAGTATGAGTATGAGTATGAGTATGAGTATGAGTATGAGTATGAGTATGAGTATGAGTATGAGTATGAGTATGAGTATGAGTATAAGTATGAGTATGAGTATGAGTATGAGTATGAGTATAAGTATGAGTATGAGTATGAGTATGAGTGTGAGTATGAGTATGAGTATGAGTATGAGTATGAGTGTGAGTATGAGTATGAGTATGAGTATGAGTATGAGTATGAGTATGAGTATGAGTATGAGTATGAGTATGAGTATGAGTACGAGTATGCGTATGAATATGAGTATGAGTATGAGTATGGGTATGAGTATGAGTATGAGTATGAGTATGAGTATGAGTATGAGTATGAGTATGAGTATGAGTATGAGAATGAGTATGAGTATGAGTATGAGCATGAGCATGAGCATGAGTATGAGTACGAGTATGCGTATGAATATGAGTATGAGCATGAGTATGGGTATGAGTATGAGTATGAGTATGAGTATGAGTATGAGTATGAGTATGAGTATGAGTATGAGTATGAGAATGAGTATGAGTATGAGTATGAGCATGAGCATGAGCATGAGTATGAGTATGAGTATGAGTATGAGTGTGAGTATGAGTATGAGTATGAGTATGAGTATGAGTATGAGTATGAGTATGAGTATGAGTATGAGTATGAGTATGAGAATGAGTATGAGTATGAGGATGAGTATGAGTATGAGTATGAGCATGAGCATGAGTATAAGTATGAGTATGAGTATGAGTATGAGTGTGAGTATGAGTATGAGTATGAGTATGAGTATGAGTATGAGTGTGAGTATGAGTATGAGTATGAGTATGAGTATGAGTATGAGTATGAGTATGAGTATGAGTACGAGTATGCGTATGAATATGAGTATGAGTATGAGTATGGGTATGAGTATGAGTATGAGTATGAGTATGAGTATGAGTATGAGTATGAGTATGAGTATGAGTATGAGTATGAGAATGAGTATGAGAATGAGTATGAGTGTGAGTATGAGAATGAGTATGAGTATGTGTATGAGTATGAGTATGAGTATGAGTATGAGTATGAGTATGAGTATGAGTATGAGTATGAGTATGAGTATGAGTATGAGTATGAGTATGAGTATGAGTATGAGTATGAGTATAAGTATGAGTATGAGTATGAGTATGAGTATGAGTATGAGTATAAGTATGAGTATGAGTATGAGTATGAGTGTGAGTATGAGTATGAGTATGAGTATGAGTATGAGTGTGAGTATGAGTATGAGTATGAGTATGAGTATGAGTATGAGTATGAGTATGAGTATGAGTATGAGTATGAGTATGAGTACGAGTATGCGTATGAATATGAGTATGAGCATGAGTATGGGTATGAGTATGAGTATGAGTATGAGTATGAGTATGAGTATGAGTATGAGTATGAGTATGAGTATGAGAATGAGTATGAGTATGAGTATGAGCATGAGCATGAGCATGAGTATGAGTATGAGTATGAGTATGAGTGTGAGTATGAGTATGAGTATGAGTATGAGTATGAGTATGAGTATGAGTATGAGTATGAGTATGAGTATGAGTATGAGAATGAGTATGAGTATGAGGATGAGTATGAGTATGAGTATGAGCATGAGCATGAGCATGAGTATGAGTATGTGCATGAGTATGAGTATGTGTATGAGTATGAGTATGAGTTTGAGTTTGAGTATGAGTATGAGTATGAGTATGAGTATAAGTATGAGAATGAGTATGAGTGTGAGTATGAGAATGAGTATGAGTATCTGTATGAGTATGAGTATGAGTATGAGTATGAGTATGAGTATGAGTATGAGTATGAGTATGAGTATGAGTATGAGTATGAGTATGAGTATGAGTATGAGTATGAGTATAAGTATGAGTATGAGTATGAGTATGAGTATGAGTATAAGTATGAGTATGAGTATGAGTATGAGTGTGAGTATGAGTATGAGTATGAGTATGAGTATGAGTGTGAGTATGAGTATGAGTATGAGTATGAGTATGAGTATGAGTATGAGTATGAGTATGAGTATGAGTATGAGTATGAGTACGAGTATGCGTATGAATATGAGTATGAGTATGAGTATGGGTATGAGTATGAGTATGAGTATGAGTATGAGTATGAGTATGAGTATGAGTATGAGTATGAGTATGAGAATGAGTATGAGTATGAGTATGAGCATGAGCATGAGCATGAGTATGAGTATGAGTATGAGTATGAGTATGAGTATGAGTATGAGTATGAGTATGAGAATGCGTATGAGTATGAGTATGAGTATAAGTATGAGTATGAGTTTAAGTATGAGTATGAGTACGAGTATGCGTATGAGTATGAGTATGAGTATGAGTATAAGTATGATTATGAGTATGAGTATGAGTGTGAGTATGAGTATGAGTATGAGTATGAGTATGAGTATGAGTATGAGTATGAGTATGAGTATGAGTATGAGTATGAGTATAAGAATTAGTATGAGTATGAGTATGAGCATGAGCATGAGCATGAGTATGAGTATGAGTATGAGTGTGAGTATGAGTATGAGTATGAGTATGAGTATGAGTATGAGTATGAGTATGAGTATGAGTTTAAGTATGAGTATGAATATGAGAATGCGTATGAGTATGAGTATGAGTATGAGTATAAGTATGAGTATGAGTTTAAGTATGAGTATGAGTACGAGTATGCGTATGAGTATGAGTATGAGTATGAGTATAAGTATGAGTATGAGTATGAGTATGAGTGTGAGTATGAGTATGAGTATGAGTATGAGTATGAGTATGAGTGTGAGTATGAGTATGAGTATGAGTATGAGTATGAGTATGAGTATGAGTATGAGTATGAGTATGAGTACGAGTATGCGTATGAATATGAGTATGAGTATGAGTATGGGTATGAGTATGAGTATGAGTATGAGTATGAGTATGAGTATGAGTATGAGTATGAGTATGAGTATGAGTATGAGTATGAGTATGAGAATGAGTATGAGTATGAGTATGAGCATGAGCATGAGCATGAGTATGAGTATGAGTATGAGTATGAGTATGAGTATGAGTATGAGTATGAGTATGAGTATGAGTATGAGTATAAGTATTAGTATGAGTACGAGTACGAGTACGAGTATGCGTATGAGTTTGAGTTTGAGTATGAGTATGATTATGAGTATGAGTATGAGTATGAGTATGAGTATGAGTATGAGTATAAGTATGAGTATGAGTATGAGTATGAGTATGAGTTTAAGTATGAGTATGAGTATGAGAATGCGTATGAGTATGAGTATGAGTATGGGTATGAGTATGAGTATGAGTATGAGTATGAGTATGAGTATGAGTATGAGTATGAGTATGAGTATGAGTATGAGTATGAGTATGAGTATGAGTATGAGTATGAGTATGAGTACGAGAATGAGTATGAGTATGAGTATGAGTATGAGCATGAGCATGAGCATGAGTATGAGTATGAGTATGAGTATGAGTATGAGTATAAGTATGAGCATGAGCATGAGTATGAGTATGAGTATGAGTATGAGTATGAGTATGAGTATGAGTATGAGTATGAGTATGAGTATAAGTATGAGTATGAGTATGAGTGTGAGTATGAGTATGAGTATGAGTATGAGTATGAGTATGAGTATGAGTATGAGTATGAGTATGAGTATGGGAATGAGTATGAGTATGAGAATGAGTATGAGTATGAGTATGAGCATGAGCATGAGCATGAGTATGAGTATGTGCATGAGTATGAGTATGTGTATGAGTATGAGTATGAGTTTGAGTTTGAGTATGAGTATGAGTATGAGTATGAGTATAAGTATGAGAATGAGTATGAGTGTGAGTATGAGAATGAGTATGAGTATGTGTATGAGTATGAGTATGAGTATGAGTATGAGTATGAGTATGAGTATGAGTATGAGTATGAGTATGAGTATGAGTATGAGTATGAGTATGAGTATAAGTATGAGTATGAGTATGAGTATGAGTATGAGTATAAGTATGAGTATGAGTATGAGTATGAGTGTGAGTATGAGTATGAGTATGAGTATGAGTATGAGTGTGAGTATGAGTATGAGTATGAGTATGAGTATGAGTATGAGTATGAGTATGAGTATGAGTATGAGTATGAGTATGAGTACGAGTATGCGTATGAATATGAGTATGAGTATGAGTATGGGTATGAGTATGAGTATGAGTATGAGTATGAGTATGAGTATGAGTATGAGTATGAGCATGAGCATGAGCATGAGTATGAGTATGAGTATGAGTATGAGTATGAGTATGAGTATGAGTATGAGTATGAGTATAAGTATTAGTATGAGTACGAGTACGAGTACGAGTATGCGTATGAGTTTGAGTTTGAGTATGAGTATGATTATGAGTATGAGTATGAGTATGAGTATGAGTATGAGTATGAGTATGAGTATAAGTATGAGTATGAGTATGAGTATGAGTATGAGTTTAAGTATGAGTATGAGTATGAGTATGAGTATGAGTATGAGTATGAGTATGAGTATGAGTATGAGTATGAGTATGAGTATGAGTATGAGTATGAGTATGAGTTTAAGTATGAGTATGAGTATGAGTATGAGTATGAGTATGAGTATGTGCATGAGTATGAGTATGTGTATGAGTATGAGTATGAGTTTGAGTATGAGTATGAGTATGAGTATAAGTATGAGAATGAGTATGAGTGTGAGTATGAGAATGAGTATGAGTATGTGTATGAGTATGAGTATGAGTATGAGTATGAGTATGAGTATGATATAGAGTATGAGTATGTGTATGAGTATGAGTATGAGTATGAGTATGAGTATAAGTATGAGTATGAGTATGAGTATGAGTGTGAGTATGAGTATGAGTATGAGTATGAGTATGAGTATGAGTATGAGTATGAGTATGAGTATGAGTATGAGTATGAGTATGAGAATGAGTATGAGTATGAGAATGAGTATGAGTATGAGCATGAGCATGAGCATGAGTATGAGTATGTGCATGAGTATGAGTATGTGTATGAGTATGAGTATGAGTTTGAGTATGAGTATGAGTATGAGTATGAGTATAAGTATGAGAATGAGTATGAGTGTGAGTATGAGAATGAGTATGAGTATGTGTATGAGTATGAGTATGAGTATGAGTATGAGTATGAGTATGAGTATGAGTATGAGTATAAGTATGAGTATGAGTATGAGTATGAGTGTGAGTATGAGTATGAGTATGAGTATGAGTATGAGTATGAGTATGAGTATGAGAATGAGTATGAGTATGAGAATGAGTATGAGTATGAGTATGAGCATGAGCATGAGTATGAGTATGTGCATGAGTATGAGTATGTGTATGAGTATGAGTATGAGTTTGAGTATGAGTATGAGTATGAGTATAAGTATGAGAATGAGTATGAGTGTGAGTATGAGAATGAGTATGAGTATGTGTATGAGTATGAGTATGAGTATGAGTATGAGTATGAGTATGAGTATGAGTATGAGTATGAGTATGAGTATGAGTATGAGTATGAGTATGAGTATGAGTATGAGTATAAGTATGAGTATGAGTATGAGTATGAGTATGAGTATGAGTACGAGTATGCGTATGAGTATAAGAATTAGTATGAGTATGAGTATGAGCATGAGCATGAGTATGAGTATGAGTATGAGTATGAGTTTAAGTATGAGTATGAGTATGAGTATGAGTATGAGTATGAGTATGAGTATGAGTATGAGTATGAGTATGAGTATGAGTATGAGTATGAGTTTAAGTATGAGTATGAGTATGAGTATGAGTATGAGTATGAGTATGAGTATGTGCATGAGTATGAGTATGTGTATGAGTATGAGTATGAGTATGAGTATGAGTATGAGTATGAGTATGAGGATGAGTATGAGTATGAGCATGAGCATGAGCATGAGTATGAGTATGAGTATGAGTATGAGTATGAGTATGAGTATGAGTATGAGTATGAGTATGAGTATAAGTATTAGTATGAGTACGAGTACGAGTACGAGTATGCGTATGAGTTTGAGTTTGAGTATGAGTATGATTATGAGTATGAGTATGAGTATGAGTATGAGTATGAGTATGAGTATGAGTATAAGTATGAGTATGAGTATGAGTATGAGTATGAGTTTAAGTATGAGTATGAGTATGAGTATGAGTATGAGTATGAGTATGAGTATGAGTATGAGTATGAGTATGAGTATGAGTATGAGTATGAGTATGAGTTTAAGTATGAGTATGAGTATGAGTATGAGTATGAGTATGAGTATGTGCATGAGTATGAGTATGTGTATGAGTATGAGTATGAGTATGAGTATGAGTATGAGTATGAGGATGAGTATGAGTATGAGTATGAGTATGTGTATGAGTATGAGTATGAGTATGAGTATGAGTATGAGTATGAGTATGAGTATGAGTATGAGTATGATATAGAGTATGAGTATGTGTATGAGTATGAGTATGAGTATGAGTATGAGTATAAGTATGAGTATGAGTATGAGTATGAGTGTGAGTATGAGTATGAGTATGAGTATGAGTATGAGTATGAGTATAAGTATGAGTATGAGTATGAGTATGAGTGTGAGTATGAGTATGAGTATGAGTATGAGTATGAGTATGAGTGTGAGTATGAGTATGAGTATGAGTATGAGTATGAGTATGAGTATGAGTATGAGTATGAGTATGAGTACGAGTATGCGTATGAATATGAGTATGAGTATGAGTATGGGTATGAGTATGAGTATGAGTATGAGTATGAGTATGAGTATGAGTATGAGTATGAGTATGAGTATGAGTATGAGAATGAGTATGAGTATGAGTATGAGCATGAGCATGAGCATGAGTATGAGTATGAGTATGAGTATGAGTATGAGTATGAGTATGAGTATGAGTATGAGTATGAGTATGAGTATAAGTATTAGTATGAGTACGAGTACGAGTACGAGTATGCGTATGAGTTTGAGTTTGAGTATGAGTATGATTATGAGTATGAGTATGAGTATGAGTATGAGTATGAGTATGAGTATGAGTATAAGTATGAGTATGAGTATGAGTATGAGTATGAGTTTAAGTATGAGTATGAGTATGAGAATGCGTATGAGTATGAGTATGAGTATGGGTATGAGTATGAGTATGAGTATGAGTATGAGTATGAGTATGAGTATGAGTATGAGTATAAGAATTAGTATGAGTATTAGTATGAGCATGAGCATGAGCATGAGTATGAGTATGAGTATGAGTGTGAGTATGAGTATGAGTATGAGTATGAGTATGAGTATGAGTATGAGTATGAGTATGAGTATGAGTTTAAGTATGAGTATGAGTATGAGAATGCGTATGAGTATGAGTATGAGTATGAGTATAAGTATGAGTATGAGTTTAAGTATGAGTATGAGTACGAGTATGCGTATGAGTATGAGTATGAGTATGAGTATAAGTATGAGTATGAGTATGAGTATGAGTGTGAGTATGAGTATGAGTATGAGTATGAGTATGAGTATGAGTATGAGTATGAGTATGAGAATGAGTATGAGTATGAGAATGAGTATGAGTATGAGTATGAGCATGAGCATGAGCATGAGTATGAGTATGTGCATGAGTATGGGTATGTGTATGAGTATGAGTATGAGTTTGAGTATGAGTATGAGTATGAGTATGAGTATGAGTATAAGTATGAAAATGAGTATGAGTGTGAGTATGAGAATGAGTATGAGTATGTGTATGAGTATGAGTATGAGTATGAGTATGAGTATGAGTATGAGTATGAGTATGAGTATGAGTATGAGTATGAGTATGAGTATGAGTATGAGTATGAGTATAAGTATGAGTATGAGTATGAGTATGAGTATGAGTATAAGTATTAGTATGAGTATGAGTACGAGTATTAGTATGAGTATGAGTATGAGTATGAGTATGAGTATGAGTTTAAGTATGAGTATGAGTATGAGTATGAGTATGAGTATGAGTATGAGTATGAGTATGAGTATGAGTATGAGTATGAGAATGAGTATGAGTATGAGAATGAGTATGAGTATGAGTATGAGCATGAGCATGAGCATGAGTATGAGTATGTGCATGAGTATGAGTATGTGTATGAGTATGAGTATGAGTTTGAGTTTGAGTATGAGTATGAGTATGAGTATGAGTATAAGTATGAGAATGAGTATGAGTGTGAGTATGAGAATGAGTATGAGTATGTGTATGAGTATGAGTATGAGTATGAGTATGAGTATGAGTATGAGTATGAGTATGAGTATGAGTATGAGTATGAGTATGAGTATGAGTATGAGTATGAGTATAAGTATGAGTATGAGTATGAGTATGAGTATGAGTATAAGTATGAGTATGAGTATGAGTATGAGTGTGAGTATGAGTATGAGTATGAGTATGAGTATGAGTGTGAGTATGAGTATGAGTATGGGTATGAGTATGAGTATGAGTATGAGTATGAGTATGAGTATGAGTACGAGTATGCGTATGAATATGAGTATGAGTATGAGTATGGGTATGAGTATGAGTATGAGTATGAGTATGAGTATGAGTATGAGTATGAGTATGAGTATGAGTATGAGAATGAGTATGAGTATGAGTATGAGCATGAGCATGAGCATGAGTATGAGTATGAGTATGAGTATGAGTATGAGTATGAGTATGAGAATGAGTATGAGTATGAGAATGAGTATGAGTATGAGTATGAGCATGAGCATGAGCATGAGTATGAGTATGTGCATGAGTATGGGTATGTGTATGAGTATGAGTATGAGTTTGAGTATGAGTATGAGTATGAGTATGAGTATGAGTATGAGTATAAGTATGAAAATGAGTATGAGTGTGAGTATGAGAATGAGTATGAGTATGTGTATGAGTATGAGTATGAGTATGAGTATGAGTATGAGTATGAGTATGAGTATGAGTATGAGTATGAGTATGAGTATGAGTATGAGTATAAGTATGAGTATGAGTATGAGTATGAGTATGAGTATGAGTATGAGTATGAGTATGAGTATGAGTATGAGTATGAGTATGAGTATGAGTATGAGTATGAGTATGAGAATGAGTATGAGTATGAGAATGAGTATGAGTATGAGTATGAGCATGAGCATGAGCATGAGTATGAGTATGTGCATGAGTATGAGTATGTGTATGAGTATGAGTATGAGTTTGAGTTTGAGTATGAGTATGAGTATGAGTATGAGTATAAGTATGAGAATGAGTATGAGTGTGAGTATGAGAATGAGTATGAGTATGTGTATGAGTATGAGTATGAGTATGAGTATGAGTATGAGTATGAGTATGAGTATGAGTATGAGTATGAGTATGAGTATGAGTATGAGTATGAGTATGAGTATAAGTATGAGTATGAGTATGAGTATGAGTATGAGTATAAGTATGAGTATGAGTATGAGTATGAGTGTGAGTATGAGTATGAGTATGAGTATGAGTATGAGTGTGAGTATGAGTATGAGTATGAGTATGAGTATGAGTATGAGTATGAGTATGAGTATGAGTATGAGTATGAGTACGAGTATGCGTATGAATATGAGTATGAGTATGAGTATGGGTATGAGTATGAGTATGAGTATGAGTATGAGTATGAGTATGAGTATGAGTATGAGTATGAGAATGAGAATGAGTATGAGTATGAGTATGAGCATGAGCATGAGCATGAGTATGAGTATGAGTATGAGTATGAGTATGAGTATGAGTATGAGTATGAGTATGAGAATGCGTATGAGTATGAGTATGAGTATAAGTATGAGTATGAGTTTAAGTATGAGTATGAGTACGAGTATGCGTATGAGTATGAGTATGAGTATGAGTATAAGTATGAGTATGAGTATGAGTATGAGTGTGAGTATGAGTATGAGTATGAGTATGAGTATGAGTATGAGTATGAGTATGAGTATGAGTATGAGTATGAGTATAAGAATTAGTATGAGTATGAGTATGAGCATGAGCATGAGCATGAGTATGAGTATGAGTATGAGTGTGAGTATGAGTATGAGTATGAGTATGAGTATGAGTATGAGTATGAGTATGAGTTTAAGTATGAGTATGAATATGAGAATGCGTATGAGTATGAGTATGAGTATGAGTATAAGTATGAGTATGAGTTTAAGTATGAGTATGAGTACGAGTATGCGTATGAGTATGAGTATGAGTATGAGTATAAGTATGAGTATGAGTATGAGTATGAGTGTGAGTATGAGTATGAGTATGAGTATGAGTATGAGTATGAGTGTGAGTATGAGTATGAGTATGAGTATGAGTATGAGTATGAGTATGAGTATGAGTATGAGTACGAGTATGCGTATGAATATGAGTATGAGTATGAGTATGGGTATGAGTATGAGTATGAGTATGAGTATGAGTATGAGTATGAGTATGAGTATGAGTATGAGTATGAGTATGAGTATGAGAATGAGTATGAGTATGAGTATGAGCATGAGCATGAGCATGAGTATGAGTATGAGTATGAGTATGAGTATGAGTATGAGTATGAGTATGAGTATGAGTATGAGTATAAGTATTAGTATGAGTACGAGTACGAGTACGAGTATGCGTATGAGTTTGAGTTTGAGTATGAGTATGATTATGAGTATGAGTATGAGTATGAGTATGAGTATGAGTATGAGTATAAGTATGAGTATGAGTATGAGTATGAGTATGAGTTTAAGTATGAGTATGAGTATGAGAATGCGTATGAGTATGAGTATGAGTATGGGTATGAGTATGAGTATGAGTATGAGTATGAGTATGAGTATGAGTATGAGTATGAGTATGAGTATGAGTATGAGTATGAGTATGAGTATGAGTATGAGTATGAGTATGAGTATGAGTATGAGAATGAGTATGAGTACGAGAATGAGTATGAGTATGAGTATGAGTATGAGCATGAGCATGAGCATGAGTATGAGTATGAGTATGAGTATGAGTATGAGTATAAGTATGAGCATGAGCATGAGTATGAGTATGAGTATGAGTATGAGTATGAGTATGAGTATGAGTATGAGTATGAGTATGAGTATGAGTATGAGTATAAGTATGAGTATGAGTATGAGTGTGAGTATGAGTATGAGTATGAGTATGAGTATGAGTATGAGTATGAGTATGAGTATGAGTATGAGTATGGGAATGAGTATGAGTATGAGAATGAGTATGAGTATGAGTATGAGCATGAGCATGAGCATGAGTATGAGTATGTGCATGAGTATGAGTATGTGTATGAGTATGAGTATGAGTTTGAGTTTGAGTATGAGTATGAGTATGAGTATGAGTATAAGTATGAGAATGAGTATGAGTGTGAGTATGAGAATGAGTATGAGTATGTGTATGAGTATGAGTATGAGTATGAGTATGAGTATGAGTATGAGTATGAGTATGAGTATGAGTATGAGTATGAGTATAAGTATGAGTATGAGTATGAGTATGAGTATGAGTATAAGTATGAGTATGAGTATGAGTATGAGTGTGAGTATGAGTATGAGTATGAGTATGAGTATGAGTGTGAGTATGAGTATGAGTATGAGTATGAGTATGAGTATGAGTATGAGTATGAGTATGAGTATGAGTATGAGTACGAGTATGCGTATGAATATGAGTATGAGTATGAGTATGGGTATGAGTATGAGTATGAGTATGAGTATGAGTATGAGTATGAGTATGAGTATGAGTATGAGTATGAGAATGAGTATGAGTATGAGCATGAGCATGAGCATGAGTATGAGTATGAGTATGAGTATGAGTATGAGTATGAGTATGAGTATGAGTATGAGTATTAGAATGCGTATGAGTATGAGTATGAGTATAAGTATGAGTATGAGTTTAAGTATGAGTATGAGTACGAGTATGCGTATGAGTATGAGTATGAGTATAAGTATGAGTATGAGTATGAGTATGAGTGTGAGTATGAGTATGAGTATGAGTATGAGTATGAGTATGAGTATGAGTATGAGTATGAGTATGAGTATGAGTATGAGTATGAGTATGAGTATAAGAATTAGTATGAGTATGAGTATGAGCATGAGCATGAGCATGAGTATGAGTATGAGTATGAGTGTGAGTATGAGTATGAGTATGAGTATGAGTATGAGTATGAGTATGAGTATGAGTATGAGTATGAGTTTAAGTATGAGTATGAATATGAGAATGCGTATGAGTATGAGTATGAGTATGAGTATAAGTATGAGTATGAGTATGAGTTTAAGTATGAGTATGAGTACGAGTATGCGTATGAGTATGAGTATGAGTATGAGTATAAGTATGAGTATGAGTATGAGTATGAGTGTGAGTATGAGTATGAGTATGAGTATGAGTATGAGTGTGAGTATGAGTATGAGTATGAGTATGAGTATGAGTATGAGTATGAGTATGAGTATGAGTATGAGTATGAGTACGAGTATGCGTATGAATATGAGTATGAGTATGAGTATGGTTATGAGTATGAGTATGAGTATGAGTATGAGTATGAGTATGAGTATGAGTATGAGTATGAGTATGAGTATGAGTATGAGTATGAGAATGAGTATGAGTATGAGTATGAGCATGAGCATGAGCATGAGTATGAGTATGAGTATGAGTATGAGTATGAGTATGAGTATGAGTATGAGTATGAGTATGAGTATGAGTATAAGTATTAGTATGAGTACGAGTACGAGTACGAGTATGCGTATGAGTTTGAGTTTGAGTATGAGTATGATTATGAGTATGAGTATGAGTATGAGTATGAGTATGAGTATGAGTATGAGTATAAGTATGAGTATGAGTATGAGTATGAGTTTAAGTATGAGTATGAGTATGAGAATGCGTATGAGTATGAGTATGAGTATGGGTATGAGTATGAGTATGAGTATGAGTATGAGTATGAGTATGAGTATGAGTATGAGTATGAGTATAAGAATTAGTATGAGTATGAGTATGAGCATGAGCATGAGCATGAGTATGAGTATGAGTATGAGTGTGAGTATGAGTATGAGTATGAGTATGAGTATGAGTATGAGTATGAGTATGAGTATGAGTATGAGTATGAGTTTAAGTATGAGTATGAGTATGAGAATGCGTATGAGTATGAGTATGAGTATGAGTATAAGTATGAGTATGAGTTTAAGTATGAGTATGAGTACGAGTATGCGTATGAGTATGAGTATGAGTATGAGTATAAGTATGAGTATGAGTATGAGTATGAGTGTGAGTATGAGTATGAGTATGAGTATGAGTATGAGTATGAGTATGAGTATGAGTATGAGTATGAGAATGAGTATGAGTATGAGAATGAGTATGAGTATGAGTATGAGCATGAGCATGAGCATGAGTATGAGTATGTGCATGAGTATGGGTATGTGTATGAGTATGAGTATGAGTTTGAGTATGAGTATGAGTATGAGTATGAGTATGAGTATGAGTATAAGTATGAAAATGAGTATGAGTGTGAGTATGAGAATGAGTATGAGTATGTGTATGAGTATGAGTATGAGTATGAGTATGAGTATGAGTATGAGTATGAGTATGAGTATGAGTATGAGTATGAGTATGAGTATGAGTATGAGTATAAGTATGAGAATGAGTATGAGTGTGAGTATGAGAATGAGTATGAGTATGTGTATGAGTATGAGTATGAGTATGAGTATGAGTATGAGTATGAGTATGAGTATGAGTATGAGTATGAGTATGAGTATGAGTATGAGTATGAGTATGAGTATGAGTATGAGTATAAGTATGAGTATGAGTATGAGTATGAGTATGAGTATAAGTATGAGTATGAGTATGAGTATGAGTGTGAGTATGAGTATGAGTATGAGTATGAGTGTGAGTATGAGTATGAGTATGAGTATGAGTATGAGTATGAGTATGAGTATGAGTATGAGTATGAGTATGAGTATGAGTATGAGTATGAGTATGAGGATGAGTATGAGTATGAGTATGAGTATGTGTATGAGTATGAGTATGAGTATGAGTATGAGTATGAGTATGAGTATGAGTATGAGTATGAGTATGAGTATGAGTATGAGTATGAGTATGAGTTTAAGTATGAGTATGAGTATGAGAATGCGTATGAGTATGAGTATGAGTATGAGTATGAGTATAAGTATGAGTATGAGTTTAAGTATGAGTATGAGTACGAGTATGCGTATGAGTATGAGTATGAGTATGAGTATAAGTATGAGTATGAGTATGAGTGTGAGTATGAGTATGAGTATGAGTATGAGTATGAGTGTGAGTATGAGTATGAGTATGAGTATGAGTATGAGTATGAGTATGAGTATGAGTATGAGTATGAGTATGAGTATGAGTATGAGTACGAGTATGCGTATGAATATGAGTATGAGTATGAGTATGGGTATGAGTATGAGTATGAGTATGAGTATGAGTATGAGTATGAGTATGAGTATGAGTATGAGTATGAGAATGAGTATGAGTATGAGTATGAGCATGAGCATGAGCATGAGTATGAGTATGAGTATGAGTATGAGTATGAGTATGAGTATGAGTATGAGTATGAGTATGAGTATGAGTATGAGTATAAGTATTAGTATGAGTACGAGTACGAGTACGAGTATGCGTATGAGTTTGAGTTTGAGTATGAGTATGATTATGAGTATGAGTATGAGTATGAGTATGAGTATGAGTATAAGTATGAGTATGAGTATGAGTATGAGTATGAGTTTAAGTATGAGTATGAGTATGAGAATGCGTATGAGTATGAGTATGAGTATGGGTATGAGTATGAGTATGAGTATGAGTATGAGTATGAGTATGAGTATGAGTATGAGTATGAGTATGAGTATGAGTATAAGAATTAGTATGAGTATGAGTATGAGCATGAGCATGAGCATGAGTATGAGTATGAGTATGAGTGTGAGTATGAGTATGAGTATGAGTATGAGTATGAGTATGAGTATGAGTATGAGTATGAGTATGAGTATGAGTATGAGTTTAAGTATGAGTATGAGTATGAGAATGCGTATGAGTATGAGTATGAGTATGAGTATAAGTATGAGTATGAGTTTAAGTATGAGTATGAGTACGAGTATGCGTATGAGTATGAGTATGAGTATGAGTATAAGTATGAGTATGAGTATGAGTATGAGTATGAGTGTGAGTATGAGTATGAGTATGAGTATGAGTATGAGTATGAGTATGAGGATGAGTATGAGTATGAGTATGAGTATGTGTATGAGTATGAGTATGAGTATGAGTATGAGTATGAGTATGAGTATGATATAGAGTATGAGTATGTGTATGAGTATGAGTATGAGTATGAGTATGATTATACGAATTAGTATGAGTATGAGTATGAGCATGAGCATGAGCATGAGTATGAGTATGAGTATGAGTGTGAGTATGAGTATGAGTATGAGTATGAGTATGAGTATGAGTTTAAGTATGAGTATGAGTATGAGAATGCGTATGAGTATGAGTATGAGTATAAGTATGAGTATGAGTTTAAGTATGAGTATGAGTACGAGTATGCGTATGAGTATGAGTATGAGTATGAGTATAAGTATGAGTATGAGTATGAGTATGAGTATGAGTATGAGTGTGAGTATGAGTATGAGTATGAGTATGAGTATGAGTATGAGTATGAGTATGAGTATGAGTATGAGTATGAGTATAAGAATTAGTATGAGTATGAGTATGAGCATGAGCATGAGCATGAGTATGAGTATGAGTATGAGTGTGAGTATGAGTATGAGTATGAGTATGAGTATGAGTATGAGTATGAGTATGAGTATGAGTATGCGTATGAGTATGAGTATGAGTATGAGTATAAGTATGAGTATGAGTATGAGTATGAGTATGAGTGTGAGTATGAGTATGAGTATGAGTATGAGTATGAGTATGAGTATGAGGATGAGTATGAGTATGAGTATGAGTATGTGTATGAGTATGAGTATGAGTATGAGTATGAGTATGAGTATGAGTATGATATAGAGTATGAGTATGTGTATGAGTATGAGTATGAGTATGAGTATGATTATACGAATTAGTATGAGTATGAGTATGAGCATGAGCATGAGCATGAGTATGAGTATGAGTATGAGTGTGAGTATGAGTATGAGTATGAGTATGAGTATGTGTATGAGTTTAAGTATGAGTATGAGTATGAGAATGCGTATGAGTATGAGTATGAGTATAAGTATGAGTATGAGTTTAAGTATGAGTATGAGTACGAGTATGCGTATGAGTATGAGTATGAGTATGAGTATAAGTATGAGTATGAGTATGAGTATGAGTATGAGTATGAGTGTGAGTATGAGTATGAGTATGAGTATGAGTATGAGTATGAGTATGAGTATGAGTATGAGTATGAGTATGAGTATAAGAATTAGTATGAGTATGAGTATGAGCATGAGCATGAGCATGAGTATGAGTATGAGTATGAGTGTGAGTATGAGTATGAGTATGAGTATGAGTATGAGTATGAGTATGAGTATGAGTATGAGTATGAGTATGAGTTTAAGTATGAGTATGAGTATGAGAATGCGTATGAGTATGAGTATGAGTATAAGTATGAGTATGAGTTTAAGTATGAGTATGAGTACGAGTATGCGTATGAGTATGAGTATGAGTATGAGTATAGGTATGAGTATGAGTATGAGTATGAGTGTGAGTATGAGTATGAGTATGAGTATGAGTATGAGTGTGAGTATGAGTATGAGTATGAGTATGAGTATGAGTATGAGTATGAGTATGAGTATGAGTATGAGTATGAGTATGAGTACGAGTATGCGTATGAATATGAGTATGAGTATGAGTATGGGTATGAGTATGAGTATGAGTATGAGTATGAGTATGAGTATGAGTATGAGTATGAGTATGAGTATGAGTATGAGTATGAGTATGAGAATGAGTATGAGTATGAGTATGAGCATGAGCATGAGCATGAGTATGAGTATGAGTATGAGTATGAGTATGAGTATGAGTATGAGTATGAGTATGAGTATGAGTATGAGTATAAGTATTAGTATGAGTACGAGTACGAGTACGAGTATGCGTATGAGTTTGAGTTTGAGTATGAGTATGATTATGAGTATGAGTATGAGTATGAGTATGAGCATGAGCATGAGCATGAGTATGAGTATGAGTATGAGTATGAGTATGAGTATGAGTATGAGTATGAGTATGAGTATGAGTATGAGTATAAGTATTAGTATGAGTACGAGTACGAGTACGAGTATGCGTATGAGTTTGAGTTTGAGTATGAGTATGATTATGAGTATGAGTATGAGTATGAGTATGAGTATGAGTATGAGTATGAGTATAAGTATGAGTATGAGTATGAGTATGAGTATGAGTTTAAGTATGAGTATGAGTATGAGTATGAGTATGAGTATGAGTATGAGTATGAGTATGAGTATGAGTATGAGTATGAGTATGAGTATGAGTATGAGTTTAAGTATGAGTATGAGTATGAGTATGAGTATGAGTATGAGTATGTGCATGAGTATGAGTATGTGTATGAGTATGAGTATGAGTATGAGTATGAGTATGAGTATGAGGATGAGTATGAGTATGAGTATGAGTATGTGTATGAGTATGAGTATGAGTATGAGTATGAGTATGAGTATGAGTATGAGTATGAGTATGAGTATGATATAGAGTATGAGTATGTGTATGAGTATGAGTATGAGTATGAGTATGAGTATAAGTATGAGTATGAGTATGAGTATGAGTGTGAGTATGAGTATGAGTATGAGTATGAGTATGAGTATGAGTATGAGTATGAGTATGAGTATGAGAATGAGTATGAGTATGAGAATGAGTATGAGTATGAGTATGAGCATGAGCATGAGCATGAGTATGAGTATGTGCATGAGTATGAGTATGTGTATGAGTATGAGTATGAGTTTGAGTATGAGTATGAGTATGAGTATAAGTATGAGAATGAGTATGAGTGTGAGTATGAGAATGAGTATGAGTATGTGTATGAGTATGAGTATGAGTATGAGTATGAGTATAAGAATTAGTATGAGTATTAGTATGAGCATGAGCATGAGCATGAGTATGAGTATGAGTATGAGTGTGAGTATGAGTATGAGTATGAGTATGAGTATGAGTATGAGTATGAGTATGAGTATGAGTATGAGTTTAAGTATGAGTATGAGTATGAGAATGCGTATGAGTATGAGTATGAGTATGAGTATAAGTATGAGTATGAGTTTAAGTATGAGTATGAGTACGAGTATGCGTATGAGTATGAGTATGAGTATGAGTATAAGTATGAGTATGAGTATGAGTATGAGTGTGAGTATGAGTATGAGTATGAGTATGAGTATGAGTATGAGTATGAGTATGAGTATGAGTACGAGTATGCGTATGAATATGAGTATGAGTATGAGTATGGGTATGAGTATGAGTATGAGTATGAGTATGAGTATGAGTATGAGTATGAGTATGAGTATGAGTATGAGAATGAGTATGAGTATGAGTATGAGCATGAGCATGAGCATGAGTATGAGTATGAGTATGAGTATGAGTATGAGTATGAGTATGAGTATGAGTATGAGTATGAGTATGAGTATGAGTATAAGTATTAGTATGAGTACGAGTACGAGTACGAGTATGCGTATGAGTTTGAGTTTGAGTATGAGTATGATTATGAGTATGAGTATGAGTATGAGTATGAGTATGAGTATGAGTATGAGTATGAGTATAAGTATGAGTATGAGTATGAGTATGAGTATGAGTTTAAGTATGAGTATGAGTATGAGAATGCGTATGAGTATGAGTATGAGTATGGGTATGAGTATGAGTATGAGTATGAGTATGAGTATGAGTATGAGTATGAGTATGAGTATAAGAATTAGTATGAGTATTAGTATGAGCATGAGCATGAGCATGAGTATGAGTATGAGTATGAGTGTGAGTATGAGTATGAGTATGAGTATGAGTATGAGTATGAGTATGAGTATGAGTATGAGTTTAAGTATGAGTATGAGTATGAGAATGCGTATGAGTATGAGTATGAGTATGAGTATAAGTATGAGTATGAGTTTAAGTATGAGTATGAGTACGAGTATGCGTATGAGTATGAGTATGAGTATGAGTATGAGTATGAGTATAAGTATTAGTATGAGTACGAGTACGAGTACGAGTATGCGTATGAGTTTGAGTTTGAGTATGAGTATGATTATGAGTATGAGTATGAGTATGAGTATGAGTATGAGTATGAGTATGAGTATGAGTATAAGTATGAGTATGAGTATGAGTATGAGTATGAGTTTAAGTATGAGTATGAGTATGAGAATGCGTATGAGTATGAGTATGAGTATGGGTATGAGTATGAGTATGGGTATGAGTATGAGTATCAGTATGAGTATGAGTATGAGTATGAGTATGAGTATGAGTATGAGTATGAGTATGAGAATGAGTATGAGTATGAGTATGAGCATGAGCATGAGCATGAGTATGAGTATGAGTATGAGTATGAGTATGAGTATGAGTATGAGTATGAGTATGAGTATGAGTATGAGTATAAGTATTAGTATGAGTACGAGTACGAGTACGAGTATGCGTATGAGTTTGAGTTTGAGTATGAGTATGATTATGAGTATGAGTATGAGTATGAGTATGAGTATGAGTATGAGTATGAGTATAAGTATGAGTATGAGTATGAGTATGAGTATGAGTTTAAGTATGAGTATGAGTATGAGAATGCGTATGAGTATGAGTATGAGTATGGGTATGAGTATGAGTATGAGTATGAGTATGAGTATGAGTATGAGTATGAGTATGAGTATAAGAATTAGTATGAGTATTAGTATGAGCATGAGCATGAGCATGAGTATGAGTATGAGTATGAGTGTGAGTATGAGTATGAGTATGAGTATGAGTATGATTATGAGTATGAGTATGAGTATGAGTTTAAGTATGAGTATGAGTATGAGAATGCGTATGAGTATGAGTATGAGTATGAGTATAAGTATGAGTATGAGTTTAAGTATGAGTATGAGTACGAGTATGCGTATGAGTATGAGTATGAGTATGAGTATAAGTATGAGTATGAGTATGAGTATGAGTGTGAGTATGAGTATGAGTATGAGTATGAGTATGAGTATGAGTATGAGTATGAGTATGAGTATGAGAATGAGTATGAGTATGAGAATGAGTATGAGTATGAGTATGAGCATGAGCATGAGCATGAGTATGAGTATGTGCATGAGTATGGGTATGTGTATGAGTATGAGTATGAGTTTGAGTATGAGTATGAGTATGAGTATGAGTATGAGTATAAGTATGAAAATGAGTATGAGTGTGAGTATGAGAATGAGTATGAGTATGTGTATGAGTATGAGTATGAGTATGAGTATGAGTATGAGTATGAGTATGAGTATGAGTATGAGTATGAGTATGAGTATGAGTATGAGTATAAGTATGAGTATGAGTATGAGTATGAGTATGAGTATAAGTATTAGTATGAGTATGAGTACGAGTATTAGTATGAGTATGAGTATGAGTATGAGTATGAGTATGAGTTTAAGTATGAGTATGAGTATGAGTATGAGTATGAGTATGAGTATGAGTATGAGTATGAGTATGAGTATGAGTATGAGTATGAGTATGAGTATGAGTATGAGTATGAGTAAGAGTATGAGTATGAGTATGAGTATGAGTATGAGTATGAGTATGAGTATGAGTATGAGTATGAGTATGAGTATGAGTATGAGTATGAGTATGAGTATGAGTATGAGTATGAGTATGAGTATGAGTATGAGTATGAGTATGAGTATGAGTATGAGAATGAGTATGAGTACGAGAATGAGTATGAGTATGAGTATGAGTATGAGCATGAGCATGAGCATGAGTATGAGTATGAGTATGAGTATGAGTATGAGTATAAGTATGAGCATGAGCATGAGTATGAGTATGAGTATGAGTATGAGTATGAGTATGAGTATGAGTATGAGTATAAGTATGAGTATGAGTATGAGTATGAGTGTGAGTATGAGTATGAGTATGAGTATGAGTATGAGTATGAGTATGAGTATGAGTATGAGTATGAGTATGAGAATGAGTATGAGTATGAGTATGAGAATGAGTATGAGTATGAGTATGAGCATGAGCATGAGCATGAGTATGAGTATGTGCATGAGTATGAGTATGTGTATGAGTATGAGTATGAGTTTGAGTTTGAGTATGAGTATGAGTATGAGTATGAGTATAAGTATGAGAATGAGTATGAGTGTGAGTATGAGAATGAGTATGAGTATGTGTATGAGTATGAGTATGAGTATGAGTATGAGTATGAGTATGAGTATGAGTATGAGTATGAGTATGAGTATGAGTATGAGTATGAGTATGAGTATAAGTATGAGGATGAGTATGAGTATGAGTATGAGTATAAGTATAAGTATGAGTATGAGTATGAGTGTGAGTATGAGTATGAGTATGAGTATGAGTATGAGTGTGAGTATGAGTATGAGTATGAGTATGAGTATGAGTATGAGTATGAGTATGAGTATGAGTATGAGTACGAGTATGCGTATGAATATGAGTATGAGTATGAGTATGGGTATGAGTATGAGTATGAGTATGAGTATGAGTATGAGTATGAGTATGAGTATGAGAATGAGTATGAGTATGAGTATGAGCATGAGCATGAGCATGAGTATGAGTATGAGTATGAGTATGAGTATGAGTATGAGTATGAGTATGAGTATGAGTATGAGAATGCGTATGAGTATGAGTATGAGTATAAGTATGAGTATGAGTTTAAGTATGAGTATGAGTACGAGTATGCGTATGAGTATGAGTATGAGTATGAGTATAAGTATGAGTATGAGTATGAGTATGAGTGTGAGTATGAGTATGAGTATGAGTATGAGTATGAGTATGAGTATGAGTATGAGTATGAGTATGAGTATAAGAATTAGTATGAGTATGAGTATGAGCATGAGCATGAGCATGAGTATGAGTATGAGTATGAGTGTGAGTATGAGTATGAGTATGAGTATGAGTATGAGTATGAGTATGAGTATGAGTATGAGTTTAAGTATGAGTATGAATATGAGAATGCGTATGAGTATGAGTATGAGTATGAGTATAAGTATGAGTATGAGTTTAAGTATGAGTATGAGTACGAGTATGCGTATGAGTATGAGTATGAGTATGAGTATAAGTATGAGTATGAGTATGAGTATGAGTGTGAGTATGAGTATGAGTATGAGTATGAGTATGAGTGTGAGTATGAGTATGAGTATGAGTATGAGTATGAGTATGAGTATGAGTATGAGTATGAGTATGAGTATGAGTACGAGTATGCGTATGAGTATGAGTATGAGTATGAGTATGGGTATGAGTATGAGTATGAGTATGAGTATGAGTATGAGTATGAGTATGAGTATGAGTATGAGTATGAGTATGAGAATGAGTATGAGTATGAGTATGAGCATGAGCATGAGCATGAGTATGAGTATGAGTATGAGTATGAGTATGAGTATGAGTATGAGTATGAGTATGAGTATGAGTATGAGTATAAGTATTAGTATGAGTACGAGTACGAGTACGAGTATGCGTATGAGTTTGAGTTTGAGTATGAGTATGATTATGAGTATGAGTATGAGTATGAGTATGAGTATGAGTATGAGTATGAGTATAAGTATGAGTATGAGTATGAGTATGAGTATGAGTTTAAGTATGAGTATGAGTATGAGAATGCGTATGAGTATGAGTATGAGTATGGGTATGAGTATGAGTATGAGTATGAGTATGAGTATGAGTATGAGTATGAGTATGAGTATGAGTATGAGTATGAGTATGAGTATGAGTATGAGTATGAGTATGAGTATGAGTATGAGTATGAGTATGAGTATGAGTATGAGTATGAGAATGAGTATGAGTACGAGAAGGAGTATGAGTATGAGTATGAGTATGAGCATGAGCATGAGCATGAGTATGAGTATGAGTATGAGTATGAGTATGAGTATAAGTATGAGCATGAGCATGAGTATGAGTATGAGTATGAGTATGAGTATGAGTATGAGTATGAGTATGAGTATGAGTATAAGTATGAGTATGAGTATGAGTATGAGTGTGAGTATGAGTATGAGTATGAGTATGAGTATGAGTATGAGTATGAGTATGAGTATGAGTATGAGTATGAGAATGAGTATGAGTATGAGTATGAGAATGAGTATGAGTATGAGTATGAGCATGAGCATGAGCATGAGTATCAGTATGTGCATGAGTATGAGTATGTGTATGAGTATGAGTATGAGTTTGAGTTTGAGTATGAGTATGAGTATGAGTATGAGTATAAGTATGAGAATGAGTATGAGTGTGAGTATGAGAATGAGTATGAGTATGTGTATGAGTATGAGTATGAGTATGAGTATGAGTATGAGTATGAGTATGAGTATGAGTGTGAGTATGAGTATGAGTATGAGTATGAGTATGAGTATGAGTATAAGTATGAGTATGAGTATGAGTATGAGTATGAGTATAAGTATGAGTATGAGTATGAGTATGAGTGTGAGTATGAGTATGAGTATGAGTATGAGTATGAGTGTGAGTATGAGTATGAGTATGAGTATGAGTATGAGTATGAGTATGAGTATGAGTATGAGTATGAGTATGAGTATGAGTACGAGTATGCGTATGAATATGAGTATGAGTATGAGTATGGGTATGAGTATGAGTATGAGTATGCGTATGAGTATGAGTATGAGTATGAGTATGAGTATGAGTATGAGTATGAGTATGAGCATGAGCATGAGTATGAGTATGAGTATGAGTATGAGTATGAGTATGAGTATGAGTATGAGTATGAGAATGCGTATGAGTATGAGTATGAGTATAAGTATGAGTATGAGTTTAAGTATGAGTATGAGTACGAGTATGCGTATGAGTATGAGTATGAGTATGAGTATAAGTATGAGTATGAGTATGAGTATGAGTATGAGTGTGAGTATGAGTATGAGTATGAGTATGAGTATGAGTATGAGTATGAGTATGAGTATGAGTATGAGTATGAGTATGAGTATAAGAATTAGTATGAGTATGAGTATGAGCATGAGCATGAGCATGAGTATGAGTATGAGTATGAGTGTGAGTATGAGTATGAGTATGAGTATGAGTATGAGTATGAGTATGAGTATGAGTATGAGTTTAAGTATGAGTATGAATATGAGAATGCGTATGAGTATGAGTATGAGTATGAGTATAAGTATGAGTATGAGTTTAAGTATGAGTATGAGTACGAGTATGCGTATGAGTATGAGTATGAGTATGAGTATAAGTATGAGTATGAGTATGAGTATGAGTGTGAGTATGAGTATGAGTATGAGTATGAGTATGAGTGTGAGTATGAGTATGAGTATGAGTATGAGTATGAGTATGAGTATGAGTATGAGTATGAGTATGAGTATGAGTATGAGTACGAGTATGCGTATGAATATGAGTATGAGTATGAGTATGGGTATGAGTATGAGTATGAGTATGAGTATGAGTATGAGTATGAGTATGAGTATGAGTATGAGTATGAGTATGAGTATGAGAATGAGTATGAGTATGAGTATGAGCATGAGCATGAGTATGAGTATGAGTATGAGTATGAGTATGAGTATGAGTATGAGTATGAGTATGAGTATGAGTATGAGTATGAGTATGAGTATGAGTATGAGTATGAGTATGAGTATGAGTATGAGTATGAGTATGAGTATGAGTATGAGTATGAGTTTAAGTATGAGTATGAGTATGAGTATGAGTATGAGTATGTGCATGAGTATGAGTATGTGTATGAGTATGAGTATGAGTATGAGTATGAGTATGAGTATGAGTATGAGGATGAGTATGAGTATGAGTATGAGTATGTGTATGAGTATGAGTATGAGTATGAGTATGAGTATGAGTATGAGTATGAGTATGAGTATGAGTATGATATAGAGTATGAGTATGTGTATGAGTATGAGTATGAGTATGAGTATGAGTATAAGTATGAGTATGAGTATGAGTATGAGTGTGAGTATGAGTATGAGTATGAGTATGAGTATGAGTATGAGTATGAGTATGAGTATGAGTATGAGAATGAGTATGAGTATGAGAATGAGTATGAGTATGAGTATGAGCATGAGCATGAGCATGAGTATGAGTATGTGCATGAGTATGAGTATGTGTATGAGTATGAGTATGAGTTTGAGTATGAGTATGAGTATGAGTATGAGTATAAGTATGAGAATGAGTATGAGTGTGAGTATGAGAATGAGTATGAGTATGTGTATGAGTATGAGTATGAGTATGAGTATGAGTATGAGTATGAGTATGAGTATAAGTATGAGTATGAGTATGAGTATGAGTGTGAGTATGAGTATGAGTATGAGTATGAGTATGAGTATGAGTATGAGTATGAGAATGAGTATGAGTATGAGAATGAGTATGAGTATGAGTATGAGCATGAGCATGAGCATGAGTATGAGTATGTGCATGAGTATGAGTATGTGTATGAGTATGAGTATGAGTTTGAGTATGAGTATGAGTATGAGTATAAGTATGAGAATGAGTATGAGTGTGAGTATGAGAATGAGTATGAGTATGTGTATGAGTATGAGTATGAGTATGAGTATGAGTATGAGTATGAGTATGAGTATGAGTATGAGTATGAGTATGAGTATGAGTATGAGTATGAGTATGAGTATGAGTATGAGTATAAGTATGAGTATGAGTATGAGTTTGAGTATGAGTATGAGTATAAGTATTAGTATGAGTACGAGTACGAGTACGAGTACGAGTATGCGTATGAGTTTGAGTTTGAGTATGAGTATGATTATGAGTATGAGTATGAGTATGAGTATGAGTATGAGTATGAGTATAAGTATGAGTATGAGTATGAGTATGAGTTTAAGTATGAGTATGAGTATGAGAATGCGTATGAGTATGAGTATGAGTATGGGTATGAGTATGAGTATGAGTATGAGTATGAGTATGAGTATGAGTATAAGAATTAGTATGAGTATGAGTATGAGCATGAGCATGAGCATGAGTATGAGTATGAGTATGAGTGTCAGTATGAGTATGAGTATGAGTATGAGTATGAGTATGAGTTTAAGTATGAGTATGAGTATGAGAATGAGTATGAGTATGAGTATGAGTATGAGTATAAGTATGAGTATGAGTTTAAGTATGAGTATGAGTACGAGTATGCGTATGAGTATGAGTATGAGTATGAGTATAAGTATGAGTATGAGTATGAGTATGAGTATGAGTATGAGTATGAGTATGAGTATGAGTATGAGTATGAGTATGAGTATGAGTATGAGTATGAGTATAAGAATTAGTATGAGTATGAGTATGAGCATGAGCATGAGCATGAGTATAAGTATGAGTATGAGTTTAAGTATGAGTATGAGTACGAGTATGCGTATGAGTATGAGTATGAGTATGAGTATAAGTATGAGTATGAGTATGAGTATGAGTATGAGTATGAGTTTAAGTATGAGTATGAGTATGAGAATGCGTATGAGTATGAGTATGAGTATGAGTATGAGTATAAGTATGAGTATGAGTTTAAGTATGAGTATGAGTACGAGTATGCGTATGAGTATGAGTATGAGTATGAGTATAAGTATGAGTATGAGTATGAGTATGAGTGTGAGTATGAGTATGAGTATGAGTATGAGTATGAGTGTGAGTATGAGTATGAGTATGAGTATGAGTATGAGTATGAGTATGAGTATGAGTATGAGTATGAGTATGAGTACGAGTATGCGTATGAATATGAGTATGAGTATGAGTATGGGTATGAGTATGAGTATGAGTATGAGTATGAGTATGAGTATGAGTATGAGTATGAGTATGAGTATGAGTATGAGTATGAGAATGAGTATGAGTATGAGTATGAGCATGAGCATGAGCATGAGTATGAGTATGAGTATGAGTATGAGTATGAGTATGAGTATGAGTATGAGTATGAGTATGAGTATGAGTATGAGTATAAGTATTAGTATGAGTACGAGTACGAGTACGAGTATGCGTATGAGTTTGAGTTTGAGTATGAGTATGATTATGAGTATGAGTATGAGTATGAGTATGAGTATGAGTATGAGTATGAGTATAAGTATGAGTATGAGTATGAGTATGAGTATGAGTTTAAGTATGAGTATGAGTATGAGAATGCGTATGAGTATGAGTATGAGTATGGGTATGAGTATGAGTATGAGTATGAGTATGAGTATGAGTATGAGTATGAGTATGAGTATAAGAATTAGTATGAGTATGAGTATGAGCATGAGCATGAGCATGAGTATGAGTATGAGTATGAGTGTGAGTATGAGTATGAGTATGAGTATGAGTATGAGTATGAGTATGAGTATGAGTATGAGTATGAGTTTAAGTATGAGTATGAGTATGAGAATGCGTATGAGTATGAGTAAGAGTATGAGTATAAGTATGAGTATGAGTTTAAGTATGAGTATGAGTACGAGTATGCGTATGAGTATGAGTATGAGTATGAGTATAAGTATGAGTATGAGTATGAGTATGAGTATGAGTGTGAGTATGAGTATGAGTATGAGTATGAGTATGAGTATGAGTATGAGTATGAGTATGAGGATGAGTATGAGTATGAGTATGAGTATGTGTATGAGTATGAGTATGAGTATGAGTATGAGTATGAGTATGAGTATGAGTATGAGTATGATATAGAGTATGAGTATGTGTATGAGTATGAGTATGAGTATGAGTATAAGAATTAGTATGAGTATGAGTATGAGCATGAGCATGAGCATGAGTATGAGTATGAGTATGAGTGTGAGTATGAGTATGAGTATGAGTATGAGTACGAGTATGCGTATGAATATGAGTATGAGTATGAGTATGGGTATGAGTATGAGTATGAGTATGAGTATGAGTATGAGTATGAGTATGAGTATGAGTATGAGTATGAGTATGAGTATGAGTATGAGTATGAGAATGAGTATGAGTATGAGTATGAGCATGAGCATGAGCATGAGTATGAGTATGAGTATGAGTATGAGTATGAGTATGAGTATGAGTATGAGTATGAGTATGAGTATGAGTATGAGTATAAGTATTAGTATGAGTACGAGTACGAGTACGAGTATGCGTATGAGTTTGAGTTTGAGTATGAGTATGATTATGAGTATGAGTATGAGTATGAGTATGAGTATGAGTATGAGTATGAGTATGAGTATAAGTATGAGTATGAGTATGAGTATGAGTATGAGTTTAAGTATGAGTATGAGTATGAGAATGCGTATGAGTATGAGTATGAGTATGGGTATGAGTATGAGTATGAGTATGAGTATGAGTATGAGTATGAGTATGAGTATGAGTATAAGAATTAGTATGAGTATGAGTATGAGCATGAGCATGAGCATGAGTATGAGTATGAGTATGAGTGTGAGTATGAGTATGAGTATGAGTATGAGTATGAGTATGAGTATGAGTATGAGTATGAGTATGAGTTTAAGTATGAGTATGAGTATGAGAATGCGTATGAGTATGAGTATGAGTATGAGTATAAGTATGAGTATGAGTTTAAGTATGAGTATGAGTACGAGTATGCGTATGAGTATGAGTATGAGTATGAGTATAAGTATGAGTATGAGTATGAGTATGAGTGTGAGTATGAGTATGAGTATGAGTATGAGTATGAGTATGAGTATGAGAATGAGTATGAGTATGAGAATGAGTATGAGTATGAGTATGAGCATGAGCATGAGCATGAGTATGAGTATGTGCATGAGTATGGGTATGTGTATGAGTATGAGTATGAGTTTGAGTATGAGTATGAGTATGAGTATGAGTATGAGTATAAGTATGAAAATGAGTATGAGTGTGAGTATGAGAATGAGTATGAGTATGTGTATGAGTATGAGTATGAGTATGAGTATGAGTATGAGTATGAGTATGAGTATGAGTATGAGTATAAGTATGAGTATGAGTATGAGTATGAGTATGAGTATAAGTATTAGTATGAGTATGAGTACGAGTATTAGTATGAGTATGAGTATGAGTATGAGTATGAGTATGAGTTTAAGTATGAGTATGAGTATGAGTATGAGTATGAGTATGAGTATGAGTATGAGTATGAGTATGAGTATGAGTATGAGTATGAGTATGAGTATGAGTATGAGTATGAGTATGAGTATGAGTATGAGTATGAGTATGAGTATGAGTATGAGTATGAGTATGAGTATGAGTATGAGTATGAGTATGAGTATGAGTATGAGTATGAGTATGAGTATGAGTATGAGTATGAGTATGAGTATGAGAATGAGTATGAGTACGAGAATGAGTATGAGTATGAGTATGAGCATGAGCATGAGCATGAGTATGAGTATGAGTATGAGTATGAGTATGAGTATGAGTATAAGTATGAGCATGAGCATGAGTATGAGTATGAGTATGAGTATGAGTATGAGTATGAGTATGAGTATGAGTATGAGTATAAGTATGAGTATGAGTATGAGTATGAGTGTGAGTATGAGTATGAGTATGAGTATGAGTATGAGTATGAGTATGAGTATGAGTATGAGTATGAGTATGAGTATGAGTATGAGTATGAGTATGAGTATGAGTATGAGTATGAGTATGAGTATGAGTATGAGTATGAGAATGAGTATGAGTATGAGTATGAGCATGAGCATGAGTATGAGTATGAGTATGAGTATGAGTATGAGTATGAGTATGAGTATGAGTATGAGTATGAGTATGAGTATGAGTATGAGTATGAGTATGAGTATGAGTATGAGTATGAGTATGAGTATGAGTATGAGTATGAGTATGAGTATGAGTTTAAGTATGAGTATGAGTATGAGTATGAGTATGAGTATGTGCATGAGTATGAGTATGTGTATGAGTATGAGTATGAGTATGAGTATGAGTATGAGTATGAGTATGAGGATGAGTATGAGTATGAGTATGAGTATGTGTATGAGTATGAGTATGAGTATGAGTATGAGTATGAGTATGAGTATGAGTATGAGTATGAGTATGATATAGAGTATGAGTATGTGTATGAGTATGAGTATGAGTATGAGTATGAGTATAAGTATGAGTATGAGTATGAGTATGAGTGTGAGTATGAGTATGAGTATGAGTATGAGTATGAGTATGAGTATGAGTATGAGTATGAGTATGAGAATGAGTATGAGTATGAGAATGAGTATGAGTATGAGTATGAGCATGAGCATGAGCATGAGTATGAGTATGTGCATGAGTATGAGTATGTGTATGAGTATGAGTATGAGTTTGAGTATGAGTATGAGTATGAGTATGAGTATAAGTATGAGAATGAGTATGAGTGTGAGTATGAGAATGAGTATGAGTATGTGTATGAGTATGAGTATGAGTATGAGTATGAGTATGAGTATGAGTATGAGTATAAGTATGAGTATGAGTATGAGTATGAGTGTGAGTATGAGTATGAGTATGAGTATGAGTATGAGTATGAGTATGAGTATGAGAATGAGTATGAGTATGAGAATGAGTATGAGTATGAGTATGAGCATGAGCATGAGCATGAGTATGAGTATGTGCATGAGTATGAGTATGTGTATGAGTATGAGTATGAGTTTGAGTATGAGTATGAGTATGAGTATAAGTATGAGAATGAGTATGAGTGTGAGTATGAGAATGAGTATGAGTATGTGTATGAGTATGAGTATGAGTATGAGTATGAGTATGAGTATGAGTATGAGTATGAGTATGAGTATAAGTATGAGTATGAGTATGAGTTTGAGTATGAGTATGAGTATAAGTATTAGTATGAGTACGAGTACGAGTACGAGTACGAGTATGCGTATGAGTTTGAGTTTGAGTATGAGTATGATTATGAGTATGAGTATGAGTATGAGTATGAGTATGAGTATGAGTATAAGTATGAGTATGAGTATGAGTATGAGTTTAAGTATGAGTATGAGTATGAGAATGCGTATGAGTATGAGTATGAGTATGGGTATGAGTATGAGTATGAGTATGAGTATGAGTATGAGTATGAGTATAAGAATTAGTATGAGTATGAGTATGAGCATGAGCATGAGCATGAGTATGAGTATGAGTATGAGTGTCAGTATGAGTATGAGTATGAGTATGAGTATGAGTATGAGTTTAAGTATGAGTATGAGTATGAGAATGAGTATGAGTATGAGTATGAGTATGAGTATAAGTATGAGTATGAGTTTAAGTATGAGTATGAGTACGAGTATGCGTATGAGTATGAGTATGAGTATGAGTATAAGTATGAGTATGAGTATGAGTATGAGTATGAGTATGAGTATGAGTATGAGTATGAGTATGAGTATGAGTATGAGTATGAGTATGAGTATGAGTATGAGTATAAGAATTAGTATGAGTATGAGTATGAGCATGAGCATGAGCATGAGTATAAGTATGAGTATGAGTTTAAGTATGAGTATGAGTACGAGTATGCGTATGAGTATGAGTATGAGTATGAGTATAAGTATGAGTATGAGTATGAGTATGAGTATGAGTATGAGTTTAAGTATGAGTATGAGTATGAGAATGCGTATGAGTATGAGTATGAGTATGAGTATGAGTATAAGTATGAGTATGAGTTTAAGTATGAGTATGAGTACGAGTATGCGTATGAGTATGAGTATGAGTATGAGTATAAGTATGAGTATGAGTATGAGTATGAGTGTGAGTATGAGTATGAGTATGAGTATGAGTATGAGTGTGAGTATGAGTATGAGTATGAGTATGAGTATGAGTATGAGTATGAGTATGAGTATGAGTATGAGTATGAGTACGAGTATGCGTATGAATATGAGTATGAGTATGAGTATGGGTATGAGTATGAGTATGAGTATGAGTATGAGTATGAGTATGAGTATGAGTATGAGTATGAGTATGAGTATGAGTATGAGAATGAGTATGAGTATGAGTATGAGCATGAGCATGAGCATGAGTATGAGTATGAGTATGAGTATGAGTATGAGTATGAGTATGAGTATGAGTATGAGTATGAGTATGAGTATGAGTATAAGTATTAGAATGAGTACGAGTACGAGTACGAGTATGCGTATGAGTTTGAGTTTGAGTATGAGTATGATTATGAGTATGAGTATGAGCATGAGTATGAGTATGAGTATGAGTATGAGTATAAGTATGAGTATGAGTATGAGTATGAGTATGAGTTTAAGTATGAGTATGAGTATGAGAATGCGTATGAGTATGAGTATGAGTATGGGTATGAGTATGAGTATGAGTATGAGTATGAGTATGAGTATGAGTATGAGTATGAGTATGAGTATAAGAATTAGTATGAGTATGAGTATGAGCATGAGCATGAGCATGAGTATGAGTATGAGTATGAGTGTGAGTATGAGTATGAGTATGAGTATGAGTATGAGTATGAGTATGAGTATGAGTATGAGTATGAGTTTAAGTATGAGTATGAGTATGAGAATGCGTATGAGTATGAGTATGAGTATGAGTATAAGTATGAGTATGAGTTTAAGTATGAGTATGAGTACGAGTATGCGTATGAGTATGAGTATGAGTATGAGTATAAGTATGAGTATGAGTATGAGTATGAGTATGAGTGTGAGTATGAGTATGAGTATGAGTATGAGTATGAGTATGAGTATGAGTATGAGGATGAGTATGAGTATGAGTATGAGTATGTGTATGAGTATGAGTATGAGTATGAGTATGAGTATGAGTATGAGTATGAGTATGAGTATGATATAGAGTATGAGTATGTGTATGAGTATGAGTATGAGTATGAGTATAAGAATTAGTATGAGTATGAGTATGAGCATGAGCATGAGCATGAGTATGAGTATGAGTATGAGTGTGAGTATGAGTATGAGTATGAGTATGAGTACGAGTATGCGTATGAATATGAGTATGAGTATGAGTATGGGTATGAGTATGAGTATGAGTATGAGTATGAGTATGAGTATGAGTATGAGTATGAGTATGAGTATGAGTATGAGTATGAGTATGAGTATGAGAATGAGTATGAGTATGAGTATGAGCATGAGCATGAGCATGAGTATGAGTATGAGTATGAGTATGAGTATGAGTATGAGTATGAGTATGAGTATGAGTATGAGTATGAGTATGAGTATAAGTATTAGTATGAGTACGAGTACGAGTACGAGTATGCGTATGAGTTTGAGTTTGAGTATGAGTATGATTATGAGTATGAGTATGAGTATGAGTATGAGTATGAGTATGAGTATGAGTATGAGTATAAGTATGAGTATGAGTATGAGTATGAGTATGAGTTTAAGTATGAGTATGAGTATGAGAATGCGTATGAGTATGAGTATGAGTATGGGTATGAGTATGAGTATGAGTATGAGTATGAGTATGAGTATGAGTATGAGTATAAGAATTAGTATGAGTATGAGTATGAGCATGAGCATGAGCATGAGTATGAGTATGAGTATGAGTGTGAGTATGAGTATGAGTATGAGTATGAGTATGAGTATGAGTATGAGTATGAGTATGAGTATGAGTTTAAGTATGAGTATGAGTATGAGAATGCGTATGAGTATGAGTATGAGTATGAGTATAAGTATGAGTATGAGTTTAAGTATGAGTATGAGTACGAGTATGCGTATGAGTATGAGTATGAGTATGAGTATAAGTATGAGTATGAGTATGAGTATGAGTGTGAGTATGAGTATGAGTATGAGTATGAGTATGAGTATGAGTATGAGTATGAGAATGAGTATGAGTATGAGAATGAGTATGAGTATGAGTATGAGCATGAGCATGAGCATGAGTATGAGTATGTGCATGAGTATGGGTATGTGTATGAGTATGAGTATGAGTTTGAGTATGAGTATGAGTATGAGTATGAGTATGAGTATAAGTATGAAAATGAGTATGAGTGTGAGTATGAGAATGAGTATGAGTATGTGTATGAGTATGAGTATGAGTATGAGTATGAGTATGAGTATGAGTATGAGTATGAGTATGAGTATGAGTATGAGTATAAGTATGAGTATGAGTATGAGTATGAGTATGAGTATAAGTATTAGTATGAGTATGAGTACGAGTATTAGTATGAGTATGAGTATGAGTATGAGTATGAGTATGAGTTTAAGTATGAGTATGAGTATGAGTATGAGTATGAGTATGAGTATGAGTATGAGTATGAGTATGAGTATGAGTATGAGTATGAATATGAGTATGAGTATGAGTATGAGTATGAGTATGAGTATGAGTATGAGTATGAGTATGAGTATGAGTATGAGTATGAGTATGAGTATGAGTATGAGTATGAGTATGAGTATGAGTATGAGTATGAGTATGAGTATGAGTATGAGTATGAGAATGAGTATGAGTACGAGAATGAGTATGAGTATGAGTATGAGCATGAGCATGAGCATGAGTATGAGTATGAGTATGAGTATGAGTATGAGTATGAGTATAAGTATGAGCATGAGCATGAGTATGAGTATGAGTATGAGTATGAGTATGAGTATGAGTATGAGTATGAGTATGAGTATAAGTATGAGTATGAGTATGAGTATGAGTGTGAGTATGAGTATGAGTATGAGTATGAGTATGAGTATGAGTATGAGTATGAGTATGAGTATGAGAATGAGTATGAGTATGAGAATGAGTATGAGTATGAGTATGAGCATGAGCATGAGCATGAGTATGAGTATGTGCATGAGTATGAGTATGTGCATGAGTATGAGTATGTGTATGAGTATGAGTATGAGTTTGAGTTTGAGTATGAGTATGAGTATGAGTATGAGTATAAGTATGAGAATGAGTATGAGTGTGAGTATGAGAATGAGTATGAGTATGTGTATGAGTATGAGTATGAGTATGAGTATGAGTATGAGTATGAGTATGAGTATAAGTATGAGTATGAGTATGAGTATGAGTATGAGTGTGAGTATGAGTATGAGTATGAGTATGAGTATGAGTATGAGTATGAGTATGAGGATGAGTATGAGTATGAGTATGAGTATGTGTATGAGTATGAGTATGAGTATGAGTATGAGTATGAGTATGAGTATGAGTATGAGTATGATATAGAGTATGAGTATGTGTATGAGTATGAGTATGAGTATGAGTATAAGAATTAGTATGAGTATGAGTATGAGCATGAGCATGAGCATGAGTATGAGTATGAGTATGAGTGTGAGTATGAGTATGAGTATGAGTATGAGTACGAGTATGCGTATGAATATGAGTATGAGTATGAGTATGGGTATGAGTATGAGTATGAGTATGAGTATGAGTATGAGTATGAGTATGAGTATGAGTATGAGTATGAGTATGAGTATGAGTATGAGAATGAGTATGAGTATGAGTATGAGCATGAGCATGAGCATGAGTATGAGTATGAGTATGAGTATGAGTATGAGTATGAGTATGAGTATGAGTATGAGTATGAGTATGAGTATGAGTATAAGTATTAGTATGAGTACGAGTACGAGTACGAGTATGCGTATGAGTTTGAGTTTGAGTATGAGTATGATTATGAGTATGAGTATGAGTATGAGTATGAGTATGAGTATGAGTATGAGTATGAGTATAAGTATGAGTATGAGTATGAGTATGAGTATGAGTTTAAGTATGAGTATGAGTATGAGAATGCGTATGAGTATGAGTATGAGTATGGGTATGAGTATGAGTATGAGTATGAGTATGAGTATGAGTATGAGTATGAGTATGAGTATAAGAATTAGTATGAGTATGAGTATGAGCATGAGCATGAGCATGAGTATGAGTATGAGTATGAGTGTGAGTATGAGTATGAGTATGAGTATGAGTATGAGTATGAGTATGAGTATGAGTATGAGTATGAGTTTAAGTATGAGTATGAGTATGAGAATGCGTATGAGTATGAGTATGAGTATGAGTATAAGTATGAGTATGAGTTTAAGTATGAGTATGAGTACGAGTATGCGTATGAGTATGAGTATGAGTATGAGTATAAGTATGAGTATGAGTATGAGTATGAGTGTGAGTATGAGTATGAGTATGAGTATGAGTATGAGTATGAGTATGAGTATGAGAATGAGTATGAGTATGAGAATGAGTATGAGTATGAGTATGAGCATGAGCATGAGCATGAGTATGAGTATGTGCATGAGTATGGGTATGTGTATGAGTATGAGTATGAGTTTGAGTATGAGTATGAGTATGAGTATGAGTATGAGTATAAGTATGAAAATGAGTATGAGTGTGAGTATGAGAATGAGTATGAGTATGTGTATGAGTATGAGTATGAGTATGAGTATGAGTATGAGTATGAGTATGAGTATGAGTATGAGTATGAGTATGAGTATAAGTATGAGTATGAGTATGAGTATGAGTATGAGTATAAGTATTAGTATGAGTATGAGTACGAGTATTAGTATTAGTATGAGTATGAGTATGAGTATGAGTATGAGTATGAGTTTAAGTATGAGTATGAGTATGAGTATGAGTATGAGTATGAGTATGAGTATGAGTATGAGTATGAGTATGAGTATGAGTATGAGTATGAGTATGAGTATGAGTATGAGTATGAGTATGAGTATGAGTATGAGTATGAGTATGAGTATGAGTATGAGTATGAGTATGAGTATGAGTATGAGTATGAGTATGAGTATGAGTATGAGTATGAGTATGAGTATGAGTATGAGTATGAGTATGAGTATGAGTATGAGTATGAGAATGAGTATGAGTACGAGAATGAGTATGAGTATGAGTATGAGCATGAGCATGAGCATGAGTATGAGTATGAGTATGAGTATGAGTATGAGTATGAGTATAAGTATGAGCATGAGCATGAGTATGAGTATGAGTATGAGTATGAGTATGAGTATGAGTATGAGTATGAGTATGAGTATAAGTATGAGTATGAGTATGAGTATGAGTGTGAGTATGAGTATGAGTATGAGTATGAGTATGAGTATGAGTATGAGTATGAGTATGAGTATGAGAATGAGTATGAGTATGAGAATGAGTATGAGTATGAGTATGAGCATGAGCATGAGCATGAGTATGAGTATGTGCATGAGTATGAGTATGTGCATGAGTATGAGTATGTGTATGAGTATGAGTATGAGTTTGAGTTTGAGTATGAGTATGAGTATGAGTATGAGTATAAGTATGAGAATGAGTATGAGTGTGAGTATGAGAATGAGTATGAGTATGTGTATGAGTATGAGTATGAGTATGAGTATGAGTATGAGTATGAGTATGAGTATGAGTATGAGTATGAGTATGAGTATGAGTATGAGTATGAGTATGAGTATAAGTATGAGTATGAGTATGAGTATGAGTATGAGTATGAGTATAAGTATGAGTATGAGTATGAGTATGAGTGTGAGTATGAGTATGAGTATGAGTATGAGTATGAGTGTGAGTATGAGTATGAGTATGAGTATGAGTATGAGTATGAGTATGAGTATGAGTATGAGTATGAGTATGAGTATGAGTACGAGTATGCGTATGAATATGAGTATGAGTATGAGTATGGGTATGAGTATGAGTATGAGTATGAGTATGAGTATGAGTATGAGTATGAGTATGAGTATGAGTATGAGTATGAGTATGAGTATGAGAATGAGTATGAGTATGAGTATGAGCATGAGCATGAGCATGAGTATGAGTATGAGTATGAGTATGAGTATGAGTATGAGTATGAGTATGAGTATGAGTATGAGTATGAGAATGCGTATGAGTATGAGAATGAGTATAAGTATGAGTATGAGTTTAAGTATGAGTATGAGTACGAGTATGCGTATGAGTATGAGTATGAGTATGAGTATAAGTATGAGTATGAGTATGAGTATGAGTGTGAGTATGAGTATGAGTATGAGTATGAGTACGAGTATGCGTATGAATATGAGTATGAGTATGAGTATGGGTATGAGTATGAGTATGAGTATGAGTATGAGTATGAGTATGAGTATGAGTATGAGTATGAGTATGAGTATGAGTTTGAGAATGAGTATGAGTATGAGTATGAGCATGAGCATGAGCATGAGTATGAGTATGAGTATGAGTATGAGTATGAGTATGAGTATGAGTATGAGTATGAGTGTGAGTATGAGTATAAGTATTAGTATGAGTACGAGTACGAGTACGAGTATGCGTATGAGTTTGAGTTTGAGTATGAGTATGATTATGAGTATGAGTATGAGTATGAGTATGAGTATGAGTATGAGTATGAGTATAAGTATGAGTATGAGTATGAGTATGAGTATGAGTTTAAGTATGAGTATGAGTATGAGAATGCGTATGAGTATGAGTATGAGTATGGGTATGAGTATGAGTATGAGTATGAGTATGAGTATGAGTATGAGTATGAGTATGAGTATGAGTATGAGTATAAGAATTAGTATGAGTATGAGTATGAGCATGAGCATGAGCATGAGTATGAGTATGAGTATGAGTGTGAGTATGAGTATGAGTATGAGTATGAGTATGAGTATGAGTATGAGTATGAGTATGAGTATGAGTATGAGTATGAGATTAAGTATGAGTATGAGTATGAGAATGCGTATGAGTATGAGTATGAGTATGAGTATAAGTATGAGTTTAAGTATGAGTTTGAGTATGAGTATGAGTATGAGTATGAGTATGAGTATGAGTATGAGTATGAGTATGAGTATGAGTATGAGTATGAGTATGAGTATGAGTATGAGTATGAGTATGAGTATGAGTATGAGTATGAGTATGAGTATGAGTATGAGTATGAGTATGAGTATGAGTATGAGTATGAGTATGAGTATGAGTATGAGTATGAGAATGAGTATGAGTACGAGAATGAGTATGAGTATGAGTATGAGTATGAGCATGAGCATGAGCATGAGTATGAGTATGAGTATGAGTATGAGTATGAGTATGAGTATAAGTATGAGCATGAGCATGAGTATGAGTATAAGTATGAGTATGAGTATGAGTATGAGTATGAGTATAAGTATGAGTATGAGTATGAGTATGAGTGTGAGTATGAGTATGAGTATGAGTATGAGTATGAGTATGAGTATGTGTATGAGTATGAGTATGAGTATGAGAATGAGTTTGAGTATGAGAATGAGTATGAGTATGAGTATGAGCATGAGCATGAGCATGAGTATGAGTATGTGCATGAGTATGAGTATGTGTATGAGTATGAGTATGAGTTTGAGTTTGAGTATGAGTATGAGTATGAGTATGAGTATAAGTATGAGAATGAGTATGAGTGTGAGTATGAGAATGAGTATGAGTATGTGTATGAGTATGAGTATGAGTATGAGTATGAGTATGAGTATGAGTATGAGTATGAGTATGAGTATGAGTATGAGTATGAGTATGAGTATAAGTATGAGTATGAGTATGAGTATGAGTATGAGTATAAGTATGAGTATGAGTATGAGTATGAGTGTGAGTATGAGTATGAGTATGAGTATGAGTATGAGTGTGAGTATGAGTATGAGTATGAGTATGAGTATGAGTATGAGTATGAGTATGAGTATGAGTATGAGTACGAGTATGCGTATGAATATGAGTATGAGTATGAGTATGGGTATGAGTATGAGTATGAGTATGAGTATGAGTATGAGTATGAGTATGAGTATGAGTATGAGTATGAGAATGAGTATGAGTATGAGTATGAGCATGAGCATGAGCATGAGTATGAGTATGAGTATGAGTATGAGTATGAGTATGAGTATGAGTATGAGTATGAGTATGAGTATGAGTATGAGTATAAGTATTAGTATGAGTACGAGTACGAGTACGAGTATGCGTATGAGTTTGAGTTTGAGTATGAGTATGATTATGAGTATGAGTATGAGTATGAGTATGAGTATGAGTATGAGTATGAGTATGAGTATGAGTATAAGTATGAGCATGAGCATGAGTATAAGTATGAGAATGAGTATGAGTGTGAGTATGAGAATGAGTATGAGTATGTGTATGAGTATGAGTATGAGTATGAGTATGAGTATGAGTATGAGTATGAGTATGAGTATGAGTATGAGTATGAGTATGAGTATGAGTATGAGTATGAGTATGAGTATGAGTATGAGTATGAGTATGAGTATAAGTATGAGTATGAGTATGAGTATGAGTGTGAGTATGAGTATGAGTATGAGTATGAGTATGAGTGTGAGTATGAGTATGAGTATGAGTATGAGTATGAGTATGAGTATGAGTATGAGTATGAGTATGAGTATGAGTACGAGTATGCGTATGAATATGAGTATGAGTATGAGTATGGGTATGAGTATGAGTATGAGTATGAGTATGAGTATGAGTATGAGTATGAGTATGAGTATGAGAATGAGTATGAGTATGAGTATGAGCATGAGCATGAGCATGAGCATGAGTATGAGTATGAGTATGAGTATGAGTATGAGTATGAGTATGAGTATGAGTATGAGTATGAGTATGAGTATGAGTATAAGTATTAGTATGAGTACGAGTACGAGTACGAGTATGCGTATGAGTTTGAGTTTGAGTATGAGTATGATTATGAGTATGAGTATGAGTATGAGTATGAGTATGAGTATGAGTATGAGTATAAGTATGAGTATGAGTATGAGTATGAGTATGAGTTTAAGTATGAGTATGAGTATGAGTATGAGTATGAGTATGAGTATGAGTATGAGTATGAGTATGAGTATGAGTATGAGTATGAGTTTAAGTATGAGTATGAGTATGAGTATGAGTATGAGTATGAGTATGTGCATGAGTATGAGTATGTGTATGAGTATGAGTATGAGTATGAGTATGAGTATGAGTATGAGGATGAGTATGAGTATGAGTATGAGTATGAGTATGAGTATGAGATTAAGTATGAGTATGAGTATGAGAATGCGTATGAGTATGAGTATGAGTATGAGTATAAGTATGAGTTTAAGTATGAGTTTGAGTATGAGTATGAGTATGAGTATGAGTATGAGTATGAGTATGAGTATGAGTATGAGTATGAGTATGAGTATGAGTATGAGTATGAGTATGAGTATGAGTATGAGTATGAGTATGAGTATGAGTATGAGTATGAGTATGAGTATGAGTATGAGTATGAGTATGAGTATGAGTATGAGTATGAGTATGAGAATGAGTATGAGTACGAGAATGAGTATGAGTATGAGTATGAGTATGAGCATGAGCATGAGCATGAGTATGAGTATGAGTATGAGTATGAGTATGAGTATGAGTATAAGTATGAGCATGAGCATGAGTATGAGTATGAGTATGAGTATGAGTATGAGTATGAGTATGAGTATAAGTATGAGTATGAGTATGAGTATGAGTGTGAGTATGAGTATGAGTATGAGTATGAGTATGAGTATGAGTATGTGTATGAGTATGAGTATGAGTATGAGAATGAGTTTGAGTATGAGAATGAGTATGAGTATGAGTATGAGCATGAGCATGAGCATGAGTATGAGTATGTGCATGAGTATGAGTATGTGTATGAGTATGAGTATGAGTTTGAGTTTGAGTATGAGTATGAGTATGAGTATGAGTATAAGTATGAGAATGAGTATGAGTGTGAGTATGAGAATGAGTATGAGTATGTGTATGAGTATGAGTATGAGTATGAGTATGAGTATGAGTATGAGTATGAGTATGAGTATGAGTATGAGTATGAGTATGAGTATGAGTATAAGTATGAGTATGAGTATGAGTATGAGTATGAGTATAAGTATGAGTATGAGTATGAGTATGAGTGTGAGTATGAGTATGAGTATGAGTATGAGTATGAGTGTGAGTATGAGTATGAGTATGAGTATGAGTATGAGTATGAGTATGAGTATGAGTATGAGTATGAGTACGAGTATGCGTATGAATATGAGTATGAGTATGAGTATGGGTATGAGTATGAGTATGAGTATGAGTATGAGTATGAGTATGAGTATGAGTATGTGTATGAGTATGAGTATGAGTATGAGTATGAGTATGAGTATGAGTATGAGTATGAGTATGAGTATGAGTATGAGTATGAGTATGAGTATAAGTATGAGTATGAGTATGAGTATGAGTATGAGTATAAGTATGAGTATGAGTATGAGTATGAGTGTGAGTATGAGTATGAGTATGAGTATGAGTATGAGTGTGAGTATGAGTATGAGTATGAGTATGAGTATGAGTATGAGTATGAGTATGAGTATGAGTATGAGTATGAGTACGAGTATGCGTATGAATATGAGTATGAGTATGAGTATGGGTATGAGTATGAGTATGAGTATGAGTATGAGTATGAGTATGAGTATGAGAATGAGTATGAGTATGAGTATGAGCATGAGCATGAGCATGAGCATGAGTATGAGTATGAGTATGAGTATGAGTATGAGTATGAGTATGAGTATGAGTATGAGTATGAGTATAAGTATGAGTATGAGTATGAGTATGAGTGTGAGTATGAGTATGAGTATGAGTATGAGTATGAGTATGAGTATGAGTATGAGTATGAGTATGAGAATGAGTATGAGTATGAGAATGAGTATGAGTATGAGTATGAGCATGAGCATGAGCATGAGTATGAGTATGTGCATGAGTATGAGTATGTGCATGAGTATGAGTATGTGTATGAGTATGAGTATGAGTTTGAGTTTGAGTATGAGTATGAGTATGAGTATGAGTATAAGTATGAGAATGAGTATGAGTGTGAGTATGAGAATGAGTATGAGTATGTGTATGAGTATGAGTATGAGTATGAGTATGAGTATGAGTATGAGTATGAGTATGAGTATGAGTATGAGTATGAGTATGAGTATGAGTATGAGTATAAGTATGAGTATGAGTATGAGTATGAGTATGAGTATGAGTATAAGTATGAGTATGAGTATGAGTATGAGTGTGAGTATGAGTATGAGTATGAGTATGAGTATGAGTGTGAGTATGAGTATGAGTATGAGTATGAGTATGAGTATGAGTATGAGTATGAGTATGAGTATGAGTACGAGTATGCGTATGAATATGAGTATGAGTATGAGTATGGGTATGAGTATGAGTATGAGTATGAGTATGAGTATGAGTATGAGTATGAGTATGAGTATGAGTATGAGTATGAGTATGAGTATGAGAATGAGTATGAGTATGAGTATGAGCATGAGCATGAGCATGAGTATGAGTATGAGTATGAGTATGAGTATGAGTATGAGTATGAGTATGAGTATGAGTATGAGTATGAGAATGCGTATGAGTATGAGAATGAGTATAAGTATGAGTATGAGTTTAAGTATGAGTATGAGTACGAGTATGCGTATGAGTATGAGTATGAGTATGAGTATAAGTATGAGTATGAGTATGAGTATGAGTGTGAGTATGAGTATGAGTATGAGTATGAGTACGAGTATGCGTATGAATATGAGTATGAGTATGAGTATGGGTATGAGTATGAGTATGAGTATGAGTATGAGTATGAGTATGAGTATGAGTATGAGTATGAGTATGAGTTTGAGAATGAGTATGAGTATGAGTATTAGCATGAGCATGAGCATGAGTATGAGTATGAGTATGAGTATGAGTATGAGTATGAGTATGAGTATGAGTATGAGTATGAGTGTGAGTATGAGTATAAGTATTAGTATGAGTACGAGTACGAGTACGAGTATGCGTATGAGTTTGAGTTTGAGTATGAGTATGATTATGAGTATGAGTATGAGTATGAGTATGAGTATGAGTATGAGTATGAGTATAAGTATGAGTATGAGTATGAGTATGAGTATGAGTTTAAGTATGAGTATGAGTATGAGAATGCGTATGAGTATGAGTATGAGTATGGGTATGGGTATGAGTATGAGTATGAGTATGAGTATGAGTATGAGTATGAGTATGAGTATGAGTATGAGTATGAGTATGAGTATAAGAATTAGTATGAGTATGAGTATGAGCATGAGCATGAGCATGAGTATGAGTATGAGTATGAGTGTGAGTATGAGTATGAGTATGAGTATGAGTATGAGTATGAGTATGAGTATGAGTATGAGTATGAGTATGAGTATGAGATTAAGTATGAGTATGAGTATGAGAATGCGTATGAGTATGAGTATGAGTATGAGTATAAGTATGAGTTTAAGTATGAGTTTGAGTATGAGTATGAGTATGAGTATGAGTATGAGTATGAGTATGAGTATGAGTATGAGTATGAGTATGAGTATGAGTATGAGTATGAGTATGAGTATGAGTATGAGTATGAGTATGAGTATGAGTATGAGTATGAGTATGAGTATGAGTATGAGTATGAGTATGAGTATGAGTATGAGTATGAGTATGAGAATGAGTATGAGTACGAGAATGAGTATGAGTATGAGTATGAGTATGAGCATGAGCATGAGCATGAGTATGAGTATGAGTATGAGTATGAGTATGAGTATGAGTATAAGTATGAGCATGAGCATGAGTATGAGTATGAGTATGAGTATGAGTATGAGTATGAGTATGAGTATAAGTATGAGTATGAGTATGAGTATGAGTGTGAGTATGAGTATGAGTATGAGTATGAGTATGAGTATGAGTATGTGTATGAGTATGAGTATGAGTATGAGAATGAGTTTGAGTATGAGAATGAGTATGAGTATGAGTATGAGCATGAGCATGAGCATGAGTATGAGTATGTGCATGAGTATGAGTATGTGTATGAGTATGAGTATGAGTTTGAGTTTGAGTATGAGTATGAGTATGAGTATGAGTATAAGTATGAGAATGAGTATGAGTGTGAGTATGAGAATGAGTATGAGTATGTGTATGAGTATGAGTATGAGTATGAGTATGAGTATGAGTATGAGTATGAGTATGAGTATGAGTATGAGTATGAGTATGAGTATGAGTATGAGTATAAGTATGAGTATGAGTATGAGTATGAGTATGAGTATAAGTATGAGTATGAGTATGAGTATGAGTGTGAGTATGAGTATGAGTATGAGTATGAGTATGAGTGTGAGTATGAGTATGAGTATGAGTATGAGTATGAGTATGAGTATGAGTATGAGTATGAGTATGAGTACGAGTATGCGTATGAATATGAGTATGAGTATGAGTATGGGTATGAGTATGAGTATGAGTATGAGTATGAGTATGAGTATGAGTATGAGTATGAGTATGAGTATGAGAATGAGTATGAGTATGAGTATGAGCATGAGCATGAGCATGAGTATGAGTATGAGTATGAGTATGAGTATGAGTATGAGTATGAGTATGAGTATGAGTATGAGTATGAGTATAAGTATTAGTATGAGTACGAGTACGAGTACGAGTATGCGTATGAGTTTGAGTTTGAGTATGAGTATGATTATGAGTATGAGTATGAGTATGAGTATGAGTATGAGTATGAGTATGAGTATGAGTATGAGTATAAGTATGAGCATGAGCATGAGTATAAGTATGAGAATGAGTATGAGTGTGAGTATGAGAATGAGTATGAGTATGTGTATGAGTATGAGTATGAGTATGAGTATGAGTATGAGTATGAGTATGAGTATGAGTATGAGTATGAGTATGAGTATGAGTATGAGTATGAGTATAAGTATGAGTATGAGTATGAGTATGAGTATGAGTATAAGTATGAGTATGAGTATGAGTATGAGTGTGAGTATGAGTATGAGTATGAGTATGAGTATGAGTGTGAGTATGAGTATGAGTATGAGTATGAGTATGAGTATGAGTATGAGTATGAGTATGAGTATGAGTATGAGTACGAGTATGCGTATGAATATGAGTATGAGTATGAGTATGGGTATGAGTATGAGTATGAGTATGAGTATGAGTATGAGTATGAGTATGAGTATGAGTATGAGAATGAGTATGAGTATGAGTATGAGCATGAGCATGAGCATGAGCATGAGTATGAGTATGAGTATGAGTATGAGTATGAGTATGAGTATGAGTATGAGTATGAGTATGAGTATGAGTATGAGTATAAGTATTAGTATGAGTACGAGTACGAGTACGAGTATGCGTATGAGTTTGAGTTTGAGTATGAGTATGATTATGAGTATGAGTATGAGTATGAGTATGAGTATGAGTATGAGTATGAGTATGAGTATAAGTATGAGTATGAGTATGAGTATGAGTATGAGTTTAAGTATGAGTATGAGTATGAGAATGCGTATGAGTATGAGTATGAGTATGGGTATGAGTATGAGTATGAGTATGAGTATGAGTATGAGTATGAGTATGAGTATGAGTATGAGTATGAGTATAAGAATTAGTATGAGTATGAGTATGAGCATGAGCATGAGCATGAGTATGAGTATGAGTATGAGTGTGAGTATGAGTATGAGTATGAGTATGAGTATGAGTATGAGTATGAGTATGAGTATGAGTATGAGTATGAGTATGAGTTTAAGTATGAGTATGAGTATGAGAATGCGTATGAGTATGAGTATGAGTATGAGTATAAGTATGAGTTTAAGTATGAGTATGAGTATGAGTATGAGTATGAGTATGAGTATGAGTATGAGTATGAGTATGAGTATGAGTATGAGTATGAGTATGAGTATGAGTATGAGTATGAGTATGAGTATGAGTATGAGTATGAGTATGAGTATGAGTATGAGTATGAGTATGAGTATGAGTATGAGTATGAGTATGAGTATGAGAATGAGTATGAGTACGAGAATGAGTATGAGTATGAGTATGAGTATGAGCATGAGCATGAGCATGAGTATGAGTATGAGTATGAGTATGAGTATGAGTATGAGTATGAGTATGAGTATGAGTATGAGTATGAGTATGAGTACGAGTATGCGTATGAATATGAGTATGAGTATGAGTATGGGTATGAGTATGAGTATGAGTATGAGTATGAGTATGAGTATGAGTATGAGTATGAGTATGAGTATGAGAATGAGTATGAGTATGAGTATGAGCATGAGCATGAGCATGAGTATGAGTATGAGTATGAGTATGAGTATAAGTATGAGAATGAGTATGAGTGTGAGTATGAGAATGAGTATGAGTATGTGTATGAGTATGAGTATGAGTATGAGTATGAGTATGAGTATGAGTATGAGTATGAGTATGAGTATGAGTATGAGTATGAGTATAAGTATGAGTATGAGTATGAGTATGAGTATGAGTATAAGTATGAGTATGAGTATGAGTATGAGTGTGAGTATGAGTATGAGTATGAGTATGAGTATGAGTGTGAGTATGAGTATGAGTATGAGTATGAGTATGAGTATGAGTATGAGTATGAGTATGAGTATGAGTACGAGTATGCGTATGAATATGAGTATGAGTATGAGTATGGGTATGAGTATGAGTATGAGTATGAGTATGAGTAAGAGTATGAGTATGAGTATGAGTATGAGTATGAGAATGAGTATGAGTATGAGTATGAGCATGAGCATGAGCATGAGTATGAGTATGAGTATGAGTATGAGTATGAGTATGAGTATGAGTATGAGTATGAGTATGAGTATGAGTATGAGTATAAGTATTAGTATGAGTACGAGTACGAGTACGAGTATGCGTATGAGTTTGAGTTTGAGTATGAGTATGATTATGAGTATGAGTATGAGTATGAGTATGAGTATGAGTATGAGTATGAGTATGAGTATGAGTATAAGTATGAGCATGAGCATGAGTATAAGTATGAGAATGAGTATGAGTGTGAGTATGAGAATGAGTATGAGTATGTGTATGAGTATGAGTATGAGTATGAGTATGAGTATGAGTATGAGTATGAGTATGAGTATGAGTATGAGTATGAGTATGAGTATGAGTATAAGTATGAGTATGAGTATGAGTATGAGTATGAGTATAAGTATGAGTATGAGTATGAGTATGAGTGTGAGTATGAGTATGAGTATGAGTATGAGTATGAGTGTGAGTATGAGTATGAGTATGAGTATGAGTATGAGTATGAGTATGAGTATGAGTATGAGTATGAGTATGAGTACGAGTATGCGTATGAATATGAGTATGAGTATGAGTATGGGTATGAGTATGAGTATGAGTATGAGTATGAGTATGAGTATGAGTATGAGTATGAGTATGAGTATGAGAATGAGTATGAGTATGAGTATGAGCATGAGCATGAGCATGAGCATGAGTATGAGTATGAGTATGAGTATGAGTATGAGTATGAGTATGAGTATGAGTATGAGTATGAGTATGAGTATGAGTATAAGTATTAGTATGAGTACGAGTACGAGTACGAGTATGCGTATGAGTTTGAGTTTGAGTATGAGTATGATTATGAGTATGAGTATGAGTATGAGTATGAGTATGAGTATGAGTATGAGTATAAGTATGAGTATGAGTATGAGTATGAGTATGAGTTTAAGTATGAGTATGAGTATGAGTATGAGTATGAGTATGAGTATGAGTATGAGTATGAGTATGAGTATGAGTATGAGTATGAGTTTAAGTATGAGTATGAGTATGAGTATGAGTATGAGTATGAGTATGTGCATGAGTATGAGTATGTGTATGAGTATGAGTATGAGTATGAGTATGAGTATGAGTATGAGGATGAGTATGAGTATGAGTATGAGTATGTGTATGAGTATGAGTATGAGTATGAGTATGAGTATGAGTATGAGTATGAGTATGAGTATGAGTATGATATAGAGTATGAGTATGTGTATGAGTATGAGTATGAGTATGAGTATGAGTATAAGTATGAGTATGAGTATGAGTATGAGTGTGAGTATGAGTATGAGTATGAGTATGAGTATGAGTATGAGTATGAGTATGAGTATGAGTATGAGTATGAGAATGAGTATGAGTATGAGAATGAGTATGAGTATGAGTATGAGCATGAGCATGAGCATGAGTATGAGTATGTGCATGAGTATGAGTATGTGTATGAGTATGAGTATGAGTTTGAGTATGAGTATGAGTATGAGTATGAGTATAAGTATGAGAATGAGTATGAGTGTGAGTATGAGAATGAGTATGAGTATGTGTATGAGTATGAGTATGAGTATGAGTATGAGTATGAGTATGAGTATGAGTATAAGTATGAGTATGAGTATGAGTATGAGTGTGAGTATGAGTATGAGTATGAGTATGAGTTTGAGTATGAGTATGAGTATGAGTATAAGTATGAGAATGAGTATGAGTGTGAGTATGAGAATGAGTATGAGTATGTGTATGAGTATGAGTATGAGTATGAGTATGAGTATGAGTATGAGTATGAGTATGAGTATGAGTATGAGTATGAGTATGAGTATGAGTATGAGTATGAGTATGAGTATGAGTATAAGTATGAGTATGAGTATGAGAATGAGTATGAGTATGAGTATAAGTATTAGTATGAGTACGAGTACGAGTACGAGTACGAGTATGCGTATGAGTTTGAGTTTGATTATGAGTATGATTATGAGTATGAGTATGAGTATGAGTATGAGTATGAGTATGAGTATAAGTATGAGTATGAGTATGAGTATGAGTTTAAGTATGAGTATGAGTATGAGAATGCGTATGAGTATGAGTATGAGTATGGGTATGAGTATGAGTATGAGTATGAGTATGAGTATGAGTATAAGAATTAGTATGAGTATGAGTATGAGCATGAGCATGAGCATGAGTATGAGTATGAGTATGAGTGTCAGTATGAGTATGAGTATGAGTATGAGTATGAGTATGAGTTTAAGTATGAGTATGAGTATGAGAATGCGTATGAGTATGAGTATGAGTATGAGTATAAGTATGAGTATGAGTTTAAGTATGAGTATGACTACGAGTATGCGTATGAGTATGAGTATGAGTATGAGTATAAGTATGAGTATGAGTATGAGTATGAGTATGAGTATGAGTATGAGTATGAGTATGAGTATGAGTATGAGTATGAGTATGAGTATGAGTATGAGTATGAGTATGAGTATAAGAATTAGTATGAGTATGAGTATGAGCATGAGCATGAGCATGAGTATAAGTATGAGTATGAGTTTAAGTATGAGTATGAGTACGAGTATGCGTATGAGTATGAGTATGAGTATGAGTATAAGTATGAGTATGAGTATGAGTATGAGTATGAGTATGAGTTTAAGTATGAGTATGAGTATGAGAATGCGTATGAGTATGAGTATGAGTATGAGTATGAGTATGAGTATAAGTATGAGTATGAGTTTAAGTATGAGTATGAGTACGAGTATGCGTATGAGTATGAGTATGAGTATGAGTATAAGTATGAGTATGAGTATGAGTATGAGTGTGAGTATGAGTATGAGTATGAGTATGAGTATGAGTGTGAGTATGAGTATGAGTATGAGTATGAGTATGAGTATGAGTATGAGTATGAGTATGAGTATGAGTATGAGTGTGAGTATGAGTATGAGTATGAGTATGAGTATGAGTATGAGTATGAGTATGAGTATGAGTATGAGTACGAGTATGCGTATGAATATGAGTATGAGTATGAGTATGGGTATGAGTATGAGTATGAGTATGAGTATGAGTATGAGTATGAGTATGAGAATGAGTATGAGTATGAGTATGAGCATGAGCATGAGCATGAGTATGAGTATGAGTATGAGTATGAGTATGAGTATGAGTATGAGTATGAGTATGAGAATGCGTATGAGTATGAGTATGAGTATAAGTATGAGTATGAGTTTAAGTATGAGTATGAGTACGAGTATGCGTATGAGTATGAGTATGAGTATGAGTATAAGTATGAGTATGAGTATGAGTATGAGTGTGAGTATGAGTATGAGTATGAGTATGAGTATGAGTATGAGTATGAGTATGAGTATGAGTATGAGTATGAGTATGAGTATAAGAATTAGTATGAGTATGAGTATGAGCATGAGCATGAGCATGAGTATGAGTATGAGTATGAGTGTGAGTATGAGTATGAGTATGAGTATGAGTATGAGTATGAGTATGAGTATGAGTATGAGTTTAAGTATGAGTATGAATATGAGAATGCGTATGAGTATGAGTATGAGTATGAGTATAAGTATGAGTATGAGTTTAAGTATGAGTATGAGTACGAGTATGCGTATGAGTATGAGTATGAGTATGAGTATAAGTATGAGTATGAGTATGAGTATGAGTGTGAGTATGAGTATGAGTATGAGTATGAGTATGAGTGTGAGTATGAGTATGAGTATGAGTATGAGTATGAGTATGAGTATGAGTATGAGTATGAGTATGAGTATGAGTACGAGTATGCGTATGAGTATGAGTATGAGTATGAGTATGGGTATGAGTATGAGTATGAGTATGAGTATGAGTATGAGTATGAGTATGAGTATGAGTATGAGTATGAGTATGAGAATGAGTATGAGTATGAGTATGAGCATGAGCATGAGCATGAGTATGAGTATGAGTATGAGTATGAGTATGAGTATGAGTATGAGTATGAGTATGAGTATGAGTATGAGTATAAGTATTAGTATGAGTACGAGTACGAGTACGAGTATGCGTATGAGTTTGAGTTTGAGTATGAGTATGATTATGAGTATGAGTATGAGTATGAGTATGAGTATGAGTATGAGTATGAGTATAAGTATGAGTATGAGTATGAGTATGAGTATGAGTTTAAGTATGAGTATGAGTATGAGAATGCGTATGAGTATGAGTATGAGTATGGGTATGAGTATGAGTATGAGTATGAGTATGAGTATGAGTATGAGTATGAGTATGAGTATGAGTATGAGTATGAGTATGAGTATGAGTATGAGTATGAGTATGAGTATGAGTATGAGTATGAGTATGAGTATGAGTATGAGTATGAGAATGAGTATGAGTACGAGAAGGAGTATGAGTATGAGTATGAGTATGAGCATGAGCATGAGCATGAGTATGAGTATGAGTATGAGTATGAGTATGAGTATAAGTATGAGCATGAGCATGAGTATGAGTATGAGTATGAGTATGAGTATGAGTATGAGTATGAGTATGAGTATGAGTATAAGTATGAGTATGAGTATGAGTATGAGTGTGAGTATGAGTATGAGTATGAGTATGAGTATGAGTATGAGTATGAGTATGAGTATGAGTATGAGTATGAGAATGAGTATGAGTATGAGTATGAGAATGAGTATGAGTATGAGTATGAGCATGAGCATGAGCATGAGTATCAGTATGTGCATGAGTATGAGTATGTGTATGAGTATGAGTATGAGTTTGAGTTTGAGTATGAGTATGAGTATGAGTATGAGTATAAGTATGAGAATGAGTATGAGTGTGAGTATGAGAATGAGTATGAGTATGTGTATGAGTATGAGTATGAGTATGAGTATGAGTATGAGTATGAGTATGAGTATGAGTATGAGTATGAGTATGAGTATGAGTATGAGTATGAGTATGAGTATAAGTATGAGTATGAGTATGAGTATGAGTATGAGTATAAGTATGAGTATGAGTATGAGTATGAGTGTGAGTATGAGTATGAGTATGAGTATGAGTATGAGTGTGAGTATGAGTATGAGTATGAGTATGAGTATGAGTATGAGTATGAGTATGAGTATGAGTATGAGTATGAGTATGAGTACGAGTATGCGTATGAATATGAGTATGAGTATGAGTATGGGTATGAGTATGAGTATGAGTATGCGTATGAGTATGAGTATGAGTATGAGTATGAGTATGAGTATGAGTATGAGTATGAGCATGAGCATGAGCATGAGTATGAGTATGAGTATGAGTATGAGTATGAGTATGAGTATGAGTATGAGTATGAGAATGCGTATGAGTATGAGTATGAGTATAAGTATGAGTATGAGTTTAAGTATGAGTATGAGTACGAGTATGCGTATGAGTATGAGTATGAGTATGAGTATAAGTATGAGTATGAGTATGAGTATGAGTATGAGTGTGAGTATGAGTATGAGTATGAGTATGAGTATGAGTATGAGTATGAGTATGAGTATGAGTATGAGTATGAGTATGAGTATAAGAATTAGTATGAGTATGAGTATGAGCATGAGCATGAGCATGAGTATGAGTATGAGTATGAGTGTGAGTATGAGTATGAGTATGAGTATGAGTATGAGTATGAGTATGAGTATGAGTATGAGTTTAAGTATGAGTATGAATATGAGAATGCGTATGAGTATGAGTATGAGTATGAGTATGAGTATGAGTATGAGTGTGAGTATGAGTATGAGTATGAGTATGAGTATGAGTATGAGTATGAGTATGAGTATGAGTATGAGTACGAGTATGCGTATGAATATGAGTATGAGTATGAGTATGGGTATGAGTATGAGTATGAGTATGAGTATGAGTATGAGTATGAGTATGAGTATGTGTATGAGTATGAGTATGAGTATGAGTATGAGTATGAGTATGAGTATGAGTATGAGTATGAGTATGAGTATGAGTATGAGTATGAGTATAAGTATGAGTATGAGTATGAGTATGAGTATGAGTATAAGTATGAGTATGAGTATGAGTATGAGTGTGAGTATGAGTATGAGTATGAGTATGAGTATGAGTGTGAGTATGAGTATGAGTATGAGTATGAGTATGAGTATGAGTATGAGTATGAGTATGAGTATGAGTATGAGTACGAGTATGCGTATGAATATGAGTATGAGTATGAGTATGGGTATGAGTATGAGTATGAGTATGAGTATGAGTATGAGTATGAGTATGAGAATGAGTATGAGTATGAGTATGAGCATGAGCATGAGCATGAGCATGAGTATGAGTATGAGTATGAGTATGAGTATGAGTATGAGTATGAGTATGAGTATGAGTATGAGTATAAGTATGAGTATGAGTATGAGTATGAGTGTGAGTATGAGTATGAGTATGAGTATGAGTATGAGTATGAGTATGAGTATGAGTATGAGTATGAGAATGAGTATGAGTATGAGAATGAGTATGAGTATGAGTATGAGCATGAGCATGAGCATGAGTATGAGTATGTGCATGAGTATGAGTATGTGCATGAGTATGAGTATGTGTATGAGTATGAGTATGAGTTTGAGTTTGAGTATGAGTATGAGTATGAGTATGAGTATAAGTATGAGAATGAGTATGAGTGTGAGTATGAGAATGAGTATGAGTATGTGTATGAGTATGAGTATGAGTATGAGTATGAGTATGAGTATGAGTATGAGTATGAGTATGAGTATGAGTATGAGTATGAGTATGAGTATGAGTATAAGTATGAGTATGAGTATGAGTATGAGTATGAGTATGAGTATAAGTATGAGTATGAGTATGAGTATGAGTGTGAGTATGAGTATGAGTATGAGTATGAGTATGAGTGTGAGTATGAGTATGAGTATGAGTATGAGTATGAGTATGAGTATGAGTATGAGTATGAGTATGAGTACGAGTATGCGTATGAATATGAGTATGAGTATGAGTATGGGTATGAGTATGAGTATGAGTATGAGTATGAGTATGAGTATGAGTATGAGTATGAGTATGAGTATGAGTATGAGTATGAGTATGAGAATGAGTATGAGTATGAGTATGAGCATGAGCATGAGCATGAGTATGAGTATGAGTATGAGTATGAGTATGAGTATGAGTATGAGTATGAGTATGAGTATGAGTATGAGAATGCGTATGAGTATGAGAATGAGTATAAGTATGAGTATGAGTTTAAGTATGAGTATGAGTACGAGTATGCGTATGAGTATGAGTATGAGTATGAGTATAAGTATGAGTATGAGTATGAGTATGAGTGTGAGTATGAGTATGAGTATGAGTATGAGTACGAGTATGCGTATGAATATGAGTATGAGTATGAGTATGGGTATGAGTATGAGTATGAGTATGAGTATGAGTATGAGTATGAGTATGAGTATGAGTATGAGTATGAGTTTGAGAATGAGTATGAGTATGAGTATTAGCATGAGCATGAGCATGAGTATGAGTATGAGTATGAGTATGAGTATGAGTATGAGTATGAGTATGAGTATGAGTATGAGTGTGAGTATGAGTATAAGTATTAGTATGAGTACGAGTACGAGTACGAGTATGCGTATGAGTTTGAGTTTGAGTATGAGTATGATTATGAGTATGAGTATGAGTATGAGTATGAGTATGAGTATGAGTATGAGTATAAGTATGAGTATGAGTATGAGTATGAGTATGAGTTTAAGTATGAGTATGAGTATGAGAATGCGTATGAGTATGAGTATGAGTATGGGTATGAGTATGAGTATGAGTATGAGTATGAGTATGAGTATGAGTATGAGTATGAGTATGAGTATGAGTATGAGTATAAGAATTAGTATGAGTATGAGTATGAGCATGAGCATGAGCATGAGTATGAGTATGAGTATGAGTGTGAGTATGAGTATGAGTATGAGTATGAGTATGAGTATGAGTATGAGTATGAGTATGAGTATGAGTATGAGTATGAGATTAAGTATGAGTATGAGTATGAGAATGCGTATGAGTATGAGTATGAGTATGAGTATAAGTATGAGTTTAAGTATGAGTTTGAGTATGAGTATGAGTATGAGTATGAGTATGAGTATGAGTATGAGTATGAGTATGAGTATGAGTATGAGTATGAGTATGAGTATGAGTATGAGTATGAGTATGAGTATGAGTATGAGTATGAGTATGAGTATGAGTATGAGTATGAGTATGAGTATGAGTATGAGTATGAGTATGAGTATGAGTATGAGAATGAGTATGAGTACGAGAATGAGTATGAGTATGAGTATGAGTATGAGCATGAGCATGAGCATGAGTATGAGTATGAGTATGAGTATGAGTATGAGTATGAGTATAAGTATGAGCATGAGCATGAGTATGAGTATGAGTATGAGTATGAGTATGAGTATGAGTATGAGTATAAGTATGAGTATGAGTATGAGTATGAGTGTGAGTATGAGTATGAGTATGAGTATGAGTATGAGTATGAGTATGTGTATGAGTATGAGTATGAGTATGAGAATGAGTTTGAGTATGAGAATGAGTATGAGTATGAGTATGAGCATGAGCATGAGCATGAGTATGAGTATGTGCATGAGTATGAGTATGTGTATGAGTATGAGTATGAGTTTGAGTTTGAGTATGAGTATGAGTATGAGTATGAGTATAAGTATGAGAATGAGTATGAGTGTGAGTATGAGAATGAGTATGAGTATGTGTATGAGTATGAGTATGAGTATGAGTATGAGTATGAGTATGAGTATGAGTATGAGTATGAGTATGAGTATGAGTATGAGTATGAGTATAAGTATGAGTATGAGTATGAGTATGAGTATGAGTATAAGTATGAGTATGAGTATGAGTATGAGTGTGAGTATGAGTATGAGTATGAGTATGAGTATGAGTGTGAGTATGAGTATGAGTATGAGTATGAGTATGAGTATGAGTATGAGTATGAGTATGAGTATGAGTACGAGTATGCGTATGAATATGAGTATGAGTATGAGTATGGGTATGAGTATGAGTATGAGTATGAGTATGAGTATGAGTATGAGTATGAGTATGAGTATGAGTATGAGAATGAGTATGAGTATGAGTATGAGCATGAGCATGAGCATGAGTATGAGTATGAGTATGAGTATGAGTATGAGTATGAGTATGAGTATGAGTATGAGTATGAGTATGAGTATAAGTATTAGTATGAGTACGAGTACGAGTACGAGTATGCGTATGAGTTTGAGTTTGAGTATGAGTATGATTATGAGTATGAGTATGAGTATGAGTATGAGTATGAGTATGAGTATGAGTATGAGTATGAGTATAAGTATGAGCATGAGCATGAGTATAAGTATGAGAATGAGTATGAGTGTGAGTATGAGAATGAGTATGAGTATGTGTATGAGTATGAGTATGAGTATGAGTATGAGTATGAGTATGAGTATGAGTATGAGTATGAGTATGAGTATGAGTATGAGTATGAGTATGAGTATAAGTATGAGTATGAGTATGAGTATGAGTATGAGTATAAGTATGAGTATGAGTATGAGTATGAGTGTGAGTATGAGTATGAGTATGAGTATGAGTATGAGTGTGAGTATGAGTATGAGTATGAGTATGAGTATGAGTATGAGTATGAGTATGAGTATGAGTATGAGTATGAGTACGAGTATGCGTATGAATATGAGTATGAGTATGAGTATGGGTATGAGTATGAGTATGAGTATGAGTATGAGTATGAGTATGAGTATGAGTATGAGTATGAGAATGAGTATGAGTATGAGTATGAGCATGAGCATGAGCATGAGCATGAGTATGAGTATGAGTATGAGTATGAGTATGAGTATGAGTATGAGTATGAGTATGAGTATGAGTATGAGTATGAGTATAAGTATTAGTATGAGTACGAGTACGAGTACGAGTATGCGTATGAGTTTGAGTTTGAGTATGAGTATGATTATGAGTATGAGTATGAGTATGAGTATGAGTATGAGTATGAGTATGAGTATGAGTATAAGTATGAGTATGAGTATGAGTATGAGTATGAGTTTAAGTATGAGTATGAGTATGAGAATGCGTATGAGTATGAGTATGAGTATGGGTATGAGTATGAGTATGAGTATGAGTATGAGTATGAGTATGAGTATGAGTATGAGTATGAGTATGAGTATAAGAATTAGTATGAGTATGAGTATGAGCATGAGCATGAGCATGAGTATGAGTATGAGTATGAGTGTGAGTATGAGTATGAGTATGAGTATGAGTATGAGTATGAGTATGAGTATGAGTATGAGTATGAGTATGAGTATGAGTTTAAGTATGAGTATGAGTATGAGAATGCGTATGAGTATGAGTATGAGTATGAGTATAAGTATGAGTTTAAGTATGAGTATGAGTATGAGTATGAGTATGGGTATGAGTATGAGTATGAGTATGAGTATGAGTATGAGTATAAGAATTAGTATGAGTATGAGTATGAGCATGAGCATGAGCATGAGTATGAGTATGAGTATGAGTGTCAGTATGAGTATGAGTATGAGTATGAGTATGAGTATGAGTTTAAGTATGAGTATGAGTATGAGAATGCGTATGAGTATGAGTATGAGTATGAGTATAAGTATGAGTATGAGTTTAAGTATGAGTATGACTACGAGTATGCGTATGAGTATGAGTATGAGTATGAGTATAAGTATGAGTATGAGTATGAGTATGAGTATGAGTATGAGTATGAGTATGAGTATGAGTATGAGTATGAGTATGAGTATGAGTATGAGTATGAGTATGAGTATAAGAATTAGTATGAGTATGAGTATGAGCATGAGCATGAGCATGAGTATAAGTATGAGTATGAGTTTAAGTATGAGTATGAGTACGAGTATGCGTATGAGTATGAGTATGAGTATGAGTATAAGTATGAGTATGAGTATGAGTATGAGTATGAGTATGAGTTTAAGTATGAGTATGAGTATGAGAATGCGTATGAGTATGAGTATGAGTATGAGTATGAGTATGAGTATAAGTATGAGTATGAGTTTAAGTATGAGTATGAGTACGAGTATGCGTATGAGTATGAGTATGAGTATGAGTATAAGTATGAGTATGAGTATGAGTATGAGTGTGAGTATGAGTATGAGTATGAGTATGAGTATGAGTGTGAGTATGAGTATGAGTATGAGTATGAGTATGAGTATGAGTATGAGTATGAGTATGAGTATGAGTATGAGTGTGAGTATGAGTATGAGTATGAGTATGAGTATGAGTATGAGTATGAGTATGAGTATGAGTATGAGTACGAGTATGCGTATGAATATGAGTATGAGTATGAGTATGGGTATGAGTATGAGTATGAGTATGAGTATGAGTATGAGTATGAGTATGAGAATGAGTATGAGTATGAGTATGAGCATGAGCATGAGCATGAGTATGAGTATGAGTATGAGTATGAGTATGAGTATGAGTATGAGTATGAGTATGAGAATGCGTATGAGTATGAGTATGAGTATAAGTATGAGTATGAGTTTAAGTATGAGTATGAGTACGAGTATGCGTATGAGTATGAGTATGAGTATGAGTATAAGTATGAGTATGAGTATGAGTATGAGTGTGAGTATGAGTATGAGTATGAGTATGAGTATGAGTATGAGTATGAGTATGAGTATGAGTATGAGTATGAGTATGAGTATGAGTATGAGTATGAGTATGAGTATGAGTATGAGTATGAGTATGAGTATGAGTATGAGTATGAGTATGAGTATGAGTATGAGTATGAGAATGAGTATGAGTACGAGAATGAGTATGAGTATGAGTATGAGTATGAGCATGAGCATGAGCATGAGTATGAGTATGAGTATGAGTATGAGTATGAGTATGAGTATAAGTATGAGCATGAGCATGAGTATGAGTATGAGTATGAGTATGAGTATGAGTATGAGTATGAGTATAAGTATGAGTATGAGTATGAGTATGAGTGTGAGTATGAGTATGAGTATGAGTATGAGTATGAGTATGAGTATGTGTATGAGTATGAGTATGAGTATGAGTATGAGTATGAGTATGAGTATGAGTATGAGTATGAGTATAAGTATTAGTATGAGTACGAGTACGAGTACGAGTATGCGTATGAGTTTGAGTTTGAGTATGAGTATGATTATGAGTATGAGTATGAGTATGAGTATGAGTATGAGTATGAGTATGAGTATGAGTATGAGTATGAGTATGAGTATGAGTATGAGTATGAGTATGAGTATGAGTATGAGTATGAGTATGAGTATGAGTATGAGAATGAGTATGAGTACGAGAATGAGTATGAGTATGAGTATGAGTATGAGCATGAGCATGAGCATGAGTATGAGTATGAGTATGAGTATGAGTATGAGTATGAGTATGAGTATGAGTATGAGTATGAGTATGAGTATGAGTACGAGTATGCGTATGAATATGAGTATGAGTATGAGTATGGGTATGAGTATGAGTATGAGTATGAGTATGAGTATGAGTATGAGTATGAGTATGAGTATGAGTATGAGAATGAGTATGAGTATGAGTATGAGCATGAGCATGAGCATGAGTATGAGTATGAGTATGAGTATGAGTATAAGTATGAGAATGAGTATGAGTGTGAGTATGAGAATGAGTATGAGTATGTGTATGAGTATGAGTATGAGTATGAGTATGAGTATGAGTATGAGTATGAGTATGAGTATGAGTATGAGTATGAGTATGAGTATAAGTATGAGTATGAGTATGAGTATGAGTATGAGTATAAGTATGAGTATGAGTATGAGTATGAGTGTGAGTATGAGTATGAGTATGAGTATGAGTATGAGTGTGAGTATGAGTATGAGTATGAGTATGAGTATGAGTATGAGTATGAGTATGAGTATGAGTATGAGTACGAGTATGCGTATGAATATGAGTATGAGTATGAGTATGGGTATGAGTATGAGTATGAGTATGAGTATGAGTATGAGTATGAGTATGAGTATGAGTATGAGTATGAGAATGAGTATGAGTATGAGTATGAGCATGAGCATGAGCATGAGTATGAGTATGAGTATGAGTATGAGTATGAGTATGAGTATGAGTATGAGTATGAGTATGAGTATGAGTATGAGTATAAGTATTAGTATGAGTACGAGTACGAGTACGAGTATGCGTATGAGTTTGAGTTTGAGTATGAGTATGATTATGAGTATGAGTATGAGTATGAGTATGAGTATGAGTATGAGTATGAGTATGAGTATGAGTATAAGTATGAGCATGAGCATGAGTATAAGTATGAGAATGAGTATGAGTGTGAGTATGAGAATGAGTATGAGTATGTGTATGAGTATGAGTATGAGTATGAGTATGAGTATGAGTATGAGTATGAGTATGAGTATGAGTATGAGTATGAGTATGAGTATGAGTATAAGTATGAGTATGAGTATGAGTATGAGTATGAGTATAAGTATGAGTATGAGTATGAGTATGAGTGTGAGTATGAGTATGAGTATGAGTATGAGTATGAGTGTGAGTATGAGTATGAGTATGAGTATGAGTATGAGTATGAGTATGAGTATGAGTATGAGTATGAGTATGAGTACGAGTATGCGTATGAATATGAGTATGAGTATGAGTATGGGTATGAGTATGAGTATGAGTATGAGTATGAGTATGAGTATGAGTATGAGTATGAGTATGAGTATGAGAATGAGTATGAGTATGAGTATGAGCATGAGCATGAGCATGAGCATGAGTATGAGTATGAGTATGAGTATGAGTATGAGTATGAGTATGAGTATGAGTATGAGTATGAGTATGAGTATGAGTATAAGTATTAGTATGAGTACGAGTACGAGTACGAGTATGCGTATGAGTTTGAGTTTGAGTATGAGTATGATTATGAGTATGAGTATGAGTATGAGTATGAGTATGAGTATGAGTATGAGTATAAGTATGAGTATGAGTATGAGTATGAGTATGAGTTTAAGTATGAGTATGAGTATGAGTATGAGTATGAGTATGAGTATGAGTATGAGTATGAGTATGAGTATGAGTATGAGTATGAGTTTAAGTATGAGTATGAGTATGAGTATGAGTATGAGTATGAGTATGTGCATGAGTATGAGTATGTGTATGAGTATGAGTATGAGTATGAGTATGAGTATGAGTATGAGGATGAGTATGAGTATGAGTATGAGTATGTGTATGAGTATGAGTATGAGTATGAGTATGAGTATGAGTATGAGTATGAGTATGAGTATGAGTATGATATAGAGTATGAGTATGTGTATGAGTATGAGTATGAGTATGAGTATGAGTATAAGTATGAGTATGAGTATGAGTATGAGTGTGAGTATGAGTATGAGTATGAGTATGAGTATGAGTATGAGTATGAGTATGAGTATGAGTATGAGTATGAGAATGAGTATGAGTATGAGAATGAGTATGAGTATGAGTATGAGCATGAGCATGAGCATGAGTATGAGTATGTGCATGAGTATGAGTATGTGTATGAGTATGAGTATGAGTTTGAGTATGAGTATGAGTATGAGTATGAGTATAAGTATGAGAATGAGTATGAGTGTGAGTATGAGAATGAGTATGAGTATGTGTATGAGTATGAGTATGAGTATGAGTATGAGTATGAGTATGAGTATGAGTATAAGTATGAGTATGAGTATGAGTATGAGTGTGAGTATGAGTATGAGTATGAGTATGAGTTTGAGTATGAGTATGAGTATGAGTATAAGTATGAGAATGAGTATGAGTGTGAGTATGAGAATGAGTATGAGTATGTGTATGAGTATGAGTATGAGTATGAGTATGAGTATGAGTATGAGTATGAGTATGAGTATGAGTATGAGTATGAGTATGAGTATGAGTATGAGTATGAGTATGAGTATGAGTATAAGTATGAGTATGAGTATGAGAATGAGTATGAGTATGAGTATAAGTATTAGTATGAGTACGAGTACGAGTACGAGTACGAGTATGCGTATGAGTTTGAGTTTGATTATGAGTATGATTATGAGTATGAGTATGAGTATGAGTATGAGTATGAGTATGAGTATAAGTATGAGTATGAGTATGAGTATGAGTTTAAGTATGAGTATGAGTATGAGAATGCGTATGAGTATGAGTATGAGTATGGGTATGAGTATGAGTATGAGTATGAGTATGAGTATGAGTATAAGAATTAGTATGAGTATGAGTATGAGCATGAGCATGAGCATGAGTATGAGTATGAGTATGAGTGTCAGTATGAGTATGAGTATGAGTATGAGTATGAGTATGAGTTTAAGTATGAGTATGAGTATGAGAATGCGTATGAGTATGAGTATGAGTATGAGTATAAGTATGAGTATGAGTTTAAGTATGAGTATGACTACGAGTATGCGTATGAGTATGAGTATGAGTATGAGTATAAGTATGAGTATGAGTATGAGTATGAGTATGAGTATGAGTATGAGTATGAGTATGAGTATGAGTATGAGTATGAGTATGAGTATGAGTATGAGTATGAGTATAAGAATTAGTATGAGTATGAGTATGAGCATGAGCATGAGCATGAGTATAAGTATGAGTATGAGTTTAAGTATGAGTATGAGTACGAGTATGCGTATGAGTATGAGTATGAGTATGAGTATAAGTATGAGTATGAGTATGAGTATGAGTATGAGTATGAGTTTAAGTATGAGTATGAGTATGAGAATGCGTATGAGTATGAGTATGAGTATGAGTATGAGTATGAGTATAAGTATGAGTATGAGTTTAAGTATGAGTATGAGTACGAGTATGCGTATGAGTATGAGTATGAGTATGAGTATAAGTATGAGTATGAGTATGAGTATGAGTGTGAGTATGAGTATGAGTATGAGTATGAGTATGAGTGTGAGTATGAGTATGAGTATGAGTATGAGTATGAGTATGAGTATGAGTATGAGTATGAGTATGAGTATGAGTGTGAGTATGAGTATGAGTATGAGTATGAGTATGAGTATGAGTATGAGTATGAGTATGAGTATGAGTACGAGTATGCGTATGAATATGAGTATGAGTATGAGTATGGGTATGAGTATGAGTATGAGTATGAGTATGAGTATGAGTATGAGTATGAGAATGAGTATGAGTATGAGTATGAGCATGAGCATGAGCATGAGTATGAGTATGAGTATGAGTATGAGTATGAGTATGAGTATGAGTATGAGTATGAGAATGCGTATGAGTATGAGTATGAGTATAAGTATGAGTATGAGTTTAAGTATGAGTATGAGTACGAGTATGCGTATGAGTATGAGTATGAGTATGAGTATAAGTATGAGTATGAGTATGAGTATGAGTGTGAGTATGAGTATGAGTATGAGTATGAGTATGAGTATGAGTATGAGTATGAGTATGAGTATGAGTATGAGTATGAGTATGAGTATGAGTATGAGTATGAGTATGAGTATGAGTATGAGTATGAGTATGAGTATGAGTATGAGTATGAGTATGAGTATGAGTATGAGAATGAGTATGAGTACGAGAATGAGTATGAGTATGAGTATGAGTATGAGCATGAGCATGAGCATGAGTATGAGTATGAGTATGAGTATGAGTATGAGTATGAGTATAAGTATGAGCATGAGCATGAGTATGAGTATGAGTATGAGTATGAGTATGAGTATGAGTATGAGTATAAGTATGAGTATGAGTATGAGTATGAGTGTGAGTATGAGTATGAGTATGAGTATGAGTATGAGTATGAGTATGTGTATGAGTATGAGTATGAGTATGAGTATGAGTATGAGTATGAGTATGAGTATGAGTATGAGTATAAGTATTAGTATGAGTACGAGTACGAGTACGAGTATGCGTATGAGTTTGAGTTTGAGTATGAGTATGATTATGAGTATGAGTATGAGTATGAGTATGAGTATGAGTATGAGTATGAGTATAAGTATGAGTATGAGTATGAGTATGAGTATGAGTTTAAGTATGAGTATGAGTATGAGAATGCGTATGAGTATGAGTATGAGTATGGGTATGAGTATGAGTATGAGTATGAGTATGAGTATGAGTATGAGTATGAGTATGAGTATGAGTATGAGTATGAGTATGAGTATGAGTATGAGTATGAGTATGAGTATGAGTATGAGTATGAGTATGAGTATGAGTATGAGTATGAGTATGAGAATGAGTATGAGTACGAGAAGGAGTATGAGTATGAGTATGAGTATGAGCATGAGCATGAGCATGAGTATGAGTATGAGTATGAGTATGAGTATGAGTATAAGTATGAGCATGAGCATGAGTATGAGTATGAGTATGAGTATGAGTATGAGTATGAGTATGAGTATGAGTATGAGTATAAGTATGAGTATGAGTATGAGTATGAGTGTGAGTATGAGTATGAGTATGAGTATGAGTATGAGTATGAGTATGAGTATGAGTATGAGTATGAGTATGAGAATGAGTATGAGTATGAGTATGAGAATGAGTATGAGTATGAGTATGAGCATGAGCATGAGCATGAGTATCAGTATGTGCATGAGTATGAGTATGTGTATGAGTATGAGTATGAGTTTGAGTTTGAGTATGAGTATGAGTATGAGTATGAGTATAAGTATGAGAATGAGTATGAGTGTGAGTATGAGAATGAGTATGAGTATGTGTATGAGTATGAGTATGAGTATGAGTATGAGTATGAGTATGAGTATGAGTATGAGTATGAGTATGAGTATGAGTATGAGTATGAGTATGAGTATGAGTATAAGTATGAGTATGAGTATGAGTATGAGTATGAGTATAAGTATGAGTATGAGTATGAGTATGAGTGTGAGTATGAGTATGAGTATGAGTATGAGTATGAGTGTGAGTATGAGTATGAGTATGAGTATGAGTATGAGTATGAGTATGAGTATGAGTATGAGTATGAGTATGAGTATGAGTACGAGTATGCGTATGAATATGAGTATGAGTATGAGTATGGGTATGAGTATGAGTATGAGTATGCGTATGAGTATGAGTATGAGTATGAGTATGAGTATGAGTATGAGTATGAGTATGAGCATGAGCATGAGCATGAGTATGAGTATGAGTATGAGTATGAGTATGAGTATGAGTATGAGTATGAGTATGAGAATGCGTATGAGTATGAGTATGAGTATAAGTATGAGTATGAGTTTAAGTATGAGTATGAGTACGAGTATGCGTATGAGTATGAGTATGAGTATGAGTATAAGTATGAGTATGAGTATGAGTATGAGTATGAGTGTGAGTATGAGTATGAGTATGAGTATGAGTATGAGTATGAGTATGAGTATGAGTATGAGTATGAGTATGAGTATGAGTATAAGAATTAGTATGAGTATGAGTATGAGCATGAGCATGAGCATGAGTATGAGTATGAGTATGAGTGTGAGTATGAGTATGAGTATGAGTATGAGTATGAGTATGAGTATGAGTATGAGTATGAGTTTAAGTATGAGTATGAATATGAGAATGCGTATGAGTATGAGTATGAGTATGAGTATAAGTATGAGTATGAGTTTAAGTATGAGTATGAGTACGAGTATGCGTATGAGTATGAGTATGAGTATGAGTATAAGTATGAGTATGAGTATGAGTATGAGTGTGAGTATGAGTATGAGTATGAGTATGAGTATGAGTGTGAGTATGAGTATGAGTATGAGTATGAGTATGAGTATGAGTATGAGTATGAGTATGAGTATGAGTATGAGTATGAGTACGAGTATGCGTATGAATATGAGTATGAGTATGAGTATGGGTATGAGTATGAGTATGAGTATGAGTATGAGTATGAGTATGAGTATGTGCATGAGTATGAGTATGTGTATGAGTATGAGTATGAGTTTGAGTTTGAGTATGAGTATGAGTATGAGTATGAGTATAAGTATGAGAATGAGTATGAGTGTGAGTATGAGAATGAGTATGAGTATGTGTATGAGTATGAGTATGAGTATGAGTATGAGTATGAGTATGAGTATGAGTATGAGTATGAGTATGAGTATGAGTATGAGTATGAGTATGAGTATGAGTATGAGTATAAGTATGAGTATGAGTATGAGTATGAGTATGAGTATAAGTATGGGTATGAGTATGAGTATGAGTGTGAGTATGAGTATGAGTATGAGTATGAGTATGAGTGTGAGTATGAGTATGAGTATGAGTATGAGTATGAGTATGAGTATGAGTATGAGTATGAGTATGAGTATGAGTATGAGTACGAGTATGCGTATGAATATGAGTATGAGTATGAGTATGGGTATGAGTATGAGTATGAGTATGCGTATGAGTATGAGTATGAGTATGAGTATGAGTATGAGTATGAGTATGAGTATGAGCATGAGCATGAGCATGAGTATGAGTATGAGTATGAGTATGAGTATGAGTATGAGTATGAGTATGAGTATGAGAATGCGTATGAGTATGAGTATGAGTATAAGTATGAGTATGAGTTTAAGTATGAGTATGAGTACGAGTATGCGTATGAGTATGAGTATGAGTATGAGTATAAGTATGAGTATGAGTATGAGTATGAGTATGAGTGTGAGTATGAGTATGAGTATGAGTATGAGTATGAGTATGAGTATGAGTATGAGTATGAGTATGAGTATGAGTATGAGTATAAGAATTAGTATGAGTATGAGTATGAGCATGAGCATGAGCATGAGTATGAGTATGAGTATGAGTGTGAGTATGAGTATGAGTATGAGTATGAGTATGAGTATGAGTATGAGTATGAGTTTAAGTATGAGTATGAATATGAGAATGCGTATGAGTATGAGTATGAGTATGAGTATAAGTATGAGTATGAGTTTAAGTATGAGTATGAGTACGAGTATGCGTATGAGTATGAGTATGAGTATGAGTATAAGTATGAGTATGAGTATGAGTATGAGTGTGAGTATGAGTATGAGTATGAGTATGAGTATGAGTGTGAGTATGAGTATGAGTATGAGTATGAGTATGAGTATGAGTATGAGTATGAGTATGAGTATGAGTATGAGTATGAGTACGAGTATGCGTATGAATATGAGTATGAGTATGAGTATGGGTATGAGTATGAGTATGAGTATGAGTATGAGTATGAGTATGAGTATGAGTATGAGTATGAGTATGAGTATGAGTATGAGAATGAGTATGAGTATGAGTATGAGCATGAGCATGAGTATGAGTATGAGTATGAGTATGAGTATGAGTATGAGTATGAGTATGAGTATGAGTATGAGTATGAGTATGAGTATGAGTATGAGTATGAGTATGAGTATGAGTATGAGTATGAGTATGAGTATGAGTATGAGTATGAGTATGAGTATGAGTATGAGTTTAAGTATGAGTATGAGTATGAGTATGAGTATGAGTATGTGCATGAGTATGAGTATGTGTATGAGTATGAGTATGAGTATGAGTATGAGTATGAGTATGAGTATGAGGATGAGTATGAGTATGAGTATGAGTATGTGTATGAGTATGAGTATGAGTATGAGTATGAGTATGAGTATGAGTATGAGTATGAGTATGATATAGAGTATGAGTATGTGTATGAGTATGAGTATGAGTATGAGTATGAGTATAAGTATGAGTATGAGTATGAGTATGAGTGTGAGTATGAGTATGAGTATGAGTATGAGTATGAGTATGAGTATGAGTATGAGTATGAGTATGAGAATGAGTATGAGTATGAGAATGAGTATGAGTATGAGTATGAGCATGAGCATGAGCATGAGTATGAGTATGTGCATGAGTATGAGTATGTGTATGAGTATGAGTATGAGTTTGAGTATGAGTATGAGTATGAGTATGAGTATAAGTATGAGAATGAGTATGAGTGTGAGTATGAGAATGAGTATGAGTATGTGTATGAGTATGAGTATGAGTATGAGTATGAGTATGAGTATGAGTATGAGTATAAGTATGAGTATGAGTATGAGTATGAGTGTGAGTATGAGTATGAGTATGAATATGAGTATGAGTATGAGTATGAGTATGAGAATGAGTATGAGTATGAGAATGAGTATGAGTATGAGTATGAGCATGAGCATGAGCATGAGTATGAGTATGTGCATGAGTATGAGTATGTGTATGAGTATGAGTATGAGTTTGAGTATGAGTATGAGTATGAGTATAAGTATGAGAATGAGTATGAGTGTGAGTATGAGAATGAGTATGAGTATGTGTATGAGTATGAGTATGAGTATGAGTATGAGTATGAGTATGAGTATGAGTATGAGTATGAGTATGAGTATGAGTATGAGTATGAGTATGAGTATGAGTATGAGTATGAGTATGAGTATAAGTATGAGTATGAGTATGAGTATGAGTATGAGTATGAGTATAAGTATTAGTATGAGTACGAGTACGAGTACGAGTACGAGTATGCGTATGAGTTTGAGTTTGAGTATGAGTATGATTATGAGTATGAGTATGAGTATGAGTATGAGTATGAGTATGAGTATAAGTATGAGTATGAGTATGAGTATGAGTTTAAGTATGAGTATGAGTATGAGAATGCGTATGAGTATGAGTATGAGTATGGGTATGAGTATGAGTATGAGTATGAGTATGAGTATGAGTATGAGTATGAGTATAAGAATTAGTATGAGTATGAGTATGAGCATGAGCATGAGCATGAGTATGAGTATGAGTATGAGTGTCAGTATGAGTATGAGTATGAGTATGAGTATGAGTATGAGTTTAAGTATGAGTATGAGTATGAGAATGCGTATGAGTATGAGTATGAGTATGAGTATAAGTATGAGTATGAGTTTAAGTATGAGTATGAGTACGAGTATGCGTATGAGTATGAGTATGAGTATGAGTATAAGTATGAGTATGAGTATGAGTATGAGTATGAGTATGAGTATGAGTATGAGTATGAGTATGAGTATGAGTATGAGTATGAGTATGAGTATGAGTATGAGTATAAGAATTAGTATGAGTATGAGTATGAGCATGAGCATGAGCATGAGTATAAGTATGAGTATGAGTTTAAGTATGAGTATGAGTACGAGTATGCGTATGAGTATGAGTATGAGTATGAGTATAAGTATGAGTATGAGTATGAGTATGAGTATGAGTATGAGTTTAAGTATGAGTATGAGTATGAGAATGCGTATGAGTATGAGTATGAGTATGAGTATGAGTATAAGTATGAGTATGAGTTTAAGTATGAGTATGAGTACGAGTATGCGTATGAGTATGAGTATGAGTATGAGTATAAGTATGAGTATGAGTATGAGTATGAGTGTGAGTATGAGTATGAGTATGAGTATGAGTATGAGTGTGAGTATGAGTATGAGTATGAGTATGAGTATGAGTATGAGTATGAGTATGAGTATGAGTATGAGTATGAGTACGAGTATGCGTATGAATATGAGTATGAGTATGAGTATGGGTATGAGTATGAGTATGAGTATGAGTATGAGTATGAGTATGAGTATGAGTATGAGTATGAGTATGAGTATGAGTATGAGAATGAGTATGAGTATGAGTATGAGCATGAGCATGAGCATGAGTATGAGTATGAGTATGAGTATGAGTATGAGTATGAGTATGAGTATGAGTATGAGTATGAGTATGAGTATGAGTATAAGTATTAGTATGAGTACGAGTACGAGTACGAGTATGCGTATGAGTTTGAGTTTGAGTATGAGTATGATTATGAGTATGAGTATGAGTATGAGTATGAGTATGAGTATGAGTATAAGTATGAGTATGAGTATGAGTATGAGTTTAAGTATGAGTATGAGTATGAGAATGCGTATGAGTATGAGTATGAGTATGGGTATGAGTATGAGTATGAGTATGAGTATGAGTATGAGTATGAGTATGAGTATGAGTATAAGAATTAGTATGAGTATGAGTATGAGCATGAGCATGAGCATGAGTATGAGTATGAGTATGAGTGTGAGTATGAGTATGAGTATGAGTATGAGTATGAGTATGAGTATGAGTATGAGTATGAGTATGAGTTTAAGTATGAGTATGAGTATGAGAATGCGTATGAGTATGAGTATGAGTATGAGTATAAGTATGAGTATGAGTTTAAGTATGAGTATGAGTACGAGTATGCGTATGAGTATGAGTATGAGTATGAGTATAAGTATGAGTATGAGTATGAGTATGAGTATGAGTGTGAGTATGAGTATGAGTATGAGTATGAGTATGAGTATGAGTATGAGTATGAGGATGAGTATGAGTATGAGTATGAGTATGTGTATGAGTATGAGTATGAGTATGAGTATGAGTATGAGTATGAGTATGAGTATGAGTATGATATAGAGTATGAGTATGTGTATGAGTATGAGTATGAGTATGAGTATAAGAATTAGTATGAGTATGAGTATGAGCATGAGCATGAGCATGAGTATGAGTATGAGTATGAGTGTGAGTATGAGTATGAGTATGAGTATGAGTACGAGTATGCGTATGAATATGAGTATGAGTATGAGTATGGGTATGAGTATGAGTATGAGTATGAGTATGAGTATGAGTATGAGTATGAGTATGAGTATGAGTATGAGTATGAGTATGAGTATGAGTATGAGAATGAGTATGAGTATGAGTATGAGCATGAGCATGAGCATGAGTATGAGTATGAGTATGAGTATGAGTATGAGTATGAGTATGAGTATGAGTATGAGTATGAGTATGAGTATAAGTATTAGTATGAGTACGAGTACGAGTACGAGTATGCGTATGAGTTTGAGTTTGAGTATGAGTATGATTATGAGTATGAGTATGAGTATGAGTATGAGTATGAGTATGAGTATGAGTATGAGTATAAGTATGAGTATGAGTATGAGTATGAGTATGAGTTTAAGTATGAGTATGAGTATGAGAATGCGTATGAGTATGAGTATGAGTATGGGTATGAGTATGAGTATGAGTATGAGTATGAGTATGAGTATGAGTATGAGTATGAGTATAAGAATTAGTATGAGTATGAGTATGAGCATGAGCATGAGCATGAGTATGAGTATGAGTATGAGTGTGAGTATGAGTATGAGTATGAGTATGAGTATGAGTATGAGTATGAGTATGAGTATGAGTATGAGTTTAAGTATGAGTATGAGTATGAGAATGCGTATGAGTATGAGTATGAGTATGAGTATAAGTATGAGTATGAGTTTAAGTATGAGTATGAGTACGAGTATGCGTATGAGTATGAGTATGAGTATGAGTATAAGTATGAGTATGAGTATGAGTATGAGTGTGAGTATGAGTATGAGTATGAGTATGAGTATGAGTATGAGTATGAGTATGAGAATGAGTATGAGTATGAGAATGAGTATGAGTATGAGTATGAGCATGAGCATGAGCATGAGTATGAGTATGTGCATGAGTATGGGTATGTGTATGTGTATGAGTATGAGTTTGAGTATGAGTATGAGTATGAGTATGAGTATGAGTATAAGTATGAAAATGAGTATGAGTGTGAGTATGAGAATGAGTATGAGTATGTGTATGAGTATGAGTATGAGTATGAGTATGAGTATGAGTATGAGTATGAGTATGAGTATGAGTATGAGTATGAGTATAAGTATGAGTATGAGTATGAGTATGAGTATGAGTATAAGTATTAGTATGAGTATGAGTACGAGTATTAGTATGAGTATGAGTATGAGTATGAGTATGAGTATGAGTTTAAGTATGAGTATGAGTATGAGTATGAGTATGAGTATGAGTATGAGTATGAGTATGAGTATGAGTATGAGTATGAGTATGAGTATGAGTATGAGTATGAGTATGAGTATGAGTATGAGTATGAGTATGAGTATGAGTATGAGTATGAGTATGAGTATGAGTATGAGTATGAGTATGAGTATGAGTATGAGTATGAGTATGAGTATGAGTATGAGTATGAGTATGAGTATGAGTATGAGTATGAGAATGAGTATGAGTACGAGAATGAGTATGAGTATGAGTATGAGCATGAGCATGAGCATGAGTATGAGTATGAGTATGAGTATGAGTATGAGTATGAGTATAAGTATGAGCATGAGCATGAGTATGAGTATGAGTATGAGTATGAGTATGAGTATGAGTATGAGTATGAGTATGAGTATAAGTATGAGTATGAGTATGAGTATGAGTGTGAGTATGAGTATGAGTATGAGTATGAGTATGAGTATGAGTATGAGTATGAGTATGAGAATGAGTATGAGTATGAGAATGAGTATGAGTATGAGTATGAGCATGAGCATGAGCATGAGTATGAGTATGTGCATGAGTATGAGTATGTGCATGAGTATGAGTATGTGTATGAGTATGAGTATGAGTTTGAGTTTGAGTATGAGTATGAGTATGAGTATGAGTATAAGTATGAGAATGAGTATGAGTGTGAGTATGAGAATGAGTATGAGTATGTGTATGAGTATGAGTATGAGTATGAGTATGAGTATGAGTATGAGTATGAGTATAAGTATGAGTATGAGTATGAGTATGAGTATGAGTGTGAGTATGAGTATGAGTATGAGTATGAGTATGAGTATGAGTATGAGTATGAGGATGAGTATGAGTATGAGTATGAGTATGTGTATGAGTATGAGTATGAGTATGAGTATGAGTATGAGTATGAGTATGAGTATGATATAGAGTATGAGTATGTGTATGAGTATGAGTATGAGTATGAGTATAAGAATTAGTATGAGTATGAGTATGAGCATGAGCATGAGCATGAGTATGAGTATGAGTATGAGTGTGAGTATGAGTATGAGTATGAGTATGAGTACGAGTATGCGTATGAATATGAGTATGAGTATGAGTATGGGTATGAGTATGAGTATGAGTATGAGTATGAGTATGAGTATGAGTATGAGTATGAGTATGAGTATGAGTATGAGTATGAGTATGAGTATGAGAATGAGTATGAGTATGAGTATGAGCATGAGCATGAGCATGAGTATGAGTATGAGTATGAGTATGAGTATGAGTATGAGTATGAGTATGAGTATGAGTATGAGTATGAGTATAAGTATTAGTATGAGTACGAGTACGAGTACGAGTATGCGTATGAGTTTGAGTTTGAGTATGAGTATGATTATGAGTATGAGTATGAGTATGAGTATGAGTATGAGTATGAGTATGAGTATGAGTATAAGTATGAGTATGAGTATGAGTATGAGTATGAGTTTAAGTATGAGTATGAGTATGAGAATGCGTATGAGTATGAGTATGAGTATGGGTATGAGTATGAGTATGAGTATGAGTATGAGTATGAGTATGAGTATGAGTATGAGTATAAGAATTAGTATGAGTATGAGTATGAGCATGAGCATGAGCATGAGTATGAGTATGAGTATGAGTGTGAGTATGAGTATGAGTATGAGTATGAGTATGAGTATGAGTATGAGTATGAGTATGAGTATGAGTTTAAGTATGAGTATGAGTATGAGAATGCGTATGAGTATGAGTATGAGTATGAGTATAAGTATGAGTATGAGTTTAAGTATGAGTATGAGTACGAGTATGCGTATGAGTATGAGTATGAGTATGAGTATAAGTATGAGTATGAGTATGAGTATGAGTGTGAGTATGAGTATGAGTATGAGTATGAGTATGAGTATGAGTATGAGTATGAGAATGAGTATGAGTATGAGAATGAGTATGAGTATGAGTATGAGCATGAGCATGAGCATGAGTATGAGTATGTGCATGAGTATGGGTATGTGTATGAGTATGAGTATGAGTTTGAGTATGAGTATGAGTATGAGTATGAGTATGAGTATAAGTATGAAAATGAGTATGAGTGTGAGTATGAGAATGAGTATGAGTATGTGTATGAGTATGAGTATGAGTATGAGTATGAGTATGAGTATGAGTATGAGTATGAGTATGAGTATGAGTATGAGTATAAGTATGAGTATGAGTATGAGTATGAGTATGAGTATAAGTATTAGTATGAGTATGAGTACGAGTATTAGTATGAGTATGAGTATGAGTATGAGTATGAGTATGAGTTTAAGTATGAGTATGAGTATGAGTATGAGTATGAGTATGAGTATGAGTATGAGTATGAGTATGAGTATGAGTATGAGTATGAGTATGAGTATGAGTATGAGTATGAGTATGAGTATGAGTATGAGTATGAGTATGAGTATGAGTATGAGTATGAGTATGAGTATGAGTATGAGTATGAGTATGAGTATGAGTATGAGTATGAGTATGAGTATGAGTATGAGTATGAGTATGAGTATGAGTATGAGTATGAGTATGAGAATGAGTATGAGTACGAGAATGAGTATGAGTATGAGTATGAGCATGAGCATGAGCATGAGTATGAGTATGAGTATGAGTATGAGTATGAGTATGAGTATAAGTATGAGCATGAGCATGAGTATGAGTATGAGTATGAGTATGAGTATGAGTATGAGTATGAGTATGAGTATGAGTATGAGTATGAGTATAAGTATGAGTATGAGTATGAGTATGAGTGTGAGTATGAGTATGAGTATGAGTATGAGTATGAGTATGAGTATGAGTATGAGTATGAGTATGAGTATGAGAATGAGTATGAGTATGAGAATGAGTATGAGTATGAGTATGAGCATGAGCATGAGCATGAGTATGAGTATGTGCATGAGTATGAGTATGTGCATGAGTATGAGTATGTGTATGAGTATGAGTATGAGTTTGAGTTTGAGTATGAGTATGAGTATGAGTATGAGTATAAGTATGAGAATGAGTATGAGTGTGAGTATGAGAATGAGTATGAGTATGTGTATGAGTATGAGTATGAGTATGAGTATGAGTATGAGTATGAGTATGAGTATGAGTATGAGTATGAGTATGAGTATGAGTATGAGTATGAGTATAAGTATGAGTATGAGTATGAGTATGAGTATGAGTATGAGTATAAGTATGAGTATGAGTATGAGTATGAGTGTGAGTATGAGTATGAGTATGAGTATGAGTATGAGTATGAGTATGAGTATGAGTATAAGAATTAGTATGAGTATGAGTATGAGCATGAGCATGAGCATGAGTATAAGTATGAGTATGAGTTTAAGTATGAGTATGAGTACGAGTATGCGTATGAGTATGAGTATGAGTATGAGTATAAGTATGAGTATGAGTATGAGTATGAGTATGAGTATGAGTTTAAGTATGAGTATGAGTATGAGAATGCGTATGAGTATGAGTATGAGTATGAGTATGAGTATAAGTATGAGTATGAGTTTAAGTATGAGTATGAGTACGAGTATGCGTATGAGTATGAGTATGAGTATGAGTATAAGTATGAGTATGAGTATGAGTATGAGTGTGAGTATGAGTATGAGTATGAGTATGAGTATGAGTGTGAGTATGAGTATGAGTATGAGTATGAGTATGAGTATGAGTATGAGTATGAGTATGAGTATGAGTATGAGTGTGAGTATGAGTATGAGTATGAGTATGAGTATGAGTATGAGTATGAGTATGAGTATGAGTATGAGTACGAGTATGCGTATGAATATGAGTATGAGTATGAGTATGGGTATGAGTATGAGTATGAGTATGAGTATGAGTATGAGTATGAGTATGAGTATGAGAATGAGTATGAGTATGAGTATGAGCATGAGCATGAGCATGAGTATGAGTATGAGTATGAGTATGAGTATGAGTATGAGTATGAGTATGAGTATGAGTATGAGAATGCGTATGAGTATGAGTATGAGTATAAGTATGAGTATGAGTTTAAGTATGAGTATGAGTACGAGTATGCGTATGAGTATGAGTATGAGTATGAGTATAAGTATGAGTATGAGTATGAGTATGAGTGTGAGTATGAGTATGAGTATGAGTATGAGTATGAGTATGAGTATGAGTATGAGTATGAGTATGAGTATGAGTATGAGTATAAGAATTAGTATGAGTATGAGTATGAGCATGAGCATGAGCATGAGTATGAGTATGAGTATGAGTGTGAGTATGAGTATGAGTATGAGTATGAGTATGAGTATGAGTATGAGTATGAGTATGAGTTTAAGTATGAGTATGAATATGAGAATGCGTATGAGTATGAGTATGAGTATGAGTATAAGTATGAGTATGAGTTTAAGTATGAGTATGAGTACGAGTATGCGTATGAGTATGAGTATGAGTATGAGTATAAGTATGAGTATGAGTATGAGTATGAGTGTGAGTATGAGTATGAGTATGAGTATGAGTATGAGTGTGAGTATGAGTATGAGTATGAGTATGAGTATGAGTATGAGTATGAGTATGAGTATGAGTATGAGTATGAGTACGAGTATGCGTATGAGTATGAGTATGAGTATGAGTATGGGTATGAGTATGAGTATGAGTATGAGTATGAGTATGAGTATGAGTATGAGTATGAGTATGAGTATGAGTATGAGAATGAGTATGAGTATGAGTATGAGCATGAGCATGAGCATGAGTATGAGTATGAGTATGAGTATGAGTATGAGTATGAGTATGAGTATGAGTATGAGTATGAGTATAAGTATTAGTATGAGTACGAGTACGAGTACGAGTATGCGTATGAGTTTGAGTTTGAGTATGAGTATGATTATGAGTATGAGTATGAGTATGAGTATGAGTATGAGTATGAGTATGAGTATAAGTATGAGTATGAGTATGAGTATGAGTATGAGTTTAAGTATGAGTATGAGTATGAGAATGCGTATGAGTATGAGTATGAGTATGGGTATGAGTATGAGTATGAGTATGAGTATGAGTATGAGTATGAGTATGAGTATGAGTATGAGTATGAGTATGAGTATGAGTATGAGTATGAGTATGAGTATGAGTATGAGTATGAGTATGAGTATGAGTATGAGTATGAGTATGAGTATGAGAATGAGTATGAGTACGAGAAGGAGTATGAGTATGAGTATGAGTATGAGCATGAGCATGAGCATGAGTATGAGTATGAGTATGAGTATGAGTATGAGTATAAGTATGAGCATGAGCATGAGTATGAGTATGAGTATGAGTATGAGTATGAGTATGAGTATGAGTATGAGTATGAGTATAAGTATGAGTATGAGTATGAGTATGAGTGTGAGTATGAGTATGAGTATGAGTATGAGTATGAGTATGAGTATGAGTATGAGTATGAGTATGAGTATGAGAATGAGTATGAGTATGAGTATGAGAATGAGTATGAGTATGAGTATGAGCATGAGCATGAGCATGAGTATCAGTATGTGCATGAGTATGAGTATGTGTATGAGTATGAGTATGAGTTTGAGTTTGAGTATGAGTATGAGTATGAGTATGAGTATAAGTATGAGAATGAGTATGAGTGTGAGTATGAGAATGAGTATGAGTATGTGTATGAGTATGAGTATGAGTATGAGTATGAGTATGAGTATGAGTATGAGTATGAGTATGAGTATGAGTATGAGTATGAGTATGAGTATGAGTATGAGTATAAGTATGAGTATGAGTATGAGTATGAGTATGAGTATAAGTATGAGTATGAGTATGAGTATGAGTGTGAGTATGAGTATGAGTATGAGTATGAGTATGAGTGTGAGTATGAGTATGAGTATGAGTATGAGTATGAGTATGAGTATGAGTATGAGTATGAGTATGAGTACGAGTATGCGTATGAATATGAGTATGAGTATGAGTATGGGTATGAGTATGAGTATGAGTATGCGTATGAGTATGAGTATGAGTATGAGTATGAGTATGAGTATGAGTATGAGTATGAGCATGAGCATGAGCATGAGTATGAGTATGAGTATGAGTATGAGTATGAGTATGAGTATGAGTATGAGTATGAGAATGCGTATGAGTATGAGTATGAGTATAAGTATGAGTATGAGTTTAAGTATGAGTATGAGTACGAGTATGCGTATGAGTATGAGTATGAGTATGAGTATAAGTATGAGTATGAGTATGAGTATGAGTATGAGTGTGAGTATGAGTATGAGTATGAGTATGAGTATGAGTATGAGTATGAGTATGAGTATGAGTATGAGTATGAGTATGAGTATGAGTATAAGAATTAGTATGAGTATGAGTATGAGCATGAGCATGAGCATGAGTATGAGTATGAGTATGAGTGTGAGTATGAGTATGAGTATGAGTATGAGTATGAGTATGAGTATGTGTGTGAGTATGAGTTTAAGTATGAGTATGAATATGAGAATGCGTATGAGTATGAGTATGAGTATGAGTATAAGTATGAGTATGAGTTTAAGTATGAGTATGAGTACGAGTATGCGTATGAGTATGAGTATGAGTATGAGTATAAGTATGAGTATGAGTATGAGTATGAGTGTGAGTATGAGTATGAGTATGAGTATGAGTATGAGTGTGAGTATGAGTATGAGTATGTGTATGAGTATGAGTATGAGTATGAGTATGAGTATGAGTATGAGTATGAGTATGAGTACGAGTATGCGTATGAATATGAGTATGAGTATGAGTATGGGTATGAGTATGAGTATGAGTATGAGTATGAGTATGAGTATGAGTATGAGTATGAGTATGAGTATGAGTATGAGTATGAGAATGAGTATGAGTATGAGTATGAGCATGAGCATGAGTATGAGTATGAGTATGAGTATGAGTATGAGTATGAGTATGAGTATGAGTATGAGTATGAGTATGAGTATGAGTATGAGTATGAGTATGAGTATGAGTATGAGTATGAGTATGAGTATGAGTATGAGTATGAGTATGAGTATGAGTATGAGTTTAAGTATGAGTATGAGTATGAGTATGAGTATGAGTATGTGCATGAGTATGAGTATGTGTATGAGTATGAGTATGAGTATGAGTATGAGTATGAGTATGAGTATGAGGATGAGTATGAGTATGAGTATGAGTATGTGTATGAGTATGAGTATGAGTATGAGTATGAGTATGAGTATGAGTATGAGTATGAGTATGATATAGAGTATGAGTATGTGTATGAGTATGAGTATGAGTATGAGTATGAGTATAAGTATGAGTATGAGTATGAGTATGAGTGTGAGTATGAGTATGAGTATGAGTATGAGTATGAGTATGAGTATGAGTATGAGTATGAGTATGAGAATGAGTATGAGTATGAGAATGAGTATGAGTATGAGTATGAGCATGAGCATGAGCATGAGTATGAGTATGTGCATGAGTATGAGTATGTGTATGAGTATGAGTATGAGTTTGAGTATGAGTATGAGTATGAGTATGAGTATAAGTATGAGAATGAGTATGAGTGTGAGTATGAGAATGAGTATGAGTATGTGTATGAGTATGAGTATGAGTATGAGTATGAGTATGAGTATGAGTATGAGTATAAGTATGAGTATGAGTATGAGTATGAGTGTGAGTATGAGTATGAGTATGAATATGAGTATGAGTATGAGTATGAGTATGAGAATGAGTATGAGTATGAGAATGAGTATGAGTATGAGTATGAGCATGAGCATGAGCATGAGTATGAGTATGTGCATGAGTATGAGTATGTGTATGAGTATGAGTATGAGTTTGAGTATGAGTATGAGTATGAGTATAAGTATGAGAATGAGTATGAGTGTGAGTATGAGAATGAGTATGAGTATGTGTATGAGTATGAGTATGAGTATGAGTATGAGTATGAGTATGAGTATGAGTATGAGTATGAGTATGAGTATGAGTATGAGTATGAGTATGAGTATGAGTATGAGTATGAGTATGAGTATAAGTATGAGTATGAGTATGAGTATGAGTATGAGTATGAGTATAAGTATTAGTATGAGTACGAGTACGAGTACGAGTACGAGTATGCGTATGAGTTTGAGTTTGAGTATGAGTATGATTATGAGTATGAGTATGAGTATGAGTATGAGTATGAGTATGAGTATAAGTATGAGTATGAGTATGAGTATGAGTTTAAGTATGAGTATGAGTATGAGAATGCGTATGAGTATGAGTATGAGTATGGGTATGAGTATGAGTATGAGTATGAGTATGAGTATGAGTATGAGTATAAGAATTAGTATGAGTATGAGTATGAGCATGAGCATGAGCATGAGTATGAGTATGAGTATGAGTGTCAGTATGAGTATGAGTATGAGTATGAGTATGAGTATGAGTTTAAGTATGAGTATGAGTATGAGAATGCGTATGAGTATGAGTATGAGTATGAGTATAAGTATGAGTATGAGTTTAAGTATGAGTATGAGTACGAGTATGCGTATGAGTATGAGTATGAGTATGAGTATAAGTATGAGTATGAGTATGAGTATGAGTATGAGTATGAGTATGAGTATGAGTATGAGTATGAGTATGAGTATGAGTATGAGTATGAGTATGAGTATGAGTATAAGAATTAGTATGAGTATGAGTATGAGCATGAGCATGAGCATGAGTATAAGTATGAGTATGAGTTTAAGTATGAGTATGAGTACGAGTATGCGTATGAGTATGAGTATGAGTATGAGTATAAGTATGAGTATGAGTATGAGTATGAGTATGAGTATGAGTTTAAGTATGAGTATGAGTATGAGAATGCGTATGAGTATGAGTATGAGTATGAGTATGAGTATAAGTATGAGTATGAGTTTAAGTATGAGTATGAGTACGAGTATGCGTATGAGTATGAGTATGAGTATGAGTATAAGTATGAGTATGAGTATGAGTATGAGTGTGAGTATGAGTATGAGTATGAGTATGAGTATGAGTGTGAGTATGAGTATGAGTATGAGTATGAGTATGAGTATGAGTATGAGTATGAGTATGAGTATGAGTATGAGTACGAGTATGCGTATGAATATGAGTATGAGTATGAGTATGGGTATGAGTATGAGTATGAGTATGAGTATGAGTATGAGTATGAGTATGAGTATGAGTATGAGTATGAGTATGAGTATGAGAATGAGTATGAGTATGAGTATGAGCATGAGCATGAGCATGAGTATGAGTATGAGTATGAGTATGAGTATGAGTATGAGTATGAGTATGAGTATGAGTATGAGTATGAGTATGAGTATAAGTATTAGTATGAGTACGAGTACGAGTACGAGTATGCGTATGAGTTTGAGTTTGAGTATGAGTATGATTATGAGTATGAGTATGAGTATGAGTATGAGTATGAGTATGAGTATAAGTATGAGTATGAGTATGAGTATGAGTATGAGTTTAAGTATGAGTATGAGTATGAGAATGCGTATGAGTATGAGTATGAGTATGGGTATGAGTATGAGTATGAGTATGAGTATGAGTATGAGTATGAGTATGAGTATGAGTATGAGTATAAGAATTAGTATGAGTATGAGTATGAGCATGAGCATGAGCATGAGTATGAGTATGAGTATGAGTGTGAGTATGAGTATGAGTATGAGTATGAGTATGAGTATGAGTATGAGTATGAGTATGAGTATGAGTTTAAGTATGAGTATGAGTATGAGAATGCGTATGAGTATGAGTATGAGTATGAGTATAAGTATGAGTATGAGTTTAAGTATGAGTATGAGTACGAGTATGCGTATGAGTATGAGTATGAGTATGAGTATAAGTATGAGTATGAGTATGAGTATGAGTATGAGTGTGAGTATGAGTATGAGTATGAGTATGAGTATGAGTATGAGTATGAGTATGAGGATGAGTATGAGTATGAGTATGAGTATGTGTATGAGTATGAGTATGAGTATGAGTATGAGTATGAGTATGAGTATGAGTATGAGTATGATATAGAGTATGAGTATGTGTATGAGTATGAGTATGAGTATGAGTATAAGAATTAGTATGAGTATGAGTATGAGCATGAGCATGAGCATGAGTATGAGTATGAGTATGAGTGTGAGTATGAGTATGAGTATGAGTATGAGTACGAGTATGCGTATGAATATGAGTATGAGTATGAGTATGGGTATGAGTATGAGTATGAGTATGAGTATGAGTATGAGTATGAGTATGAGTATGAGTATGAGTATGAGTATGAGTATGAGTATGAGTATAAGTATGAGTATGAGTTTAAGTATGAGTATGAGTACGAGTATGCGTATGAGTATGAGTATGAGTATGAGTATAAGTATGAGTATGAGTATGAGTATGAGTGTGAGTATGAGTATGAGTATGAGTATGAGTATGAGTGTGAGTATGAGTATGAGTATGAGTATGAGTATGAGTATGAGTATGAGTATGAGTATGAGTATGAGTATGAGTGTGAGTATGAGTATGAGTATGAGTATGAGTATGAGTATGAGTATGAGTATGAGTATGAGTATGAGTATGAGTATGAGTGTGAGTATGAGTATGAGTATGAGTATGAGTATGAGTATGAGTATGAGTATGAGGATGAGTATGAGTATGAGTATGAGTATGTGTATGAGTATGAGTATGAGTATGAGTATGAGTACGAGTATGCGTATGAGTATGAGTATGAGTATGAGTATAAGTATGAGTATGAGTATGAGTATGAGTATGAGTATGAGTTTAAGTATGAGTATGAGTATGAGAATGCGTATGAGTATGAGTATGAGTATGAGTATGAGTATAAGTATGAGTATGAGTTTAAGTATGAGTATGAGTACGAGTATGCGTATGAGTATGAGTATGAGTATGAGTATAAGTATGAGTATGAGTATGAGTATGAGTGTGAGTATGAGTATGAGTATGAGTATGAGTATGAGTGTGAGTATGAGTATGAGTATGAGTATGAGTATGAGTATGAGTATGAGTATGAGTATGAGTATGAGTATGAGTGTGAGTATGAGTATGAGTATGAGTATGAGTATGAGTATGAGTATGAGTATGAGTATGAGTATGAGTATGAGTACGAGTATGCGTATGAATATGAGTATGAGTATGAGTATGGGTATGAGTATGAGTATGAGTATGAGTATGAGTATGAGTATGAGTATGAGTATGAGAATGAGTATGAGTATGAGTATGAGCATGAGCATGAGCATGAGTATGAGTATGAGTATGAGTATGAGTATGAGTATGAGTATGAGTATGAGTATGAGTATGAGAATGCGTATGAGTATGAGTATGAGTATAAGTATGAGTATGAGTTTAAGTATGAGTATGAGTACGAGTATGCGTATGAGTATGAGTATGAGTATGAGTATAAGTATGAGTATGAGTATGAGTATGAGTGTGAGTATGAGTATGAGTATGAGTATGAGTATGAGTATGAGTATGAGTATGAGTATGAGTATGAGTATGAGTATGAGTATAAGAATTAGTATGAGTATGAGTATGAGCATGAGCATGAGCATGAGTATGAGTATGAGTATGAGTGTGAGTATGAGTATGAGTATGAGTATGAGTATGAGTATGAGTATGAGTATGAGTATGAGTTTAAGTATGAGTATGAATATGAGAATGCGTATGAGTATGAGTATGAGTATGAGTATAAGTATGAGTATGAGTTTAAGTATGAGTATGAGTACGAGTATGCGTATGAGTATGAGTATGAGTATGAGTATAAGTATGAGTATGAGTATGAGTATGAGTGTGAGTATGAGTATGAGTATGAGTATGAGTATGAGTGTGAGTATGAGTATGAGTATGAGTATGAGTATGAGTATGAGTATGAGTATGAGTATGAGTATGAGTATGAGTACGAGTATGCGTATGAGTATGAGTATGAGTATGAGTATGGGTATGAGTATGAGTATGAGTATGAGTATGAGTATGAGTATGAGTATGAGTATGAGTATGAGTATGAGTATGAGAATGAGTATGAGTATGAGTATGAGCATGAGCATGAGCATGAGTATGAGTATGAGTATGAGTATGAGTATGAGTATGAGTATGAGTATGAGTATGAGTATGAGTATGAGTATAAGTATTAGTATGAGTACGAGTACGAGTACGAGTATGCGTATGAGTTTGAGTTTGAGTATGAGTATGATTATGAGTATGAGTATGAGTATGAGTATGAGTATGAGTATGAGTATGAGTATAAGTATGAGTATGAGTATGAGTATGAGTATGAGTTTAAGTATGAGTATGAGTATGAGAATGCGTATGAGTATGAGTATGAGTATGGGTATGAGTATGAGTATGAGTATGAGTATGAGTATGAGTATGAGTATGAGTATGAGTATGAGTATGAGTATGAGTATGAGTATGAGTATGAGTATGAGTATGAGTATGAGTATGAGTATGAGTATGAGTATGAGTATGAGTATGAGTATGAGAATGAGTATGAGTACGAGAAGGAGTATGAGTATGAGTATGAGTATGAGCATGAGCATGAGCATGAGTATGAGTATGAGTATGAGTATGAGTATGAGTATAAGTATGAGCATGAGCATGAGTATGAGTATGAGTATGAGTATGAGTATGAGTATGAGTATGAGTATGAGTATGAGTATAAGTATGAGTATGAGTATGAGTATGAGTGTGAGTATGAGTATGAGTATGAGTATGAGTATGAGTATGAGTATGAGTATGAGTATGAGTATGAGTATGAGAATGAGTATGAGTATGAGTATGAGAATGAGTATGAGTATGAGTATGAGCATGAGCATGAGCATGAGTATCAGTATGTGCATGAGTATGAGTATGTGTATGAGTATGAGTATGAGTTTGAGTTTGAGTATGAGTATGAGTATGAGTATGAGTATAAGTATGAGAATGAGTATGAGTGTGAGTATGAGAATGAGTATGAGTATGTGTATGAGTATGAGTATGAGTATGAGTATGAGTATGAGTATGAGTATGAGTATGAGTATGAGTATGAGTATGAGTATGAGTATGAGTATGAGTATGAGTATAAGTATGAGTATGAGTATGAGTATGAGTATGAGTATAAGTATGAGTATGAGTATGAGTATGAGTGTGAGTATGAGTATGAGTATGAGTATGAGTATGAGTGTGAGTATGAGTATGAGTATGAGTATGAGTATGAGTATGAGTATGAGTATGAGTATGAGTACGAGTATGCGTATGAATATGAGTATGAGTATGAGTATGGGTATGAGTATGAGTATGAGTATGCGTATGAGTATGAGTATGAGTATGAGTATGAGTATGAGTATGAGTATGAGTATGAGCATGAGCATGAGCATGAGTATGAGTATGAGTATGAGTATGAGTATGAGTATGAGTATGAGTATGAGTATGAGAATGCGTATGAGTATGAGTATGAGTATAAGTATGAGTATGAGTTTAAGTATGAGTATGAGTACGAGTATGCGTATGAGTATGAGTATGAGTATGAGTATAAGTATGAGTATGAGTATGAGTATGAGTATGAGAATGAGTATGAGTATGAGAATGAGTATGAGTATGAGTATGAGCATGAGCATGAGCATGAGTATGAGTATGTGCATGAGTATGAGTATGTGCATGAGTATGAGTATGTGTATGAGTATGAGTATGAGTTTGAGTTTGAGTATGAGTATGAGTATGAGTATGAGTATAAGTATGAGAATGAGTATGAGTGTGAGTATGAGAATGAGTATGAGTATGTGTATGAGTATGAGTATGAGTATGAGTATGAGTATGAGTATGAGTATGAGTATAAGTATGAGTATGAGTATGAGTATGAGTATGAGTGTGAGTATGAGTATGAGTATGAGTATGAGTATGAGTATGAGTATGAGTATGAGGATGAGTATGAGTATGAGTATGAGTATGTGTATGAGTATGAGTATGAGTATGAGTATGAGTATGAGTATGAGTATGAGTATGAGTATGATATAGAGTATGAGTATGTGTATGAGTATGAGTATGAGTATGAGTATGAGTATAAGAATTAGTATGAGTATGAGTATGAGCATGAGCATGAGCATGAGTATGAGTATGAGTATGAGTGTGAGTATGAGTATGAGTATGAGTATGAGTACGAGTATGCGTATGAATATGAGTATGAGTATGAGTATGGGTATGAGTATGAGTATGAGTATGAGTATGAGTATGAGTATGAGTATGAGTATGAGTATGAGTATGAGTATGAGTATGAGTATGAGTATGAGAATGAGTATGAGTATGAGTATGAGCATGAGCATGAGCATGAGTATGAGTATGAGTATGAGTATGAGTATGAGTATGAGTATGAGTATGAGTATGAGTATGAGTATGAGTATAAGTATTAGTATGAGTACGAGTACGAGTACGAGTATGCGTATGAGTTTGAGTTTGAGTATGAGTATGATTATGAGTATGAGTATGAGTATGAGTATGAGTATGAGTATGAGTATGAGTATGAGTATAAGTATGAGTATGAGTATGAGTATGAGTATGAGTTTAAGTATGAGTATGAGTATGAGAATGCGTATGAGTATGAGTATGAGTATGGGTATGAGTATGAGTATGAGTATGAGTATGAGTATGAGTATGAGTATGAGTATGAGTATAAGAATTAGTATGAGTATGAGTATGAGCATGAGCATGAGCATGAGTATGAGTATGAGTATGAGTGTGAGTATGAGTATGAGTATGAGTATGAGTATGAGTATGAGTATGAGTATGAGTATGAGTATGAGTTTAAGTATGAGTATGAGTATGAGAATGCGTATGAGTATGAGTATGAGTATGAGTATAAGTATGAGTATGAGTTTAAGTATGAGTATGAGTACGAGTATGCGTATGAGTATGAGTATGAGTATGAGTATAAGTATGAGTATGAGTATGAGTATGAGTGTGAGTATGAGTATGAGTATGAGTATGAGTATGAGTATGAGTATGAGTATGAGAATGAGTATGAGTATGAGAATGAGTATGAGTATGAGTATGAGCATGAGCATGAGCATGAGTATGAGTATGTGCATGAGTATGGGTATGTGTATGAGTATGAGTATGAGTTTGAGTATGAGTATGAGTATGAGTATGAGTATGAGTATAAGTATGAAAATGAGTATGAGTGTGAGTATGAGAATGAGTATGAGTATGTGTATGAGTATGAGTATGAGTATGAGTATGAGTATGAGTATGAGTATGAGTATGAGTATGAGTATGAGTATGAGTATAAGTATGAGTATGAGTATGAGTATGAGTATGAGTATAAGTATTAGTATGAGTATGAGTACGAGTATTAGTATGAGTATGAGTATGAGTATGAGTATGAGTATGAGTTTAAGTATGAGTATGAGTATGAGTATGAGTATGAGTATGAGTATGAGTATGAGTATGAGTATGAGTATGAGTATGAGTATGAGTATGAGTATGAGTATGAGTATGAGTATGAGTATGAGTATGAGTATGAGTATGAGTATGAGTATGAGTATGAGTATGAGTATGAGTATGAGTATGAGTATGAGTATGAGTATGAGTATGAGTATGAGTATGAGTATGAGTATGAGTATGAGTATGAGTATGAGTATGAGAATGAGTATGAGTACGAGAATGAGTATGAGTATGAGTATGAGCATGAGCATGAGCATGAGTATGAGTATGAGTATGAGTATGAGTATGAGTATGAGTATAAGTATGAGCATGAGCATGAGTATGAGTATGAGTATGAGTATGAGTATGAGTATGAGTATGAGTATGAGTATGAGTATAAGTATGAGTATGAGTATGAGTATGAGTGTGAGTATGAGTATGAGTATGAGTATGAGTATGAGTATGAGTATGAGTATGAGTATGAGTATGAGTATGAGAATGAGTATGAGTATGAGAATGAGTATGAGTATGAGTATGAGCATGAGCATGAGCATGAGTATGAGTATGTGCATGAGTATGAGTATGTGCATGAGTATGAGTATGTGTATGAGTATGAGTATGAGTTTGAGTTTGAGTATGAGTATGAGTATGAGTATGAGTATAAGTATGAGAATGAGTATGAGTGTGAGTATGAGAATGAGTATGAGTATGTGTATGAGTATGAGTATGAGTATGAGTATGAGTATGAGTATGAGTATGAGTATGAGTATGAGTATGAGTATGAGTATGAGTATGAGTATGAGTATAAGTATGAGTATGAGTATGAGTATGAGTATGAGTATGAGTATAAGTATGAGTATGAGTATGAGTATGAGTGTGAGTATGAGTATGAGTATGAGTATGAGTATGAGTATGAGTATGAGTATGAGTATAAGAATTAGTATGAGTATGAGTATGAGCATGAGCATGAGCATGAGTATAAGTATGAGTATGAGTTTAAGTATGAGTATGAGTACGAGTATGCGTATGAGTATGAGTATGAGTATGAGTATAAGTATGAGTATGAGTATGAGTATGAGTATGAGTATGAGTTTAAGTATGAGTATGAGTATGAGAATGCGTATGAGTATGAGTATGAGTATGAGTATGAGTATAAGTATGAGTATGAGTTTAAGTATGAGTATGAGTACGAGTATGCGTATGAGTATGAGTATGAGTATGAGTATAAGTATGAGTATGAGTATGAGTATGAGTGTGAGTATGAGTATGAGTATGAGTATGAGTATGAGTGTGAGTATGAGTATGAGTATGAGTATGAGTATGAGTATGAGTATGAGTATGAGTATGAGTATGAGTATGAGTGTGAGTATGAGTATGAGTATGAGTATGAGTATGAGTATGAGTATGAGTATGAGTATGAGTATGAGTACGAGTATGCGTATGAATATGAGTATGAGTATGAGTATGGGTATGAGTATGAGTATGAGTATGAGTATGAGTATGAGTATGAGTATGAGTATGAGAATGAGTATGAGTATGAGTATGAGCATGAGCATGAGCATGAGTATGAGTATGAGTATGAGTATGAGTATGAGTATGAGTATGAGTATGAGTATGAGTATGAGAATGCGTATGAGTATGAGTATGAGTATAAGTATGAGTATGAGTTTAAGTATGAGTATGAGTACGAGTATGCGTATGAGTATGAGTATGAGTATGAGTATAAGTATGAGTATGAGTATGAGTATGAGTGTGAGTATGAGTATGAGTATGAGTATGAGTATGAGTATGAGTATGAGTATGAGTATGAGTATGAGTATGAGTATGAGTATAAGAATTAGTATGAGTATGAGTATGAGCATGAGCATGAGCATGAGTATGAGTATGAGTATGAGTGTGAGTATGAGTATGAGTATGAGTATGAGTATGAGTATGAGTATGAGTATGAGTATGAGTATGAGTTTAAGCATGAGTATGAATATGAGAATGCGTATGAGTATGAGTATGAGTATGAGTATAAGTATGAGTATGAGTTTAAGTATGAGTATGAGTACGAGTATGCGTATGAGTATGAGTATGAGTATGAGTATAAGTATGAGTATGAGTATGAGTATGAGTGTGAGTATGAGTATGAGTATGAGTATGAGTATGAGTGTGAGTATGAGTATGAGTATGAGTATGAGTATGAGTATGAGTATGAGTATGAGTATGAGTATGAGTATGAGTACGAGTATGCGTATGAGTATGAGTATGAGTATGAGTATGGGTATGAGTATGAGTATGAGTATGAGTATGAGTATGAGTATGAGTATGAGTATGAGTATGAGTATGAGTATGAGAATGAGTATGAGTATGAGCATGAGCATGAGCATGAGTATGAGTATGAGTATGAGTATGAGTATGAGTATGAGTATGAGTATGAGTATGAGTATGAGTATGAGTATAAGTATTAGTATGAGTACGAGTACGAGTACGAGTATGCGTATGAGTTTGAGTTTGAGTATGAGTATGATTATGAGTATGAGTATGAGTATGAGTATGAGTATGAGTATGAGTATGAGTATAAGTATGAGTATGAGTATGAGTATGAGTATGAGTTTAAGTATGAGTATGAGTATGAGAATGCGTATGAGTATGAGTATGAGTATGGGTATGAGTATGAGTATGAGTATGAGTATGAGTATGAGTATGAGTATGAGTATGAGTATGAGTATGAGTATGAGTATGAGTATGAGTATGAGTATGAGTATGAGTATGAGTATGAGTATGAGTATGAGTATGAGTATGAGTATGAGTATGAGAATGAGTATGAGTACGAGAAGGAGTATGAGTATGAGTATGAGTATGAGCATGAGCATGAGCATGAGTATGAGTATGAGTATGAGTATGAGTATGAGTATAAGTATGAGCATGAGCATGAGTATGAGTATGAGTATGAGTATGAGTATGAGTATGAGTATGAGTATGAGTATGAGTATAAGTATGAGTATGAGTATGAGTATGAGTGTGAGTATGAGTATGAGTATGAGTATGAGTATGAGTATGAGTATGAGTATGAGTATGAGTATGAGTATGAGAATGAGTATGAGTATGAGTATGAGAATGAGTATGAGTATGAGTATGAGCATGAGCATGAGCATGAGTATCAGTATGTGCATGAGTATGAGTATGTGTATGAGTATGAGTATGAGTTTGAGTTTGAGTATGAGTATGAGTATGAGTATGAGTATAAGTATGAGAATGAGTATGAGTGTGAGTATGAGAATGAGTATGAGTATGTGTATGAGTATGAGTATGAGTATGAGTATGAGTATGAGTATGAGTATGAGTATGAGTATGAGTATGAGTATGAGTATGAGTATGAGTATGAGTATGAGTATAAGTATGAGTATGAGTATGAGTATGAGTATGAGTATAAGTATGAGTATGAGTATGAGTATGAGTGTGAGTATGAGTATGAGTATGAGTATGAGTATGAGTGTGAGTATGAGTATGAGTATGAGTATGAGTATGAGTATGAGTATGAGTATGAGTATGAGTATGAGTACGAGTATGCGTATGAATATGAGTATGAGTATGAGTATGGGTATGAGTATGAGTATGAGTATGCGTATGAGTATGAGTATGAGTATGAGTATGAGTATGAGTATGAGTATGAGTATGAGCATGAGCATGAGCATGAGTATGAGTATGAGTATGAGTATGAGTATGAGTATGAGTATGAGTATGAGTATGAGAATGCGTATGAGTATGAGTATGAGTATAAGTATGAGTATGAGTTTAAGTATGAGTATGAGTACGAGTATGCGTATGAGTATGAGTATGAGTATGAGTATAAGTATGAGTATGAGTATGAGTATGAGTATGAGTGTGAGTATGAGTATGAGTATGAGTATGAGTATGAGTATGAGTATGAGTATGAGTATGAGTATGAGTATGAGTATGAGTATAAGAATTAGTATGAGTATGAGTATGAGCATGAGCATGAGCATGAGTATGAGTATGAGTATGAGTGTGAGTATGAGTATGAGTATGAGTATGAGTATGAGTATGAGTATGTGTGTGAGTATGAGTTTAAGTATGAGTATGAATATGAGAATGCGTATGAGTATGAGTATGAGTATGAGTATAAGTATGAGTATGAGTTTAAGTATGAGTATGAGTACGAGTATGCGTATGAGTATGAGTATGAGTATGAGTATAAGTATGAGTATGAGTATGAGTATGAGTGTGAGTATGAGTATGAGTATGAGTATGAGTATGAGTGTGAGTATGAGTATGAGTATGAGTATGAGTATGAGTATGAGTATGAGTATGAGTATGAGTATGAGTATGAGTACGAGTATGCGTATGAATATGAGTATGAGTATGAGTATGGGTATGAGTATGAGTATGAGTATGAGTATGAGTATGAGTATGAGTATGAGTATGAGTATGAGTATGAGTATGAGTATGAGAATGAGTATGAGTATGAGTATGAGCATGAGCATGAGTATGAGTATGAGTATGAGTATGAGTATGAGTATGAGTATGAGTATGAGTATGAGTATGAGTATGAGTATGAGTATGAGTATGAGTATGAGTATGAGTATGAGTATGAGTATGAGTATGAGTATGAGTATGAGTATGAGTATGAGTATGAGTATGAGTTTAAGTATGAGTATGAGTATGAGTATGAGTATGAGTATGTGCATGAGTATGAGTATGTGTATGAGTATGAGTATGAGTATGAGTATGAGTATGAGTATGAGTATGAGGATGAGTATGAGTATGAGTATGAGTATGTGTATGAGTATGAGTATGAGTATGAGTATGAGTATGAGTATGAGTATGAGTATGAGTATGAGTATGATATAGAGTATGAGTATGTGTATGAGTATGAGTATGAGTATGAGTATGAGTATAAGTATGAGTATGAGTATGAGTATGAGTGTGAGTATGAGTATGAGTATGAGTATGAGTATGAGTATGAGTATGAGTATGAGTATGAGTATGAGAATGAGTATGAGTATGAGAATGAGTATGAGTATGAGTATGAGCATGAGCATGAGCATGAGTATGAGTATGTGCATGAGTATGAGTATGTGTATGAGTATGAGTATGAGTTTGAGTATGAGTATGAGTATGAGTATGAGTATAAGTATGAGAATGAGTATGAGTGTGAGTATGAGAATGAGTATGAGTATGTGTATGAGTATGAGTATGAGTATGAGTATGAGTATGAGTATGAGTATGAGTATAAGTATGAGTATGAGTATGAGTGTGAGTATGAGTATGAGTATGAATATGAGTATGAGTATGAGTATGAGTATGAGAATGAGTATGAGTATGAGAATGAGTATGAGTATGAGTATGAGCATGAGCATGAGCATGAGTATGAGTATGTGCATGAGTATGAGTATGTGTATGAGTATGAGTATGAGTTTGAGTATGAGTATGAGTATGAGTATAAGTATGAGAATGAGTATGAGTGTGAGTATGAGAATGAGTATGAGTATGTGTATGAGTATGAGTATGAGTATGAGTATGAGTATGAGTATGAGTATGAGTATGAGTATGAGTATGAGTATGAGTATGAGTATGAGTATGAGTATGAGTATGAGTATGAGTATGAGTATAAGTATGAGTATGAGTATGAGTATGAGTATGAGTATGAGTATAAGTATTAGTATGAGTACGAGTACGAGTACGAGTACGAGTATGCGTATGAGTTTGAGTTTGAGTATGAGTATGATTATGAGTATGAGTATGAGTATGAGTATGAGTATGAGTATGAGTATAAGTATGAGTATGAGTATGAGTATGAGTTTAAGTATGAGTATGAGTATGAGAATGCGTATGAGTATGAGTATGAGTATGGGTATGAGTATGAGTATGAGTATGAGTATGAGTATGAGTATGAGTATAAGAATTAGTATGAGTATGAGTATGAGCATGAGCATGAGCATGAGTATGAGTATGAGTATGAGTGTCAGTATGAGTATGAGTATGAGTATGAGTATGAGTATGAGTTTAAGTATGAGTATGAGTATGAGAATGCGTATGAGTATGAGTATGAGTATGAGTATAAGTATGAGTATGAGTTTAAGTATGAGTATGAGTACGAGTATGCGTATGAGTATGAGTATGAGTATGAGTATAAGTATGAGTATGAGTATGAGTATGAGTATGAGTATGAGTATGAGTATGAGTATGAGTATGAGTATGAGTATGAGTATGAGTATGAGTATGAGTATGAGTATAAGAATTAGTATGAGTATGAGTATGAGCATGAGCATGAGCATGAGTATAAGTATGAGTATGAGTTTAAGTATGAGTATGAGTACGAGTATGCGTATGAGTATGAGTATGAGTATAAGTATGAGTATGAGTATGAGTATGAGTATGAGTATGAGTTTAAGTATGAGTATGAGTATGAGAATGCGTATGAGTATGAGTATGAGTATGAGTATGAGTATAAGTATGAGTATGAGTTTAAGTATGAGTATGAGTACGAGTATGCGTATGAGTATGAGTATGAGTATGAGTATAAGTATGAGTATGAGTATGAGTATGAGTGTGAGTATGAGTATGAGTATGAGTATGAGTATGAGTGTGAGTATGAGTATGAGTATGAGTATGAGTATGAGTATGAGTATGAGTATGAGTATGAGTATGAGTATGAGTACGAGTATGCGTATGAATATGAGTATGAGTATGAGTATGGGTATGAGTATGAGTATGAGTATGAGTATGAGTATGAGTATGAGTATGAGTATGAGTATGAGTATGAGTATGAGTATGAGAATGAGTATGAGTATGAGTATGAGCATGAGCATGAGCATGAGTATGAGTATGAGTATGAGTATGAGTATGAGTATGAGTATGAGTATGAGTATGAGTATGAGTATGAGTATGAGTATAAGTATTAGTATGAGTACGAGTACGAGTACGAGTATGCGTATGAGTTTGAGTTTGAGTATGAGTATGATTATGAGTATGAGTATGAGTATGAGTATGAGTATGAGTATGAGTATAAGTATGAGTATGAGTATGAGTATGAGTATGAGTTTAAGTATGAGTATGAGTATGAGAATGCGTATGAGTATGAGTATGAGTATGGGTATGAGTATGAGTATGAGTATGAGTATGAGTATGAGTATGAGTATGAGTATGAGTATGAGTATAAGAATTAGTATGTGTATGAGTATGAGCATGAGCATGAGCATGAGTATGAGTATGAGTATGAGTGTGAGTATGAGTATGAGTATGAGTATGAGTATGAGTATGAGTATGAGTTTAAGTATGAGTATGAATATGAGAATGCGTATGAGTATGAGTATGAGTATGAGTATAAGTATGAGTATGAGTTTAAGTATGAGTATGAGTACGAGTATGCGTATGAGTATGAGTATGAGTATGAGTATAAGTATGAGTATGAGTATGAGTATGAGTGTGAGTATGAGTATGAGTATGAGTATGAGTATGAGTGTGAGTATGAGTATGAGTATGAGTATGAGTATGAGTATGAGTATGAGTATGAGTATGAGTATGAGTATGAGTACGAGTATGCGTATGAGTATGAGTATGAGTATGAGTATGGGTATGAGTATGAGTATGAGTATGAGTATGAGTATGAGTATGAGTATGAGTATGAGTATGAGTATGAGTATGAGAATGAGTATGAGTATGAGTATGAGCATGAGCATGAGCATGAGTATGAGTATGAGTATGAGTATGAGTATGAGTATGAGTATGAGTATGAGTATGAGTATGAGTATGAGTATAAGTATTAGTATGAGTACGAGTACGAGTACGAGTATGCGTATGAGTTTGAGTTTGAGTATGAGTATGATTATGAGTATGAGTATGAGTATGAGTATGAGTATGAGTATGAGTATGAGTATAAGTATGAGTATGAGTATGAGTATGAGTATGAGTTTAAGTATGAGTATGAGTATGAGAATGCGTATGAGTATGAGTATGAGTATGGGTATGAGTATGAGTATGAGTATGAGTATGAGTATGAGTATGAGTATGAGTATGAGTATGAGTATGAGTATGAGTATGAGTATGAGTATGAGTATGAGTATGAGTATGAGTATGAGTATGAGTATGAGTATGAGAATGAGTATGAGTACGAGAAGGAGTATGAGTATGAGTATGAGTATGAGCATGAGCATGAGCATGAGTATGAGTATGAGTATGAGTATGAGTATGAGTATAAGTATGAGCATGAGCATGAGTATGAGTATGAGTATGAGTATGAGTATGAGTATGAGTATGAGTATGAGTATGAGTATAAGTATGAGTATGAGTATGAGTATGAGTGTGAGTATGAGTATGAGTATGAGTATGAGTATGAGTATGAGTATGAGTATGAGTATGAGTATGAGTATGAGAATGAGTATGAGTATGAGTATGAGAATGAGTATGAGTATGAGTATGAGCATGAGCATGAGCATGAGTATCAGTATGTGCATGAGTATGAGTATGTGTATGAGTATGAGTATGAGTTTGAGTTTGAGTATGAGTATGAGTATGAGTATGAGTATAAGTATGAGAATGAGTATGAGTGTGAGTATGAGAATGAGTATGAGTATGTGTATGAGTATGAGTATGAGTATGAGTATGAGTATGAGTATGAGTATGAGTATGAGTATGAGTATGAGTATGAGTATGAGTATGAGTATGAGTATGAGTATAAGTATGAGTATGAGTATGAGTATGAGTATGAGTATAAGTATGAGTATGAGTATGAGTATGAGTGTGAGTATGAGTATGAGTATGAGTATGAGTATGAGTGTGAGTATGAGTATGAGTATGAGTATGAGTATGAGTATGAGTATGAGTATGAGTATGAGTATGAGTACGAGTATGCGTATGAATATGAGTATGAGTATGAGTATGGGTATGAGTATGAGTATGAGTATGCGTATGAGTATGAGTATGAGTATGAGTATGAGTATGAGTATGAGTATGAGTATGAGCATGAGCATGAGCATGAGTATGAGTATGAGTATGAGTATGAGTATGAGTATGAGTATGAGTATGAGTATGAGAATGCGTATGAGTATGAGTATGAGTATAAGTATGAGTATGAGTTTAAGTATGAGTATGAGTACGAGTATGCGTATGAGTATGAGTATGAGTATGAGTATAAGTATGAGTATGAGTATGAGTATGAGTATGAGTGTGAGTATGAGTATGAGTATGAGTATGAGTATGAGTATGAGTATGAGTATGAGTATGAGTATGAGTATGAGTATGAGTATAAGAATTAGTATGAGTATGAGTATGAGCATGAGCATGAGCATGAGTATGAGTATGAGTATGAGTGTGAGTATGAGTATGAGTATGAGTATGAGTATGAGTATGAGTATGTGTGTGAGTATGAGTTTAAGTATGAGTATGAATATGAGAATGCGTATGAGTATGAGTATGAGTATGAGTATAAGTATGAGTATGAGTTTAAGTATGAGTATGAGTACGAGTATGCGTATGAGTATGAGTATGAGTATGAGTATAAGTATGAGTATGAGTATGAGTATGAGTGTGAGTATGAGTATGAGTATGAGTATGAGTATGAGTGTGAGTATGAGTATGAGTATGAGTATGAGTATGAGTATGAGTATGAGTATGAGTATGAGTATGAGTATGAGTACGAGTATGCGTATGAATATGAGTATGAGTATGAGTATGGGTATGAGTATGAGTATGAGTATGAGTATGAGTATGAGTATGAGTATGAGTATGAGTATGAGTATGAGTATGAGAATGAGTATGAGTATGAGTATGAGCATGAGCATGAGTATGAGTATGAGTATGAGTATGAGTATGAGTATGAGTATGAGTATGAGTATGAGTATGAGTATGAGTATGAGTATGAGTATGAGTATGAGTATGAGTATGAGTATGAGTATGAGTATGAGTATGAGTATGAGTATGAGTATGAGTATGAGTATGAGTTTGAGTATGTGCATGAGTATGAGTATGTGTATGAGTATGAGTATGAGTATGAGTATGAGTATGAGTATGAGTATGAGGATGAGTATGAGTATGAGTATGAGTATGTGTATGAGTATGAGTATGAGTATGAGTATGAGTATGAGTATGAGTATGAGTATGAGTATGAGTATGATATAGAGTATGAGTATGTGTATGAGTATGAGTATGAGTATGAGTATGAGTATAAGTATGAGTATGAGTATGAGTATGAGTGTGAGTATGAGTATGAGTATGAGTATGAGTATGAGTATGAGTATGAGTATGAGTATGAGTATGAGAATGAGTATGAGTATGAGAATGAGTATGAGTATGAGTTTGAGCATGAGCATGAGCATGAGTATGAGTATGTGCATGAGTATGAGTATGTGTATGAGTATGAGTATGAGTTTGAGTATGAGTATGAGTATGAGTATGAGTATAAGTATGAGAATGAGTATGAGTGTGAGTATGAGAATGAGTATGAGTATGTGTATGAGTATGAGTATGAGTATGAGTATGAGTATGAGTATGAGTATGAGTATAAGTATGAGTATGAGTATGAGTGTGAGTATGAGTATGAGTATGAATATGAGTATGAGTATGAGTATGAGTATGAGAATGAGTATGAGTATGAGAATGAGTATGAGTATGAGTATGAGCATGAGCATGAGCATGAGTATGAGTATGTGCATGAGTATGAGTATGTGTATGAGTATGAGTATGAGTTTGAGTATGAGTATGAGTATGAGTATAAGTATGAGAATGAGTATGAGTGTGAGTATGAGAATGAGTATGAGTATGTGTATGAGTATGAGTATGAGTATGAGTATGAGTATGAGTATGAGTATGAGTATGAGTATGAGTATGAGTATGAGTATGAGTATGAGTATGAGTATGAGTATGAGTATGAGTATGAGTATAAGTATGAGTATGAGTATGAGTATGAGTATGAGTATGAGTATAAGTATTAGTATGAGTACGAGTACGAGTACGAGTACGAGTATGCGTATGAGTTTGAGTTTGAGTATGAGTATGATTATGAGTATGAGTATGAGTATGAGTATGAGTATGAGTATGAGTATAAGTATGAGTATGAGTATGAGTATGAGTTTAAGTATGAGTATGAGTATGAGAATGCGTATGAGTATGAGTATGAGTATGGGTATGAGTATGAGTATGAGTATGAGTATGAGTATGAGTATGAGTATAAGAATTAGTATGAGTATGAGTATGAGCATGAGCATGAGCATGAGTATGAGTATGAGTATGAGTGTCAGTATGAGTATGAGTATGAGTATGAGTATGAGTATGAGTTTAAGTATGAGTATGAGTATGAGAATGCGTATGAGTATGAGTATGAGTATGAGTATAAGTATGAGTATGAGTTTAAGTATGAGTATGAGTACGAGTATGCGTATGAGTATGAGTATGAGTATGAGTATAAGTATGAGTATGAGTATGAGTATGAGTATGAGTATGAGTATGAGTATGAGTATGAGTATGAGTATGAGTATGAGTATGAGTATGAGTATGAGTATGAGTATAAGAATTAGTATGAGTATGAGTATGAGCATGAGCATGAGCATGAGTATAAGTATGAGTATGAGTTTAAGTATGAGTATGAGTACGAGTATGCGTATGAGTATGAGTATGAGTATAAGTATGAGTATGAGTATGAGTATGAGTATGAGTATGAGTTTAAGTATGAGTATGAGTATGAGAATGCGTATGAGTATGAGTATGAGTATGAGTATGAGTATAAGTATGAGTATGAGTTTAAGTATGAGTATGAGTACGAGTATGCGTATGAGTATGAGTATGAGTATGAGTATAAGTATGAGTATGAGTATGAGTATGAGTGTGAGTATGAGTATGAGTATGAGTATGAGTATGAGTGTGAGTATGAGTATGAGTATGAGTATGAGTATGAGTATGAGTATGAGTATGAGTATGAGTATGAGTATGAGTACGAGTATGCGTATGAATATGAGTATGAGTATGAGTATGGGTATGAGTATGAGTATGAGTATGAGTATGAGTATGAGTATGAGTATGAGTATGAGTATGAGTATGAGTATGAGTATGAGAATGAGTATGAGTATGAGTATGAGCATGAGCATGAGCATGAGTATGAGTATGAGTATGAGTATGAGTATGAGTATGAGTATGAGTATGAGTATGAGTATGAGTATGAGTATGAGTATAAGTATTAGTATGAGTACGAGTACGAGTACGAGTATGCGTATGAGTTTGAGTTTGAGTATGAGTATGATTATGAGTATGAGTATGAGTATGAGTATGAGTATGAGTATGAGTATGAGTATGAGTGTGAGTATGAGTATGAGTATGAGTATGAGTATGAGTGTGAGTATGAGTATGAGTATGAGTATGAGTATGAGTATGAGTATGAGTATGAGTATGAGTATGAGTATGAGTACGAGTATGCGTATGAGTATGAGTATGAGTATAAGTATGAGTATGAGTATGAGTATGAGTATGAGTATGAGTTTAAGTATGAGTATGAGTATGAGTATGAGTATGAGTATGAGTATGAGTTTAAGTATGAGTATGAGTATGAGAATGCGTATGAGTATGAGTATGAGTATGGGTATGAGTATGAGTATGAGTATGAGTATGAGTATGAGTATGAGTATGAGTATGAGTATGAGTATAAGAATTAGTATGTGTATGAGTATGAGCATGAGCATGAGCATGAGTATGAGTATGAGTATGAGTGTGAGTATGAGTATGAGTATGAGTATGAGTATGAGTATGAGTATGAGTATGAGTATGAGTATGAGTTTAAGTATGAGTATGAGTATGAGAATGCGTATGAGTATGAGTATGAGTATGAGTATAAGTATGAGTATGAGTTTAAGTATGAGTATGAGTACGAGTATGCGTATGAGTATGAGTATGAGTATGAGTATAAGTATGAGTATGAGTATGAGTATGAGTATGAGTGTGAGTATGAGTATGAGTATGAGTATGAGTATGAGTATGAGTATGAGTATGAGGATGAGTATGAGTATGAGTATGAGTATGTGTATGAGTATGAGTATGAGTATGAGTATGAGTATGAGTATGAGTATGAGTATGATATAGAGTATGAGTATGTGTATGAGTATGAGTATGAGTATGAGTATAAGAATTAGTATGAGTATGAGTATGAGCATGAGCATGAGCATGAGTATGAGTATGAGTATGAGTGTGAGTATGAGTATGAGTATGAGTATGAGTACGAGTATGCGTATGAATATGAGTATGAGTATGAGTATGGGTATGAGTATGAGTATGAGTATGAGTATGAGTATGAGTATGAGTATGAGTATGAGTATGAGTATGAGTATGAGTATGAGTATGAGTATAAGTATGAGTATGAGTTTAAGTATGAGTATGAGTACGAGTATGCGTATGAGTATGAGTATGAGTATGAGTATAAGTATGAGTATGAGTATGAGTATGAGTGTGAGTATGAGTATGAGTATGAGTATGAGTATGAGTGTGAGTATGAGTATGAGTATGAGTATGAGTATGAGTATGAGTATGAGTATGAGTATGAGTATGAGTGTGAGTATGAGTATGAGTATGAGTATGAGTATGAGTATGAGTATGAGTATGAGTATGAGTATGAGTATGAGTATGAGTGTGAGTATGAGTATGAGTATGAGTATGAGTATGAGTATGAGTATGAGTATGAGGATGAGTATGAGTATGAGTATGAGTATGTGTATGAGTATGAGTATGAGTATGAGTATGAGTACGAGTATGCGTATGAGTATGAGTATGAGTATGAGTATAAGTATGAGTATGAGTATGAGTATGAGTATGAGTATGAGTTTAAGTATGAGTATGAGTATGAGAATGCGTATGAGTATGAGTATGAGTATGAGTATGAGTATAAGTATGAGTATGAGTTTAAGTATGAGTATGAGTACGAGTATGCGTATGAGTATGAGTATGAGTATGAGTATAAGTATGAGTATGAGTATGAGTATGAGTGTGAGTATGAGTATGAGTATGAGTATGAGTATGAGTGTGAGTATGAGTATGAGTATGAGTATGAGTATGAGTATGAGTATGAGTATGAGTATGAGTATGAGTATGAGTGTGAGTATGAGTATGAGTATGAGTATGAGTATGAGTATGAGTATGAGTATGAGTATGAGTATGAGTACGAGTATGCGTATGAATATGAGTATGAGTATGAGTATGGGTATGAGTATGAGTATGAGTATGAGTATGAGTATGAGTATGAGTATGAGTATGAGAATGAGTATGAGTATGAGTATGAGCATGAGCATGAGCATGAGTATGAGTATGAGTATGAGTATGAGTATGAGTATGAGTATGAGTATGAGTATGAGTATGAGAATGCGTATGAGTATGAGTATGAGTATAAGTATGAGTATGAGTTTAAGTATGAGTATGAGTACGAGTATGCGTATGAGTATGAGTATGAGTATGAGTATAAGTATGAGTATGAGTATGAGTATGAGTGTGAGTATGAGTATGAGTATGAGTATGAGTATGAGTATGAGTATGAGTATGAGTATGAGTATGAGTATGAGTATAAGAATTAGTATGAGTATGAGTATGAGCATGAGCATGAGCATGAGTATGAGTATGAGTATGAGTGTGAGTATGAGTATGAGTATGAGTATGAGTATGAGTATGAGTATGAGTATGAGTATGAGTTTAAGTATGAGTATGAATATGAGAATGCGTATGAGTATGAGTATGAGTATGAGTATAAGTATGAGTATGAGTTTAAGTATGAGTATGAGTACGAGTATGCGTATGAGTATGAGTATGAGTATGAGTATAAGTATGAGTATGAGTATGAGTATGAGTGTGAGTATGAGTATGAGTATGAGTATGAGTATGAGTGTGAGTATGAGTATGAGTATGAGTATGAGTATGAGTATGAGTATGAGTATGAGTATGAGTATGAGTATGATTACGAGTATGCGTATGAGTATGAGTATGAGTATGAGTATGGGTATGAGTATGAGTATGAGTATGAGTATGAGTATGAGTATGAGTATGAGTATGAGTATGAGTATGAGTATGAGAATGAGTATGAGTATGAGTATGAGCATGAGCATGAGCATGAGTATGAGTATGAGTATGAGTATGAGTATGAGTATGAGTATGAGTATGAGTATGAGTATGAGTATGAGTATAAGTATTAGTATGAGTACGAGTACGAGTACGAGTATGCGTATGAGTTTGAGTTTGAGTATGAGTATGATTATGAGTATGAGTATGAGTATGAGTATGAGTATGAGTATGAGTATGAGTATAAGTATGAGTATGAGTATGAGTATGAGTATGAGTTTAAGTATGAGTATGAGTATGAGAATGCGTATGAGTATGAGTATGAGTATGGGTATGAGTATGAGTATGAGTATGAGTATGAGTATGAGTATGAGTATGAGTATGAGTATGAGTATGAGTATGAGTATGAGTATGAGTATGAGTATGAGTATGAGTATGAGTATGAGTATGAGTATGAGTATGAGTATGAGTATGAGTATGAGAATGAGTATGAGTACGAGAAGGAGTATGAGTATGAGTATGAGTATGAGCATGAGCATGAGCATGAGTATGAGTATGAGTATGAGTATGAGTATGAGTATAAGTATGAGCATGAGCATGAGTATGAGTATGAGTATGAGTATGAGTATGAGTATGAGTATGAGTATGAGTATGAGTATAAGTATGAGTATGAGTATGAGTATGAGTGTGAGTATGAGTATGAGTATGAGTATGAGTATGAGTATGAGTATGAGTATGAGTATGAGTATGAGTATGAGAATGAGTATGAGTATGAGTATGAGAATGAGTATGAGTATGAGTATGAGCATGAGCATGAGCATGAGTATCAGTATGTGCATGAGTATGAGTATGTGTATGAGTATGAGTATGAGTTTGAGTTTGAGTATGAGTATGAGTATGAGTATGAGTATAAGTATGAGAATGAGTATGAGTGTGAGTATGAGAATGAGTATGAGTATGTGTATGAGTATGAGTATGAGTATGAGTATGAGTATGAGTATGAGTATGAGTATGAGTATGAGTATGAGTATGAGTATGAGTATGAGTATGAGTATGAGTATAAGTATGAGTATGAGTATGAGTATGAGTATGAGTATAAGTATGAGTATGAGTATGAGTATGAGTGTGAGTATGAGTATGAGTATGAGTATGAGTATGAGTGTGAGTATGAGTATGAGTATGAGTATGAGTATGAGTATGAGTATGAGTATGAGTATGAGTATGAGTACGAGTATGCGTATGAATATGAGTATGAGTATGAGTATGGGTATGAGTATGAGTATGAGTATGCGTATGAGTATGAGTATGAGTATGAGTATGAGTATGAGTATGAGTATGAGTATGAGCATGAGCATGAGCATGAGTATGAGTATGAGTATGAGTATGAGTATGAGTATGAGTATGAGTATGAGTATGAGAATGCGTATGAGTATGAGTATGAGTATAAGTATGAGTATGAGTTTAAGTATGAGTATGAGTACGAGTATGCGTATGAGTATGAGTATGAGTATGAGTATAAGTATGAGTATGAGTATGAGTATGAGTATGAGTGTGAGTATGAGTATGAGTATGAGTATGAGTATGAGTATGAGTATGAGTATGAGTATGAGTATGAGTATGAGTATGAGTATAAGAATTAGTATGAGTATGAGTATGAGCATGAGCATGAGCATGAGTATGAGTATGAGTATGAGTGTGAGTATGAGTATGAGTATGAGTATGAGTATGAGTATGAGTATGTGTGTGAGTATGAGTTTAAGTATGAGTATGAATATGAGAATGCGTATGAGTATGAGTATGAGTATGAGTATAAGTATGAGTATGAGTTTAAGTATGAGTATGAGTACGAGTATGCGTATGAGTATGAGTATGAGTATGAGTATAAGTATGAGTATGAGTATGAGTATGAGTGTGAGTATGAGTATGAGTATGAGTATGAGTATGAGTGTGAGTATGAGTATGAGTATGAGTATGAGTATGAGTATGAGTATGAGTATGAGTATGAGTATGAGTATGAGTATGAGTACGAGTATGCGTATGAATATGAGTATGAGTATGAGTATGGGTATGAGTATGAGTATGAGTATGAGTATGAGTATGAGTATGAGTATGAGTATGAGTATGAGTATGAGTATGAGTATGAGAATGAGTATGAGTATGAGTATGAGCATGAGCATGAGCATGAGTATGAGTATGAGTATGAGTATGAGTATGAGTATGAGTATGAGTATGAGTATGAGTATGAGTATGAGTATGAGTATGAGTATGAGTATGAGTATGAGTATGAGTATGAGTATGAGTATGAGTATGAGTATGAGTATGAGTATGAGTATGAGTTTAAGTATGAGTATGAGTATGAGTATGAGTATGAGTATGTGCATGAGTATGAGTATGTGTATGAGTATGAGTATGAGTATGAGTATGAGTATGAGTATGAGTATGAGGATGAGTATGAGTATGAGTATGAGTATGTGTATGAGTATGAGTATGAGTATGAGTATGAGTATGAGTATGAGTATGAGTATGAGTATGAGTATGATATAGAGTATGAGTATGTGTATGAGTATGAGTATGAGTATGAGTATGAGTATAAGTATGAGTATGAGTATGAGTATGAGTGTGAGTATGAGTATGAGTATGAGTATGAGTATGAGTATGAGTATGAGTATGAGTATGAGTATGAGAATGAGTATGAGTATGAGAATGAGTATGAGTATGAGTATGAGCATGAGCATGAGCATGAGTATGAGTATGTGCATGAGTATGAGTATGTGTATGAGTATGAGTATGAGTTTGAGTATGAGTATGAGTATGAGTATGAGTATAAGTATGAGAATGAGTATGAGTGTGAGTATGAGAATGAGTATGAGTATGTGTATGAGTATGAGTATGAGTATGAGTATGAGTATGAGTATGAGTATGAGTATAAGTATGAGTATGAGTATGAGTATGAGTGTGAGTATGAGTATGAGTATGAATATGAGTATGAGTATGAGTATGAGTATGAGAATGAGTATGAGTATGAGAATGAGTATGAGTATGAGTATGAGCATGAGCATGAGCATGAGTATGAGTATGTGCATGAGTATGAGTATGTGTATGAGTATGAGTATGAGTTTGAGTATGAGTATGAGTATGAGTATAAGTATGAGAATGAGTATGAGTGTGAGTATGAGAATGAGTATGAGTATGTGTATGAGTATGAGTATGAGTATGAGTATGAGTATGAGTATGAGTATGAGTATGAGTATGAGTATGAGTATGAGTATGAGTATGAGTATGAGTATGAGTATGAGTATGAGTATGAGTATAAGTATGAGTATGAGTATGAGTATGAGTATGAGTATGAGTATAAGTATTAGTATGAGTACGAGTACGAGTACGAGTACGAGTATGCGTATGAGTTTGAGTTTGAGTATGAGTATGATTATGAGTATGAGTATGAGTATGAGTATGAGTATGAGTATGAGTATAAGTATGAGTATGAGTATGAGTATGAGTTTAAGTATGAGTATGAGTATGAGAATGCGTATGAGTATGAGTATGAGTATGGGTATGAGTATGAGTATGAGTATGAGTATGAGTATGAGTATGAGTATAAGAATTAGTATGAGTATGAGTATGAGCATGAGCATGAGCATGAGTATGAGTATGAGTATGAGTGTCAGTATGAGTATGAGTATGAGTATGAGTATGAGTATGAGTTTAAGTATGAGTATGAGTATGAGAATGCGTATGAGTATGAGTATGAGTATGAGTATAAGTATGAGTATGAGTTTAAGTATGAGTATGAGTACGAGTATGCGTATGAGTATGAGTATGAGTATGAGTATAAGTATGAGTATGAGTATGAGTATGAGTATGAGTATGAGTATGAGTATGAGTATGAGTATGAGTATGAGTATGAGTATGAGTATGAGTATGAGTATGAGTATAAGAATTAGTATGAGTATGAGTATGAGCATGAGCATGAGCATGAGTATAAGTATGAGTATGAGTTTAAGTATGAGTATGAGTACGAGTATGCGTATGAGTATGAGTATGAGTATGAGTATAAGTATGAGTATGAGTATGAGTATGAGTATGAGTATGAGTTTAAGTATGAGTATGAGTATGAGAATGCGTATGAGTATGAGTATGAGTATGAGTATGAGTATAAGTATGAGTATGAGTTTAAGTATGAGTATGAGTACGAGTATGCGTATGAGTATGAGTATGAGTATGAGTATAAGTATGAGTATGAGTATGAGTATGAGTGTGAGTATGAGTATGAGTATGAGTATGAGTATGAGTGTGAGTATGAGTATGAGTATGAGTATGAGTATGAGTATGAGTATGAGTATGAGTATGAGTATGAGTATGAGTACGAGTATGCGTATGAATATGAGTATGAGTATGAGTATGGGTATGAGTATGAGTATGAGTATGAGTATGAGTATGAGTATGAGTATGAGTATGAGTATGAGTATGAGTATGAGTATGAGTATGAGAATGAGTATGAGTATGAGTATGAGCATGAGCATGAGCATGAGTATGAGTATGAGTATGAGTATGAGTATGAGTATGAGTATGAGTATGAGTATGAGTATGAGTATGAGTATGAGTATAAGTATTAGTATGAGTACGAGTACGAGTACGAGTATGCGTATGAGTTTGAGTTTGAGTATGAGTATGATTATGAGTATGAGTATGAGTATGAGTATGAGTATGAGTATGAGTATAAGTATGAGTATGAGTATGAGTATGAGTATGAGTTTAAGTATGAGTATGAGTATGAGAATGCGTATGAGTATGAGTATGAGTATGGGTATGAGTATGAGTATGAGTATGAGTATGAGTATGAGTATGAGTATGAGTATGAGTATGAGTATAAGAATTAGTATGAGTATGAGTATGAGCATGAGCATGAGCATGAGTATGAGTATGAGTATGAGTGTGAGTATGAGTATGAGTATGAGTATGAGTATGAGTATGAGTATGAGTATGAGTATGAGTATGAGTTTAAGTATGAGTATGAGTATGAGAATGCGTATGAGTATGAGTATGAGTATGAGTATAAGTATGAGTATGAGTTTAAGTATGAGTATGAGTACGAGTATGCGTATGAGTATGAGTATGAGTATGAGTATAAGTATGAGTATGAGTATGAGTATGAGTATGAGTGTGAGTATGAGTATGAGTATGAGTATGAGTATGAGTATGAGTATGAGTATGAGGATGAGTATGAGTATGAGTATGAGTATGTGTATGAGTATGAGTATGAGTATGAGTATGAGTATGAGTATGAGTATGAGTATGATATAGAGTATGAGTATGTGTATGAGTATGAGTATGAGTATGAGTATAAGAATTAGTATGAGTATGAGTATGAGCATGAGCATGAGCATGAGTATGAGTATGAGTATGAGTGTGAGTATGAGTATGAGTATGAGTATGAGTACGAGTATGCGTATGAATATGAGTATGAGTATGAGTATGGGTATGAGTATGAGTATGAGTATGAGTATGAGTATGAGTATGAGTATGAGTATGAGTATGAGTATGAGTATGAGTATGAGTATGAGTATGAGAATGAGTATGAGTATGAGTATGAGCATGAGCATGAGCATGAGTATGAGTATGAGTATGAGTATGAGTATGAGTATGAGTATGAGTATGAGTATGAGTATGAGTATGAGTATGAGTATAAGTATTAGTATGAGTACGAGTACGAGTACGAGTATGCGTATGAGTTTGAGTTTGAGTATGAGTATGATTATGAGTATGAGTATGAGTATGAGTATGAGTATGAGTATGAGTATGAGTATGAGTATAAGTATGAGTATGAGTATGAGTATGAGTATGAGTTTAAGTATGAGTATGAGTATGAGAATGCGTATGAGTATGAGTATGAGTATGGGTATGAGTATGAGTATGAGTATGAGTATGAGTATGAGTATGAGTATGAGTATGAGTATAAGAATTAGTATGAGTATGAGTATGAGCATGAGCATGAGCATGAGTATGAGTATGAGTATGAGTGTGAGTATGAGTATGAGTATGAGTATGAGTATGAGTATGAGTATGAGTATGAGTATGAGTATGAGTTTAAGTATGAGTATGAGTATGAGAATGCGTATGAGTATGAGTATGAGTATGAGTATAAGTATGAGTATGAGTTTAAGTATGAGTATGAGTACGAGTATGCGTATGAGTATGAGTATGAGTATGAGTATAAGTATGAGTATGAGTATGAGTATGAGTGTGAGTATGAGTATGAGTATGAGTATGAGTATGAGTATGAGTATGAGTATGAGAATGAGTATGAGTATGAGAATGAGTATGAGTATGAGTATGAGCATGAGCATGAGCATGAGTATGAGTATGTGCATGAGTATGGGTATGTGTATGAGTATGAGTATGAGTTTGAGTATGAGTATGAGTATGAGTATGAGTATGAGTATAAGTATGAAAATGAGTATGAGTGTGAGTATGAGAATGAGTATGAGTATGTGTATGAGTATGAGTATGAGTATGAGTATGAGTATGAGTATGAGTATGAGTATGAGTATGAGTATGAGTATGAGTATAAGTATGAGTATGAGTATGAGTATGAGTATGAGTATAAGTATTAGTATGAGTATGAGTACGAGTATTAGTATGAGTATGAGTATGAGTATGAGTATGAGTATGAGTTTAAGTATGAGTATGAGTATGAGTATGAGTATGAGTATGAGTATGAGTATGAGTATGAGTATGAGTATGAGTATGAGTATGAGTATGAGTATGAGTATGAGTATGAGTATGAGTATGAGTATGAGTATGAGTATGAGTATGAGTATGAGTATGAGTATGAGTATGAGTATGAGTATGAGTATGAGTATGAGTATGAGTATGAGTATGAGTATGAGTATGAGTATGAGTATGAGTATGAGTATGAGTATGAGTATGAGTATGAGTATGAGTATGAGTATGAGTATGAGTATGAGTATGAGAATGAGTATGAGTACGAGAATGAGTATGAGTATGAGTATGAGCATGAGCATGAGCATGAGTATGAGTATGAGTATGAGTATGAGTATGAGTATGAGTATAAGTATGAGCATGAGCATGAGTATGAGTATGAGTATGAGTATGAGTATGAGTATGAGTATGAGTATGAGTATGAGTATAAGTATGAGTATGAGTATGAGTATGAGTGTGAGTATGAGTATGAGTATGAGTATGAGTATGAGTATGAGTATGAGTATGAGTATGAGAATGAGTATGAGTATGAGAATGAGTATGAGTATGAGTATGAGCATGAGCATGAGCATGAGTATGAGTATGTGCATGAGTATGAGTATGTGCATGAGTATGAGTATGTGTATGAGTATGAGTATGAGTTTGAGTTTGAGTATGAGTATGAGTATGAGTATGAGTATAAGTATGAGAATGAGTATGAGTGTGAGTATGAGAATGAGTATGAGTATGTGTATGAGTATGAGTATGAGTATGAGTATGAGTATGAGTATGAGTATGAGTATAAGTATGAGTATGAGTATGAGTATGAGTATGAGTGTGAGTATGAGTATGAGTATGAGTATGAGTATGAGTATGAGTATGAGTATGAGGATGAGTATGAGTATGAGTATGAGTATGTGTATGAGTATGAGTATGAGTATGAGTATGAGTATGAGTATGAGTATGAGTATGAGTATGATATAGAGTATGAGTATGTGTATGAGTATGAGTATGAGTATGAGTATAAGAATTAGTATGAGTATGAGTATGAGCATGAGCATGAGCATGAGTATGAGTATGAGTATGAGTGTGAGTATGAGTATGAGTATGAGTATGAGTACGAGTATGCGTATGAATATGAGTATGAGTATGAGTATGGGTATGAGTATGAGTATGAGTATGAGTATGAGTATGAGTATGAGTATGAGTATGAGTATGAGTATGAGTATGAGTATGAGTATGAGTATGAGAATGAGTATGAGTATGAGTATGAGCATGAGCATGAGCATGAGTATGAGTATGAGTATGAGTATGAGTATGAGTATGAGTATGAGTATGAGTATGAGTATGAGTATGAGTATAAGTATTAGTATGAGTACGAGTACGAGTACGAGTATGCGTATGAGTTTGAGTTTGAGTATGAGTATGATTATGAGTATGAGTATGAGTATGAGTATGAGTATGAGTATGAGTATGAGTATGAGTATAAGTATGAGTATGAGTATGAGTATGAGTATGAGTTTAAGTATGAGTATGAGTATGAGAATGCGTATGAGTATGAGTATGAGTATGGGTATGAGTATGAGTATGAGTATGAGTATGAGTATGAGTATGAGTATGAGTATGAGTATAAGAATTAGTATGAGTATGAGTATGAGCATGAGCATGAGCATGAGTATGAGTATGAGTATGAGTGTGAGTATGAGTATGAGTATGAGTATGAGTATGAGTATGAGTATGAGTATGAGTATGAGTATGAGTTTAAGTATGAGTATGAGTATGAGAATGCGTATGAGTATGAGTATGAGTATGAGTATAAGTATGAGTATGAGTTTAAGTATGAGTATGAGTACGAGTATGCGTATGAGTATGAGTATGAGTATGAGTATAAGTATGAGTATGAGTATGAGTATGAGTGTGAGTATGAGTATGAGTATGAGTATGAGTATGAGTATGAGTATGAGTATGAGTATGAGAATGAGTATGAGTATGAGAATGAGTATGAGTATGAGTATGAGCATGAGCATGAGCATGAGTATGAGTATGTGCATGAGTATGGGTATGTGTATGAGTATGAGTATGAGTTTGAGTATGAGTATGAGTATGAGTATGAGTATGAGTATAAGTATGAAAATGAGTATGAGTGTGAGTATGAGAATGAGTATGAGTATGTGTATGAGTATGAGTATGAGTATGAGTATGAGTATGAGTATGAGTATGAGTATGAGTATGAGTATGAGTATGAGTATAAGTATGAGTATGAGTATGAGTATGAGTATGAGTATAAGTATTAGTATGAGTATGAGTATGAGTACGAGTATTAGTATGAGTATGAGTATGAGTATGAGTATGAGTATGAGTTTAAGTATGAGTATGAGTATGAGTATGAGTATGAGTATGAGTATGAGTATGAGTATGAGTATGAGTATGAGTATGAGTATGAGTATGAGTATGAGTATGAGTATGAGTATGAGTATGAGTATGAGTATGAGTATGAGTATGAGTATGAGTATGAGTATGAGTATGAGTATGAGTATGAGTATGAGTATGAGTATGAGTATGAGTATGAGTATGAGTATGAGTATGAGTATGAGTATGAGTATGAGAATGAGTATGAGTACGAGAATGAGTATGAGTATGAGTATGAGCATGAGCATGAGCATGAGTATGAGTATGAGTATGAGTATGAGTATGAGTATGAGTATAAGTATGAGCATGAGCATGAGTATGAGTATGAGTATGAGTATGAGTATGAGTATGAGTATGAGTATGAGTATGAGTATAAGTATGAGTATGAGTATGAGTATGAGTGTGAGTATGAGTATGAGTATGAGTATGAGTATGAGTATGAGTATGAGTATGAGTATGAGTATGAGAATGAGTATGAGTATGAGAATGAGTATGAGTATGAGTATGAGCATGAGCATGAGCATGAGTATGAGTATGTGCATGAGTATGAGTATGTGCATGAGTATGAGTATGTGTATGAGTATGAGTATGAGTTTGAGTTTGAGTATGAGTATGAGTATGAGTATGAGTATAAGTATGAGAATGAGTATGAGTGTGAGTATGAGAATGAGTATGAGTATGTGTATGAGTATGAGTATGAGTATGAGTATGAGTATGAGTATGAGTATGAGTATGAGTATGAGTATGAGTATGAGTATGAGTATGAGTATGAGTATAAGTATGAGTATGAGTATGAGTATGAGTATGAGTATGAGTATAAGTATGAGTATGAGTATGAGTATGAGTGTGAGTATGAGTATGAGTATGAGTATGAGTATGAGTGTGAGTATGAGTATGAGTATGAGTATGAGTATGAGTATGAGTATGAGTATGAGTATGAGTATGAGTATGAGTACGAGTATGCGTATGAATATGAGTATGAGTATGAGTATGGGTATGAGTATGAGTATGAGTATGAGTATGAGTATGAGTATGAGTATGAGTATGAGTATGAGTATGAGTATGAGTATGAGAATGAGTATGAGTATGAGTATGAGCATGAGCATGAGCATGAGTATGAGTATGAGTATGAGTATGAGTATGAGTATGAGTATGAGTATGAGTATGAGTATGAGTATGAGTATGAGAATGCGTATGAGTATGAGAATGAGTATAAGTATGAGTATGAGTTTAAGTATGAGTATGAGTACGAGTATGCGTATGAGTATGAGTATGAGTATGAGTATAAGTATGAGTATGAGTATGAGTATGAGTGTGAGTATGAGTATGAGTATGAGTATGAGTACGAGTATGCGTATGAATATGAGTATGAGTATGAGTATGGGTATGAGTATGAGTATGAGTATGAGTATGAGTATGAGTATGAGTATGAGTATGAGTATGAGTATGAGTATGAGAATGAGTATGAGTATGAGTATGAGCATGAGCATGAGCATGAGTATGAGTATGAGTATGAGTATGAGTATGAGTATGAGTATGAGTATGAGTATGAGTATGAGTATGAGTATGAGTATAAGTATTAGTATGAGTACGAGTACGAGTACGAGTATGCGTATGAGTTTGAGTTTGAGTATGAGTATGATTATGAGTATGAGTATGAGTATGAGTATGAGTATGAGTATGAGTATGAGTATAAGTATGAGTATGAGTATGAGTATGAGTATGAGTTTAAGTATGAGTATGAGTATGAGAATGCGTATGAGTATGAGTATGAGTATGGGTATGAGTATGAGTATGAGTATGAGTATGAGTATGAGTATGAGTATGAGTATGAGTATGAGTATGAGTATAAGAATTAGTATGAGTATGAGTATGAGCATGAGCATGAGCATGAGTATGAGTATGAGTATGAGTGTGAGTATGAGTATGAGTATGAGTATGAGTATGAGTATGAGTATGAGTATGAGTATGAGTATGAGTATGAGTTTAAGTATGAGTATGAGTATGAGAATGCGTATGAGTATGAGTATGAGTATGAGTATAAGTATGAGTTTAAGTATGAGTTTGAGTATGAGTATGAGTATGAGTATGAGTATGAGTATGAGTATTAGTATGAGTATGAGTATGAGTATGAGTATGAGTATGAGTATGAGTATGAGTATGAGTATAAGTATGAGCATGAGCATGAGTATGAGTATGAGTATGAGTATGAGTATGAGTATGAGTATGAGTATAAGTATGAGTATGAGTATGAGTATGAGTGTGAGTATGAGTATGAGTATGAGTATGAGTATGAGTATGAGTATGTGTATGAGTATGAGTATGAGTATGAGAATGAGTTTGAGTATGAGAATGAGTATGAGTATGAGTATGAGCATGAGCATGAGCATGAGTATGAGTATGTGCATGAGTATGAGTATGTGTATGAGTATGAGTATGAGTTTGAGTTTGAGTATGAGTATGAGTATGAGTATGAGTATGAGTATGAGTATGAGTATGAGTATGAGTATGAGTATGAGTATGAGAATGAGTATGAGTACGAGAATGAGTATGAGTATGAGTATGAGTATGAGCATGAGCATGAGCATGAGTATGAGTATGAGTATGAGTATGAGTATGAGTATGAGTATAAGTATGAGCATGAGCATGAGTATGAGTATGAGTATGAGTATGAGTATGAGTATGAGTATGAGTATAAGTATGAGTATGAGTATGAGTATGAGTGTGAGTATGAGTATGAGCATGAGCATGAGTATGAGTATGAGTATGAGTATGAGTATGAGTATGAGTATGAGTATAAGTATGAGTATGAGTATGAGTATGAGTGTGAGTATGAGTATGAGTATGAGTATGAGTATGAGTATGAGTATGTGTATGAGTATGAGTATGAGTATGAGAATGAGTTTGAGTATGAGAATGAGTATGAGTATGAGTATGAGCATGAGCATGAGCATGAGTATGAGTATGTGCATGAGTATGAGTATGTGTATGAGTATGAGTATGAGTGTGAGTATGAGTATGAGTATGAGTATGAGTATGAGTATGAGTATGTGTATGAGTATGAGTATGAGTATGAGAATGAGTTTGAGTATGAGAATGAGTATGAGTATGAGTATGAGCATGAGCATGAGCATGAGTATGAGTATGTGCATGAGTATGAGTATGTGTATGAGTATGAGTATGAGTTTGAGTTTGAGTATGAGTATGAGTATGAGTATGAGTATGAGTATGAGTATGAGTATGAGTATGAGTATGAGTATGAGTATGAGAATGAGTATGAGTACGAGAATGAGTATGAGTATGAGTATGAGTATGAGCATGAGCATGAGCATGAGTATGAGTATGAGTATGAGTATGAGTATGAGTATGAGTATAAGTATGAGCATGAGCATGAGTATGAGTATGAGTATGAGTATGAGTATGAGTATGAGTATGAGTATAAGTATGAGTATGAGTATGAGTATGAGTGTGAGTATGAGTATGAGTATGAGTATGAGTATGAGTATGAGTATGTGTATGAGTATGAGTATGAGTATGAGAATGAGTTTGAGTATGAGAATGAGTATGAGTATGAGTATGAGCATGAGCATGAGCATGAGTATGAGTATGTGCATGAGTATGAGTATGTGTATGAGTATGAGTATGAGTTTGAGTTTGAGTATGAGTATGAGTATGAGTATGAGTATAAGTATGAGAATGAGTATGAGTGTGAGTATGAGAATGAGTATGAGTATGTGTATGAGTATGAGTATGAGTATGAGTATGAGTATGAGTATGAGTATGAGTATGAGTATGAGTATGAGTATGAGTATGAGTATGAGTATAAGTATGAGTATGAGTATGAGTATGAGTATGAGTATAAGTATGAGTATGAGTATGAGTATGAGTGTGAGTATGAGTATGAGTATGAGTATGAGTATGAGTGTGAGTATGAGTATGAGTATGAGTATGAGTATGAGTATGAGTATGAGTATGAGTATGAGTATGAGTACGAGTATGCGTATGAATATGAGTATGAGTATGAGTATGGGTATGAGTATGAGTATGAGTATGAGTATGAGTATGAGTATGAGTATGAGTATGAGTATGAGTATGAGAATGAGTATGAGTATGAGTATGAGCATGAGCATGAGCATGAGTATGAGTATGAGTATGAGTATGAGTATGAGTATGAGTGTGAGTATGAGTATGAGTATGAGTATGAGTATGAGTATGAGTATGTGTATGAGTATGAGTATGAGTATGAGAATGAGTTTGAGTATGAGAATGAGTATGAGTATGAGTATGAGCATGAGCATGAGCATGAGTATGAGTATGTGCATGAGTATGAGTATGTGTATGAGTATGAGTATGAGTTTGAGTTTGAGTATGAGTATGAGTATGAGTATGAGTATAAGTATGAGAATGAGTATGAGTGTGAGTATGAGAATGAGTATGAGTATGTGTATGAGTATGAGTATGAGTATGAGTATGAGTATGAGTATGAGTATGAGTATGAGTATGAGTATGAGTATGAGTATGAGTATGAGTATAAGTATGAGTATGAGTATGAGTATGAGTATGAGTATAAGTATGAGTATGAGTATGAGTATGAGTGTGAGTATGAGTATGAGTATGAGTATGAGTATGAGTGTGAGTATGAGTATGAGTATGAGTATGAGTATGAGTATGAGTATGAGTATGAGTATGAGTATGAGTACGAGTATGCGTATGAATATGAGTATGAGTATGAGTATGGGTATGAGTATGAGTATGAGTATGAGTATGAGTATGAGTATGAGTATGAGTATGAGTATGAGTATGAGAATGAGTATGAGTATGAGTATGAGCATGAGCATGAGCATGAGTATGAGTATGAGTATGAGTATGAGTATGAGTATGAGTATGAGTATGAGTATGAGTATGAGTATGAGTATAAGTATTAGTATGAGTACGAGTACGAGTACGAGTATGCGTATGAGTTTGAGTTTGAGTATGAGTATGATTATGAGTATGAGTATGAGTATGAGTATGAGTATGAGTATGAGTATGAGTATGAGTATGAGTATAAGTATGAGCATGAGCATGAGTATAAGTATGAGAATGAGTATGAGTGTGAGTATGAGAATGAGTATGAGTATGTGTATGAGTATGAGTATGAGTATGAGTATGAGTATGAGTATGAGTATGAGTATGAGTATGAGTATGAGTATGAGTATGAGTATGAGTATAAGTATGAGTATGAGTATGAGTATGAGTATGAGTATAAGTATGAGTATGAGTATGAGTATGAGTGTGAGTATGAGTATGAGTATGAGTATGAGTATGAGTGTGAGTATGAGTATGAGTATGAGTATGAGTATGAGTATGAGTATGAGTATGAGTATGAGTATGAGTATGAGTACGAGTATGCGTATGAATATGAGTATGAGTATGAGTATGGGTATGAGTATGAGTATGAGTATGAGTATGAGTATGAGTATGAGTATGAGTATGAGTATGAGAATGAGTATGAGTATGAGTATGAGCATGAGCATGAGCATGAGCATGAGTATGAGTATGAGTATGAGTATGAGTATGAGTATGAGTATGAGTATGAGTATGAGTATGAGTATGAGTATAAGTATTAGTATGAGTACGAGTACGAGTACGAGTATGCGTATGAGTTTGAGTTTGAGTATGAGTATGATTATGAGTATGAGTATGAGTATGAGTATGAGTATGAGTATGAGTATGAGTATAAGTATGAGTATGAGTATGAGTATGAGTATGAGTTTAAGTATGAGTATGAGTATGAGTATGAGTATGAGTATGAGTATGAGTATGAGTATGAGTATGAGTATGAGTATGAGTTTAAGTATGAGTATGAGTATGAGTATGAGTATGAGTATGAGTATGAGTATGTGCATGAGTATGAGTATGTGTATGAGTATGAGTATGAGTATGAGTATGAGTATGAGTATGAGGATGAGTATGAGTATGAGTATGAGTATGTGTATGAGTATGAGTATGAGTATGAGTATGAGTATGAGTATGAGTATGAGTATGAGTATGAGTATGATATAGAGTATGAGTATGTGTATGAGTATGAGTATGAGTATGAGTATGAGTATAAGTATGAGTATGAGTATGAGTATGAGTGTGAGTATGAGTATGAGTATGAGTATGAGTATGAGTATGAGTATGAGTATGAGTATGAGTATGAGTATGAGAATGAGTATGAGTATGAGAATGAGTATGAGTATGAGTATGAGCATGAGCATGAGCATGAGTATGAGTATGTGCATGAGTATGAGTATGTGTATGAGTATGAGTATGAGTTTGAGTATGAGTATGAGTATGAGTATGAGTATAAGTATGAGAATGAGTATGAGTGTGAGTATGAGAATGAGTATGAGTATGTGTATGAGTATGAGTATGAGCATGAGCATGAGCATGAGTATGAGTATGAGTATGAGTATGAGTATGAGTATGAGTATGAGTATGAGTATGAGTATGAGTATGAGTATAAGTATTAGTATGAGTACGAGTACGAGTACGAGTATGCGTATGAGTTTGAGTTTGAGTATGAGTATGATTATGAGTATGAGTATGAGTATGAGTATGAGTATGAGTATGAGTATGAGTATGAGTATAAGTATGAGTATGAGTATGAGTATGAGTATGAGTTTAAGTATGAGTATGAGTATGGGTATGAGTATGAGTATGAGTATGAGTATGAGTATGAGTATGAGTATGAGTATGAGTATAAGAATTAGTATGAGTATGAGTATGAGCATGAGCATGAGCATGAGTATGAGTATGAGTATGAGTGTGAGTATGAGTATGAGTATGAGTATGAGTATGAGTATGAGTATGAGTATGAGTATGAGTATGAGTTTAAGTATGAGTATGAGTATGAGAATGCGTATGAGTATGAGTATGAGTATGAGTATAAGTATGAGTATGAGTTTAAGTATGAGTATGAGTACGAGTATGCGTATGAGTATGAGTATGAGTATGAGTATAAGTATGAGTATGAGTATGAGTATGAGTGTGAGTATGAGTATGAGTATGAGTATGAGTATGAGTATGAGTATGAGTATGAGTATGAGAATGAGTATGAGTATGAGAATGAGTATGAGTATGAGTATGAGCATGAGCATGAGCATGAGTATGAGTATGTGCATGAGTATGGGTATGTGTATGAGTATGAGTATGAGTTTGAGTATGAGTATGAGTATGAGTATGAGTATGAGTATAAGTATGAAAATGAGTATGAGTGTGAGTATGAGAATGAGTATGAGTATGTGTATGAGTATGAGTATGAGTATGAGTATGAGTATGAGTATGAGTATGAGTATGAGTATGAGTATGAGTATGAGTATGAGTATGAGTATGAGTATGAGTATGAGTATGAGTATGAGTATAAGTATGAGTATGAGTATGAGTATGAGTATGAGTATGAGTATAAGTATTAGTATGAGTACGAGTACGAGTACGAGTACGAGTATGCGTATGAGTTTGAGTTTGAGTATGAGTATGATTATGAGTATGAGTATGAGTATGAGTATGAGTATGAGTATGAGTATAAGTATGAGTATGAGTATGAGTATGAGTTTAAGTATGAGTATGAGTATGAGAATGCGTATGAGTATGAGTATGAGTATGGGTATGAGTATGAGTATGAGTATGAGTATGAGTATGAGTATGAGTATAAGAATTAGTATGAGTATGAGTATGAGCATGAGCATGAGCATGAGTATGAGTATGAGTATGAGTGTCAGTATGAGTATGAGTATGAGTATGAGTATGAGTATGAGTTTAAGTATGAGTATGAGTATGAGAATGCGTATGAGTATGAGTATGAGTATGAGTATAAGTATGAGTATGAGTTTAAGTATGAGTATGAGTACGAGTATGCGTATGAGTATGAGTATGAGTATGAGTATAAGTATGAGTATGAGTATGAGTATGAGTATGAGTATGAGTATGAGTATGAGTATGAGTATGAGTATGAGTATGAGTATGAGTATGAGTATTAGTATGAGTATGAGTATGAGTATGAGTATGAGTATGAGTATGAGTATGAGTATGAGTATAAGTATGAGCATGAGCATGAGTATGAGTATGAGTATGAGTATGAGTATGAGTATGAGTATGAGTATAAGTATGAGTATGAGTATGAGTATGAGTGTGAGTATGAGTATGAGTATGAGTATGAGTATGAGTATGAGTATGTGTATGAGTATGAGTATGAGTATGAGAATGAGTTTGAGTATGAGAATGAGTATGAGTATGAGTATGAGCATGAGCATGAGCATGAGTATGAGTATGTGCATGAGTATGAGTATGTGTATGAGTATGAGTATGAGTTTGAGTTTGAGTATGAGTATGAGTATGAGTATGAGTATGAGTATGAGTATGAGTATGAGTATGAGTATGAGTATGAGTATGAGAATGAGTATGAGTACGAGAATGAGTATGAGTATGAGTATGAGTATGAGCATGAGCATGAGCATGAGTATGAGTATGAGTATGAGTATGAGTATGAGTATGAGTATAAGTATGAGCATGAGCATGAGTATGAGTATGAGTATGAGTATGAGTATGAGTATGAGTATGAGTATAAGTATGAGTATGAGTATGAGTATGAGTGTGAGTATGAGTATGAGTATGAGTATGAGTATGAGTATGAGTATGTGTATGAGTATGAGTATGAGTATGAGAATGAGTTTGAGTATGAGAATGAGTATGAGTATGAGTATGAGCATGAGCATGAGCATGAGTATGAGTATGTGCATGAGTATGAGTATGTGTATGAGTATGAGTATGAGTTTGAGTTTGAGTATGAGTATGAGTATGAGTATGAGTATAAGTATGAGAATGAGTATGAGTGTGAGTATGAGAATGAGTATGAGTATGTGTATGAGTATGAGTATGAGTATGAGTATGAGTATGAGTATGAGTATGAGTATGAGTATGAGTATGAGTATGAGTATGAGTATGAGTATAAGTATGAGTATGAGTATGAGTATGAGTATGAGTATAAGTATGAGTATGAGTATGAGTATGAGTGTGAGTATGAGTATGAGTATGAGTATGAGTATGAGTGTGAGTATGAGTATGAGTATGAGTATGAGTATGAGTATGAGTATGAGTATGAGTATGAGTATGAGTACGAGTATGCGTATGAATATGAGTATGAGTATGAGTATGGGTATGAGTATGAGTATGAGTATGAGTATGAGTATGAGTATGAGTATGAGTATGAGTATGAGTATGAGAATGAGTATGAGTATGAGTATGAGCATGAGCATGAGCATGAGTATGAGTATGAGTATGAGTATGAGTATGAGTATGAGTGTGAGTATGAGTATGAGTATGAGTATGAGTATGAGTATGAGTATGTGTATGAGTATGAGTATGAGTATGAGAATGAGTTTGAGTATGAGAATGAGTATGAGTATGAGTATGAGCATGAGCATGAGCATGAGTATGAGTATGTGCATGAGTATGAGTATGTGTATGAGTATGAGTATGAGTTTGAGTTTGAGTATGAGTATGAGTATGAGTATGAGTATAAGTATGAGAATGAGTATGAGTGTGAGTATGAGAATGAGTATGAGTATGTGTATGAGTATGAGTATGAGTATGAGTATGAGTATGAGTATGAGTATGAGTATGAGTATGAGTATGAGTATGAGTATGAGTATGAGTATAAGTATGAGTATGAGTATGAGTATGAGTATGAGTATAAGTATGAGTATGAGTATGAGTATGAGTGTGAGTATGAGTATGAGTATGAGTATGAGTATGAGTGTGAGTATGAGTATGAGTATGAGTATGAGTATGAGTATGAGTATGAGTATGAGTATGAGTATGAGTACGAGTATGCGTATGAATATGAGTATGAGTATGAGTATGGGTATGAGTATGAGTATGAGTATGAGTATGAGTATGAGTATGAGTATGAGTATGAGTATGAGTATGAGAATGAGTATGAGTATGAGTATGAGCATGAGCATGAGCATGAGTATGAGTATGAGTATGAGTATGAGTATGAGTATGAGTATGAGTATGAGTATGAGTATGAGTATGAGTATAAGTATTAGTATGAGTACGAGTACGAGTACGAGTATGCGTATGAGTTTGAGTTTGAGTATGAGTATGATTATGAGTATGAGTATGAGTATGAGTATGAGTATGAGTATGAGTATGAGTATGAGTATGAGTATAAGTATGAGCATGAGCATGAGTATAAGTATGAGAATGAGTATGAGTGTGAGTATGAGAATGAGTATGAGTATGTGTATGAGTATGAGTATGAGTATGAGTATGAGTATGAGTATGAGTATGAGTATGAGTATGAGTATGAGTATGAGTATGAGTATGAGTATAAGTATGAGTATGAGTATGAGTATGAGTATGAGTATAAGTATGAGTATGAGTATGAGTATGAGTGTGAGTATGAGTATGAGTATGAGTATGAGTATGAGTGTGAGTATGAGTATGAGTATGAGTATGAGTATGAGTATGAGTATGAGTATGAGTATGAGTATGAGTATGAGTACGAGTATGCGTATGAATATGAGTATGAGTATGAGTATGGGTATGAGTATGAGTATGAGTATGAGTATGAGTATGAGTATGAGTATGAGTATGAGTATGAGAATGAGTATGAGTATGAGTATGAGCATGAGCATGAGCATGAGCATGAGTATGAGTATGAGTATGAGTATGAGTATGAGTATGAGTATGAGTATGAGTATGAGTATGAGTATGAGTATGAGTATAAGTATTAGTATGAGTACGAGTACGAGTACGAGTATGCGTATGAGTTTGAGTTTGAGTATGAGTATGATTATGAGTATGAGTATGAGTATGAGTATGAGTATGAGTATGAGTATGAGTATAAGTATGAGTATGAGTATGAGTATGAGTATGAGTTTAAGTATGAGTATGAGTATGAGTATGAGTATGAGTATGAGTATGAGTATGAGTATGAGTATGAGTATGAGTATGAGTTTAAGTATGAGTATGAGTATGAGTATGAGTATGAGTATGAGTATGAGTATGTGCATGAGTATGAGTATGTGTATGAGTATGAGTATGAGTATGAGTATGAGTATGAGTATGAGGATGAGTATGAGTATGAGTATGAGTATGTGTATGAGTATGAGTATGAGTATGAGTATGAGTATGAGTATGAGTATGAGTATGAGTATGAGTATGATATAGAGTATGAGTATGTGTATGAGTATGAGTATGAGTATGAGTATGAGTATAAGTATGAGTATGAGTATGAGTATGAGTGTGAGTATGAGTATGAGTATGAGTATGAGTATGAGTATGAGTATGAGTATGAGTATGAGTATGAGTATGAGAATGAGTATGAGTATGAGAATGAGTATGAGTATGAGTATGAGCATGAGCATGAGCATGAGTATGAGTATGTGCATGAGTATGAGTATGTGTATGAGTATGAGTATGAGTTTGAGTATGAGTATGAGTATGAGTATGAGTATAAGTATGAGAATGAGTATGAGTGTGAGTATGAGAATGAGTATGAGTATGTGTATGAGTATGAGTATGAGCATGAGCATGAGCATGAGTATGAGTATGAGTATGAGTATGAGTATGAGTATGAGTATGAGTATGAGTATGAGTATGAGTATGAGTATAAGTATTAGTATGAGTACGAGTACGAGTACGAGTATGCGTATGAGTTTGAGTTTGAGTATGAGTATGATTATGAGTATGAGTATGAGTATGAGTATGAGTATGAGTATGAGTATGAGTATGAGTATAAGTATGAGTATGAGTATGAGTATGAGTATGAGTTTAAGTATGAGTATGAGTATGGGTATGAGTATGAGTATGAGTATGAGTATGAGTATGAGTATGAGTATGAGTATGAGTATAAGAATTAGTATGAGTATGAGTATGAGCATGAGCATGAGCATGAGTATGAGTATGAGTATGAGTGTGAGTATGAGTATGAGTATGAGTATGAGTATGAGTATGAGTATGAGTATGAGTATGAGTATGAGTTTAAGTATGAGTATGAGTATGAGAATGCGTATGAGTATGAGTATGAGTATGAGTATAAGTATGAGTATGAGTTTAAGTATGAGTATGAGTACGAGTATGCGTATGAGTATGAGTATGAGTATGAGTATAAGTATGAGTATGAGTATGAGTATGAGTGTGAGTATGAGTATGATTATGAGTATGAGTATGAGTATGAGTATGAGTATGAGTATGAGAATGAGTATGAGTATGAGAATGAGTATGAGTATGAGTATGAGCATGAGCATGAGCATGAGCATGAGTATGAGTATGTGCATGAGTATGGGTATGTGTATGAGTATGAGTATGAGTTTGAGTATGAGTATGAGTATGAGTATGAGTATGAGTATAAGTATGAAAATGAGTATGAGTGTGAGTATGAGAATGAGTATGAGTATGTGTATGAGTATGAGTATGAGTATGAGTATGAGTATGAGTATGAGTATGAGTATGAGTATGAGTATGAGTATGAGTATGAGTATGAGTATGAGTATGAGTATGAGTATGAGTATAAGTATGAGTATGAGTATGAGTATGAGTATGAGTATGAGTATAAGTATTAGTATGAGTACGAGTACGAGTACGAGTACGAGTATGCGTATGAGTTTGAGTTTGAGTATGAGTATGATTATGAGTATGAGTATGAGTATGAGTATGAGTATGAGTATGAGTATAAGTATGAGTATGAGTATGAGTATGAGTTTAAGTATGAGTATGAGTATGAGAATGCGTATGAGTATGAGTATGAGTATGGGTATGAGTATGAGTATGAGTATGAGTATGAGTATGAGTATGAGTATAAGAATTAGTATGAGTATGAGTATGAGCATGAGCATGAGCATGAGTATGAGTATGAGTATGAGTGTCAGTATGAGTATGAGTATGAGTATGAGTATGAGTATGAGTTTAAGTATGAGTATGAGTATGAGAATGCGTATGAGTATGAGTATGAGTATGAGTATAAGTATGAGTATGAGTTTAAGTATGAGTATGAGTACGAGTATGCGTATGAGTATGAGTATGAGTATGAGTATAAGTATGAGTATGAGTATGAGTATGAGTATGAGTATGAGTATGAGTATGAGTATGAGTATGAGTATGAGTATGAGTATGAGTATGAGTATGAGTATGAGTATAAGAATTAGTATGAGTATGAGTATGAGCATGAGCATGAGCATGAGTATAAGTATGAGTATGAGTTTAAGTATGAGTATGAGTACGAGTATGCGTATGAGTATGAGTATGAGTATGAGTATAAGTATGAGTATGAGTATGAGTATGAGTATGAGTATGAGTTTAAGTATGAGTATGAGTATGAGAATGCGTATGAGTATGAGTATGAGTATGAGTATGAGTATAAGTATGAGTATGAGTTTAAGTATGAGTATGAGTACGAGTATGCGTATGAGTATGAGTATGAGTATGAGTATAAGTATGAGTATGAGTATGAGTATGAGTGTGAGTATGAGTATGAGTATGAGTATGAGTATGAGTGTGAGTATGAGTATGAGTATGAGTATGAGTATGAGTATGAGTATGAGTATGAGTATGAGTATGAGTACGAGTATGCGTATGAATATGAGTATGAGTATGAGTATGGGTATGAGTATGAGTATGAGTATGAGTATGAGTATGAGTATGAGTATGAGTATGAGTATGAGTATGAGTATGAGTATGAGAATGAGTATGAGTATGAGTATGAGCATGAGCATGAGCATGAGTATGAGTATGAGTATGAGTATGAGTATGAGTATGAGTATGAGTATGAGTATGAGTATGAGTATGAGTATGAGTATAAGTATTAGTATGAGTACGAGTACGAGTACGAGTATGCGTATGAGTTTGAGTTTGAGTATGAGTATGATTATGAGTATGAGTATGAGTATGAGTATGAGTATGAGTATGAGTATAAGTATGAGTATGAGTATGAGTATGAGTATGAGTTTAAGTATGAGTATGAGTATGAGAATGCGTATGAGTATGAGTATGAGTATGGGTATGAGTATGAGTATGAGTATGAGTATGAGTATGAGTATGAGTATGAGTATGAGTATGAGTATAAGAATTAGTATGAGTATGAGTATGAGCATGAGCATGAGCATGAGTATGAGTATGAGTATGAGTGTGAGTATGAGTATGAGTATGAGTATGAGTATGAGTATGAGTATGAGTATGAGTATGAGTATGAGTTTAAGTATGAGTATGAGTATGAGAATGCGTATGAGTATGAGTATGAGTATGAGTATAAGTATGAGTATGAGTTTAAGTATGAGTATGAGTACGAGTATGCGTATGAGTATGAGTATGAGTATGAGTATAAGTATGAGTATGAGTATGAGTATGAGTATGAGTGTGAGTATGAGTATGAGTATGAGTATGAGTATGAGTATGAGTATGAGTATGAGTATGAGGATGAGTATGAGTATGAGTATGAGTATGTGTATGTGTATGAGTATGAGTATGAGTATGAGTATGAGTATGAGTATGAGTATGAGTATGAGTATGATATAGAGTATGAGTATGTGTATGAGTATGAGTATGAGTATGAGTATAAGAATTAGTATGAGTATGAGTATGAGCATGAGCATGAGCATGAGTATGAGTATGAGTATGAGTGTGAGTATGAGTATGAGTATGAGTATGAGTACGAGTATGCGTATGAATATGAGTATGAGTATGAGTATGGGTATGAGTATGAGTATGAGTATGAGTATGAGTATGAGTATGAGTATGAGTATGAGTATGAGTATGAGTATGAGTATGAGTATGAGTATGAGTATGAGAATGAGTATGAGTATGAGTATGAGCATGAGCATGAGCATGAGTATGAGTATGAGTATGAGTATGAGTATGAGTATGAGTATGAGTATGAGTATGAGTATGAGTATGAGTATGAGTATAAGTATTAGTATGAGTACGAGTACGAGTACGAGTATGCGTATGAGTTTGAGTTTGAGTATGAGTATGATTATGAGTATGAGTATGAGTATGAGTATGAGTATGAGTATGAGTATGAGTATGAGTATAAGTATGAGTATGAGTATGAGTATGAGTATGAGTTTAAGTATGAGTATGAGTATGAGAATGCGTATGAGTATGAGTATGAGTATGGGTATGAGTATGAGTATGAGTATGAGTATGAGTATGAGTATGAGTATGAGTATAAGAATTAGTATGAGTATGAGTATGAGCATGAGCATGAGCATGAGTATGAGTATGAGTATGAGTGTGAGTATGAGTATGAGTATGAGTATGAGTATGAGTATGAGTATGAGTATGAGTATGAGTATGAGTTTAAGTATGAGTATGAGTATGAGAATGCGTATGAGTATGAGTATGAGTATGAGTATAAGTATGAGTATGAGTTTAAGTATGAGTATGAGTACGAGTATGCGTATGAGTATGAGTATGAGTATGAGTATAAGTATGAGTATGAGTATGAGTATGAGTGTGAGTATGAGTATGAGTATGAGTATGAGTATGAGTATGAGTATGAGTATGAGAATGAGTATGAGTATGAGAATGAGTATGAGTATGAGTATGAGCATGAGCATGAGCATGAGTATGAGTATGTGCATGAGTATGGGTATGTGTATGAGTATGAGTATGAGTTTGAGTATGAGTATGAGTATGAGTATGAGTATGAGTATAAGTATGAAAATGAGTATGAGTGTGAGTATGAGAATGAGTATGAGTATGTGTATGAGTATGAGTATGAGTATGAGTATGAGTATGAGTATGAGTATGAGTATGAGTATGAGTATGAGTATGAGTATAAGTATGAGTATGAGTATGAGTATGAGTATGAGTATAAGTATTAGTATGAGTATGAGTACGAGTATTAGTATGAGTATGAGTATGAGTATGAGTATGAGTATGAGTTTAAGTATGAGTATGAGTATGAGTATGAGTATGAGTATGAGTATGAGTATGAGTATGAGTATGAGTATGAGTATGAGTATGAGTATGAGTATGAGTATGAGTATGAGTATGAGTATGAGTATGAGTATGAGTATGAGTATGAGTATGAGTATGAGTATGAGTATGAGTATGAGTATGAGTATGAGTATGAGTATGAGTATGAGTATGAGTATGAGTATGAGTATGAGTATGAGTATGAGTATGAGAATGAGTATGAGTACGAGAATGAGTATGAGTATGAGTATGAGCATGAGCATGAGCATGAGTATGAGTATGAGTATGAGTATGAGTATGAGTATGAGTATAAGTATGAGCATGAGCATGAGTATGAGTATGAGTATGAGTATGAGTATGAGTATGAGTATGAGTATGAGTATGAGTATAAGTATGAGTATGAGTATGAGTATGAGTGTGAGTATGAGTATGAGTATGAGTATGAGTATGAGTATGAGTATGAGTATGAGTATGAGAATGAGTATGAGTATGAGAATGAGTATGAGTATGAGTATGAGCATGAGCATGAGCATGAGTATGAGTATGTGCATGAGTATGAGTATGTGCATGAGTATGAGTATGTGTATGAGTATGAGTATGAGTTTGAGTTTGAGTATGAGTATGAGTATGAGTATGAGTATAAGTATGAGAATGAGTATGAGTGTGAGTATGAGAATGAGTATGAGTATGTGTATGAGTATGAGTATGAGTATGAGTATGAGTATGAGTATGAGTATGAGTATAAGTATGAGTATGAGTATGAGTATGAGTATGAGTGTGAGTATGAGTATGAGTATGAGTATGAGTATGAGTATGAGTATGAGTATGAGGATGAGTATGAGTATGAGTATGAGTATGTGTATGAGTATGAGTATGAGTATGAGTATGAGTATGAGTATGAGTATGAGTATGAGTATGATATAGAGTATGAGTATGTGTATGAGTATGAGTATGAGTATGAGTATAAGAATTAGTATGAGTATGAGTATGAGCATGAGCATGAGCATGAGTATGAGTATGAGTATGAGTGTGAGTATGAGTATGAGTATGAGTATGAGTACGAGTATGCGTATGAATATGAGTATGAGTATGAGTATGGGTATGAGTATGAGTATGAGTATGAGTATGAGTATGAGTATGAGTATGAGTATGAGTATGAGTATGAGTATGAGTATGAGTATGAGTATGAGTATGAGAATGAGTATGAGTATGAGTATGAGCATGAGCATGAGCATGAGTATGAGTATGAGTATGAGTATGAGTATGAGTATGAGTATGAGTATGAGTATGAGTATGAGTATGAGTATAAGTATTAGTATGAGTACGAGTACGAGTACGAGTATGCGTATGAGTTTGAGTTTGAGTATGAGTATGATTATGAGTATGAGTATGAGTATGAGTATGAGTATGAGTATGAGTATGAGTATGAGTATAAGTATGAGTATGAGTATGAGTATGAGTATGAGTTTAAGTATGAGTATGAGTATGAGAATGCGTATGAGTATGAGTATGAGTATGGGTATGAGTATGAGTATGAGTATGAGTATGAGTATGAGTATGAGTATGAGTATGAGTATAAGAATTAGTATGAGTATGAGTATGAGCATGAGCATGAGCATGAGTATGAGTATGAGTATGAGTGTGAGTATGAGTATGAGTATGAGTATGAGTATGAGTATGAGTATGAGTATGAGTATGAGTATGAGTTTAAGTATGAGTATGAGTATGAGAATGCGTATGAGTATGAGTATGAGTATGAGTATAAGTATGAGTATGAGTTTAAGTATGAGTATGAGTACGAGTATGCGTATGAGTATGAGTATGAGTATGAGTATAAGTATGAGTATGAGTATGAGTATGAGTGTGAGTATGAGTATGAGTATGAGTATGAGTATGAGTATGAGTATGAGTATGAGTATGAGAATGAGTATGAGTATGAGAATGAGTATGAGTATGAGTATGAGCATGAGCATGAGCATGAGTATGAGTATGTGCATGAGTATGGGTATGTGTATGAGTATGAGTATGAGTTTGAGTATGAGTATGAGTATGAGTATGAGTATGAGTATAAGTATGAAAATGAGTATGAGTGTGAGTATGAGAATGAGTATGAGTATGTGTATGAGTATGAGTATGAGTATGAGTATGAGTATGAGTATGAGTATGAGTATGAGTATGAGTATGAGTATGAGTATAAGTATGAGTATGAGTATGAGTATGAGTATGAGTATAAGTATTAGTATGAGTATGAGTATGAGTACGAGTATTAGTATGAGTATGAGTATGAGTATGAGTATGAGTATGAGTTTAAGTATGAGTATGAGTATGAGTATGAGTATGAGTATGAGTATGAGTATGAGTATGAGTATGAGTATGAGTATGAGTATGAGTATGAGTATGAGTATGAGTATGAGTATGAGTATGAGTATGAGTATGAGTATGAGTATGAGTATGAGTATGAGTATGAGTATGAGTATGAGTATGAGTATGAGTATGAGTATGAGTATGAGTATGAGTATGAGTATGAGTATGAGTATGAGTATGAGTATGAGTATGAGAATGAGTATGAGTACGAGAATGAGTATGAGTATGAGTATGAGCATGAGCATGAGCATGAGTATGAGTATGAGTATGAGTATGAGTATGAGTATGAGTATAAGTATGAGCATGAGCATGAGTATGAGTATGAGTATGAGTATGAGTATGAGTATGAGTATGAGTATGAGTATGAGTATAAGTATGAGTATGAGTATGAGTATGAGTGTGAGTATGAGTATGAGTATGAGTATGAGTATGAGTATGAGTATGAGTATGAGTATGAGTATGAGAATGAGTATGAGTATGAGAATGAGTATGAGTATGAGTATGAGCATGAGCATGAGCATGAGTATGAGTATGTGCATGAGTATGAGTATGTGCATGAGTATGAGTATGTGTATGAGTATGAGTATGAGTTTGAGTTTGAGTATGAGTATGAGTATGAGTATGAGTATAAGTATGAGAATGAGTATGAGTGTGAGTATGAGAATGAGTATGAGTATGTGTATGAGTATGAGTATGAGTATGAGTATGAGTATGAGTATGAGTATGAGTATGAGTATGAGTATGAGTATGAGTATGAGTATGAGTATGAGTATAAGTATGAGTATGAGTATGAGTATGAGTATGAGTATGAGTATAAGTATGAGTATGAGTATGAGTATGAGTGTGAGTATGAGTATGAGTATGAGTATGAGTATGAGTGTGAGTATGAGTATGAGTATGAGTATGAGTATGAGTATGAGTATGAGTATGAGTATGAGTATGAGTATGAGTACGAGTATGCGTATGAATATGAGTATGAGTATGAGTATGGGTATGAGTATGAGTATGAGTATGAGTATGAGTATGAGTATGAGTATGAGTATGAGTATGAGTATGAGTATGAGTATGAGAATGAGTATGAGTATGAGTATGAGCATGAGCATGAGCATGAGTATGAGTATGAGTATGAGTATGAGTATGAGTATGAGTATGAGTATGAGTATGAGTATGAGTATGAGTATGAGAATGCGTATGAGTATGAGAATGAGTATAAGTATGAGTATGAGTTTAAGTATGAGTATGAGTACGAGTATGCGTATGAGTATGAGTATGAGTATGAGTATAAGTATGAGTATGAGTATGAGTATGAGTGTGAGTATGAGTATGAGTATGAGTATGAGTACGAGTATGCGTATGAATATGAGTATGAGTATGAGTATGGGTATGAGTATGAGTATGAGTATGAGTATGAGTATGAGTATGAGTATGAGTATGAGTATGAGTATGAGTATGAGAATGAGTATGAGTATGAGTATGAGCATGAGCATGAGCATGAGTATGAGTATGAGTATGAGTATGAGTATGAGTATGAGTATGAGTATGAGTATGAGTATGAGTATGAGTATAAGTATTAGTATGAGTACGAGTACGAGTACGAGTATGCGTATGAGTTTGAGTTTGAGTATGAGTATGATTATGAGTATGAGTATGAGTATGAGTATGAGTATGAGTATGAGTATGAGTATAAGTATGAGTATGAGTATGAGTATGAGTATGAGTTTAAGTATGAGTATGAGTATGAGAATGCGTATGAGTATGAGTATGAGTATGGGTATGAGTATGAGTATGAGTATGAGTATGAGTATGAGTATGAGTATGAGTATGAGTATGAGTATGAGTATAAGAATTAGTATGAGTATGAGTATGAGCATGAGCATGAGCATGAGTATGAGTATGAGTATGAGTGTGAGTATGAGTATGAGTATGAGTATGAGTATGAGTATGAGTATGAGTATGAGTATGAGTATGAGTATGAGTATGAGTTTAAGTATGAGTATGAGTATGAGAATGCGTATGAGTATGAGTATGAGTATGAGTATAAGTATGAGTTTAAGTATGAGTTTGAGTATGAGTATGAGTATGAGTATGAGTATGAGTATGAGTATGAGTATTAGTATGAGTATGAGTATGAGTATGAGTATGAGTATGAGTATGAGTATGAGTATGAGTATAAGTATGAGAATGAGTATGAGTGTGAGTATGAGAATGAGTATGAGTATGTGTATGAGTATGAGTATGAGTATGAGTATGAGTATGAGTATGAGTATGAGTATAAGTATGAGTATGAGTATGAGTATGAGTATGAGTGTGAGTATGAGTATGAGTATGAGTATGAGTATGAGTATGAGTATGAGTATGAGGATGAGTATGAGTATGAGTATGAGTATGTGTATGAGTATGAGTATGAGTATGAGTATGAGTATGAGTATGAGTATGAGTATGAGTATGATATAGAGTATGAGTATGTGTATGAGTATGAGTATGAGTATGAGTATAAGAATTAGTATGAGTATGAGTATGAGCATGAGCATGAGCATGAGTATGAGTATGAGTATGAGTGTGAGTATGAGTATGAGTATGAGTATGAGTACGAGTATGCGTATGAATATGAGTATGAGTATGAGTATGGGTATGAGTATGAGTATGAGTATGAGTATGAGTATGAGTATGAGTATGAGTATGAGTATGAGTATGAGTATGAGTATGAGTATGAGTATGAGTATGAGAATGAGTATGAGTATGAGTATGAGCATGAGCATGAGCATGAGTATGAGTATGAGTATGAGTATGAGTATGAGTATGAGTATGAGTATGAGTATGAGTATGAGTATGAGTATAAGTATTAGTATGAGTACGAGTACGAGTACGAGTATGCGTATGAGTTTGAGTTTGAGTATGAGTATGATTATGAGTATGAGTATGAGTATGAGTATGAGTATGAGTATGAGTATGAGTATGAGTATAAGTATGAGTATGAGTATGAGTATGAGTATGAGTTTAAGTATGAGTATGAGTATGAGAATGCGTATGAGTATGAGTATGAGTATGGGTATGAGTATGAGTATGAGTATGAGTATGAGTATGAGTATGAGTATGAGTATGAGTATAAGAATTAGTATGAGTATGAGTATGAGCATGAGCATGAGCATGAGTATGAGTATGAGTATGAGTGTGAGTATGAGTATGAGTATGAGTATGAGTATGAGTATGAGTATGAGTATGAGTATGAGTATGAGTTTAAGTATGAGTATGAGTATGAGAATGCGTATGAGTATGAGTATGAGTATGAGTATAAGTATGAGTATGAGTTTAAGTATGAGTATGAGTACGAGTATGCGTATGAGTATGAGTATGAGTATGAGTATAAGTATGAGTATGAGTATGAGTATGAGTGTGAGTATGAGTATGAGTATGAGTATGAGTATGAGTATGAGTATGAGTATGAGTATGAGAATGAGTATGAGTATGAGAATGAGTATGAGTATGAGTATGAGCATGAGCATGAGCATGAGTATGAGTATGTGCATGAGTATGGGTATGTGTATGAGTATGAGTATGAGTTTGAGTATGAGTATGAGTATGAGTATGAGTATGAGTATAAGTATGAAAATGAGTATGAGTGTGAGTATGAGAATGAGTATGAGTATGTGTATGAGTATGAGTATGAGTATGAGTATGAGTATGAGTATGAGTATGAGTATGAGTATGAGTATGAGTATGAGTATAAGTATGAGTATGAGTATGAGTATGAGTATGAGTATAAGTATTAGTATGAGTATGAGTATGAGTACGAGTATTAGTATGAGTATGAGTATGAGTATGAGTATGAGTATGAGTTTAAGTATGAGTATGAGTATGAGTATGAGTATGAGTATGAGTATGAGTATGAGTATGAGTATGAGTATGAGTATGAGTATGAGTATGAGTATGAGTATGAGTATGAGTATGAGTATGAGTATGAGTATGAGTATGAGTATGAGTATGAGTATGAGTATGAGTATGAGTATGAGTATGAGTATGAGTATGAGTATGAGTATGAGTATGAGTATGAGTATGAGTATGAGTATGAGTATGAGTATGAGTATGAGAATGAGTATGAGTACGAGAATGAGTATGAGTATGAGTATGAGCATGAGCATGAGCATGAGTATGAGTATGAGTATGAGTATGAGTATGAGTATGAGTATAAGTATGAGCATGAGCATGAGTATGAGTATGAGTATGAGTATGAGTATGAGTATGAGTATGAGTATGAGTATGAGTATAAGTATGAGTATGAGTATGAGTATGAGTGTGAGTATGAGTATGAGTATGAGTATGAGTATGAGTATGAGTATGAGTATGAGTATGAGTATGAGAATGAGTATGAGTATGAGAATGAGTATGAGTATGAGTATGAGCATGAGCATGAGCATGAGTATGAGTATGTGCATGAGTATGAGTATGTGCATGAGTATGAGTATGTGTATGAGTATGAGTATGAGTTTGAGTTTGAGTATGAGTATGAGTATGAGTATGAGTATAAGTATGAGAATGAGTATGAGTGTGAGTATGAGAATGAGTATGAGTATGTGTATGAGTATGAGTATGAGTATGAGTATGAGTATGAGTATGAGTATGAGTATGAGTATGAGTATGAGTATGAGTATGAGTATGAGTATGAGTATAAGTATGAGTATGAGTATGAGTATGAGTATGAGTATGAGTATAAGTATGAGTATGAGTATGAGTATGAGTGTGAGTATGAGTATGAGTATGAGTATGAGTATGAGTGTGAGTATGAGTATGAGTATGAGTATGAGTATGAGTATGAGTATGAGTATGAGTATGAGTATGAGTATGAGTACGAGTATGCGTATGAATATGAGTATGAGTATGAGTATGGGTATGAGTATGAGTATGAGTATGAGTATGAGTATGAGTATGAGTATGAGTATGAGTATGAGTATGAGTATGAGTATGAGAATGAGTATGAGTATGAGTATGAGCATGAGCATGAGCATGAGTATGAGTATGAGTATGAGTATGAGTATGAGTATGAGTATGAGTATGAGTATGAGTATGAGTATGAGTATGAGAATGCGTATGAGTATGAGAATGAGTATAAGTATGAGTATGAGTTTAAGTATGAGTATGAGTACGAGTATGCGTATGAGTATGAGTATGAGTATGAGTATAAGTATGAGTATGAGTATGAGTATGAGTGTGAGTATGAGTATGAGTATGAGTATGAGTACGAGTATGCGTATGAATATGAGTATGAGTATGAGTATGGGTATGAGTATGAGTATGAGTATGAGTATGAGTATGAGTATGAGTATGAGTATGAGTATGAGTATGAGTATGAGAATGAGTATGAGTATGAGTATGAGCATGAGCATGAGCATGAGTATGAGTATGAGTATGAGTATGAGTATGAGTATGAGTATGAGTATGAGTATGAGTATGAGTATGAGTATAAGTATTAGTATGAGTACGAGTACGAGTACGAGTATGCGTATGAGTTTGAGTTTGAGTATGAGTATGATTATGAGTATGAGTATGAGTATGAGTATGAGTATGAGTATGAGTATGAGTATAAGTATGAGTATGAGTATGAGTATGAGTATGAGTTTAAGTATGAGTATGAGTATGAGAATGCGTATGAGTATGAGTATGAGTATGGGTATGAGTATGAGTATGAGTATGAGTATGAGTATGAGTATGAGTATGAGTATGAGTATGAGTATGAGTATAAGAATTAGTATGAGTATGAGTATGAGCATGAGCATGAGCATGAGTATGAGTATGAGTATGAGTGTGAGTATGAGTATGAGTATGAGTATGAGTATGAGTATGAGTATGAGTATGAGTATGAGTATGAGTATGAGTATGAGTTTAAGTATGAGTATGAGTATGAGAATGCGTATGAGTATGAGTATGAGTATGAGTATAAGTATGAGTTTAAGTATGAGTTTGAGTATGAGTATGAGTATGAGTATGAGTATGAGTATGAGTATGAGTATTAGTATGAGTATGAGTATGAGTATGAGTATGAGTATGAGTATGAGTATGAGTATGAGTATAAGTATGAGCATGAGCATGAGTATGAGTATGAGTATGAGTATGAGTATGAGTATGAGTATGAGTATAAGTATGAGTATGAGTATGAGTATGAGTGTGAGTATGAGTATGAGTATGAGTATGAGTATGAGTATGAGTATGTGTATGAGTATGAGTATGAGTATGAGAATGAGTTTGAGTATGAGAATGAGTATGAGTATGAGTATGAGCATGAGCATGAGCATGAGTATGAGTATGTGCATGAGTATGAGTATGTGTATGAGTATGAGTATGAGTTTGAGTTTGAGTATGAGTATGAGTATGAGTATGAGTATGAGTATGAGTATGAGTATGAGTATGAGTATGAGTATGAGTATGAGAATGAGTATGAGTACGAGAATGAGTATGAGTATGAGTATGAGTATGAGCATGAGCATGAGCATGAGTATGAGTATGAGTATGAGTATGAGTATGAGTATGAGTATAAGTATGAGCATGAGCATGAGTATGAGTATGAGTATGAGTATGAGTATGAGTATGAGTATGAGTATAAGTATGAGTATGAGTATGAGTATGAGTGTGAGTATGAGTATGAGTATGAGTATGAGTATGAGTATGAGTATGTGTATGAGTATGAGTATGAGTATGAGAATGAGTTTGAGTATGAGAATGAGTATGAGTATGAGTATGAGCATCAGCATGAGCATGAGTATGAGTATGTGCATGAGTATGAGTATGTGTATGAGTATGAGTATGAGTTTGAGTTTGAGTATGAGTATGAGTATGAGTATGAGTATAAGTATGAGTATGAGTATGAGTGTGAGTATGAGTATGAGTATGAGTATGAGTATGAGTGTGAGTATGAGTATGAGTATGAGTATGAGTATGAGTATGAGTATGAGTATGAGTATGAGTATGAGTACGAGTATGCGTATGAATATGAGTATGAGTATGAGTATGGGTATGAGTATGAGTATGAGTATGAGTATGAGTATGAGTATGAGTATGAGTATGAGTATGAGTATGAGAATGAGTATGAGTATGAGTATGAGCATGAGCATGAGCATGAGTATGAGTATGAGTATGAGTATGAGTATGAGTGTGAGTATGAGTATGAGTATGAGTATGAGTATGAGTATGAGTATGTGTATGAGTATGAGTATGAGTATGAGAATGAGTTTGAGTATGAGAATGAGTATGAGTATGAGTATGAGCATGAGCATGAGCATGAGTATGAGTATGTGCATGAGTATGAGTATGTGTATGAGTATGAGTATGAGTTTGAGTTTGAGTATGAGTATGAGTATGAGTATGAGTATAAGTATGAGAATGAGTATGAGTGTGAGTATGAGAATGAGTATGAGTATGTGTATGAGTATGAGTATGAGTATGAGTATGAGTATGAGTATGAGTATGAGTATGAGTATGAGTATGAGTATGAGTATGAGTATGAGTATGAGTATAAGTATGAGTATGAGTATGAGTATGAGTATGAGTATAAGTATGAGTATGAGTATGAGTATGAGTGTGAGTATGAGTATGAGTATGAGTATGAGTATGAGTGTGAGTATGAGTATGAGTATGAGTATGAGTATGAGTATGAGTATGAGTATGAGTATGAGTATGAGTACGAGTATGCGTATGAATATGAGTATGAGTATGAGTATGGGTATGAGTATGAGTATGAGTATGAGTATGAGTATGAGTATGAGTATGAGTATGAGTATGAGTATGAGAATGAGTATGAGTATGAGTATGAGCATGAGCATGAGCATGAGTATGAGTATGAGTATGAGTATGAGTATGAGTATGAGTATGAGTATGAGTATGAGTATGAGTATGAGTATAAGTATTAGTATGAGTACGAGTACGAGTACGAGTATGCGTATGAGTTTGAGTTTGAGTATGAGTATGATTATGAGTATGAGTATGAGTATGAGTATGAGTATGAGTATGAGTATGAGTATGAGTATGAGTATAAGTATGAGCATGAGCATGAGTATAAGTATGAGAATGAGTATGAGTGTGAGTATGAGAATGAGTATGAGTATGTGTATGAGTATGAGTATGAGTATGAGTATGAGTATGAGTATGAGTATGAGTATGAGTATGAGTATGAGTATGAGTATGAGTATGAGTATGAGTATAAGTATGAGTATGAGTATGAGTATGAGTATGAGTATAAGTATGAGTATGAGTATGAGTATGAGTGTGAGTATGAGTATGAGTATGAGTATGAGTATGAGTGTGAGTATGAGTATGAGTATGAGTATGAGTATGAGTATGAGTATGAGTATGAGTATGAGTATGAGTATGAGTACGAGTATGCGTATGAATATGAGTATGAGTATGAGTATGGGTATGAGTATGAGTATGAGTATGAGTATGAGTATGAGTATGAGTATGAGTATGAGTATGAGAATGAGTATGAGTATGAGTATGAGCATGAGCATGAGCATGAGCATGAGTATGAGTATGAGTATGAGTATGAGTATGAGTATGAGTATGAGTATGAGTATGAGTATGAGTATGAGTATAAGTATTAGTATGAGTACGAGTACGAGTACGAGTATGCGTATGAGTTTGAGTTTGAGTATGAGTATGATTATGAGTATGAGTATGAGTATGAGTATGAGTATGAGTATGAGTATGAGTATAAGTATGAGTATGAGTATGAGTATGAGTATGAGTTTAAGTATGAGTATGAGTATGAGTATGAGTATGAGTATGAGTATGAGTATGAGTATGAGTATGAGTATGAGTATGAGTTTAAGTATGAGTATGAGTATGAGTATGAGTATGAGTATGAGTATGTGCATGAGTATGAGTATGTGTATGAGTATGAGTATGAGTATGAGTATGAGTATGAGTATGAGGATGAGTATGAGTATGAGTATGAGTATGTGTATGAGTATGAGTATGAGTATGAGTATGAGTATGAGTATGAGTATGAGTATGAGTATGAGTATGATATAGAGTATGAGTATGTGTATGAGTATGAGTATGAGTATGAGTATGAGTATAAGTATGAGTATGAGTATGAGTATGAGTGTGAGTATGAGTATGAGTATGAGTATGAGTATGAGTATGAGTATGAGTATGAGTATGAGTATGAGTATGAGAATGAGTATGAGTATGAGAATGAGTATGAGTATGAGTATGAGCATGAGCATGAGCATGAGTATGAGTATGTGCATGAGTATGAGTATGTGTATGAGTATGAGTATGAGTTTGAGTATGAGTATGAGTATGAGTATGAGTATAAGTATGAGAATGAGTATGAGTGTGAGTATGAGAATGAGTATGAGTATGTGTATGAGTATGAGTATGAGCATGAGCATGAGCATGAGTATGAGTATGAGTATGAGTATGAGTATGAGTATGAGTATGAGTATGAGTATGAGTATGAGTATGAGTATGAGTATGAGTATGAGTATAAGTATTAGTATGAGTACGAGTACGAGTACGAGTATGCGTATGAGTTTGAGTTTGAGTATGAGTATGATTATGAGTATGAGTATGAGTATGAGTATGAGTATGAGTATGAGTATGAGTATGAGTATAAGTATGAGTATGAGTATGAGTATGAGTATGAGTTTAAGTATGAGTATGAGTATGAGAATGCGTATGAGTATGAGTATGAGTATGGGTATGAGTATGAGTATGAGTATGAGTATGAGTATGAGTATGAGTATGAGTATGAGTATGAGTATGAGTATAAGAATTAGTATGAGTATGAGTATGAGCATGAGCATGAGCATGAGTATGAGTATGAGTATGAGTGTGAGTATGAGTATGAGTATGAGTATGAGTATGAGTATGAGTATGAGTATGAGTATGAGTATGAGTATGAGTATGAGTTTAAGTATGAGTATGAGTATGAGAATGCGTATGAGTATGAGTATGAGTATGAGTATAAGTATGAGTTTAAGTATGAGTATGAGTATGAGTATGAGTATGAGTATGAGTATGAGTATGAGTATGAGTATGAGTATGAGTATGAGTATGAGTATGAGTATGAGTATGAGTATGAGTATGAGTATGAGTATGAGTATGAGTATGAGTATGAGTATGAGTATGAGTATGAGTATGAGTATGAGTATGAGTATGAGTATGAGTATGAGAATGAGTATGAGTACGAGAATGAGTATGAGTATGAGTATGAGTATGAGCATGAGCATGAGCATGAGTATGAGTATGAGTATGAGTATGAGTATGAGTATGAGTATAAGTATGAGCATGAGCATGAGTATGAGTATGAGTATGAGTATGAGTATGAGTATGAGTATGAGTATAAGTATGAGTATGAGTATGAGTATGAGTGTGAGTATGAGTATGAGTATGAGTATGAGTATGAGTATGAGTATGAGTATGTGTATGAGTATGAGTATGAGTATGAGAATGAGTTTGAGTATGAGAATGAGTATGAGTATGAGTATGAGCATGAGCATGAGCATGAGTATGAGTATGTGCATGAGTATGAGTATGTGTATGAGTATGAGTATGAGTTTGAGTTTGAGTATGAGTATGAGTATGAGTATGAGTATAAGTATGAGAATGAGTATGAGTGTGAGTATGAGAATGAGTATGAGTATGTGTATGAGTATGAGTATGAGTATGAGTATGAGTATGAGTATGAGTATGAGTATGAGTATGAGTATGAGTATGAGTATGAGTATAAGTATGAGTATGAGTATGAGTATGAGTATGAGTATAAGTATGAGTATGAGTATGAGTATGAGTGTGAGTATGAGTATGAGTATGAGTATGAGTATGAGTGTGAGTATGAGTATGAGTATGAGTATGAGTATGAGTATGAGTATGAGTATGAGTATGAGTATGAGTACGAGTATGCGTATGAATATGAGTATGAGTATGAGTATGGGTATGAGTATGAGTATGAGTATGAGTATGAGTATGAGTATGAGTATGAGTATGAGTATGAGTATGAGTATGAGAATGAGTATGAGTATGAGTATGAGCATGAGCATGAGCATGAGTATGAGTATGAGTATGAGTATGAGTATGAGTATGAGAATGAGTATGAGTATGAGTATGAGTATGAGTATAAGTATTAGTATGAGTACGAGTACGAGTACGAGTATGCGTATGAGTTTGAGTTTGAGTATGAGTATGATTATGAGTATGAGTATGAGTATGAGTATGAGTATGAGTATGAGTATGAGTATGAGTATGAGTATAAGTATGAGCATGAGCATGAGTATAAGTATGAGAATGAGTATGAGTGTGAGTATGAGAATGAGTATGAGTATGTGTATGAGTATGAGTATGAGTATGAGTATGAGTATGAGTATGAGTATGAGTATGAGTATGAGTATGAGTATGAGTATAAGTATGAGTATGAGTATGAGTATGAGTATGAGTATAAGTATGAGTATGAGTATGAGTATGAGTGTGAGTATGAGTATGAGTATGAGTATGAGTATGAGTGTGAGTATGAGTATGAGTATGAGTATGAGTATGAGTATGAGTATGAGTATGAGTATGAGTATGAGTATGAGTACGAGTATGCGTATGAATATGAGTATGAGTATGAGTATGGGTATGAGTATGAGTATGAGTATGAGTATGAGTATGAGTATGAGTATGAGTATGAGTATAAGTATTAGTATGAGTACGAGTACGAGTACGAGTATGCGTATGAGTTTGAGTTTGAGTATGAGTATGATTATGAGTATGAGTATGAGTATGAGTATGAGTATGAGTATGAGTATGAGTATGAGTATAAGTATGAGTATGAGTATGAGTATGAGTATGAGTTTAAGTATGAGTATGAGTATGGGTATGAGTATGAGTATGAGTATGAGTATGAGTATGAGTATGAGTATGAGTATGAGTATAAGAATTAGTATGAGTATGAGTATGAGCATGAGCATGAGCATGAGTATGAGTATGAGTATGAGTGTGAGTATGAGTATGAGTATGAGTATGAGTATGAGTATGAGTATGAGTATGAGTATGAGTATGAGTTTAAGTATGAGTATGAGTATGAGAATGCGTATGAGTATGAGTATGAGTATGAGTATAAGTATGAGTATGAGTTTAAGTATGAGTATGAGTACGAGTATGCGTATGAGTATGAGTATGAGTATGAGTATAAGTATGAGTATGAGTATGAGTATGAGTGTGAGTATGAGTATGAGTATGAGTATGAGTATGAGTATGAGTATGAGTATGAGTATGAGAATGAGTATGAGTATGAGAATGAGTATGAGTATGAGTATGAGCATGAGCATGAGCATGAGTATGAGTATGTGCATGAGTATGGGTATGTGTATGAGTATGAGTATGAGTTTGAGTATGAGTATGAGTATGAGTATGAGTATGAGTATGAGTTTGAGTTTGAGTATGAGTATGAGTATGAGTATGAGTATAAGTATGAGAATGAGTATGAGTGTGAGTATGAGAATGAGTATGAGTATGTGTATGAGTATGAGTATGAGTATGAGTATGAGTATGAGTATGAGTATGAGTATAAGTATGAGTATGAGTATGAGTATGAGTATGAGTGTGAGTATGAGTATGAGTATGAGTATGAGTATGAGTATGAGTATGAGTATGAGGATGAGTATGAGTATGAGTATGAGTATGTGTATGAGTATGAGTATGAGTATGAGTATGAGTATGAGTATGAGTATGAGTATGAGTATGAGTATGATATAGAGTATGAGTATGTGTATGAGTATGAGTATGAGTATGAGTATAAGAATTAGTATGAGTATGAGTATGAGCATGAGCATGAGCATGAGTATGAGTATGAGTATGAGTGTGAGTATGAGTATGAGTATGAGTACGAGTATGCGTATGAATATGAGTATGAGTATGAGTATGGGTATGAGTATGAGTATGAGTATGAGTATGAGTATGAGTATGAGTATGAGTATGAGTATGAGTATGAGTATGAGTATGAGTATGAGTATGAGTATGAGAATGAGTATGAGTATGAGTATGAGCATGAGCATGAGCATGAGTATGAGTATGAGTATGAGTATGAGTATGAGTATGAGTATGAGTATGAGTATGAGTATGAGTATGAGTATAAGTATTAGTATGAGTACGAGTACGAGTACGAGTATGCGTATGAGTTTGAGTTTGAGTATGAGTATGATTATGAGTATGAGTATGAGTATGAGTATGAGTATGAGTATGAGTATGAGTATGAGTATAAGTATGAGTATGAGTATGAGTATGAGTATGAGTTTAAGTATGAGTATGAGTATGAGAATGCGTATGAGTATGAGTATGAGTATGGGTATGAGTATGAGTATGAGTATGAGTATGAGTATGAGTATGAGTATAAGAATTAGTATGAGTATGAGTATGAGCATGAGCATGAGCATGAGTATGAGTATGAGTATGAGTGTGAGTATGAGTATGAGTATGAGTATGAGTATGAGTATGAGTATGAGTATGAGTATGAGTATGAGTTTAAGTATGAGTATGAGTATGAGAATGCGTATGAGTATGAGTATGAGTATGAGTATAAGTATGAGTATGAGTTTAAGTATGAGTATGAGTACGAGTATGCGTATGAGTATGAGTATGAGTATGAGTATAAGTATGAGTATGAGTATGAGTATGAGTGTGAGTATGAGTATGAGTATGAGTATGAGTATGAGTATGAGTATGAGTATGAGTATGAGAATGAGTATGAGTATGAGAATGAGTATGAGTATGAGTATGAGCATGAGCATGAGCATGAGTATGAGTATGTGCATGAGTATGGGTATGTGTATGAGTATGAGTATGAGTTTGAGTATGAGTATGAGTATGAGTATGAGTATGAGTATAAGTATGAAAATGAGTATGAGTGTGAGTATGAGAATGAGTATGAGTATGTGTATGAGTATGAGTATGAGTATGAGTATGAGTATGAGTATGAGTATGAGTATGAGTATGAGTATGAGTATGAGTATAAGTATGAGTATGAGTATGAGTATGAGTATGAGTATAAGTATTAGTATGAGTATGAGTATGAGTACGAGTATTAGTATGAGTATGAGTATGAGTATGAGTATGAGTATGAGTTTAAGTATGAGTATGAGTATGAGTATGAGTATGAGTATGAGTATGAGTATGAGTATGAGTATGAGTATGAGTATGAGTATGAGTATGAGTATGAGTATGAGTATGAGTATGAGTATGAGTATGAGTATGAGTATGAGTATGAGTATGAGTATGAGTATGAGTATGAGTATGAGTATGAGTATGAGTATGAGTATGAGTATGAGTATGAGTATGAGTATGAGTATGAGTATGAGTATGAGTATGAGTATGAGAATGAGTATGAGTACGAGAATGAGTATGAGTATGAGTATGAGCATGAGCATGAGCATGAGTATGAGTATGAGTATGAGTATGAGTATGAGTATGAGTATAAGTATGAGCATGAGCATGAGTATGAGTATGAGTATGAGTATGAGTATGAGTATGAGTATGAGTATGAGTATGAGTATAAGTATGAGTATGAGTATGAGTATGAGTGTGAGTATGAGTATGAGTATGAGTATGAGTATGAGTATGAGTATGAGTATGAGTATGAGTATGAGAATGAGTATGAGTATGAGAATGAGTATGAGTATGAGTATGAGCATGAGCATGAGCATGAGTATGAGTATGTGCATGAGTATGAGTATGTGCATGAGTATGAGTATGTGTATGAGTATGAGTATGAGTTTGAGTTTGAGTATGAGTATGAGTATGAGTATGAGTATAAGTATGAGAATGAGTATGAGTGTGAGTATGAGAATGAGTATGAGTATGTGTATGAGTATGAGTATGAGTATGAGTATGAGTATGAGTATGAGTATGAGTATGAGTATGAGTATGAGTATGAGTATGAGTATGAGTATGAGTATAAGTATGAGTATGAGTATGAGTATGAGTATGAGTATGAGTATAAGTATGAGTATGAGTATGAGTATGAGTGTGAGTATGAGTATGAGTATGAGTATGAGTATGAGTGTGAGTATGAGTATGAGTATGAGTATGAGTATGAGTATGAGTATGAGTATGAGTATGAGTATGAGTATGAGTACGAGTATGCGTATGAATATGAGTATGAGTATGAGTATGGGTATGAGTATGAGTATGAGTATGAGTATGAGTATGAGTATGAGTATGAGTATGAGTATGAGTATGAGTATGAGTATGAGAATGAGTATGAGTATGAGTATGAGCATGAGCATGAGCATGAGTATGAGTATGAGTATGAGTATGAGTATGAGTATGAGTATGAGTATGAGTATGAGTATGAGTATGAGTATGAGAATGCGTATGAGTATGAGAATGAGTATAAGTATGAGTATGAGTTTAAGTATGAGTATGAGTACGAGTATGCGTATGAGTATGAGTATGAGTATGAGTATAAGTATGAGTATGAGTATGAGTATGAGTGTGAGTATGAGTATGAGTATGAGTATGAGTACGAGTATGCGTATGAATATGAGTATGAGTATGAGTATGGGTATGAGTATGAGTATGAGTATGAGTATGAGTATGAGTATGAGTATGAGTATGAGTATGAGTATGAGTATGAGAATGAGTATGAGTATGAGTATGAGCATGAGCATGAGCATGAGTATGAGTATGAGTATGAGTATGAGTATGAGTATGAGTATGAGTATGAGTATGAGTATGAGTATGAGTATAAGTATTAGTATGAGTACGAGTACGAGTACGAGTATGCGTATGAGTTTGAGTTTGAGTATGAGTATGATTATGAGTATGAGTATGAGTATGAGTATGAGTATGAGTATGAGTATGAGTATAAGTATGAGTATGAGTATGAGTATGAGTATGAGTTTAAGTATGAGTATGAGTATGAGAATGCGTATGAGTATGAGTATGAGTATGGGTATGAGTATGAGTATGAGTATGAGTATGAGTATGAGTATGAGTATGAGTATGAGTATGAGTATGAGTATAAGAATTAGTATGAGTATGAGTATGAGCATGAGCATGAGCATGAGTATGAGTATGAGTATGAGTGTGAGTATGAGTATGAGTATGAGTATGAGTATGAGTATGAGTATGAGTATGAGTATGAGTATGAGTATGAGTATGAGTTTAAGTATGAGTATGAGTATGAGAATGCGTATGAGTATGAGTATGAGTATGAGTATAAGTATGAGTTTAAGTATGAGTTTGAGTATGAGTATGAGTATGAGTATGAGTATGAGTATGAGTATTAGTATGAGTATGAGTATGAGTATGAGTATGAGTATGAGTATGAGTATGAGTATGAGTATAAGTATGAGCATGAGCATGAGTATGAGTATGAGTATGAGTATGAGTATGAGTATGAGTATGAGTATAAGTATGAGTATGAGTATGAGTATGAGTGTGAGTATGAGTATGAGTATGAGTATGAGTATGAGTATGAGTATGTGTATGAGTATGAGTATGAGTATGAGAATGAGTTTGAGTATGAGAATGAGTATGAGTATGAGTATGAGCATGAGCATGAGCATGAGTATGAGTATGTGCATGAGTATGAGTATGTGTATGAGTATGAGTATGAGTTTGAGTTTGAGTATGAGTATGAGTATGAGTATGAGTATGAGTATGAGTATGAGTATGAGTATGAGTATGAGTATGAGTATGAGAATGAGTATGAGTACGAGAATGAGTATGAGTATGAGTATGAGTATGAGCATGAGCATGAGCATGAGTATGAGTATGAGTATGAGTATGAGTATGAGTATGAGTATAAGTATGAGCATGAGCATGAGTATGAGTATGAGTATGAGTATGAGTATGAGTATGAGTATGAGTATGAGTATAAGTATGAGTATGAGTATGAGTATGAGTGTGAGTATGAGTATGAGTGTGAGTATGAGTATGAGTATGAGTATGAGTATGAGTATGAGTATGAGTATGAGTATGAGTATGAGTACGAGTATGCGTATGAATATGAGTATGAGTATGAGTATGGGTATGAGTATGAGTATGAGTATGAGTATGAGTATGAGTATGAGTATGAGTATGAGTATGAGTATGAGAATGAGTATGAGTATGAGTATGAGCATGAGCATGAGCATGAGTATGAGTATGAGTATGAGTATGAGTATGAGTATGAGTATGAGTATGAGTATGAGTATGAGTATGAGTATGAGTATAAGTATTAGTATGAGTACGAGTACGAGTACGAGTATGCGTATGAGTTTGAGTTTGAGTATGAGTATGATTATGAGTATGAGTATGAGTATGAGTATGAGTATGAGTATAAGTATGAGTATGAGTTTAAGTATGAGTATGAGTACGAGTATGCGTATGAGTATGAGTATGAGTATGAGTATAAGTATGAGTATGAGTATGAGTATGAGTGTGAGTATGAGTATGAGTATGAGTATGAGTATGAGTGTGAGTATGAGTATGAGTATGAGTATGAGTATGAGTATGAGTATGAGTATGAGTATGAGTATGAGTATGAGTATGAGTACGAGTATGCGTATGAATATGAGTATGAGTATGAGTATGGGTATGAGTATGAGTATGAGTATGAGTATGAGTATGAGTATGAGTATGAGTATGAGTATGAGTATGAGTATGAGAATGAGTATGAGTATGAGTATGAGCATGAGCATGAGCATGAGTATGAGTATGAGTATGAGTATGAGTATGAGTATGGGTATGAGTATGAGTATGAGTATGAGTATGAGTATGAGTATAAGTATTAGTATGAGTACGAGTACGAGTACGAGTATGCGTATGAGTTTGAGTTTGAGTATGAGTATGATTATGAGTATGAGTATGAGTATGAGTATGAGTATGAGTATAAGTATGAGTATGAGTATGAGTATGAGTATGAGTTTAAGTATGAGTATGAGTATGAGAATGCGTATGAGTATGAGTATGAGTATGGGTATGAGTATGAGTATGAGTATGAGTATGAGTATGAGTATGAGTATGAGTATGAGTATGAGTATGAGTATAAGAATTAGTATGAGTATGAGTATGAGCATGAGCATGAGCATGAGTATGAGTATGAGTATGAGTATGAGTGTGAGTATGAGTATGAGTATGAGTATGAGTATGAGTATGAGTATGAGTATGAGTATGAGTATGAGTATGAGTTTAAGTATGAGTATGAGTATGAGAATGCGTATGAGTATGAGTATGAGTATGAGTATAAGTATGAGTATGTGTTTAAGTATGAGTATGAGTACGAGTATGCGTATGAGTATGAGTATGAGTATGAGTATAAGTATGAGTATGAGTATGAGTATGAGTATGAGTGTGAGTATGAGTATGAGTATGAGTATGAGTATGAGTATGAGTATGAGTATGAGGATGAGTATGAGTATGAGTATGAGTATGTGTATGAGTATGAGTATGAGTATGAGTATGAGTATGAGTATGAGTATGAGTATGAGTATGATATAGAGTATGAGTATGTGTATGAGTATGAGTATGAGTATGAGTATAAGAATTAGTATGAGTATGAGTATGAGCATGAGCATGAGCATGAGTATGAGTATGAGTATGAGTGTGAGTATGAGTATGAGTATGAGTATGAGTATGAGTATGAGTTTAAGTATGAGTATGAGTATGAGAATGCGTATGAGTATGAGTATGAGTATAAGTATGAGTATGAGTTTAAGTATGAGTATGAGTACGAGTATGCGTATGAGTATGAGTATGAGTATGAGTATAAGTATGAGTATGAGTATGAGTATGAGTATGAGTATGAGTGTGAGTATGAGTATGAGTATGAGTATGAGTATGAGTATGAGTATGAGTATAAGAATTAGTATGAGTATGAGTATGAGCATGAGCATGAGCATGAGTATGAGTATGAGTATGAGTATGAGTGTGAGTATGAGTATGAGTATGAGTATGAGTATGAGTATGAGTATGAGTATGAGTATGAGTATGAGTTTAAGTATGAGTATGAGTATGAGAATGCGTATGAGTATGAGTATGAGTATGAGTATAAGTATGAGTATGAGTTTAAGTATGAGTATGAGTACGAGTATGCGTATGAGTATGAGTATGAGTATGAGTATAAGTATGAGTATGAGTATGAGTATGAGTGTGAGTATGAGTATGAGTATGAGTATGAGTATGAGTGTGAGTATGAGTATGAGTATGAGTATGAGTATGAGTATGAGTATGAGTATGAGTATGAGTATGAGTACGAGTATGCGTATGAATATGAGTATGAGTATGAGTATGGGTATGAGTATGAGTATGAGTATGAGTATGAGTATGAGTATGAGTATGAGTATGAGTATGAGTATGAGTATGAGTATGAGTATGAGAATGAGTATGAGTATGAGTATGAGCATGAGCATGAGCATGAGTATGAGTATGAGTATGAGTATGAGTATGAGTATGAGTATGAGTATGAGTATGAGTATGAGTATGAGTATGAGTATGAGTATAAGTATTAGTATGAGTACGAGTACGAGTACGAGTATGCGTATGAGTTTGAGTTTGAGTATGAGTATGATTATGAGTATGAGTATGAGTATGAGTATGAGTATGAGTATGAGTATGAGTATGAGTATAAGTATGAGTATGAGTATGAGTATGAGTATGAGTTTAAGTATGAGTATGAGTATGAGAATGCGTATGAGTATGAGTATGAGTATGGGTATGAGTATGAGTATGAGTATGAGTATGAGTATGAGTATGAGTATGAGTATGAGTATAAGAATTAGTATGAGTATGAGTATGAGCATGAGCATGAGCATGAGTATGAGTATGAGTATGAGTGTGAGTATGAGTATGAGTATGAGTATGAGTATGAGTATGAGTATGAGTATGAGTATGAGTATGAGTTTAAGTATGAGTATGAGTATGAGAATGCGTATGAGTATGAGTATGAGTATGAGTATAAGTATGAGTATGAGTTTAAGTATGAGTATGAGTACGAGTATGCGTATGAGTATGAGTATGAGTATGAGTATAAGTATGAGTATGAGTATGAGTATGAGTGTGAGTATGAGTATGAGTATGAGTATGAGTATGAGTATGAGTATGAGTATGAGAATGAGTATGAGTATGAGAATGAGTATGAGTATGAGTATGAGCATGAGCATGAGCATGAGTATGAGTATGTGCATGAGTATGGGTATGTGTATGAGTATGAGTATGAGTTTGAGTATGAGTATGAGTATGAGTATGAGTATGAGTATAAGTATGAAAATGAGTATGAGTGTGAGTATGAGAATGAGTATGAGTATGTGTATGAGTATGAGTATGAGTATGAGTATGAGTATGAGTATGAGTATGAGTATGAGTATGAGTATGAGTATGAGTATAAGTATGAGTATGAGTATGAGTATGAGTATGAGTATAAGTATTAGTATGAGTATGAGTACGAGTATTAGTATGAGTATGAGTATGAGTATGAGTATGAGTATGAGTATGAGTTTAAGTATGAGTATGAGTATGAGTATGAGTATGAGTATGAGTATGAGTATGAGTATGAGTATGAGTATGAGTATGAGTATGAGTATGAGTATGAGTATGAGTATGAGTATGAGTATGAGTATGAGTATGAGTATGAGTATGAGTATGAGTATGAGTATGAGTATGAGTATGAGTATGAGTATGAGTATGAGTATGAGTATGAGTATGAGTATGAGTATGAGTATGAGTATGAGTATGAGTATGAGTATGAGTATGAGAATGAGTATGAGCATGAGCATGAGCATGAGTATGAGTATGAGTATGAGTATGAGTATGAGTATGAGTATGAGTATGAGTATGAGTATGAGTATGAGTATAAGTATTAGTATGAGTACGAGTACGAGTACGAGTATGCGTATGAGTTTGAGTTTGAGTATGAGTATGATTATGAGTATGAGTATGAGTATGAGTATGAGTATGAGTATGAGTATGAGTATGAGTATAAGTATGAGTATGAGTATGAGTATGAGTATGAGTTTAAGTATGAGTATGAGTATGAGAATGCGTATGAGTATGAGTATGAGTATGGGTATGAGTATGAGTATGAGTATGAGTATGAGTATGAGTATGAGTATGAGTATGAGTATAAGAATTAGTATGAGTATGAGTATGAGCATGAGCATGAGCATGAGTATGAGTATGAGTATGAGTATGAGTATAAGTATGAGTATGAGTTTAAGTATGAGTATGAGTACGAGTATGCGTATGAGTATGAGTATGAGTATGAGTATAAGTATGAGTATGAGTATGAGTATGAGTGTGAGTATGAGTATGAGTATGAGTATGAGTATGAGTGTGAGTATGAGTATGAGTATGAGTATGAGTATGAGTATGAGTATGAGTATGAGTATGAGTATGAGTACGAGTATGCGTATGAATATGAGTATGAGTATGAGTATGGGTATGAGTATGAGTATGAGTATGAGTATGAGTATGAGTATGAGTATGAGTATGAGTATGAGTATGAGTATGAGTATGAGTATGAGAATGAGTATGAGTATGAGTATGAGCATGAGCATGAGCATGAGTATGAGTATGAGTATGAGTATGAGTATGAGTATGAGTATGAGTATGAGTATGAGTATGAGTATGAGTATGAGTATAAGTATTAGTATGAGTACGAGTACGAGTACGAGTATGCGTATGAGTTTGAGTTTGAGTATGAGTATGATTATGAGTATGAGTATGAGTATGAGTATGAGTATGAGTATGAGTATGAGTATGAGTATAAGTATGAGTATGAGTATGAGTATGAGTATGAGTTTAAGTATGAGTATGAGTATGAGAATGCGTATGAGTATGAGTATGAGTATGGGTATGAGTATGAGTATGAGTATGAGTATGAGTATGAGTATGAGTATGAGTATGAGTATAAGAATTAGTATGAGTATGAGTATGAGCATGAGCATGAGCATGAGTATGAGTATGAGTATGAGTGTGAGTATGAGTATGAGTATGAGTATGAGTATGAGTATGAGTATGAGTATGAGTATGAGTATGAGTTTAAGTATGAGTATGAGTATGAGAATGCGTATGAGTATGAGTATGAGTATGAGTATAAGTATGAGTATGAGTTTAAGTATGAGTATGAGTACGAGTATGCGTATGAGTATGAGTATGAGTATGAGTATAAGTATGAGTATGAGTATGAGTATGAGTGTGAGTATGAGTATGAGTATGAGTATGAGTATGAGTATGAGTATGAGTATGAGAATGAGTATGAGTATGAGAATGAGTATGAGTATGAGTATGAGCATGAGCATGAGCATGAGTATGAGTATGTGCATGAGTATGGGTATGTGTATGAGTATGAGTATGAGTTTGAGTATGAGTATGAGTATGAGTATGAGTATGAGTATAAGTATGAAAATGAGTATGAGTGTGAGTATGAGAATGAGTATGAGTATGTGTATGAGTATGAGTATGAGTATGAGTATGAGTATGAGTATGAGTATGAGTATGAGTATGAGTATGAGTATGAGTATAAGTATGAGTATGAGTATGAGTATGAGTATGAGTATAAGTATTAGTATGAGTATGAGTACGAGTATTAGTATGAGTATGAGTATGAGTATGAGTATGAGTATGAGTATGAGTTTAAGTATGAGTATGAGTATGAGTATGAGTATGAGTATGAGTATGAGTATGAGTATGAGTATGAGTATGAGTATGAGTATGAGTATGAGTATGAGTATGAGTATGTGTATGAGTATGAGTATGAGTATGAGTATGAGTATGAGTATGAGTATGAGTATGAGTATGAGTATGAGTATGAGTATGAGTATGAGTATGAGTATGAGTATGAGTATGAGTATGAGTATGAGTATGAGTATGAGTATGAGTATGAGTATGAGAATGAGTATGAGCATGAGCATGAGCATGAGTATGAGTATGAGTATGAGTATGAGTATGAGTATGAGTATGAGTATGAGTATGAGTATGAGTATGAGTATAAGTATTAGTATGAGTACGAGTACGAGTACGAGTATGCGTATGAGTTTGAGTTTGAGTATGAGTATGATTATGAGTATGAGTATGAGTATGAGTATGAGTATGAGTATGAGTATGAGTATGAGTATAAGTATGAGTATGAGTATGAGTATGAGTATGAGTTTAAGTATGAGTATGAGTATGAGAATGCGTATGAGTATGAGTATGAGTATGGGTATGAGTATGAGTATGAGTATGAGTATGAGTATGAGTATGAGTATGAGTATGAGTATAAGAATTAGTATGAGTATGAGTATGAGCATGAGCATGAGCATGAGTATGAGTATGAGTATGAGTGTGAGTATGAGTATGAGTATGAGTATGAGTATGAGTATGAGTATGAGTATGAGTATGAGTATGAGTTTAAGTATGAGTATGAGTATGAGAATGCGTATGAGTATGAGTATGAGTATGAGTATAAGTATGAGTATGAGTTTAAGTATGAGTATGAGTACGAGTATGCGTATGAGTATGAGTATGAGTATGAGTATAAGTATGAGTATGAGTATGAGTATGAGTGTGAGTATGAGTATGAGTATGAGTATGAGTATGAGTATGAGTATGAGTATGAGTATGAGAATGAGTATGAGTATGAGAATGAGTATGAGTATGAGTATGAGCATGAGCATGAGCATGAGTATGAGTATGTGCATGAGTATGGGTATGTGTATGAGTATGAGTATGAGTTTGAGTATGAGTATGAGTATGAGTATGAGTATGAGTATAAGTATGAAAATGAGTATGAGTGTGAGTATGAGAATGAGTATGAGTATGTGTATGAGTATGAGTATGAGTATGAGTATGAGTATGAGTATGAGTATGAGTATGAGTATGAGTATGAGTATGAGTATAAGTATGAGTATGAGTATGAGTATGAGTATGAGTATAAGTATTAGTATGAGTATGAGTACGAGTATTAGTATGAGTATGAGTATGAGTATGAGTATGAGTATGAGTTTAAGTATGAGTATGAGTATGAGTATGAGTATGAGTATGAGTATGAGTATGAGTATGAGTATGAGTATGAGTATGAGTATGAGTATGAGTATGAGTATGAGTATGAGTATGAGTATGAGTATGAGTATGAGTATGAGTATGAGTATGAGTATGAGTATGAGTATGAGTATGAGTATGAGTATGAGTATGAGTATGAGAATGAGTATGAGTACGAGAATGAGTATGAGTATGAGTATGAGCATGAGCATGAGCATGAGTATGAGTATGAGTATGAGTATGAGTATGAGTATGAGTATAAGTATGAGCATGAGCATGAGTATGAGTATGAGTATGAGTATGAGTATGAGTATGAGTATGAGTATGAGTATGAGTATAAGTATGAGAATGCGTATGAGTATGAGTATGAGTATGAGTATAAGTATGAGTATGTGTTTAAGTATGAGTATGAGTACGAGTATGCGTATGAGTATGAGTATGAGTATGAGTATAAGTATGAGTATGAGTATGAGTATGAGTATGAGTGTGAGTATGAGTATGAGTATGAGTATGAGTATGAGTATGAGTATGAGTATGAGGATGAGTATGAGTATGAGTATGAGTATGTGTATGAGTATGAGTATGAGTATGAGTATGAGTATGAGTATGAGTATGAGTATGAGTATGATATAGAGTATGAGTATGTGTATGAGTATGAGTATGAGTATGAGTATAAGAATTAGTATGAGTATGAGTATGAGCATGAGCATGAGCATGAGTATGAGTATGAGTATGAGTGTGAGTATGAGTATGAGTATGAGTATGAGTATGAGTATGAGTTTAAGTATGAGTATGAGTATGAGAATGCGTATGAGTATGAGTATGAGTATAAGTATGAGTATGAGTTTAAGTATGAGTATGAGTACGAGTATGCGTATGAGTATGAGTATGAGTATGAGTATAAGTATGAGTATGAGTATGAGTATGAGTATGAGTATGAGTGTGAGTATGAGTATGAGTATGAGTATGAGTATGAGTATGAGTATGAGTATAAGAATTAGTATGAGTATGAGTATGAGCATGAGCATGAGCATGAGTATGAGTATGAGTATGAGTATGAGTGTGAGTATGAGTATGAGTATGAGTATGAGTATGAGTATGAGTATGAGTATGAGTATGAGTATGAGTTTAAGTATGAGTATGAGTATGAGAATGCGTATGAGTATGAGTATGAGTATGAGTATAAGTATGAGTATGAGTTTAAGTATGAGTATGAGTACGAGTATGCGTATGAGTATGAGTATGAGTATGAGTATAAGTATGAGTATGAGTATGAGTATGAGTGTGAGTATGAGTATGAGTATGAGTATGAGTATGAGTGTGAGTATGAGTATGAGTATGAGTATGAGTATGAGTATGAGTATGAGTATGAGTATGAGTATGAGTACGAGTATGCGTATGAATATGAGTATGAGTATGAGTATGGGTATGAGTATGAGTATGAGTATGAGTATGAGTATGAGTATGAGTATGAGTATGAGTATGAGTATGAGTATGAGTATGAGTATGAGAATGAGTATGAGTATGAGTATGAGCATGAGCATGAGCATGAGTATGAGTATGAGTATGAGTATGAGTATGAGTATGAGTATGAGTATGAGTATGAGTATGAGTATGAGTATGAGTATGAGTATAAGTATTAGTATGAGTACGAGTACGAGTACGAGTATGCGTATGAGTTTGAGTTTGAGTATGAGTATGATTATGAGTATGAGTATGAGTATGAGTATGAGTATGAGTATGAGTATGAGTATGAGTATAAGTATGAGTATGAGTATGAGTATGAGTATGAGTTTAAGTATGAGTATGAGTATGAGAATGCGTATGAGTATGAGTATGAGTATGGGTATGAGTATGAGTATGAGTATGAGTATGAGTATGAGTATGAGTATGAGTATGAGTATAAGAATTAGTATGAGTATGAGTATGAGCATGAGCATGAGCATGAGTATGAGTATGAGTATGAGTGTGAGTATGAGTATGAGTATGAGTATGAGTATGAGTATGAGTATGAGTATGAGTATGAGTATGAGTTTAAGTATGAGTATGAGTATGAGAATGCGTATGAGTATGAGTATGAGTATGAGTATAAGTATGAGTATGAGTTTAAGTATGAGTATGAGTACGAGTATGCGTATGAGTATGAGTATGAGTATGAGTATAAGTATGAGTATGAGTATGAGTATGAGTGTGAGTATGAGTATGAGTATGAGTATGAGTATGAGTATGAGTATGAGTATGAGAATGAGTATGAGTATGAGAATGAGTATGAGTATGAGTATGAGCATGAGCATGAGCATGAGTATGAGTATGTGCATGAGTATGGGTATGTGTATGAGTATGAGTATGAGTTTGAGTATGAGTATGAGTATGAGTATGAGTATGAGTATAAGTATGAAAATGAGTATGAGTGTGAGTATGAGAATGAGTATGAGTATGTGTATGAGTATGAGTATGAGTATGAGTATGAGTATGAGTATGAGTATGAGTATGAGTATGAGTATGAGTATGAGTATAAGTATGAGTATGAGTATGAGTATGAGTATGAGTATAAGTATTAGTATGAGTATGAGTACGAGTATTAGTATGAGTATGAGTATGAGTATGAGTATGAGTATGAGTATGAGTTTAAGTATGAGTATGAGTATGAGTATGAGTATGAGTATGAGTATGAGTATGAGTATGAGTATGAGTATGAGTATGAGTATGAGTATGAGTATGAGTATGAGTATGAGTATGAGTATGAGTATGAGTATGAGTATGAGTATGAGTATGAGTATGAGTATGAGTATGAGTATGAGTATGAGTATGAGTATGAGTATGAGTATGAGTATGAGTATGAGTATGAGTATGAGTATGAGTATGAGTATGAGTATGAGTATGAGAATGAGTATGAGCATGAGCATGAGCATGAGTATGAGTATGAGTATGAGTATGAGTATGAGTATGAGTATGAGTATGAGTATGAGTATGAGTATGAGTATAAGTATTAGTATGAGTACGAGTACGAGTACGAGTATGCGTATGAGTTTGAGTTTGAGTATGAGTATGATTATGAGTATGAGTATGAGTATGAGTATGAGTATGAGTATGAGTATGAGTATGAGTATAAGTATGAGTATGAGTATGAGTATGAGTATGAGTTTAAGTATGAGTATGAGTATGAGAATGCGTATGAGTATGAGTATGAGTATGGGTATGAGTATGAGTATGAGTATGAGTATGAGTATGAGTATGAGTATGAGTATGAGTATAAGAATTAGTATGAGTATGAGTATGAGCATGAGCATGAGCATGAGTATGAGTATGAGTATGAGTATGAGTATAAGTATGAGTATGAGTTTAAGTATGAGTATGAGTACGAGTATGCGTATGAGTATGAGTATGAGTATGAGTATAAGTATGAGTATGAGTATGAGTATGAGTGTGAGTATGAGTATGAGTATGAGTATGAGTATGAGTGTGAGTATGAGTATGAGTATGAGTATGAGTATGAGTATGAGTATGAGTATGAGTATGAGTATGAGTACGAGTATGCGTATGAATATGAGTATGAGTATGAGTATGGGTATGAGTATGAGTATGAGTATGAGTATGAGTATGAGTATGAGTATGAGTATGAGTATGAGTATGAGTATGAGTATGAGTATGAGAATGAGTATGAGTATGAGTATGAGCATGAGCATGAGCATGAGTATGAGTATGAGTATGAGTATGAGTATGAGTATGAGTATGAGTATGAGTATGAGTATGAGTATGAGTATGAGTATAAGTATTAGTATGAGTACGAGTACGAGTACGAGTATGCGTATGAGTTTGAGTTTGAGTATGAGTATGATTATGAGTATGAGTATGAGTATGAGTATGAGTATGAGTATGAGTATGAGTATGAGTATAAGTATGAGTATGAGTATGAGTATGAGTATGAGTTTAAGTATGAGTATGAGTATGAGAATGCGTATGAGTATGAGTATGAGTATGGGTATGAGTATGAGTATGAGTATGAGTATGAGTATGAGTATGAGTATGAGTATGAGTATAAGAATTAGTATGAGTATGAGTATGAGCATGAGCATGAGCATGAGTATGAGTATGAGTATGAGTGTGAGTATGAGTATGAGTATGAGTATGAGTATGAGTATGAGTATGAGTATGAGTATGAGTATGAGTTTAAGTATGAGTATGAGTATGAGAATGCGTATGAGTATGAGTATGAGTATGAGTATAAGTATGAGTATGAGTTTAAGTATGAGTATGAGTACGAGTATGCGTATGAGTATGAGTATGAGTATGAGTATAAGTATGAGTATGAGTATGAGTATGAGTGTGAGTATGAGTATGAGTATGAGTATGAGTATGAGTATGAGTATGAGTATGAGAATGAGTATGAGTATGAGAATGAGTATGAGTATGAGTATGAGCATGAGCATGAGCATGAGTATGAGTATGTGCATGAGTATGGGTATGTGTATGAGTATGAGTATGAGTTTGAGTATGAGTATGAGTATGAGTATGAGTATGAGTATAAGTATGAAAATGAGTATGAGTGTGAGTATGAGAATGAGTATGAGTATGTGTATGAGTATGAGTATGAGTATGAGTATGAGTATGAGTATGAGTATGAGTATGAGTATGAGTATGAGTATGAGTATAAGTATGAGTATGAGTATGAGTATGAGTATGAGTATAAGTATTAGTATGAGTATGAGTACGAGTATTAGTATGAGTATGAGTATGAGTATGAGTATGAGTATGAGTATGAGTTTAAGTATGAGTATGAGTATGAGTATGAGTATGAGTATGAGTATGAGTATGAGTATGAGTATGAGTATGAGTATGAGTATGAGTATGAGTATGAGTATGAGTATGAGTATGTGTATGAGTATGAGTATGAGTATGAGTATGAGTATGAGTATGAGTATGAGTATGAGTATGAGTATGAGTATGAGTATGAGTATGAGTATGAGTATGAGTATGAGTATGAGTATGAGTATGAGTATGAGTATGAGTATGAGTATGAGTATGAGAATGAGTATGAGCATGAGCATGAGCATGAGTATGAGTATGAGTATGAGTATGAGTATGAGTATGAGTATGAGTATGAGTATGAGTATGAGTATGAGTATAAGTATTAGTATGAGTACGAGTACGAGTACGAGTATGCGTATGAGTTTGAGTTTGAGTATGAGTATGATTATGAGTATGAGTATGAGTATGAGTATGAGTATGAGTATGAGTATGAGTATGAGTATAAGTATGAGTATGAGTATGAGTATGAGTATGAGTTTAAGTATGAGTATGAGTATGAGAATGCGTATGAGTATGAGTATGAGTATGGGTATGAGTATGAGTATGAGTATGAGTATGAGTATGAGTATGAGTATGAGTATGAGTATAAGAATTAGTATGAGTATGAGTATGAGCATGAGCATGAGCATGAGTATGAGTATGAGTATGAGTGTGAGTATGAGTATGAGTATGAGTATGAGTATGAGTATGAGTATGAGTATGAGTATGAGTATGAGTTTAAGTATGAGTATGAGTATGAGAATGCGTATGAGTATGAGTATGAGTATGAGTATAAGTATGAGTATGAGTTTAAGTATGAGTATGAGTACGAGTATGCGTATGAGTATGAGTATGAGTATGAGTATAAGTATGAGTATGAGTATGAGTATGAGTGTGAGTATGAGTATGAGTATGAGTATGAGTATGAGTATGAGTATGAGTATGAGTATGAGAATGAGTATGAGTATGAGAATGAGTATGAGTATGAGTATGAGCATGAGCATGAGCATGAGTATGAGTATGTGCATGAGTATGGGTATGTGTATGAGTATGAGTATGAGTTTGAGTATGAGTATGAGTATGAGTATGAGTATGAGTATAAGTATGAAAATGAGTATGAGTGTGAGTATGAGAATGAGTATGAGTATGTGTATGAGTATGAGTATGAGTATGAGTATGAGTATGAGTATGAGTATGAGTATGAGTATGAGTATGAGTATGAGTATAAGTATGAGTATGAGTATGAGTATGAGTATGAGTATAAGTATTAGTATGAGTATGAGTACGAGTATTAGTATGAGTATGAGTATGAGTATGAGTATGAGTATGAGTTTAAGTATGAGTATGAGTATGAGTATGAGTATGAGTATGAGTATGAGTATGAGTATGAGTATGAGTATGAGTATGAGTATGAGTATGAGTATGAGTATGAGTATGAGTATGAGTATGAGTATGAGTATGAGTATGAGTATGAGTATGAGTATGAGTATGAGTATGAGTATGAGTATGAGTATGAGTATGAGTATGAGTATGAGTATGAGTATGAGTATGAGTATGAGTATGAGTATGAGTATGAGTATGAGTATGAGTATGAGAATGAGTATGAGTACGAGAATGAGTATGAGTATGAGTATGAGCATGAGCATGAGCATGAGTATGAGTATGAGTATGAGTATGAGTATGAGTATGAGTATAAGTATGAGCATGAGCATGAGTATGAGTATGAGTATGAGTATGAGTATGAGTATGAGTATGAGTATGAGTATGAGTATAAGTATGAGTATGAGTATGAGTATGAGTGTGAGTATGAGTATGAGTATGAGTATGAGTATGAGTATGAGTATGAGTATGAGTATGAGTATGAGAATGAGTATGAGTATGAGAATGAGTATGAGTATGAGTATGAGCATGAGCATGAGCATGAGTATGAGTATGTGCATGAGTATGAGTATGTGCATGAGTATGAGTATGTGTATGAGTATGAGTATGAGTATGAGTTTGAGTTTGAGTATGAGTATGAGTATGAGTATGAGTATGAGTATAAGTATGAGAATGAGTATGAGTGTGAGTATGAGAATGAGTATGAGTATGTGTATGAGTATGAGTATGAGTATGAGTATGAGTATGAGTATGAGTATGAGTATGAGTATGAGTATGAGTATGAGTATGAGTATGAGTATAAGTATGAGTATGAGTATGAGTATGAGTATGAGTATAAGTATGAGTATGAGTATGAGTATGAGTGTGAGTATGAGTATGAGTATGAGTATGAGTATGAGTGTGAGTATGAGTATGAGTATGAGTATGAGTATGAGTATGAGTATGAGTATGAGTATGAGTATGAGTACGAGTATGCGTATGAATATGAGTATGAGTATGAGTATGGGTATGAGTATGAGTATGAGTATGAGTATGAGTATGAGTATGAGTATGAGTATGAGTATGAGTATGAGTATGAGTATGAGAATGAGTATGAGTATGAGTATGAGCATGAGCATGAGCATGAGTATGAGTATGAGTATGAGTATGAGTATGAGTATGAGTATGAGTATGAGTATGAGTATGAGTATGAGAATGCGTATGAGTATGAGAATGAGTATAAGTATGAGTATGAGTTTAAGTATGAGTATGAGTACGAGTATGCGTATGAGTATGAGTATGAGTATGAGTATAAGTATGAGTATGAGTATGAGTATGAGTGTGAGTATGAGTATGAGTATGAGTATGAGTACGAGTATGCGTATGAATATGAGTATGAGTATGAGTATGGGTATGAGTATGAGTATGAGTATGAGTATGAGTATGAGTATGAGTATGAGTATGAGTATGAGTATGAGTATGAGAATGAGTATGAGTATGAGTATGAGCATGAGCATGAGCATGAGTATGAGTATGAGTATGAGTATGAGTATGAGTATGAGTATGAGTATGAGTATGAGTATGAGTATGAGTATAAGTATTAGTATGAGTACGAGTACGAGTACGAGTATGCGTATGAGTTTGAGTTTGAGTATGAGTATGATTATGAGTATGAGTATGAGTATGAGTATGAGTATGAGTATGAGTATGAGTATAAGTATGAGTATGAGTATGAGTATGAGTATGAGTTTAAGTATGAGTATGAGTATGAGAATGCGTATGAGTATGAGTATGAGTATGGGTATGAGTATGAGTATGAGTATGAGTATGAGTATGAGTATGAGTATGAGTATGAGTATGAGTATGAGTATAAGAATTAGTATGAGTATGAGTATGAGCATGAGCATGAGCATGAGTATGAGTATGAGTATGAGTGTGAGTATGAGTATGAGTATGAGTATGAGTATGAGTATGAGTATGAGTATGAGTATGAGTATGAGTATGAGTATGAGTTTAAGTATGAGTATGAGTATGAGAATGCGTATGAGTATGAGTATGAGTATGAGTATAAGTATGAGTTTAAGTATGAGTATGAGTATGAGTATGAGTATGAGTATGAGTATGAGTATGAGTATGAGTATGAGTATGAGTATGAGTATGAGTATGAGTATGAGTATGAGTATGAGTATGAGTATGAGTATGAGTATGAGTATGAGTATGAGTATGAGTATGAGTATGAGTATGAGTATGAGTATGAGTATGAGTATGAGAATGAGTATGAGTACGAGAATGAGTATGAGTATGAGTATGAGTATGAGCATGAGCATGAGCATGAGTATGAGTATGAGTATGAGTATGAGTATGAGTATGAGTATAAGTATGAGCATGAGCATGAGTATGAGTATGAGTATGAGTATGAGTATGAGTATGAGTATGAGTATAAGTATGAGTATGAGTATGAGTATGAGTGTGAGTATGAGTATGAGTATGAGTATGAGTATGAGTATGAGTATGAGTATGTGTATGAGTATGAGTATGAGTATGAGAATGAGTTTGAGTATGAGAATGAGTATGAGTATGAGTATGAGCATGAGCATGAGCATGAGTATGAGTATGTGCATGAGTATGAGTATGTGTATGAGTATGAGTATGAGTTTGAGTTTGAGTATGAGTATGAGTATGAGTATGAGTATAAGTATGAGAATGAGTATGAGTGTGAGTATGAGAATGAGTATGAGTATGTGTATGAGTATGAGTATGAGTATGAGTATGAGTATGAGTATGAGTATGAGTATGAGTATGAGTATGAGTATGAGTATGAGTATGAGTATAAGTATGAGTATGAGTATGAGTATGAGTATGAGTATAAGTATGAGTATGAGTATGAGTATGAGTGTGAGTATGAGTATGAGTATGAGTATGAGTATGAGTGTGAGTATGAGTATGAGTATGAGTATGAGTATGAGTATGAGTATGAGTATGAGTATGAGTATGAGTACGAGTATGCGTATGAATATGAGTATGAGTATGAGTATGGGTATGAGTATGAGTATGAGTATGAGTATGAGTATGAGTATGAGTATGAGTATGAGTATGAGTATGAGAATGAGTATGAGTATGAGTATGAGCATGAGCATGAGCATGAGTATGAGTATGAGTATGAGTATGAGTATGAGTATGAGTATGAGTATGAGTATGAGTATGAGTATGAGTATAAGTATTAGTATGAGTACGAGTACGAGTACGAGTATGCGTATGAGTTTGAGTTTGAGTATGAGTATGATTATGAGTATGAGTATGAGTATGAGTATGAGTATGAGTATGAGTATGAGTATGAGTATGAGTATGAGTATAAGTATGAGCATGAGCATGAGTATAAGTATGAGAATGAGTATGAGTGTGAGTATGAGAATGAGTATGAGTATGTGTATGAGTATGAGTATGAGTATGAGTATGAGTATGAGTATGAGTATGAGTATGAGTATGAGTATGAGTATGAGTATGAGTATGAGTATAAGTATGAGTATGAGTATGAGTATGAGTATGAGTATAAGTATGAGTATGAGTATGAGTATGAGTGTGAGTATGAGTATGAGTATGAGTATGAGTATGAGTGTGAGTATGAGTATGAGTATGAGTATGAGTATGAGTATGAGTATAAGTATGAGTATGAGTATGAGTATGAGTGTGAGTATGAGTATGAGTATGAGTATGAGTATGAGTATGAGTATGAGTATGAGAATGAGTATGAGTATGAGAATGAGTATGAGTATGAGTATGAGCATGAGCATGAGCATGAGTATGAGTATGTGCATGAGTATGGGTATGTGTATGAGTATGAGTATGAGTTTGAGTATGAGTATGAGTATGAGTATGAGTATGAGTATAAGTATGAAAATGAGTATGAGTGTGAGTATGAGAATGAGTATGAGTATGTGTATGAGTATGAGTATGAGTATGAGTATGAGTATGAGTATGAGTATGAGTATGAGTATGAGTATGAGTATGAGTATAAGTATGAGTATGAGTATGAGTATGAGTATGAGTATAAGTATTAGTATGAGTATGAGTACGAGTATTAGTATGAGTATGAGTATGAGTATGAGTATGAGTATGAGTTTAAGTATGAGTATGAGTATGAGTATGAGTATGAGTATGAGTATGAGTATGAGTATGAGTATGAGTATGAGTATGAGTATGAGTATGAGTATGAGTATGAGTATGAGTATGAGTATGAGTATGAGTATGAGTATGAGTATGAGTATGAGTATGAGTATGAGTATGAGTATGAGTATGAGTATGAGTATGAGTATGAGTATGAGTATGAGTATGAGTATGAGTATGAGTATGAGTATGAGTATGAGTATGAGTATGAGTATGAGTATGAGAATGAGTATGAGTACGAGAATGAGTATGAGTATGAGTATGAGCATGAGCATGAGCATGAGTATGAGTATGAGTATGAGTATGAGTATGAGTATGAGTATAAGTATGAGCATGAGCATGAGTATGAGTATGAGTATGAGTATGAGTATGAGTATGAGTATGAGTATGAGTATGAGTATAAGTATGAGTATGAGTATGAGTATGAGTGTGAGTATGAGTATGAGTATGAGTATGAGTATGAGTATGAGTATGAGTATGAGTATGAGTATGAGAATGAGTATGAGTATGAGAATGAGTATGAGTATGAGTATGAGCATGAGCATGAGCATGAGTATGAGTATGTGCATGAGTATGAGTATGTGCATGAGTATGAGTATGTGTATGAGTATGAGTATGAGTTTGAGTTTGAGTATGAGTATGAGTATGAGTATGAGTATGAGTATAAGTATGAGAATGAGTATGAGTGTGAGTATGAGAATGAGTATGAGTATGTGTATGAGTATGAGTATGAGTATGAGTATGAGTATGAGTATGAGTATGAGTATGAGTATGAGTATGAGTATGAGTATGAGTATGAGTATAAGTATGAGTATGAGTATGAGTATGAGTATGAGTATAAGTATGAGTATGAGTATGAGTATGAGTGTGAGTATGAGTATGAGTATGAGTATGAGTATGAGTGTGAGTATGAGTATGAGTATGAGTATGAGTATGAGTATGAGTATGGGTATGAGTATGAGTATGAGTATGAGTACGAGTATGCGTATGAATATGAGTATGAGTATGAGTATGGGTATGAGTATGAGTATGAGTATGAGTATGAGTATGAGTATGAGTATGAGTATGAGTATGAGTATGAGTATGAGTATGAGAATGAGTATGAGTATGAGTATGAGCATGAGCATGAGCATGAGTATGAGTATGAGTATGAGTATGAGTATGAGTATGAGTATGAGTATGAGTATGAGTATGAGTATGAGTATGAGAATGCGTATGAGTATGAGAATGAGTATAAGTATGAGTATGAGTTTAAGTATGAGTATGAGTACGAGTATGCGTATGAGTATGAGTATGAGTAAGAGTATAAGTATGAGTATGAGTATGAGTATGAGTGTGAGTATGAGTATGAGTATGAGTATGAGTACGAGTATGCGTATGAATATGAGTATGAGTATGAGTATGAGTATGGGTATGAGTATGAGTATGAGTATGAGTATGAGTATGAGTATGAGTATGAGTATGAGTATGAGTATGAGTATGAGAATGAGTATGAGTATGAGTATGAGCATGAGCATGAGCATGAGTATGAGTATGAGTATGAGTATGAGTATGAGTATGAGTATGAGTATGAGTATGAGTATGAGTATGAGTATAAGTATTAGTATGAGTACGAGTACGAGTACGAGTATGCGTATGAGTTTGAGTTTGAGTATGAGTATGATTATGAGTATGAGTATGAGTATGAGTATGAGTATGAGTATGAGTATGAGTATAAGTATGAGTATGAGTATGAGTATGAGTATGAGTTTAAGTATGAGTATGAGTATGAGAATGCGTATGAGTATGAGTATGAGTATGGGTATGAGTATGAGTATGAGTATGAGTATGAGTATGAGTATGAGTATGAGTATGAGTATGAGTATGAGTATGAGTATAAGAATTAGTATGAGTATGAGTATGAGCATGAGCATGAGCATGAGTATGAGTATGAGTATGAGTGTGAGTATGAGTATGAGTATGAGTATGAGTATGAGTATGAGTATGAGTATGAGTATGAGTATGAGTATGAGTATGAGTTTAAGTATGAGTATGAGTATGAGAATGCGTATGAGTATGAGTATGAGTATGAGTATAAGTATGAGTTTAAGTATGAGTATGAGTATGAGTATGAGTATGAGTATGAGTATGAGTATGAGTATGAGTATGAGTATGAGTATGAGTATGAGTATGAGTATGAGTATGAGTATGAGTATGAGTATGAGTATGAGTATGAGTATGAGTATGAGTATGAGTATGAGTATGAGTATGAGTATGAGTATGAGTATGAGTATGAGAATGAGTATGAGTACGAGAATGAGTATGAGTATGAGTATGAGTATGAGCATGAGCATGAGCATGAGTATGAGTATGAGTATGAGTATGAGTATGAGTATGAGTATAAGTATGAGCATGAGCATGAGTATGAGTATGAGTATGAGTATGAGTATGAGTATGAGTATGAGTATAAGTATGAGTATGAGTATGAGTATGAGTGTGAGTATGAGTATGAGTATGAGTATGAGTATGAGTATGAGTATGAGTATGTGTATGAGTATGAGTATGAGTATGAGAATGAGTTTGAGTATGAGAATGAGTATGAGTATGAGTATGAGCATGAGCATGAGCATGAGTATGAGTATGTGCATGAGTATGAGTATGTGTATGAGTATGAGTATGAGTTTGAGTTTGAGTATGAGTATGAGTATGAGTATGAGTATAAGTATGAGAATGAGTATGAGTGTGAGTATGAGAATGAGTATGAGTATGTGTATGAGTATGAGTATGAGTATGAGTATGAGTATGAGTATGAGTATGAGTATGAGTATGAGTATGAGTATGAGTATGAGTATAAGTATGAGTATGAGTATGAGTATGAGTATGAGTATAAGTATGAGTATGAGTATGAGTATGAGTGTGAGTATGAGTATGAGTATGAGTATGAGTATGAGTGTGAGTATGAGTATGAGTATGAGTATGAGTATGAGTATGAGTATGAGTATGAGTATGAGTATGAGTACGAGTATGCGTATGAATATGAGTATGAGTATGAGTATGGGTATGAGTATGAGTATGAGTATGAGTATGAGTATGAGTATGAGTATGAGTATGAGTATGAGTATGAGAATGAGTATGAGTATGAGTATGAGCATGAGCATGAGCATGAGTATGAGTATGAGTATGAGTATGAGTATGAGTATGAGTATGAGTATGAGTATGAGTATGAGTATGAGTATAAGTATTAGTATGAGTACGAGTACGAGTACGAGTATGCGTATGAGTTTGAGTTTGAGTATGAGTATGATTATGAGTATGAGTATGAGTATGAGTATGAGTATGAGTATGAGTATGAGTATGAGTATGAGTATGAGTATAAGTATGAGCATGAGCATGAGTATAAGTATGAGAATGAGTATGAGTGTGAGTATGAGAATGAGTATGAGTATGTGTATGAGTATGAGTATGAGTATGAGTATGAGTATGAGTATGAGTATGAGTATGAGTATGAGTATGAGTATGAGTATGAGTATGAGTATAAGTATGAGTATGAGTATGAGTATGAGTATGAGTATAAGTATGAGTATGAGTATGAGTATGAGTGTGAGTATGAGTATGAGTATGAGTATGAGTATGAGTGTGAGTATGAGTATGAGTATGAGTATGAGTATGAGTATGAGTATGAGTATGAGTATGAGTACGAGTATGCGTATGAATATGAGTATGAGTATGAGTATGGGTATGAGTATGAGTATGAGTATGAGTATGAGTATGAGTATGAGTATGAGTATGAGTATGAGTATGAGAATGAGTATGAGTATGAGTATGAGCATGAGCATGAGCATGAGCATGAGTATGAGTATGAGTATGAGTATGAGTATGAGTATGAGTATGAGTATGAGTATGAGTATGAGTATGAGTATAAGTATTAGTATGAGTACGAGTACGAGTACGAGTATGCGTATGAGTTTGAGTTTGAGTATGAGTATGATTATGAGTATGAGTATGAGTATGAGTATGAGTATGAGTATGAGTATGAGTATAAGTATGAGTATGAGTATGAGTATGAGTATGAGTTTAAGTATGAGTATGAGTATGAGTATGAGTATGAGTATGAGTATGAGTTTAAGTATGAGTATGAGTATGAGTATGAGTATGAGTATGAGTATGAGTATGAGTATGAGTATGAGTATGAGTATGAGTTTAAGTATGAGTATGAGTATGAGTATGAGTATGAGTATGAGTATGTGCATGAGTATGAGTATGTGTATGAGTATGAGTATGAGTATGAGTATGAGTATGAGTATGAGGATGAGTATGAGTATGAGTATGAGTATGTGTATGAGTATGAGTATGAGTATGAGTATGAGTATGAGTATGAGTATGAGTATGAGTATGAGTATGATATAGAGTATGAGTATGTGTATGAGTATGAGTATGAGTATGAGTATGAGTATAAGTATGAGTATGAGTATGAGTATGAGTGTGAGTATGAGTATGAGTATGAGTATGAGTATGAGTATGAGTATGAGTATGAGTATGAGTATGAGTATGAGAATGAGTATGAGTATGAGAATGAGTATGAGTATGAGTATGAGCATGAGCATGAGCATGAGTATGAGTATGTGCATGAGTATGAGTATGTGTATGAGTATGAGTATGAGTTTGAGTATGAGTATGAGTATGAGTATGAGTATAAGTATGAGAATGAGTATGAGTGTGAGTATGAGAATGAGTATGAGTATGTGTATGAGTATGAGTATGAGCATGAGCATGAGCATGAGTATGAGTATGAGTATGAGTATGAGTATGAGTATGAGTATGAGTATGAGTATGAGTATGAGTATGAGTATAAGTATTAGTATGAGTACGAGTACGAGTACGAGTATGCGTATGAGTTTGAGTTTGAGTATGAGTATGATTATGAGTATGAGTATGAGTATGAGTATGAGTATGAGTATGAGTATGAGTATAAGTATGAGTATGAGTATGAGTATGAGTATGAGTTTAAGTATGAGTATGAGTATGAGAATGCGTATGAGTATGAGTATGGGTATGAGTATGAGTATGAGTATGAGTATGAGTATGAGTATGAGTATGAGTATGAGTATGAGTATGAGTATAAGAATTAGTATGAGTATGAGTATGAGCATGAGCATGAGCATGAGTATGAGTATGAGTATGAGTGTGAGTATGAGTATGAGTATGAGTATGAGTATGAGTATGAGTATGAGTATGAGTATGAGTATGAGTATGAGTATGAGTATGAGTTTAAGTATGAGTATGAGTATGAGAATGCGTATGAGTATGAGTATGAGTATGAGTATAAGTATGAGTTTAAGTATGAGTATGAGTATGAGTATGAGTATGAGTATGAGTATGAGTATGAGTATGAGTATGAGTATGAGTATGAGTATGAGTATGAGTATGAGTATGAGTATGAGTATGAGTATGAGTATGAGTATGAGTATGAGTATGAGTATGAGTATGAGTATGAGTATGAGTATGAGGATGAGTATGAGTATGAGTATGAGTATGTGTATGAGTATGAGTATGAGTATGAGTATGAGTATGAGTATGAGTATGAGTATGAGTATGATATAGAGTATGAGTATGTGTATGAGTATGAGTATGAGTATGAGTATAAGAATTAGTATGAGTATGAGTATGAGCATGAGCATGAGCATGAGTATGAGTATGAGTATGAGTGTGAGTATGAGTATGAGTATGAGTATGAGTATGAGTATGAGTTTAAGTATGAGTATGAGTATGAGAATGCGTATGAGTATGAGTATGAGTATAAGTATGAGTATGAGTTTAAGTATGAGTATGAGTACGAGTATGCGTATGAGTATGAGTATGAGTATGAGTATAAGTATGAGTATGAGTATGAGTATGAGTATGAGTATGAGTGTGAGTATGAGTATGAGTATGAGTATGAGTATGAGTATGAGTATGAGTATAAGAATTAGTATGAGTATGAGTATGAGCATGAGCATGAGCATGAGTATGAGTATGAGTATGAGTATGAGTGTGAGTATGAGTATGAGTATGAGTATGAGTATGAGTATGAGTATGAGTATGAGTATGAGTATGAGTTTAAGTATGAGTATGAGTATGAGAATGCGTATGAGTATGAGTATGAGTATGAGTATAAGTATGAGTATGAGTTTAAGTATGAGTATGAGTACGAGTATGCGTATGAGTATGAGTATGAGTATGAGTATAAGTATGAGTATGAGTATGAGTATGAGTGTGAGTATGAGTATGAGTATGAGTATGAGTATGAGTGTGAGTATGAGTATGAGTATGAGTATGAGTATGAGTATGAGTATGAGTATGAGTATGAGTATGAGTACGAGTATGCGTATGAATATGAGTATGAGAATGAGTATGAGTACGAGAATGAGTATGAGTATGAGTATGAGTATGAGCATGAGCATGAGCATGAGTATGAGTATGAGTATGAGTATGAGTATGAGTATGAGTATAAGTATGAGCATGAGCATGAGTATGAGTATGAGTATGAGTATGAGTATGAGTATGAGTATGAGTATAAGTATGAGTATGAGTATGAGTATGAGTGTGAGTATGAGTATGAGTATGAGTATGAGTATGAGTATGAGTATGAGTATGTGTATGAGTATGAGTATGAGTATGAGAATGAGTTTGAGTATGAGAATGAGTATGAGTATGAGTATGAGCATGAGCATGAGCATGAGTATGAGTATGTGCATGAGTATGAGTATGTGTATGAGTATGAGTATGAGTTTGAGTTTGAGTATGAGTATGAGTATGAGTATGAGTATAAGTATGAGAATGAGTATGAGTGTGAGTATGAGAATGAGTATGAGTATGTGTATGAGTATGAGTATGAGTATGAGTATGAGTATGAGTATGAGTATGAGTATGAGTATGAGTATGAGTATGAGTATGAGTATGAGTATAAGTATGAGTATGAGTATGAGTATGAGTATGAGTATAAGTATGAGTATGAGTATGAGTATGAGTGTGAGTATGAGTATGAGTATGAGTATGAGTATGAGTGTGAGTATGAGTATGAGTATGAGTATGAGTATGAGTATGAGTATGAGTATGAGTATGAGTATGAGTACGAGTATGCGTATGAATATGAGTATGAGTATGAGTATGGGTATGAGTATGAGTATGAGTATGAGTATGAGTATGAGTATGAGTATGAGTATGAGTATGAGTATGAGAATGAGTATGAGTATGAGTATGAGCATGAGCATGAGCATGAGTATGAGTATGAGTATGAGTATGAGTATGAGTATGAGTATGAGTATGAGTATGAGTATGAGTATGAGTATAAGTATTAGTATGAGTACGAGTACGAGTACGAGTATGCGTATGAGTTTGAGTTTGAGTATGAGTATGATTATGAGTATGAGTATGAGTATGAGTATGAGTATGAGTATGAGTATGAGTATGAGTATGAGTATGAGTATAAGTATGAGCATGAGCATGAGTATAAGTATGAGAATGAGTATGAGTGTGAGTATGAGAATGAGTATGAGTATGTGTATGAGTATGAGTATGAGTATGAGTATGAGTATGAGTATGAGTATGAGTATGAGTATGAGTATGAGTATGAGTATGAGTATAAGTATGAGTATGAGTATGAGTATGAGTATGAGTATAAGTATGAGTATGAGTATGAGTATGAGTGTGAGTATGAGTATGAGTATGAGTATGAGTATGAGTGTGAGTATGAGTATGAGTATGAGTATGAGTATGAGTATGAGTATAAGTATGAGTATGAGTATGAGTATGAGTGTGAGTATGAGTATGAGTATGAGTATGAGTATGAGTATGAGTATGAGTATGAGAATGAGTATGAGTATGAGAATGAGTATGAGTATGAGTATGAGCATGAGCATGAGCATGAGTATGAGTATGTGCATGAGTATGGGTATGTGTATGAGTATGAGTATGAGTTTGAGTATGAGTATGAGTATGAGTATGAGTATGAGTATAAGTATGAAAATGAGTATGAGTGTGAGTATGAGAATGAGTATGAGTATGTGTATGAGTATGAGTATGAGTATGAGTATGAGTATGAGTATGAGTATGAGTATGAGTATGAGTATGAGTATGAGTATAAGTATGAGTATGAGTATGAGTATGAGTATGAGTATAAGTATTAGTATGAGTATGAGTACGAGTATTAGTATGAGTATGAGTATGAGTATGAGTATGAGTATGAGTTTAAGTATGAGTATGAGTATGAGTATGAGTATGAGTATGAGTATGAGTATGAGTATGAGTATGAGTATGAGTATGAGTATGAGTATGAGTATGAGTATGAGTATGAGTATGAGTATGAGTATGAGTATGAGTATGAGTATGAGTATGAGTATGAGTATGAGTATGAGTATGAGTATGAGTATGAGTATGAGTATGAGTATGAGTATGAGTATGAGTATGAGTATGAGTATGAGTATGAGTATGAGTATGAGTATGAGTATGAGTATGAGAATGAGTATGAGTACGAGAATGAGTATGAGTATGAGTATGAGCATGAGCATGAGCATGAGTATGAGTATGAGTATGAGTATGAGTATGAGTATGAGTATAAGTATGAGCATGAGCATGAGTATGAGTATGAGTATGAGTATGAGTATGAGTATGAGTATGAGTATGAGTATGAGTATAAGTATGAGTATGAGTATGAGTATGAGTGTGAGTATGAGTATGAGTATGAGTATGAGTATGAGTATGAGTATGAGTATGAGTATGAGTATGAGAATGAGTATGAGTATGAGAATGAGTATGAGTATGAGTATGAGCATGAGCATGAGCATGAGTATGAGTATGTGCATGAGTATGAGTATGTGCATGAGTATGAGTATGTGTATGAGTATGAGTATGAGTTTGAGTTTGAGTATGAGTATGAGTATGAGTATGAGTATGAGTATAAGTATGAGAATGAGTATGAGTGTGAGTATGAGAATGAGTATGAGTATGTGTATGAGTATGAGTATGAGTATGAGTATGAGTATGAGTATGAGTATGAGTATGAGTATGAGTATGAGTATGAGTATGAGTATGAGTATAAGTATGAGTATGAGTATGAGTATGAGTATGAGTATAAGTATGAGTATGAGTATGAGTATGAGTGTGAGTATGAGTATGAGTATGAGTATGAGTATGAGTGTGAGTATGAGTATGAGTATGAGTATGAGTATGAGTATGAGTATGAGTATGAGTATGAGTATGAGTATGAGTACGAGTATGCGTATGAATATGAGTATGAGTATGAGTATGGGTATGAGTATGAGTATGAGTATGAGTATGAGTATGAGTATGAGTATGAGTATGAGTATGAGTATGAGTATGAGTATGAGAATGAGTATGAGTATGAGTATGAGCATGAGCATGAGCATGAGTATGAGTATGAGTATGAGTATGAGTATGAGTATGAGTATGAGTATGAGTATGAGTATGAGTATGAGAATGCGTATGAGTATGAGTATGAGTATGAGTATGAGTTTAAGTATGAGTATGAGTATGAGAATGCGTATGAGTATGAGTATGAGTATGAGTATAAGTATGAGTTTAAGTATGAGTATGAGTATGAGTATGAGTATGAGTATGAGTATGAGTATGAGTATGAGTATGAGTATGAGTATGAGTATGAGTATGAGTATGAGTATGAGTATGAGTATGAGTATGAGTATGAGTATGAGTATGAGTATGAGTATGAGTATGAGTATGAGTATGAGTATGAGTATGAGTATGAGTATGAGAATGAGTATGAGTACGAGAATGAGTATGAGTATGAGTATGAGTATGAGCATGAGCATGAGCATGAGTATGAGTATGAGTATGAGTATGAGTATGAGTATGAGTATAAGTATGAGCATGAGCATGAGTATGAGTATGAGTATGAGTATGAGTATGAGTATGAGTATGAGTATAAGTATGAGTATGAGTATGAGTATGAGTGTGAGTATGAGTATGAGTATGAGTATGAGTATGAGTATGAGTATGAGTATGTGTATGAGTATGAGTATGAGTATGAGAATGAGTTTGAGTATGAGAATGAGTATGAGTATGAGTATGAGCATGAGCATGAGCATGAGTATGAGTATGTGCATGAGTATGAGTATGTGTATGAGTATGAGTATGAGTTTGAGTTTGAGTATGAGTATGAGTATGAGTATGAGTATAAGTATGAGAATGAGTATGAGTGTGAGTATGAGAATGAGTATGAGTATGTGTATGAGTATGAGTATGAGTATGAGTATGAGTATGAGTATGAGTATGAGTATGAGTATGAGTATGAGTATGAGTATGAGTATGAGTATAAGTATGAGTATGAGTATGAGTATGAGTATGAGTATAAGTATGAGTATGAGTATGAGTATGAGTGTGAGTATGAGTATGAGTATGAGTATGAGTATGAGTGTGAGTATGAGTATGAGTATGAGTATGAGTATGAGTATGAGTATGAGTATGAGTATGAGTATGAGTACGAGTATGCGTATGAATATGAGTATGAGTATGAGTATGTGTATGAGTATGAGTATGAGTATGAGTATGAGTATGAGTATGAGTATGAGTATGAGTATGAGTATGAGAATGAGTATGAGTATGAGTATGAGCATGAGCATGAGCATGAGTATGAGTATGAGTATGAGTATGAGTATGAGTATGAGTATGAGTATGAGTATGAGTATGAGTATGAGTATAAGTATTAGTATGAGTACGAGTACGAGTACGAGTATGCGTATGAGTTTGAGTTTGAGTATGAGTATGATTATGAGTATGAGTATGAGTATGAGTATGAGTATGAGTATGAGTATGAGTATGAGTATGAGTATGAGTATAAGTATGAGCATGAGCATGAGTATAAGTATGAGAATGAGTATGAGTGTGAGTATGAGAATGAGTATGAGTATGTGTATGAGTATGAGTATGAGTATGAGTATGAGTATGAGTATGAGTATGAGTATGAGTATGAGTATGAGTATGAGTATGAGTATGAGTATAAGTATGAGTATGAGTATGAGTATGAGTATGAGTATAAGTATGAGTATGAGTATGAGTATGAGTGTGAGTATGAGTATGAGTATGAGTATGAGTATGAGTGTGAGTATGAGTATGAGTATGAGTATGAGTATGAGTATGAGTATGAGTATGAGTATGAGTACGAGTATGCGTATGAATATGAGTATGAGTATGAGTATGGGTATGAGTATGAGTATGAGTATGAGTATGAGTATGAGTATGAGTATGAGTATGAGTATGAGAATGAGTATGAGTATGAGTATGAGCATGAGCATGAGCATGAGCATGAGTATGAGTATGAGTATGAGTATGAGTATGAGTATGAGTATGAGTATGAGTATGAGTATGAGTATGAGTATGAGTATAAGTATTAGTATGAGTACGAGTACGAGTACGAGTATGCGTATGAGTTTGAGTTTGAGTATGAGTATGATTATGAGTATGAGTATGAGTATGAGTATGAGTATGAGTATGAGTATGAGTATAAGTATGAGTATGAGTATGAGTATGAGTATGAGTTTAAGTATGAGTATGAGTATGAGTATGAGTATGAGTATGAGTTTAAGTATGAGTATGAGTATGAGTATGAGTATGAGTATGAGTATGAGTATGAGTATGAGTATGAGTATGAGTATGAGTTTAAGTATGAGTATGAGTATGAGTATGAGTATGAGTATGAGTATGTGCATGAGTATGAGTATGTGTATGAGTATGAGTATGAGTATGAGTATGAGTATGAGTATGAGGATGAGTATGAGTATGAGTATGAGTATGTGTATGAGTATGAGTATGAGTATGAGTATGAGTATGAGTATGAGTATGAGTATGAGTATGAGTATGATATAGAGTATGAGTATGTGTATGAGTATGAGTATGAGTATGAGTATGAGTATAAGTATGAGTATGAGTATGAGTATGAGTGTGAGTATGAGTATGAGTATGAGTATGAGTATGAGTATGAGTATGAGTATGAGTATGAGTATGAGTATGAGAATGAGTATGAGTATGAGAATGAGTATGAGTATGAGTATGAGCATGAGCATGAGCATGAGTATGAGTATGTGCATGAGTATGAGTATGTGTATGAGTATGAGTATGAGTTTGAGTATGAGTATGAGTATGAGTATGAGTATAAGTATGAGAATGAGTATGAGTGTGAGTATGAGAATGAGTATGAGTATGTGTATGAGTATGAGTATGAGCATGAGCATGAGCATGAGTATGAGTATGAGTATGAGTATGAGTATGAGTATGAGTATGAGTATGAGTATGAGTATGAGTATGAGTATAAGTATTAGTATGAGTACGAGTACGAGTACGAGTATGCGTATGAGTTTGAGTTTGAGTATGAGTATGATTATGAGTATGAGTATGAGTATGAGTATGAGTATGAGTATGAGTATGAGTATAAGTATGAGTATGAGTATGAGTATGAGTATGAGTTTAAGTATGAGTATGAGTATGAGAATGCGTATGAGTATGAGTATGGGTATGAGTATGAGTATGAGTATGAGTATGAGTATGAGTATGAGTATGAGTATGAGTATGAGTATGAGTATAAGAATTAGTATGAGTATGAGTATGAGCATGAGCATGAGCATGAGTATGAGTATGAGTATGAGTGTGAGTATGAGTATGAGTATGAGTATGAGTATGAGTATGAGTATGAGTATGAGTATGAGTATGAGTATGAGTATGAGTTTAAGTATGAGTATGAGTATGAGAATGCGTATGAGTATGAGTATGAGTATGAGTATAAGTATGAGTTTAAGTATGAGTATGAGTATGAGTATGAGTATGAGTATGAGTATGAGTATGAGTATGAGTATGAGTATGAGTATGAGTATGAGTATGAGTATGAGTATGAGTATGAGTATGAGTATGAGTATGAGTATGAGTATGAGTATGAGTATGAGTATGAGTATGAGTATGAGGATGAGTATGAGTATGAGTATGAGTATGTGTATGAGTATGAGTATGAGTATGAGTATGAGTATGAGTATGAGAATGAGTATGAGTATGAGTATGAGCATGAGCATGAGCATGAGTATGAGTATGAGTTTGAGTATGAGTATGAGTATGAGTATGAGTATGAGTATGAGTATGAGTATGAGAATGCGTATGAGTATGAGTATGAGTATGAGTATGAGTTTAAGTATGAGTATGAGTATGAGAATGCGTATGAGTATGAGTATGAGTATGAGTATAAGTATGAGTTTAAGTATGAGTATGAGTATGAGTATGAGTATGAGTATGAGTATGAGTATGAGTATGAGTATGAGTATGAGTATGAGTATGAGTATGAGTATGAGTATGAGTATGAGTATGAGTATGAGTATGAGTATGAGTATGAGTATGAGTATGAGTATGAGTATGAGTATGAGTATGAGTATGAGTATGAGTATGAGAATGAGTATGAGTACGAGAATGAGTATGAGTATGAGTATGAGTATGAGCATGAGCATGAGCATGAGTATGAGTATGAGTATGAGTATGAGTATGAGTATGAGTATAAGTATGAGCATGAGCATGAGTATGAGTATGAGTATGAGTATGAGTATGAGTATGAGTATGAGTATAAGTATGAGTATGAGTATGAGTATGAGTGTGAGTATGAGTATGAGTATGAGTATGAGTATGAGTATGAGTATGAGTATGTGTATGAGTATGAGTATGAGTATGAGAATGAGTTTGAGTATGAGAATGAGTATGAGTATGAGTATGAGCATGAGCATGAGCATGAGTATGAGTATGTGCATGAGTATGAGTATGTGTATGAGTATGAGTATGAGTTTGAGTTTGAGTATGAGTATGAGTATGAGTATGAGTATAAGTATGAGAATGAGTATGAGTGTGAGTATGAGAATGAGTATGAGTATGTGTATGAGTATGAGTATGAGTATGAGTATGAGTATGAGTATGAGTATGAGTATGAGTATGAGTATGAGTATGAGTATGAGTATGAGTATAAGTATGAGTATGAGTATGAGTATGAGTATGAGTATAAGTATGAGTATGAGTATGAGTATGAGTGTGAGTATGAGTATGAGTATGAGTATGAGTATGAGTGTGAGTATGAGTATGAGTATGAGTATGAGTATGAGTATGAGTATGAGTATGAGTATGAGTATGAGTACGAGTATGCGTATGAATATGAGTATGAGTATGAGTATGTGTATGAGTATGAGTATGAGTATGAGTATGAGTATGAGTATGAGTATGAGTATGAGTATGAGTATGAGAATGAGTATGAGTATGAGTATGAGCATGAGCATGAGCATGAGTATGAGTATGAGTATGAGTATGAGTATGAGTATGAGTATGAGTATGAGTATGAGTATGAGTATGAGTATAAGTATTAGTATGAGTACGAGTACGAGTACGAGTATGCGTATGAGTTTGAGTTTGAGTATGAGTATGATTATGAGTATGAGTATGAGTATGAGTATGAGTATGAGTATGAGTATGAGTATGAGTATGAGTATGAGTATAAGTATGAGCATGAGCATGAGTATAAGTATGAGAATGAGTATGAGTGTGAGTATGAGAATGAGTATGAGTATGTGTATGAGTATGAGTATGAGTATGAGTATGAGTATGAGTATGAGTATGAGTATGAGTATGAGTATGAGTATGAGTATGAGTATGAGTATAAGTATGAGTATGAGTATGAGTATGAGTATGAGTATAAGTATGAGTATGAGTATGAGTATGAGTGTGAGTATGAGTATGAGTATGAGTATGAGTATGAGTGTGAGTATGAGTATGAGTATGAGTATGAGTATGAGTATGAGTATGAGTATGAGTATGAGTACGAGTATGCGTATGAATATGAGTATGAGTATGAGTATGGGTATGAGTATGAGTATGAGTATGAGTATGAGTATGAGTATAAGTATGAGCATGAGCATGAGTATGAGTATGAGTATGAGTATGAGTATGAGTATGAGTATGAGTATAAGTATGAGTATGAGTATGAGTATGAGTGTGAGTATGAGTATGAGTATGAGTATGAGTATGAGTATGAGTATGAGTATGTGTATGAGTATGAGTATGAGTATGAGAATGAGTTTGAGTATGAGAATGAGTATGAGTATGAGTATGAGCATGAGCATGAGCATGAGTATGAGTATGTGCATGAGTATGAGTATGTGTATGAGTATGAGTATGAGTTTGAGTTTGAGTATGAGTATGAGTATGAGTATGAGTATAAGTATGAGAATGAGTATGAGTGTGAGTATGAGAATGAGTATGAGTATGTGTATGAGTATGAGTATGAGTATGAGTATGAGTATGAGTATGAGTATGAGTATGAGTATGAGTATGAGTATGAGTATGAGTATGAGTATGAGTATAAGTATGAGTATGAGTATGAGTATGAGTATGAGTATAAGTATGAGTATGAGTATGAGTATGAGTGTGAGTATGAGTATGAGTATGAGTATGAGTATGAGTGTGAGTATGAGTATGAGTATGAGTATGAGTATGAGTATGAGTATGAGTATGAGTATGAGTATGAGTACGAGTATGCGTATGAATATGAGTATGAGTATGAGTATGGGTATGAGTATGAGTATGAGTATGAGTATGAGTATGAGTATGAGTATGAGTATGAGTATGAGTATGAGAATGAGTATGAGTATGAGTATGAGCATGAGCATGAGCATGAGTATGAGTATGAGTATGAGTATGAGTATGAGTATGAGTATGAGTATGAGTATGAGTATGAGTATGAGTATAAGTATTAGTATGAGTACGAGTACGAGTACGAGTATGCGTATGAGTTTGAGTTTGAGTATGAGTATGATTATGAGTATGAGTATGAGTATGAGTATGAGTATGAGTATGAGTATGAGTATGAGTATGAGTATGAGTATAAGTATGAGCATGAGCATGAGTATAAGTATGAGAATGAGTATGAGTGTGAGTATGAGAATGAGTATGAGTATGTGTATGAGTATGAGTATGAGTATGAGTATGAGTATGAGTATGAGTATGAGTATGAGTATGAGTATGAGTATGAGTATGAGTATGAGTATAAGTATGAGTATGAGTATGAGTATGAGTATGAGTATAAGTATGAGTATGAGTATGAGTATGAGTGTGAGTATGAGTATGAGTATGAGTATGAGTATGAGTGTGAGTATGAGTATGAGTATGAGTATGAGTATGAGTATGAGTATAAGTATGAGTATGAGTATGAGTATGAGTGTGAGTATGAGTATGAGTATGAGTATGAGTATGAGTATGAGTATGAGTATGAGAATGAGTATGAGTATGAGAATGAGTATGAGTATGAGTATGAGCATGAGCATGAGCATGAGTATGAGTATGTGCATGAGTATGGGTATGTGTATGAGTATGAGTATGAGTTTGAGTATGAGTATGAGTATGAGTATGAGTATGAGTATAAGTATGAAAATGAGTATGAGTGTGAGTATGAGAATGAGTATGAGTATGTGTATGAGTATGAGTATGAGTATGAGTATGAGTATGAGTATGAGTATGAGTATGAGTATGAGTATGAGTATGAGTATAAGTATGAGTATGAGTATGAGTATGAGTATGAGTATAAGTATTAGTATGAGTATGAGTACGAGTATTAGTATGAGTATGAGTATGAGTATGAGTATGAGTATGAGTTTAAGTATGAGTATGAGTATGAGTATGAGTATGAGTATGAGTATGAGTATGAGTATGAGTATGAGTATGAGTATGAGTATGAGTATGAGTATGAGTATGAGTATGAGTATGAGTATGAGTATGAGTATGAGTATGAGTATGAGTATGAGTATGAGTATGAGTATGAGTATGAGTATGAGTATGAGTATGAGTATGAGTATGAGTATGAGTATGAGTATGAGTATGAGTATGAGTATGAGTATGAGTATGAGTATGAGTATGAGAATGAGTATGAGTACGAGAATGAGTATGAGTATGAGTATGAGCATGAGCATGAGCATGAGTATGAGTATGAGTATGAGTATGAGTATGAGTATGAGTATAAGTATGAGCATGAGCATGAGTATGAGTATGAGTATGAGTATGAGTATGAGTATGAGTATGAGTATGAGTATGAGTATAAGTATGAGTATGAGTATGAGTATGAGTGTGAGTATGAGTATGAGTATGAGTATGAGTATGAGTATGAGTATGAGTATGAGTATGAGTATGAGAATGAGTATGAGTATGAGAATGAGTATGAGTATGAGTATGAGCATGAGCATGAGCATGAGTATGAGTATGTGCATGAGTATGAGTATGTGCATGAGTATGAGTATGTGTATGAGTATGAGTATGAGTTTGAGTTTGAGTATGAGTATGAGTATGAGTATGAGTATGAGTATAAGTATGAGAATGAGTATGAGTGTGAGTATGAGAATGAGTATGAGTATGTGTATGAGTATGAGTATGAGTATGAGTATGAGTATGAGTATGAGTATGAGTATGAGTATGAGTATGAGTATGAGTATGAGTATGAGTATAAGTATGAGTATGAGTATGAGTATGAGTATGAGTATAAGTATGAGTATGAGTATGAGTATGAGTGTGAGTATGAGTATGAGTATGAGTATGAGTATGAGTGTGAGTATGAGTATGAGTATGAGTATGAGTATGAGTATGAGTATGAGTATGAGTATGAGTATGAGTATGAGTACGAGTATGCGTATGAATATGAGTATGAGTATGAGTATGGGTATGAGTATGAGTATGAGTATGAGTATGAGTATGAGTATGAGTATGAGTATGAGTATGAGTATGAGTATGAGTATGAGAATGAGTATGAGTATGAGTATGAGCATGAGCATGAGCATGAGTATGAGTATGAGTATGAGTATGAGTATGAGTATGAGTATGAGTATGAGTATGAGTATGAGTATGAGAATGCGTATGAGTATGAGTATGAGTATGAGTATGAGTTTAAGTATGAGTATGAGTATGAGAATGCGTATGAGTATGAGTATGAGTATGAGTATAAGTATGAGTTTAAGTATGAGTATGAGTATGAGTATGAGTATGAGTATGAGTATGAGTATGAGTATGAGTATGAGTATGAGTATGAGTATGAGTATGAGTATGAGTATGAGTATGAGTATGAGTATGAGTATGAGTATGAGTATGAGTATGAGTATGAGTATGAGTATGAGTATGAGTATGAGTATGAGTATGAGTATGAGTATGAGAATGAGTATGAGTACGAGAATGAGTATGAGTATGAGTATGAGTATGAGCATGAGCATGAGCATGAGTATGAGTATGAGTATGAGTATGAGTATGAGTATGAGTATAAGTATGAGCATGAGCATGAGTATGAGTATGAGTATGAGTATGAGTATGAGTATGAGTATGAGTATAAGTATGAGTATGAGTATGAGTATGAGTGTGAGTATGAGTATGAGTATGAGTATGAGTATGAGTATGAGTATGAGTATGTGTATGAGTATGAGTATGAGTATGAGAATGAGTTTGAGTATGAGAATGAGTATGAGTATGAGTATGAGCATGAGCATGAGCATGAGTATGAGTATGTGCATGAGTATGAGTATGTGTATGAGTATGAGTATGAGTTTGAGTTTGAGTATGAGTATGAGTATGAGTATGAGTATAAGTATGAGAATGAGTATGAGTGTGAGTATGAGAATGAGTATGAGTATGTGTATGAGTATGAGTATGAGTATGAGTATGAGTATGAGTATGAGTATGAGTATGAGTATGAGTATGAGTATGAGTATGAGTATGAGTATAAGTATGAGTATGAGTATGAGTATGAGTATGAGTATAAGTATGAGTATGAGTATGAGTATGAGTGTGAGTATGAGTATGAGTATGAGTATGAGTATGAGTGTGAGTATGAGTATGAGTATGAGTATGAGTATGAGTATGAGTATGAGTATGAGTATGAGTATGAGTACGAGTATGCGTATGAATATGAGTATGAGTATGAGTATGTGTATGAGTATGAGTATGAGTATGAGTATGAGTATGAGTATGAGTATGAGTATGAGTATGAGTATGAGAATGAGTATGAGTATGAGTATGAGCATGAGCATGAGCATGAGTATGAGTATGAGTATGAGTATGAGTATGAGTATGAGTATGAGTATGAGTATGAGTATGAGTATGAGTATAAGTATTAGTATGAGTACGAGTACGAGTACGAGTATGCGTATGAGTTTGAGTTTGAGTATGAGTATGATTATGAGTATGAGTATGAGTATGAGTATGAGTATGAGTATGAGTATGAGTATGAGTATGAGTATGAGTATAAGTATGAGCATGAGCATGAGTATAAGTATGAGAATGAGTATGAGTGTGAGTATGAGAATGAGTATGAGTATGTGTATGAGTATGAGTATGAGTATGAGTATGAGTATGAGTATGAGTATGAGTATGAGTATGAGTATGAGTATGAGTATGAGTATGAGTATAAGTATGAGTATGAGTATGAGTATGAGTATGAGTATAAGTATGAGTATGAGTATGAGTATGAGTGTGAGTATGAGTATGAGTATGAGTATGAGTATGAGTGTGAGTATGAGTATGAGTATGAGTATGAGTATGAGTATGAGTATGAGTATGAGTATGAGTACGAGTATGCGTATGAATATGAGTATGAGTATGAGTATGGGTATGAGTATGAGTATGAGTATGAGTATGAGTATGAGTATGAGTATGAGTATGAGTATGAGAATGAGTATGAGTATGAGTATGAGCATGAGCATGAGCATGAGCATGAGTATGAGTATGAGTATGAGTATGAGTATGAGTATGAGTATGAGTATGAGTATGAGTATGAGTATGAGTATAAGTATTAGTATGAGTACGAGTACGAGTACGAGTATGCGTATGAGTTTGAGTTTGAGTATGAGTATGATTATGAGTATGAGTATGAGTATGAGTATGAGTATGAGTATGAGTATGAGTATGAGTATGAGTATGAGTATGAGTATGAGTATGAGTATGAGTATGAGTATGAGTATGAGTATGAGTATGAGTATGAGTATGAGTATGAGAATGAGTATGAGTACGAGAATGAGTATGAGTATGAGTATGAGCATGAGCATGAGCATGAGTATGAGTATGAGTATGAGTATGAGTATGAGTATGAGTATAAGTATGAGCATGAGCATGAGTATGAGTATGAGTATGAGTATGAGTATGAGTATGAGTATGAGTATGAGTATGAGTATAAGTATGAGTATGAGTATGAGTATGAGTGTGAGTATGAGTATGAGTATGAGTATGAGTATGAGTATGAGTATGAGTATGAGTATGAGTATGAGAATGAGTATGAGTATGAGAATGAGTATGAGTATGAGTATGAGCATGAGCATGAGCATGAGTATGAGTATGTGCATGAGTATGAGTATGTGCATGAGTATGAGTATGTGTATGAGTATGAGTATGAGTTTGAGTTTGAGTATGAGTATGAGTATGAGTATGAGTATGAGTATAAGTATGAGAATGAGTATGAGTGTGAGTATGAGAATGAGTATGAGTATGTGTATGAGTATGAGTATGAGTATGAGTATGAGTATGAGTATGAGTATGAGTATGAGTATGAGTATGAGTATGAGTATGAGTATGAGTATAAGTATGAGTATGAGTATGAGTATGAGTATGAGTATAAGTATGAGTATGAGTATGAGTATGAGTGTGAGTATGAGTATGAGTATGAGTATGAGTATGAGTGTGAGTATGAGTATGAGTATGAGTATGAGTATGAGTATGAGTATGAGTATGAGTATGAGTACGAGTATGCGTATGAATATGAGTATGAGTATGAGTATGGGTATGAGTATGAGTATGAGTATGAGTATGAGTATGAGTATGAGTATGAGTATGAGTATGAGTATGAGTATGAGTATGAGAATGAGTATGAGTATGAGTATGAGCATGAGCATGAGCATGAGTATGAGTATGAGTATGAGTATGAGTATGAGTATGAGTATGAGTATGAGTATGAGTATGAGTATGAGAATGCGTATGAGTATGAGTATGAGTATGAGTATGAGTTTAAGTATGAGTATGAGTATGAGAATGCGTATGAGTATGAGTATGAGTATGAGTATAAGTATGAGTTTAAGTATGAGTATGAGTATGAGTATGAGTATGAGTATGAGTATGAGTATGAGTATGAGTATGAGTATGAGTATGAGTATGAGTATGAGTATGAGTATGAGTATGAGTATGAGTATGAGTATGAGTATGAGTATGAGTATGAGTATGAGTATGAGTATGAGTATGAGTATGAGTATGAGTATGAGTATGAGAATGAGTATGAGTACGAGAATGAGTATGAGTATGAGTATGAGTATGAGCATGAGCATGAGCATGAGTATGAGTATGAGTATGAGTATGAGTATGAGTATGAGTATAAGTATGAGCATGAGCATGAGTATGAGTATGAGTATGAGTATGAGTATGAGTATGAGTATGAGTATAAGTATGAGTATGAGTATGAGTATGAGTGTGAGTATGAGTATGAGTATGAGTATGAGTATGAGTATGAGTATGAGTATGTGTATGAGTATGAGTATGAGTATGAGAATGAGTTTGAGTATGAGAATGAGTATGAGTATGAGTATGAGCATGAGCATGAGCATGAGTATGAGTATGTGCATGAGTATGAGTATGTGTATGAGTATGAGTATGAGTTTGAGTTTGAGTATGAGTATGAGTATGAGTATGAGTATAAGTATGAGAATGAGTATGAGTGTGAGTATGAGAATGAGTATGAGTATGTGTATGAGTATGAGTATGAGTATGAGTATGAGTATGAGTATGAGTATGAGTATGAGTATGAGTATGAGTATGAGTATGAGTATGAGTATAAGTATGAGTATGAGTATGAGTATGAGTATGAGTATAAGTATGAGTATGAGTATGAGTATGAGTGTGAGTATGAGTATGAGTATGAGTATGAGTATGAGTGTGAGTATGAGTATGAGTATGAGTATGAGTATGAGTATGAGTATGAGTATGAGTATGAGTATGAGTACGAGTATGCGTATGAATATGAGTATGAGTATGAGTATGTGTATGAGTATGAGTATGAGTATGAGTATGAGTATGAGTATGAGTATGAGTATGAGTATGAGTATGAGAATGAGTATGAGTATGAGTATGAGCATGAGCATGAGCATGAGTATGAGTATGAGTATGAGTATGAGTATGAGTATGAGTATGAGTATGAGTATGAGTATGAGTATGAGTATAAGTATTAGTATGAGTACGAGTACGAGTACGAGTATGCGTATGAGTTTGAGTTTGAGTATGAGTATGATTATGAGTATGAGTATGAGTATGAGTATGAGTATGAGTATGAGTATGAGTATGAGTATGAGTATGAGTATAAGTATGAGCATGAGCATGAGTATAAGTATGAGAATGAGTATGAGTGTGAGTATGAGAATGAGTATGAGTATGTGTATGAGTATGAGTATGAGTATGAGTATGAGTATGAGTATGAGTATGAGTATGAGTATGAGTATGAGTATGAGTATGAGTATGAGTATAAGTATGAGTATGAGTATGAGTATGAGTATGAGTATAAGTATGAGTATGAGTATGAGTATGAGTGTGAGTATGAGTATGAGTATGAGTATGAGTATGAGTGTGAGTATGAGTATGAGTATGAGTATGAGTATGAGTATGAGTATGAGTATGAGTATGAGTACGAGTATGCGTATGAATATGAGTATGAGTATGAGTATGGGTATGAGTATGAGTATGAGTATGAGTATGAGTATGAGTATGAGTATGAGTATGAGTATGAGAATGAGTATGAGTATGAGTATGAGCATGAGCATGAGCATGAGCATGAGTATGAGTATGAGTATGAGTATGAGTATGAGTATGAGTATGAGTATGAGTATGAGTATGAGTATGAGTATAAGTATTAGTATGAGTACGAGTACGAGTACGAGTATGCGTATGAGTTTGAGTTTGAGTATGAGTATGATTATGAGTATGAGTATGAGTATGAGTATGAGTATGAGTATGAGTATGAGTATGAGTATAAGTATGAGTATGAGTATGAGTATGAGTATGAGTTTAAGTATGAGTATGAGTATGAGTATGAGTATGAGTATGAGTATGAGTTTAAGTATGAGTATGAGTATGAGTATGAGTATGAGTATGAGTATGAGTATGAGTATGAGTATGAGTATGAGTATGAGTTTAAGTATGAGTATGAGTATGAGTATGAGTATGAGTATGAGTATGTGCATGAGTATGAGTATGTGTATGAGTATGAGTATGAGTATGAGTATGAGTATGAGTATGAGGATGAGTATGAGTATGAGTATGAGTATGTGTATGAGTATGAGTATGAGTATGAGTATGAGTATGAGTATGAGTATGAGTATGAGTATGAGTATGATATAGAGTATGAGTATGTGTATGAGTATGAGTATGAGTATGAGTATGAGTATAACTATGAGTATGAGTATGAGTATGAGTGTGAGTATGAGTATGAGTATGAGTATGAGTATGAGTATGAGTATGAGTATGAGTATGAGTATGAGTATGAGAATGAGTATGAGTATGAGAATGAGTATGAGTATGAGTATGAGCATGAGCATGAGCATGAGTATGAGTATGTGCATGAGTATGAGTATGTGTATGAGTATGAGTATGAGTTTGAGTATGAGTATGAGTATGAGTATGAGTATAAGTATGAGAATGAGTATGAGTGTGAGTATGAGAATGAGTATGAGTATGTGTATGAGTATGAGTATGAGCATGAGCATGAGCATGAGTATGAGTATGAGTATGAGTATGAGTATGAGTATGAGTATGAGTATGAGTATGAGTATGAGTATGAGTATAAGTATTAGTATGAGTACGAGTACGAGTACGAGTATGCGTATGAGTTTGAGTTTGAGTATGAGTATGATTATGAGTATGAGTATGAGTATGAGTATGAGTATGAGTATGAGTATGAGTATAAGTATGAGTATGAGTATGAGTATGAGTATGAGTTTAAGTATGAGTATGAGTATGAGAATGCGTATGAGTATGAGTATGGGTATGAGTATGAGTATGAGTATGAGTATGAGTATGAGTATGAGTATGAGTATGAGTATGAGTATGAGTATAAGAATTAGTATGAGTATGAGTATGAGCATGAGCATGAGCATGAGTATGAGTATGAGTATGAGTGTGAGTATGAGTATGAGTATGAGTATGAGTATGAGTATGAGTATGAGTATGAGTATGAGTATGAGTATGAGTATGAGTTTAAGTATGAGTATGAGTATGAGAATGCGTATGAGTATGAGTATGAGTATGAGTATAAGTATGAGTTTAAGTATGAGTATGAGTATGAGTATGAGTATGAGTATGAGTATGAGTATGAGTATGAGTATGAGTATGAGTATGAGTATGAGTATGAGTATGAGTATGAGTATGAGTATGAGTATGAGTATGAGTATGAGTATGAGTATGAGTATGAGTATGAGTATGAGTATGAGGATGAGTATGAGTATGAGTATGAGTATGTGTATGAGTATGAGTATGAGTATGAGTATGAGTATGAGTATGAGTATGAGTATGAGTATGATATAGAGTATGAGTATGTGTATGAGTATGAGTATGAGTATGAGTATAAGAATTAGTATGAGTATGAGTATGAGCATGAGCATGAGCATGAGTATGAGTATGAGTATGAGTGTGAGTATGAGTATGAGTATGAGTATGAGTATGAGTATGAGTTTAAGTATGAGTATGAGTATGAGAATGCGTATGAGTATGAGTATGAGTATAAGTATGAGTATGAGTTTAAGTATGAGTATGAGTACGAGTATGCGTATGAGTATGAGTATGAGTATGAGTATAAGTATGAGTATGAGTATGAGTATGAGTATGAGTATGAGTGTGAGTATGAGTATGAGTATGAGTATGAGTATGAGTATGAGTATGAGTATAAGAATTAGTATGAGTATGAGTATGAGCATGAGCATGAGCATGAGTATGAGTATGAGTATGAGTATGAGTGTGAGTATGAGTATGAGTATGAGTATGAGTATGAGTATGAGTATGAGTATGAGTATGAGTATGAGTATGAGTTTAAGTATGAGTATGAGTATGAGAATGCGTATGAGTATGAGTATGAGTATGAGTATAAGTATGAGTATGAGTTTAAGTATGAGTATGAGTACGAGTATGCGTATGAGTATGAGTATGAGTATGAGTATAAGTATGAGTATGAGTATGAGTATGAGTGTGAGTATGAGTATGAGTATGAGTATGAGTATGAGTGTGAGTATGAGTATGAGTATGAGTATGAGTATGAGTATGAGTATGAGTATGAGTATGAGTATGAGTATGAGTATGAGTATGAGTATGAGTACGAGTATGCGTATGAATATGAGTATGAGTATGAGTATGGGTATGAGTATGAGTATGAGTATGAGTATGAGTATGAGTATGAGTATGAGTATGAGTATGAGTATGAGTATGAGTATGAGAATGAGTATGAGTATGAGTATGAGCATGAGCATGAGCATGAGTATGAGTATGAGTATGAGTATGAGTATGAGTATGAGTATGAGTATGAGTATGAGTATGAGTATGAGTATAAGTATTAGTATGAGTACGAGTACGAGTACGAGTATGCGTATGAGTTTGAGTTTGAGTATGAGTATGATTATGAGTATGAGTATGAGTATGAGTATGAGTATGAGTATGAGTATGAGTATGAGTATAAGTATGAGTATGAGTATGAGTATGAGTATGAGTTTAAGTATGAGTATGAGTATGAGAATGCGTATGAGTATGAGTATGAGTATGGGTATGAGTATGAGTATGAGTATGAGTATGAGTATGAGTATGAGTATGAGTATGAGTATAAGAATTAGTATGAGTATGAGTATGAGCATGAGCATGAGCATGAGTATGAGTATGAGTATGAGTGTGAGTATGAGTATGAGTATGAGTATGAGTATGAGTATGAGTATGAGTATGAGTATGAGTATGAGTATGAGTTTAAGTATGAGTATGAGTATGAGAATGCGTATGAGTATGAGTATGAGTATGAGTATAAGTATGAGTATGAGTTTAAGTATGAGTATGAGTACGAGTATGCGTATGAGTATGAGTATGAGTATGAGTATAAGTATGAGTATGAGTATGAGTATGAGTGTGAGTATGAGTATGAGTATGAGTATGAGTATGAGTATGAGTATGAGTATGAGAATGAGTATGAGTATGAGAATGAGTATGAGTATGAGTATGAGCATGAGCATGAGCATGAGTATGAGTATGTGCATGAGTATGGGTATGTGTATGAGTATGAGTATGAGTTTGAGTATGAGTATGAGTATGAGTATGAGTATGAGTATAAGTATGAAAATGAGTATGAGTGTGAGTATGAGAATGAGTATGAGTATGTGTATGAGTATGAGTATGAGTATGAGTATGAGTATGAGTATGAGTATGAGTATGAGTATGAGTATGAGTATGAGTATAAGTATGAGTATGAGTATGAGTATGAGTATGAGTATAAGTATTAGTATGAGTATGAGTACGAGTATTAGTATGAGTATGAGTATGAGTATGAGTATGAGTATGAGTTTAAGTATGAGTATGAGTATGAGTATGAGTATGAGTATGAGTATGAGTATGAGTATGAGTATGAGTATGAGTATGAGTATGAGTATGAGTATGAGTATGAGTATGAGTATGAGTATGAGTATGAGTATGAGTATGAGTATGAGTATGAGTATGAGTATGAGTATGAGTATGAGTATGAGTATGAGTATGAGTATGAGTATGAGTATGAGTATGAGTATGAGTATGAGTATGAGTATGAGTATGAGTATGAGTATGAGTATGAGTATGAGTATGAGAATGAGTATGAGCATGAGCATGAGCATGAGTATGAGTATGAGTATGAGTATGAGTATGAGTATGAGTATGAGTATGAGTATGAGTATGAGTATGAGTATAAGTATTAGTATGAGTACGAGTACGAGTACGAGTATGCGTATGAGTTTGAGTTTGAGTATGAGTATGATTATGAGTATGAGTATGAGTATGAGTATGAGTATGAGTATGAGTATGAGTATGAGTATAAGTATGAGTATGAGTATGAGTATGAGTTTAAGTATGAGTATGAGTATGAGAATGCGTATGAGTATGAGTATGAGTATGGGTATGAGTATGAGTATGAGTATGAGTATGAGTATGAGTATGAGTATGAGTATGAGTATAAGAATTAGTATGAGTATGAGTATGAGCATGAGCATGAGCATGAGTATGAGTATGAGTATGAGTGTGAGTATGAGTATGAGTATGAGTATGAGTATGAGTATGAGTATGAGTATGAGTATGAGTATGAGTTTAAGTATGAGTATGAGTATGAGAATGCGTATGAGTATGAGTATGAGTATGAGTATAAGTATGAGTATGAGTTTAAGTATGAGTATGAGTACGAGTATGCGTATGAGTATGAGTATGAGTATGAGTATAAGTATGAGTATGAGTATGAGTATGAGTGTGAGTATGAGTATGAGTATGAGTATGAGTATGAGTATGAGTATGAGTATGAGAATGAGTATGAGTATGAGAATGAGTATGAGTATGAGTATGAGCATGAGCATGAGCATGAGTATGAGTATGTGCATGAGTATGGGTATGTGTATGAGTATGAGTATGAGTTTGAGTATGAGTATGAGTATGAGTATGAGTATGAGTATAAGTATGAAAATGAGTATGAGTGTGAGTATGAGAATGAGTATGAGTATGTGTATGAGTATGAGTATGAGTATGAGTATGAGTATGAGTATGAGTATGAGTATGAGTATGAGTATGAGTATGAGTATAAGTATGAGTATGAGTATGAGTATGAGTATGAGTATAAGTATTAGTATGAGTATGAGTACGAGTATTAGTATGAGTATGAGTATGAGTATGAGTATGAGTATGAGTTTAAGTATGAGTATGAGTATGAGTATGAGTATGAGTATGAGTATGAGTATGAGTATGAGTATGAGTATGAGTATGAGTATGAGTATGAGTATGAGTATGAGTATGAGTATGAGTATGAGTATGAGTATGAGTATGAGTATGAGTATGAGTATGAGTATGAGTATGAGTATGAGTATGAGTATGAGTATGAGTATGAGTATGAGTATGAGTATGAGTATGAGTATGAGTATGAGTATGAGTATGAGTATGAGTATGAGTATGAGTATGAGAATGAGTATGAGTACGAGAATGAGTATGAGTATGAGTATGAGCATGAGCATGAGCATGAGTATGAGTATGAGTATGAGTATGAGTATGAGTATGAGTATAAGTATGAGCATGAGCATGAGTATGAGTATGAGTATGAGTATGAGTATGAGTATGAGTATGAGTATGAGTATGAGTATAAGTATGAGTATGAGTATGAGTATGAGTGTGAGTATGAGTATGAGTATGAGTATGAGTATGAGTATGAGTATGAGTATGAGTATGAGTATGAGAATGAGTATGAGTATGAGAATGAGTATGAGTATGAGTATGAGCATGAGCATGAGCATGAGTATGAGTATGTGCATGAGTATGAGTATGTGCATGAGTATGAGTATGTGTATGAGTATGAGTATGAGTTTGAGTTTGAGTATGAGTATGAGTATGAGTATGAGTATGAGTATAAGTATGAGAATGAGTATGAGTGTGAGTATGAGAATGAGTATGAGTATGTGTATGAGTATGAGTATGAGTATGAGTATGAGTATGAGTATGAGTATGAGTATGAGTATGAGTATGAGTATGAGTATGAGTATGAGTATAAGTATGAGTATGAGTATGAGTATGAGTATGAGTATAAGTATGAGTATGAGTATGAGTATGAGTGTGAGTATGAGTATGAGTATGAGTATGAGTATGAGTGTGAGTATGAGTATGAGTATGAGTATGAGTATGAGTATGAGTATGAGTATGAGTATGAGTATGAGTACGAGTATGCGTATGAATATGAGTATGAGTATGAGTATGGGTATGAGTATGAGTATGAGTATGAGTATGAGTATGAGTATGAGTATGAGTATGAGTATGAGTATGAGTATGAGTATGAGAATGAGTATGAGTATAAGTATGAAAATGAGTATGAGTGTGAGTATGAGAATGAGTATGAGTATGTGTATGAGTATGAGTATGAGTATGAGTATGAGTATGAGTATGAGTATGAGTATGAGTATGAGTATGAGTATGAGCATGAGCATGAGCATGAGTATGAGTATGTGCATGAGTATGGGTATGTGTATGAGTATGAGTATGAGTTTGAGTATGAGTATGAGTATGAGTATGAGTATGAGTATAAGTATGAAAATGAGTATGAGTGTGAGTATGAGAATGAGTATGAGTATGTGTATGAGTATGAGTATGAGTATGAGTATGAGTATGAGTATGAGTATGAGTATGAGTATGAGTATGAGTATGAGTATAAGTATGAGTATGAGTATGAGTATGAGTATGAGTATAAGTATTAGTATGAGTATGAGTACGAGTATTAGTATGAGTATGAGTATGAGTATGAGTATGAGTATGAGTATGAGTTTAAGTATGAGTATGAGTATGAGTATGAGTATGAGTATGAGTATGAGTATGAGTATGAGTATGAGTATGAGTATGAGTATGAGTATGAGTATGAGTATGAGTATGAGTATGAGTATGAGTATGAGTATGAGTATGAGTATGAGTATGAGTATGAGTATGAGTATGAGTATGAGTATGAGTATGAGTATGAGTATGAGTATGAGTATGAGTATGAGTATGAGTATGAGTATGAGTATGAGTATGAGTATGAGTATGAGAATGAGTATGAGCATGAGCATGAGCATGAGTATGAGTATGAGTATGAGTATGAGTATGAGTATGAGTATGAGTATGAGTATGAGTATGAGTATGAGTATGAGTATAAGTATTAGTATGAGTACGAGTACGAGTACGAGTATGCGTATGAGTTTGAGTTTGAGTATGAGTATGATTATGAGTATGAGTATGAGTATGAGTATGAGTATGAGTATGAGTATGAGTATGAGTATAAGTATGAGTATGAGTATGAGTATGAGTATGAGTTTAAGTATGAGTATGAGTATGAGAATGCGTATGAGTATGAGTATGAGTATGGGTATGAGTATGAGTATGAGTATGAGTATGAGTATGAGTATGAGTATGAGTATGAGTATAAGAATTAGTATGAGTATGAGTATGAGCATGAGCATGAGCATGAGTATGAGTATGAGTATGAGTGTGAGTATGAGTATGAGTATGAGTATGAGTATGAGTATGAGTATGAGTATGAGTATGAGTATGAGTTTAAGTATGAGTATGAGTATGAGAATGCGTATGAGTATGAGTATGAGTATGAGTATAAGTATGAGTATGAGTTTAAGTATGAGTATGAGTACGAGTATGCGTATGAGTATGAGTATGAGTATGAGTATAAGTATGAGTATGAGTATGAGTATGAGTGTGAGTATGAGTATGAGTATGAGTATGAGTATGAGTATGAGTATGAGTATGAGAATGAGTATGAGTATGAGAATGAGTATGAGTATGAGTATGAGCATGAGCATGAGCATGAGTATGAGTATGTGCATGAGTATGGGTATGTGTATGAGTATGAGTATGAGTTTGAGTATGAGTATGAGTATGAGTATGAGTATGAGTATAAGTATGAAAATGAGTATGAGTGTGAGTATGAGAATGAGTATGAGTATGTGTATGAGTATGAGTATGAGTATGAGTATGAGTATGAGTATGAGTATGAGTATGAGTATGAGTATGAGTATGAGTATAAGTATGAGTATGAGTATGAGTATGAGTATGAGTATAAGTATTAGTATGAGTATGAGTACGAGTATTAGTATGAGTATGAGTATGAGTATGAGTATGAGTATGAGTTTAAGTATGAGTATGAGTATGAGTATGAGTATGAGTATGAGTATGAGTATGAGTATGAGTATGAGTATGAGTATGAGTATGAGTATGAGTATGAGTATGAGTATGAGTATGAGTATGAGTATGAGTATGAGTATGAGTATGAGTATGAGTATGAGTATGAGTATGAGTATGAGTATGAGTATGAGTATGAGTATGAGTATGAGTATGAGTATGAGTATGAGTATGAGTATGAGTATGAGTATGAGTATGAGTATGAGTATGAGAATGAGTATGAGTACGAGAATGAGTATGAGTATGAGTATGAGCATGAGCATGAGAATGAGTATGAGTATGAGTATGAGCATGAGCATGAGCATGAGTATGAGTATGTGCATGAGTATGAGTATGTGCATGAGTATGAGTATGAGTATGAGTATAAGTATGAGTATGAGTATGAGTATGAGTGTGAGTATGAGTATGAGTATGAGTATGAGTATGAGTATGAGTATGAGTATGAGTATGAGTATGAGAATGAGTATGAGTATGAGAATGAGTATGAGTATGAGTATGAGCATGAGCATGAGCATGAGTATGAGTATGTGCATGAGTATGAGTATGTGCATGAGTATGAGTATGTGTATGAGTATGAGTATGAGTTTGAGTTTGAGTATGAGTATGAGTATGAGTATGAGTATAAGTATGAGAATGAGTATGAGTGTGAGTATGAGAATGAGTATGAGTATGTGTATGAGTATGAGTATGAGTATGAGTATGAGTATGAGTATGAGTATGAGTATGAGTATGAGTATGAGTATGAGTATGAGTATAAGTATGAGTATGAGTATGAGTATGAGTATGAGTATAAGTATGAGTATGAGTATGAGTATGAGTGTGAGTATGAGTATGAGTATGAGTATGAGTATGAGTGTGAGTATGAGTATGAGTATGAGTATGAGTATGAGTATGAGTATGAGTATGAGTATGAGTATGAGTATGAGTACGAGTATGCGTATGAATATGAGTATGAGTATGAGTATGGGTATGAGTATGAGTATGAGTATGAGTATGAGTATGAGTATGAGTATGAGTATGAGTATGAGTATGAGTATGAGTATGAGAATGAGTATGAGTATGAGTATGAGCATGAGCATGAGCATGAGTATGAGTATGAGTATGAGTATGAGTATGAGTATGAGTATGAGTATGAGTATGAGTATGAGAATGCGTATGAGTATGAGAATGAGTATAAGTATGAGTATGAGTTTAAGTATGAGTATGAGTACGAGTATGCGTATGAGTATGAGTATGAGTATGAGTATAAGTATGAGTATGAGTATGAGTATGAGTGTGAGTATGAGTATGAGTATGAGTATGAGTACGAGTATGCGTATGAATATGAGTATGAGTATGAGTATGGGTATGAGTATGAGTATGAGTATGAGTATGAGTATGAGTATGAGTATGAGTATGAGTATGAGTATGAGTATGAGAATGAGTATGAGTATGAGTATGAGCATGAGCATGAGCATGAGTATGAGTATGAGTATGAGTATGAGTATGAGTATGAGTATGAGTATGAGTATGAGTATGAGTATGAGTATAAGTATTAGTATGAGTACGAGTACGAGTACGAGTATGCGTATGAGTTTGAGTTTGAGTATGAGTATGATTATGAGTATGAGTATGAGTATGAGTATGAGTATGAGTATGAGTATGAGTATAAGTATGAGTATGAGTATGAGTATGAGTATGAGTTTAAGTATGAGTATGAGTATGAGAATGCGTATGAGTATGAGTATGAGTATGGGTATGAGTATGAGTATGAGTATGAGTATGAGTATGAGTATGAGTATGAGTATGAGTATGAGTATGAGTATAAGAATTAGTATGAGTATGAGTATGAGCATGAGCATGAGCATGAGTATGAGTATGAGTATGAGTGTGAGTATGAGTATGAGTATGAGTATGAGTATGAGTATGAGTATGAGTATGAGTATGAGTATGAGTATGAGTATGAGTTTAAGTATGAGTATGAGTATGAGAATGCGTATGAGTATGAGTATGAGTATGAGTATAAGTATGAGTTTAAGTATGAGTATGAGTATGAGTATGAGTATGAGTATGAGTATGAGTATGAGTATGAGTATGAGTATGAGTATGAGTATGAGTATGAGTATGAGTATGAGTATGAGTATGAGTATGAGTATGAGTATGAGTATGAGTATGAGTATGAGTATGAGTATGAGTATGAGTATGAGTATGAGTATGAGTATGAGAATGAGTATGAGTACGAGAATGAGTATGAGTATGAGTATGAGTATGAGCATGAGCATGAGCATGAGTATGAGTATGAGTATGAGTATGAGTATGAGTATGAGTATAAGTATGAGCATGAGCATGAGTATGAGTATGAGTATGAGTATGAGTATGAGTATGAGTATGAGTATAAGTATGAGTATGAGTATGAGTATGCGTGTGAGTATGAGTATGAGTATGAGTATGAGTATGAGTATGAGTATGAGTATGTGTATGAGTATGAGTATGAGTATGAGAATGAGTTTGAGTATGAGAATGAGTATGAGTATGAGTATGAGCATGAGCATGAGCATGAGTATGAGTATGTGCATGAGTATGAGTATGTGTATGAGTATGAGTATGAGTTTGAGTTTGAGTATGAGTATGAGTATGAGTATGAGTATAAGTATGAGAATGAGTATGAGTGTGAGTATGAGAATGAGTATGAGTATGTGTATGAGTATGAGTATGAGTATGAGTATGAGTATGAGTATGAGTATGAGTATGAGTATGAGTATGAGTATGAGTATGAGTATGAGTATGAGTATGAGTATAAGTATGAGTATGAGTATGAGTATGAGTATGAGTATAAGTATGAGTATGAGTATGAGTATGAGTGTGAGTATGAGTATGAGTATGAGTATGAGTATGAGTGTGAGTATGAGTATGAGTATGAGTATGAGTATGAGTATGAGTATGAGTATGAGTATGAGTATGAGTACGAGTATGCGTATGAATATGAGTATGAGTATGAGTATGGGTATGAGTATGAGTATGAGTATGAGTATGAGTATGAGTATGAGTATGAGTATGAGTATGAGTATGAGAATGAGTATGAGTATGAGTATGAGCATGAGCATGAGCATGAGTATGAGTATGAGTATGAGTATGAGTATGAGTATGAGTATGAGTATGAGTATGAGTATGAGTATAAGTATTAGTATGAGTACGAGTACGAGTACGAGTATGCGTATGAGTTTGAGTTTGAGTATGAGTATGATTATGAGTATGAGTATGAGTATGAGTATGAGTATGAGTATGAGTATGAGTATGAGTATGAGTATGAGTATAAGTATGAGCATGAGCATGAGTATAAGTATGAGAATGAGTATGAGTGTGAGTATGAGAATGAGTATGAGTATGTGTATGAGTATGAGTATGAGTATGAGTATGAGTATGAGTATGAGTATGAGTATGAGTATGAGTATGAGTATGAGTATGAGTATGAGTATAAGTATGAGTATGAGTATGAGTATGAGTATGAGTATAAGTATGAGTATGAGTATGAGTATGAGTGTGAGTATGAGTATGAGTATGAGTATGAGTATGAGTGTGAGTATGAGTATGAGTATGAGTATGAGTATGAGTATGAGTATGAGTATGAGTATGAGTACGAGTATGCGTATGAATATGAGTATGAGTATGAGTATGGGTATGAGTATGAGTATGAGTATGAGTATGAGTATGAGTATGAGTATGAGTATGAGTATGAGAATGAGTATGAGTATGAGTATGAGCATGAGCATGAGCATGAGCATGAGTATGAGTATGAGTATGAGTATGAGTATGAGTATGAGTATGAGTATGAGTATGAGTATGAGTATGAGTATAAGTATTAGTATGAGTACGAGTACGAGTACGAGTATGCGTATGAGTTTGAGTTTGAGTATGAGTATGATTATGAGTATGAGTATGAGTATGAGTATGAGTATGAGTATGAGTATGAGTATAAGTATGAGTATGAGTATGAGTATGAGTATGAGTTTAAGTATGAGTATGAGTATGAGTATGAGTATGAGTATGAGTATGAGTTTAAGTATGAGTATGAGTATGAGTATGAGTATGAGTATGAGTATGAGTATGAGTATGAGTATGAGTATGAGTATGAGTTTAAGTATGAGTATGAGTATGAGTATGAGTATGAGTATGAGTATGTGCATGAGTATGAGTATGTGTATGAGTATGAGTATGAGTATGAGTATGAGTATGAGTATGAGGATGAGTATGAGTATGAGTATGAGTATGTGTATGAGTATGAGTATGAGTATGAGTATGAGTATGAGTATGAGTATGAGTATGAGTATGAGTATGATATAGAGTATGAGTATGTGTATGAGTATGAGTATGAGTATGAGTATGAGTATGAGTATAAGTATGAGTATGAGTATGAGTATGAGTGTGAGTATGAGTATGAGTATGAGTATGAGTATGAGTATGAGTATGAGTATGAGTATGAGTATGAGTATGAGAATGAGTATGAGTATGAGAATGAGTATGAGTATGAGTATGAGCATGAGCATGAGCATGAGTATGAGTATGTGCATGAGTATGAGTATGTGTATGAGTATGAGTATGAGTTTGAGTATGAGTATGAGTATGAGTATGAGTATAAGTATGAGAATGAGTATGAGTGTGAGTATGAGAATGAGTATGAGTATGTGTATGAGTATGAGTATGAGCATGAGCATGAGCATGAGTATGAGTATGAGTATGAGTATGAGTATGAGTATGAGTATGAGTATGAGTATGAGTATGAGTATGAGTATAAGTATTAGTATGAGTACGAGTACGAGTACGAGTATGCGTATGAGTTTGAGTTTGAGTATGAGTATGATTATGAGTATGAGTATGAGTATGAGTATGAGTATGAGTATGAGTATGAGTATAAGTATGAGTATGAGTATGAGTATGAGTATGAGTTTAAGTATGAGTATGAGTATGAGAATGCGTATGAGTATGAGTATGGGTATGAGTATGAGTATGAGTATGAGTATGAGTATGAGTATGAGTATGAGTATGAGTATGAGTATAAGAATTAGTATGAGTATGAGTATGAGCATGAGCATGAGCATGAGTATGAGTATGAGTATGAGTGTGAGTATGAGTATGAGTATGAGTATGAGTATGAGTATGAGTATGAGTATGAGTATGAGTATGAGTATGAGTATGAGTTTAAGTATGAGTATGAGTATGAGAATGCGTATGAGTATGAGTATGAGTATGAGTATAAGTATGAGTTTAAGTATGAGTATGAGTATGAGTATGAGTATGAGTATGAGTATGAGTATGAGTATGAGTATGAGTATGAGTATGAGTATGAGTATGAGTATGAGTATGAGTATGAGTATGAGTATGAGTATGAGTATGAGTATGAGTATGAGTATGAGTATGAGTATGAGGATGAGTATGAGTATGAGTATGAGTATGTGTATGAGTATGAGTATGAGTATGAGTATGAGTATGAGTATGAGTATGAGTATGAGTATGATATAGAGTATGAGTATGTGTATGAGTATGAGTATGAGTATGAGTATAAGAATTAGTATGAGTATGAGTATGAGCATGAGCATGAGCATGAGTATGAGTATGAGTATGAGTGTGAGTATGAGTATGAGTATGAGTATGAGTATGAGTATGAGTTTAAGTATGAGTATGAGTATGAGAATGCGTATGAGTATGAGTATGAGTATAAGTATGAGTATGAGTTTAAGTATGAGTATGAGTACGAGTATGCGTATGAGTATGAGTATGAGTATGAGTATAAGTATGAGTATGAGTATGAGTATGAGTATGAGTATGAGTGTGAGTATGAGTATGAGTATGAGTATGAGTATGAGTATGAGTATGAGTATAAGAATTAGTATGAGTATGAGTATGAGCATGAGCATGAGCATGAGTATGAGTATGAGTATGAGTATGAGTGTGAGTATGAGTATGAGTATGAGTATGAGTATGAGTATGAGTATGAGTATGAGTATGAGTATGAGTTTAAGTATGAGTATGAGTATGAGAATGCGTATGAGTATGAGTATGAGTATGAGTATAAGTATGAGTATGAGTTTAAGTATGAGTATGAGTACGAGTATGCGTATGAGTATGAGTATGAGTATGAGTATAAGTATGAGTATGAGTATGAGTATGAGTGTGAGTATGAGTATGAGTATGAGTATGAGTATGAGTGTGAGTATGAGTATGAGTATGAGTATGAGTATGAGTATGAGTATGAGTATGAGTATGAGTATGAGTACGAGTATGCGTATGAATATGAGTATGAGTATGAGTATGGGTATGAGTATGAGTATGAGTATGAGTATGAGTATGAGTATGAGTATGAGTATGAGTATGAGTATGAGTATGAGTATGAGTATGAGAATGAGTATGAGTATGAGTATGAGCATGAGCATGAGCATGAGTATGAGTATGAGTATGAGTATGAGTATGAGTATGAGTATGAGTATGAGTATGAGTATGAGTATGAGTATAAGTATTAGTATGAGTACGAGTACGAGTACGAGTATGCGTATGAGTTTGAGTTTGAGTATGAGTATGATTATGAGTATGAGTATGAGTATGAGTATGAGTATGAGTATGAGTATGAGTATGAGTATAAGTATGAGTATGAGTATGAGTATGAGTATGAGTTTAAGTATGAGTATGAGTATGAGAATGCGTATGAGTATGAGTATGAGTATGGGTATGAGTATGAGTATGAGTATGAGTATGAGTATGAGTATGAGTATGAGTATGAGTATAAGAATTAGTATGAGTATGAGTATGAGCATGAGCATGAGCATGAGTATGAGTATGAGTATGAGTGTGAGTATGAGTATGAGTATGAGTATGAGTATGAGTATGAGTATGAGTATGAGTATGAGTATGAGTATGAGTATGAGTTTAAGTATGAGTATGAGTATGAGAATGCGTATGAGTATGAGTATGAGTATGAGTATAAGTATGAGTATGAGTTTAAGTATGAGTATGAGTACGAGTATGCGTATGAGTATGAGTATGAGTATGAGTATAAGTATGAGTATGAGTATGAGTATGAGTGTGAGTATGAGTATGAGTATGAGTATGAGTATGAGTATGAGTATGAGTATGAGAATGAGTATGAGTATGAGAATGAGTATGAGTATGAGTATGAGCATGAGCATGAGCATGAGTATGAGTATGTGCATGAGTATGGGTATGTGTATGAGTATGAGTATGAGTTTGAGTATGAGTATGAGTATGAGTATGAGTATGAGTATAAGTATGAAAATGAGTATGAGTGTGAGTATGAGAATGAGTATGAGTATGTGTATGAGTATGAGTATGAGTATGAGTATGAGTATGAGTATGAGTATGAGTATGAGTATGAGTATGAGTATGAGTATAAGTATGAGTATGAGTATGAGTATGAGTATGAGTATAAGTATTAGTATGAGTATGAGTACGAGTATTAGTATGAGTATGAGTATGAGTATGAGTATGAGTATGAGTTTAAGTATGAGTATGAGTATGAGTATGAGTATGAGTATGAGTATGAGTATGAGTATGAGTATGAGTATGAGTATGAGTATGAGTATGAGTATGAGTATGAGTATGAGTATGAGTATGAGTATGAGTATGAGTATGAGTATGAGTATGAGTATGAGTATGAGTATGAGTATGAGTATGAGTATGAGTATGAGTATGAGTATGAGTATGAGTATGAGTATGAGTATGAGTATGAGTATGAGTATGAGTATGAGTATGAGTATGAGAATGAGTATGAGCATGAGCATGAGCATGAGTATGAGTATGAGTATGAGTATGAGTATGAGTATGAGTATGAGTATGAGTATGAGTATGAGTATGAGTATAAGTATTAGTATGAGTACGAGTACGAGTACGAGTATGCGTATGAGTTTGAGTTTGAGTATGAGTATGATTATGAGTATGAGTATGAGTATGAGTATGAGTATGAGTATGAGTATGAGTATGAGTATGAGTATAAGTATGAGTATGAGTATGAGTATGAGTATGAGTTTAAGTATGAGTATGAGTATGAGAATGCGTATGAGTATGAGTATGAGTATGGGTATGAGTATGAGTATGAGTATGAGTATGAGTATGAGTATGAGTATGAGTTTAAGTATGAGTATGAGTATGAGAATGCGTATGAGTATGAGTATGAGTATGAGTATAAGTATGAGTATGAGTTTAAGTATGAGTATGAGTACGAGTATGCGTATGAGTATGAGTATGAGTATGAGTATAAGTATGAGTATGAGTATGAGTATGAGTGTGAGTATGAGTATGAGTATGAGTATGAGTATGAGTATGAGTATGAGTATGAGAATGAGTATGAGTATGAGAATGAGTATGAGTATGAGTATGAGCATGAGCATGAGCATGAGTATGAGTATGTGCATGAGTATGGGTATGTGTATGAGTATGAGTATGAGTTTGAGTATGAGTATGAGTATGAGTATGAGTATGAGTATAAGTATGAAAATGAGTATGAGTGTGAGTATGAGAATGAGTATGAGTATGTGTATGAGTATGAGTATGAGTATGAGTATGAGTATGAGTATGAGTATGAGTATGAGTATGAGTATGAGTATGAGTATAAGTATGAGTATGAGTATGAGTATGAGTATGAGTATAAGTATTAGTATGAGTATGAGTACGAGTATTAGTATGAGTATGAGTATGAGTATGAGTATGAGTATGAGTTTAAGTATGAGTATGAGTATGAGTATGAGTATGAGTATGAGTATGAGTATGAGTATGAGTATGAGTATGAGTATGAGTATGAGTATGAGTATGAGTATGAGTATGAGTATGAGTATGAGTATGAGTATGAGTATGAGTATGAGTATGAGTATGAGTATGAGTATGAGTATGAGTATGAGTATGAGTATGAGTATGAGTATGAGTATGAGTATGAGTATGAGTATGAGTATGAGTATGAGTATGAGTATGAGTATGAGTATGAGTATGAGAATGAGTATGAGTACGAGAATGAGTATGAGTATGAGTATGAGCATGAGCATGAGCATGAGTATGAGTATGAGTATGAGTATGAGTATGAGTATGAGTATAAGTATGAGCATGAGCATGAGTATGAGTATGAGTATGAGTATGAGTATGAGTATGAGTATGAGTATGAGTATGAGTATAAGTATGAGTATGAGTATGAGTATGAGTGTGAGTATGAGTATGAGTATGAGTATGAGTATGAGTATGAGTATGAGTATGAGTATGAGTATGAGAATGAGTATGAGTATGAGAATGAGTATGAGTATGAGTATGAGCATGAGCATGAGCATGAGTATGAGTATGTGCATGAGTATGAGTATGTGCATGAGTATGAGTATGTGTATGAGTATGAGTATGAGTTTGAGTTTGAGTATGAGTATGAGTATGAGTATGAGTATGAGTATAAGTATGAGAATGAGTATGAGTGTGAGTATGAGAATGAGTATGAGTATGTGTATGAGTATGAGTATGAGTATGAGTATGAGTATGAGTATGAGTATGAGTATGAGTATGAGTATGAGTATGAGTATGAGTATGAGTATAAGTATGAGTATGAGTATGAGTATGAGTATGAGTATAAGTATGAGTATGAGTATGAGTATGAGTGTGAGTATGAGTATGAGTATGAGTATGAGTATGAGTATGAGTGTGAGTATGAGTATGAGTATGAGTATGAGTATGAGTATGAGTATGAGTATGAGTATGAGTATGAGTATGAGTACGAGTATGCGTATGAATATGAGTATGAGTATGAGTATGGGTATGAGTATGAGTATGAGTATGAGTATGAGTATGAGTATGAGTATGAGTATGAGTATGAGTATGAGTATGAGTATGAGAATGAGTATGAGTATAAGTATGAAAATGAGTATGAGTGTGAGTATGAGAATGAGTATGAGTATGTGTATGAGTATGAGTATGAGTATGAGTATGAGTATGAGTATGAGTATGAGTATGAGTATGAGTATGAGTATGAGCATGAGCATGAGCATGAGTATGAGTATGTGCATGAGTATGGGTATGTGTATGAGTATGAGTATGAGTTTGAGTATGAGTATGAGTATGAGTATGAGTATGAGTATAAGTATGAAAATGAGTATGAGTGTGAGTATGAGAATGAGTATGAGTATGTGTATGAGTATGAGTATGAGTATGAGTATGAGTATGAGTATGAGTATGAGTATGAGTATGAGTATGAGTATGAGTATAAGTATGAGTATGAGTATGAGTATGAGTATGAGTATAAGTATTAGTATGAGTATGAGTACGAGTATTAGTATGAGTATGAGTATGAGTATGAGTATGAGTATGAGTTTAAGTATGAGTATGAGTATGAGTATGAGTATGAGTATGAGTATGAGTATGAGTATGAGTATGAGTATGAGTATGAGTATGAGTATGAGTATGAGTATGAGTATGAGTATGAGTATGAGTATGAGTATGAGTATGAGTATGAGTATGAGTATGAGTATGAGTATGAGTATGAGTATGAGTATGAGTATGAGTATGAGTATGAGTATGAGTATGAGTATGAGTATGAGTATGAGTATGAGTATGAGTATGAGTATGAGAATGAGTATGAGCATGAGCATGAGCATGAGTATGAGTATGAGTATGAGTATGAGTATGAGTATGAGTATGAGTATGAGTATGAGTATGAGTATGAGTATAAGTATTAGTATGAGTACGAGTACGAGTACGAGTATGCGTATGAGTTTGAGTTTGAGTATGAGTATGATTATGAGTATGAGTATGAGTATGAGTATGAGTATGAGTATGAGTATGAGTATGAGTATAAGTATGAGTATGAGTATGAGTATGAGTATGAGTTTAAGTATGAGTATGAGTATGAGAATGCGTATGAGTATGAGTATGAGTATGGGTATGAGTATGAGTATGAGTATGAGTATGAGTATGAGTATGAGTATGAGTATGAGTATAAGAATTAGTATGAGTATGAGTATGAGCATGAGCATGAGCATGAGTATGAGTATGAGTATGAGTGTGAGTATGAGTATGAGTATGAGTATGAGTATGAGTATGAGTATGAGTATGAGTATGAGTATGAGTTTAAGTATGAGTATGAGTATGAGAATGCGTATGAGTATGAGTATGAGTATGAGTATAAGTATGAGTATGAGTTTAAGTATGAGTATGAGTACGAGTATGCGTATGAGTATGAGTATGAGTATGAGTATAAGTATGAGTATGAGTATGAGTATGAGTGTGAGTATGAGTATGAGTATGAGTATGAGTATGAGTATGAGTATGAGTATGAGAATGAGTATGAGTATGAGAATGAGTATGAGTATGAGTATGAGCATGAGCATGAGCATGAGTATGAGTATGTGCATGAGTATGGGTATGTGTATGAGTATGAGTATGAGTTTGAGTATGAGTATGAGTATGAGTATGAGTATGAGTATAAGTATGAAAATGAGTATGAGTGTGAGTATGAGAATGAGTATGAGTATGTGTATGAGTATGAGTATGAGTATGAGTATGAGTATGAGTATGAGTATGAGTATGAGTATGAGTATGAGTATGAGTATAAGTATGAGTATGAGTATGAGTATGAGTATGAGTATAAGTATTAGTATGAGTATGAGTACGAGTATTAGTATGAGTATGAGTATGAGTATGAGTATGAGTATGAGTTTAAGTATGAGTATGAGTATGAGTATGAGTATGAGTATGAGTATGAGTATGAGTATGAGTATGAGTATGAGTATGAGTATGAGTATGAGTATGAGTATGAGTATGAGTATGAGTATGAGTATGAGTATGAGTATGAGTATGAGTATGAGTATGAGTATGAGTATGAGTATGAGTATGAGTATGAGTATGAGTATGAGTATGAGTATGAGTATGAGTATGAGTATGAGTATGAGTATGAGTATGAGTATGAGTATGAGTATGAGTATGAGTATGAGTATGAGAATGAGTATGAGTACGAGAATGAGTATGAGTATGAGTATGAGCATGAGCATGAGCATGAGTATGAGTATGAGTATGAGTATGAGTATGAGTATGAGTATAAGTATGAGCATGAGCATGAGTATGAGTATGAGTATGAGTATGAGTATGAGTATGAGTATGAGTATGAGTATGAGTATAAGTATGAGTATGAGTATGAGTATGAGTGTGAGTATGAGTATGAGTATGAGTATGAGTATGAGTATGAGTATGAGTATGAGTATGAGTATGAGTATGAGAATGAGTATGAGTATGAGAATGAGTATGAGTATGAGTATGAGCATGAGCATGAGCATGAGTATGAGTATGTGCATGAGTATGAGTATGTGCATGAGTATGAGTATGTGTATGAGTATGAGTATGAGTTTGAGTTTGAGTATGAGTATGAGTATGAGTATGAGTATGAGTATAAGTATGAGAATGAGTATGAGTGTGAGTATGAGAATGAGTATGAGTATGTGTATGAGTATGAGTATGAGTATGAGTATGAGTATGAGTATGAGTATGAGTATGAGTATGAGTATGAGTATGAGTATGAGTATGAGTATAAGTATGAGTATGAGTATGAGTATGAGTATGAGTATAAGTATGAGTATGAGTATGAGTATGAGTGTGAGTATGAGTATGAGTATGAGTATGAGTATGAGTGTGAGTATGAGTATGAGTATGAGTATGAGTATGAGTATGAGTATGAGTATGAGTATGAGTATGAGTACGAGTATGCGTATGAATATGAGTATGAGTATGAGTATGGGTATGAGTATGAGTATGAGTATGAGTATGAGTATGAGTATGAGTATGAGTATGAGTATGAGTATGAGTATGAGTATGAGAATGAGTATGAGTATGAGTATGAGTATGAGTATGAGAATGAGTATGAGTATGAGTATGAGCATGAGCATGAGCATGAGTATGAGTATGAGTATGAGTATGAGTATGAGTATGAGTATGAGTATGAGTATGAGTATGAGTATGAGTATAAGTATTAGTATGAGTACGAGTACGAGTACGAGTATGCGTATGAGTTTGAGTTTGAGTATGAGTATGATTATGAGTATGAGTATGAGTATGAGTATGAGTATGAGTATGAGTATGAGTATAAGTATGAGTATGAGTATGAGTATGAGTATGAGTTTAAGTATGAGTATGAGTATGAGAATGCGTATGAGTATGAGTATGAGTATGGGTATGAGTATGAGTATGAGTATGAGTATGAGTATGAGTATGAGTATGAGTATGAGTATGAGTATGAGTATAAGAATTAGTATGAGTATGAGTATGAGCATGAGCATGAGCATGAGTATGAGTATGAGTATGAGTGGGAGTATGAGTATGAGTATGAGTATGAGTATGAGTATGAGTATGAGTATGAGTATGAGTATGAGTATGAGTATGAGTTTAAGTATGAGTATGAGTATGAGAATGCGTATGAGTATGAGTATGAGTATGAGTATAAGTATGAGTTTAAGTATGAGTATGAGTATGAGTATGAGTATGAGTATGAGTATGAGTATGAGTATGAGTATGAGTATGAGTATGAGTATGAGTATGAGTATGAGTATGAGTATGAGTATGAGTATGAGTGTGAGTATGAGTATGAGTATGAGTATGAGTATGAGTATGAGTATGAGTATGAGAATGAGTATGAGTATGAGAATGAGTATGAGTATGAGTATGAGCATGAGCATGAGCATGAGTATGAGTATGTGCATGAGTATGGGTATGTGTATGAGTATGAGTATGAGTTTGAGTATGAGTATGAGTATGAGTATGAGTATGAGTATAAGTATGAAAATGAGTATGAGTGTGAGTATGAGAATGAGTATGAGTATGTGTATGAGTATGAGTATGAGTATGAGTATGAGTATGAGTATGAGTATGAGTATGAGTATGAGTATGAGTATGAGTATAAGTATGAGTATGAGTATGAGTATGAGTATGAGTATAAGTATTAGTATGAGTATGAGTACGAGTATTAGTATGAGTATGAGTATGAGTATGAGTATGAGTATGAGTTTAAGTATGAGTATGAGTATGAGTATGAGTATGAGTATGAGTATGAGTATGAGTATGAGTATGAGTATGAGTATGAGTATGAGTATGAGTATGAGTATGAGTATGAGTATGAGTATGAGTATGAGTATGAGTATGAGTATGAGTATGAGTATGAGTATGAGTATGAGTATGAGTATGAGTATGAGTATGAGTATGAGTATGAGTATGAGTATGAGTATGAGTATGAGTATGAGTATGAGTATGAGTATGAGTATGAGTATGAGAATGAGTATGAGCATGAGCATGAGCATGAGTATGAGTATGAGTATGAGTATGAGTATGAGTATGAGTATGAGTATGAGTATGAGTATGAGTATGAGTATAAGTATTAGTATGAGTACGAGTACGAGTACGAGTATGCGTATGAGTTTGAGTTTGAGTATGAGTATGATTATGAGTATGAGTATGAGTATGAGTATGAGTATGAGTATGAGTATGAGTATAAGTATGAGTATGAGTATGAGTATGAGTATGAGTTTAAGTATGAGTATGAGTATGAGAATGCGTATGAGTATGAGTATGAGTATGGGTATGAGTATGAGTATGAGTATGAGTATGAGTATGAGTATGAGTATGAGTATGAGTATAAGAATTAGTATGAGTATGAGTATGAGCATGAGCATGAGCATGAGTATGAGTATGAGTATGAGTGTGAGTATGAGTATGAGTATGAGTATGAGTATGAGTATGAGTATGAGTATGAGTATGAGTATGAGTTTAAGTATGAGTATGAGTATGAGAATGCGTATGAGTATGAGTATGAGTATGAGTATAAGTATGAGTATGAGTTTAAGTATGAGTATGAGTACGAGTATGCGTATGAGTATGAGTATGAGTATGAGTATAAGTATGAGTATGAGTATGAGTATGAGTGTGAGTATGAGTATGAGTATGAGTATGAGTATGAGTATGAGTATGAGAATGAGTATGAGTATGAGAATGAGTATGAGTATGAGTATGAGCATGAGCATGAGCATGAGTATGAGTATGTGCATGAGTATGGGTATGTGTATGAGTATGAGTATGAGTTTGAGTATGAGTATGAGTATGAGTATGAGTATGAGTATAAGTATGAAAATGAGTATGAGTGTGAGTATGAGAATGAGTATGAGTATGTGTATGAGTATGAGTATGAGTATGAGTATGAGTATGAGTATGAGTATGAGTATGAGTATGAGTATGAGTATAAGTATGAGTATGAGTATGAGTATGAGTATGAGTATAAGTATTAGTATGAGTATGAGTACGAGTATTAGTATGAGTATGAGTATGAGTATGAGTATGAGTATGAGTTTAAGTATGAGTATGAGTATGAGTATGAGTATGAGTATGAGTATGAGTATGAGTATGAGTATGAGTATGAGTATGAGTATGAGTATGAGTATGAGTATGAGTATGAGTATGAGTATGAGTATGAGTATGAGTATGAGTATGAGTATGAGTATGAGTATGAGTATGAGTATGAGTATGAGTATGAGTATGAGTATGAGTATGAGTATGAGTATGAGTATGAGTATGAGTATGAGTATGAGTATGAGTATGAGAATGAGTATGAGTACGAGAATGAGTATGAGTATGAGTATGAGCATGAGCATGAGCATGAGCATGAGTATGAGTATGTGCATGAGTATGAGTATGTGCATGAGTATGAGTATGTGTATGAGTATGAGTATGAGTTTGAGTTTGAGTATGAGTATGAGTATGAGTATGAGTATGAGTATAAGTATGAGAATGAGTATGAGTGTGAGTATGAGAATGAGTATGAGTATGTGTATGAGTATGAGTATGAGTATGAGTATGAGTATGAGTATGAGTATGAGTATGAGTATGAGTATGAGTATGAGTATGAGTATAAGTATGAGTATGAGTATGAGTATGAGTATGAGTATAAGTATGAGTATGAGTATGAGTATGAGTGTGAGTATGAGTATGAGTATGAGTATGAGTATGAGTGTGAGTATGAGTATGAGTATGAGTATGAGTATGAGTATGAGTATGAGTATGAGTATGAGTATGAGTATGAGTATGAGTACGAGTATGCGTATGAATATGAGTATGAGTATGAGTATGGGTATGAGTATGAGTATGAGTATGAGTATGAGTATGAGTATGAGTATGAGTATGAGTATGAGTATGAGTATGAGAATGAGTATGAGTATAAGTATGAAAATGAGTATGAGTGTGAGTATGAGAATGAGTATGAGTATGTGTATGAGTATGAGTATGAGTATGAGTATGAGTATGAGTATGAGTATGAGTATGAGTATGAGTATGAGTATGAGCATGAGCATGAGCATGAGTATGAGTATGTGCATGAGTATGGGTATGTGTATGAGTATGAGTATGAGTTTGAGTATGAGTATGAGTATGAGTATGAGTATGAGTATAAGTATGAAAATGAGTATGAGTGTGAGTATGAGAATGAGTATGAGTATGTGTATGAGTATGAGTATGAGTATGAGTATGAGTATGAGTATGAGTATGAGTATGAGTATGAGTATGAGTATGAGTATAAGTATGAGTATGAGTATGAGTATGAGTATGAGTATAAGTATTAGTATGAGTATGAGTACGAGTATTAGTATGAGTATGAGTATGAGTATGAGTTTAAGTATGAGTATGAGTATGAGTATGAGTATGAGTATGAGTATGAGTATGAGTATGAGTATGAGTATGAGTATGAGTATGAGTATGAGTATGAGTATGAGTATGAGTATGAGTATGAGTATGAGTATGAGTATGAGTATGAGTATGAGTATGAGTATGAGTATGAGTATGAGTATGAGTATGAGTATGAGTATGAGTATGAGTATGAGTATGAGTATGAGTATGAGTATGAGTATGAGTATGAGTATGAGTATGAGAATGAGTATGAGCATGAGCATGAGCATGAGTATGAGTATGAGTATGAGTATGAGTATGAGTATGAGTATGAGTATGAGTATGAGTATGAGTATGAGTATAAGTATTAGTATGAGTACGAGTACGAGTACGAGTATGCGTATGAGTTTGAGTTTGAGTATGAGTATGATTATGAGTATGAGTATGAGTATGAGTATGAGTATGAGTATGAGTATGAGTATGAGTATAAGTATGAGTATGAGTATGAGTATGAGTATGAGTTTAAGTATGAGTATGAGTATGAGAATGCGTATGAGTATGAGTATGAGTATGGGTATGAGTATGAGTATGAGTATGAGTATGAGTATGAGTATGAGTATGAGTATGAGTATAAGAATTAGTATGAGTATGAGTATGAGCATGAGCATGAGCATGAGTATGAGTATGAGTATGAGTGTGAGTATGAGTATGAGTATGAGTATGAGTATGAGTATGAGTATGAGTATGAGTATGAGTATGAGTTTAAGTATGAGTATGAGTATGAGAATGCGTATGAGTATGAGTATGAGTATGAGTATAAGTATGAGTATGAGTTTAAGTATGAGTATGAGTACGAGTATGCGTATGAGTATGAGTATGAGTATGAGTATAAGTATGAGTATGAGTATGAGTATGAGTGTGAGTATGAGTATGAGTATGAGTATGAGTATGAGTATGAGTATGAGTATGAGAATGAGTATGAGTATGAGAATGAGTATGAGTATGAGTATGAGCATGAGCATGAGCATGAGTATGAGTATGTGCATGAGTATGGGTATGTGTATGAGTATGAGTATGAGTTTGAGTATGAGTATGAGTATGAGTATGAGTATGAGTATAAGTATGAAAATGAGTATGAGTGTGAGTATGAGAATGAGTATGAGTATGTGTATGAGTATGAGTATGAGTATGAGTATGAGTATGAGTATGAGTATGAGTATGAGTATGAGTATGAGTATGAGTATAAGTATGAGTATGAGTATGAGTATGAGTATGAGTATAAGTATTAGTATGAGTATGAGTACGAGTATTAGTATGAGTATGAGTATGAGTATGAGTATGAGTATGAGTTTAAGTATGAGTATGAGTATGAGTATGAGTATGAGTATGAGTATGAGTATGAGTATGAGTATGAGTATGAGTATGAGTATGAGTATGAGTATGAGTATGAGTATGAGTATGAGTATGAGTATGAGTATGAGTATGAGTATGAGTATGAGTATGAGTATGAGTATGAGTATGAGTATGAGTATGAGTATGAGTATGAGTATGAGTATGAGTATGAGTATGAGTATGAGTATGAGTATGAGTATGAGTATGAGTATGAGTATGAGAATGAGTATGAGTACGAGAATGAGTATGAGTATGAGTATGAGCATGAGCATGAGCATGAGTATGAGTATGAGTATGAGTATGAGTATGAGTATGAGTATAAGTATGAGCATGAGCATGAGTATGAGTATGAGTATGAGTATGAGTATGAGTATGAGTATGAGTATGAGTATGAGTATAAGTATGAGTATGAGTATGAGTATGAGTGTGAGTATGAGTATGAGTATGAGTATGAGTATGAGTATGAGTATGAGTATGAGTATGAGTATGAGAATGAGTATGAGTATGAGAATGAGTATGAGTATGAGTATGAGCATGAGCATGAGCATGAGTATGAGTATGTGCATGAGTATGAGTATGTGCATGAGTATGAGTATGTGTATGAGTATGAGTATGAGTTTGAGTTTGAGTATGAGTATGAGTATGAGTATGAGTATGAGTATAAGTATGAGAATGAGTATGAGTGTGAGTATGAGAATGAGTATGAGTATGTGTATGAGTATGAGTATGAGTATGAGTATGAGTATGAGTATGAGTATGAGTATGAGTATGAGTATGAGTATGAGTATGAGTATGAGTATAAGTATGAGTATGAGTATGAGTATGAGTATGAGTATAAGTATGAGTATGAGTATGAGTATGAGTGTGAGTATGAGTATGAGTATGAGTATGAGTATGAGTGTGAGTATGAGTATGAGTATGAGTATGAGTATGAGTATGAGTATGAGTATGAGTATGAGTATGAGTATGAGTATGAGTACGAGTATGCGTATGAATATGAGTATGAGTATGAGTATGGGTATGAGTATGAGTATGAGTATGAGTATGAGTATGAGTATGAGTATGAGTATGAGTATGAGTATGAGTATGAGTATGAGAATGAGTATGAGTATGAGTATGAGCATGAGCATGAGCATGAGTATGAGTATGAGTATGAGTATGAGTATGAGTATGAGTATGAGTATGAGTATGAGAATGCGTATGAGTATGAGAATGAGTATAAGTATGAGTATGAGTTTAAGTATGAGTATGAGTACGAGTATGCGTATGAGTATGAGTATGAGTATGAGTATAAGTATGAGTATGAGTATGAGTATGAGTGTGAGTATGAGTATGAGTATGAGTATGAGTACGAGTATGCGTATGAATATGAGTATGAGTATGAGTATGGGTATGAGTATGAGTATGAGTATGAGTATGAGTATGAGTATGAGTATGAGTATGAGTATGAGTATGAGTATGAGAATGAGTATGAGTATGAGTATGAGCATGAGCATGAGCATGAGTATGAGTATGAGTATGAGTATGAGTATGAGTATGAGTATGAGTATGAGTATGAGTATGAGTATGAGTATAAGTATTAGTATGAGTACGAGTACGAGTACGAGTATGCGTATGAGTTTGAGTTTGAGTATGAGTATGATTATGAGTATGAGTATGAGTATGAGTATGAGTATGAGTATGAGTATGAGTATAAGTATGAGTATGAGTATGAGTATGAGTATGAGTTTAAGTATGAGTATGAGTATGAGAATGCGTATGAGTATGAGTATGAGTATGGGTATGAGTATGAGTATGAGTATGAGTATGAGTATGAGTATGAGTATGAGTATGAGTATGAGTATGAGTATGAGTATGAGTATGAGCATGAGCATGAGCATGAGTATGAGTATGAGTATGAGTATGAGTATGAGTATGAGTATGAGTATGAGTATGAGTATGAGTATGAGAATGCGTATGAGTATGAGAATGAGTATAAGTATGAGTATGAGTTTAAGTATGAGTATGAGTACGAGTATGCGTATGAGTATGAGTATGAGTATGAGTATAAGTATGAGTATGAGTATGAGTATGAGTGTGAGTATGAGTATGAGTATGAGTATGAGTACGAGTATGCGTATGAATATGAGTATGAGTATGAGTATGGGTATGAGTATGAGTATGAGTATGAGTATGAGTATGAGTATGAGTATGAGTATGAGTATGAGTATGAGTATGAGAATGAGTATGAGTATGAGTATGAGCATGAGCATGAGCATGAGTATGAGTATGAGTATGAGTATGAGTATGAGTATGAGTATGAGTATGAGTATGAGTATGAGTATGAGTATAAGTATTAGTATGAGTACGAGTACGAGTACGAGTATGCGTATGAGTTTGAGTTTGAGTATGAGTATGATTATGAGTATGAGTATGAGTATGAGTATGAGTATGAGTATGAGTATGAGTATAAGTATGAGTATGAGTATGAGTATGAGTATGAGTTTAAGTATGAGTATGAGTATGAGAATGCGTATGAGTATGAGTATGAGTATGGGTATGAGTATGAGTATGAGTATGAGTATGAGTATGAGTATGAGTATGAGTATGAGTATGAGTATGAGTATAAGAATTAGTATGAGTATGAGTATGAGCATGAGCATGAGCATGAGTATGAGTATGAGTATGAGTGTGAGTATGAGTATGAGTATGAGTATGAGTATGAGTATGAGTATGAGTATGAGTATGAGTATGAGTATGAGTATGAGTTTAAGTATGAGTATGAGTATGAGAATGCGTATGAGTATGAGTATGAGTATGAGTATAAGTATGAGTTTAAGTATGAGTATGAGTATGAGTATGAGTATGAGTATGAGTATGAGTATGAGTATGAGTATGAGTATGAGTATGAGTATGAGTATTAGTATAAGTATGAGTATGAGTATGAGTATGAGTGTGAGTATGAGTATGAGTATGAGTATGAGTATGAGTATGAGTATGAGTATGTGTATGAGTATGAGTATGAGTATGAGAATGAGTTTGAGTATGAGAATGAGTATGAGTATGAGTATGAGCATGAGCATGAGCATGAGTATGAGTATGTGCATGAGTATGAGTATGTGTATGAGTATGAGTATGAGTTTGAGTTTGAGTATGAGTATGAGTATGAGTATGAGTATAAGTATGAGAATGAGTATGAGTGTGAGTATGAGAATGAGTATGAGTATGTGTATGAGTATGAGTATGAGTATGAGTATGAGTATGAGTATGAGTATGAGTATGAGTATGAGTATGAGTATGAGTATGAGTATGAGTATAAGTATGAGTATGAGTATGAGTATGAGTATGAGTATAAGTATGAGTATGAGTATGAGTATGAGTGTGAGTATGAGTATGAGTATGAGTATGAGTATGAGTGTGAGTATGAGTATGAGTATGAGTATGAGTATGAGTATGAGTATGAGTATGAGTATGAGTATGAGTACGAGTATGCGTATGAATATGAGTATGAGTATGAGTATGGGTATGAGTATGAGTATGAGTATGAGTATGAGTATGAGTATGAGTATGAGTATGAGTATGAGTATGAGAATGAGTATGAGTATGAGTATGAGCATGAGCATGAGCATGAGTATGAGTATGAGTATGAGTATGAGTATGAGTATGAGTATGAGTATGAGTATGAGTATGAGTATGAGTATAAGTATTAGTATGAGTACGAGTACGAGTACGAGTATGCGTATGAGTTTGAGTTTGAGTATGAGTATGATTATGAGTATGAGTATGAGTATGAGTATGAGTATGAGTATGAGTATGAGTATGAGTATGAGTATGAGTATAAGTATGAGCATGAGCATGAGTATAAGTATGAGAATGAGTATGAGTGTGAGTATGAGAATGAGTATGAGTATGTGTATGAGTATGAGTATGAGTATGAGTATGAGTATGAGTATGAGTATGAGTATGAGTATGAGTATGAGTATGAGTATGAGTATGAGTATAAGTATGAGTATGAGTATGAGTATGAGTATGAGTATAAGTATGAGTATGAGTATGAGTATGAGTGTGAGTATGAGTATGAGTATGAGTATGAGTATGAGTGTGAGTATGAGTATGAGTATGAGTATGAGTATGAGTATGAGTATGAGTATGAGTATGAGTACGAGTATGCGTATGAATATGAGTATGAGTATGAGTATGGGTATGAGTATGAGTATGAGTATGAGTATGAGTATGAGTATGAGTATGAGTATGAGTATGAGAATGAGTATGAGTATGAGTATGAGCATGAGCATGAGCATGAGCATGAGTATGAGTATGAGTATGAGTATGAGTATGAGTATGAGTATGAGTATGAGTATGAGTATGAGTATGAGTATAAGTATTAGTATGAGTACGAGTACGAGTACGAGTATGCGTATGAGTTTGAGTTTGAGTATGAGTATGATTATGAGTATGAGTATGAGTATGAGTATGAGTATGAGTATGAGTATGAGTATAAGTATGAGTATGAGTATGAGTATGAGTATGAGTTTAAGTATGAGTATGAGTATGAGTATGAGTATGAGTATGAGTATGAGTTTAAGTATGAGTATGAGTATGAGTATGAGTATGAGTATGAGTATGAGTATGAGTATGAGTATGAGTATGAGTATGAGTTTAAGTATGAGTATGAGTATGAGTATGAGTATGAGTATGAGTATGTGCATGAGTATGAGTATGTGTATGAGTATGAGTATGAGTATGAGTATGAGTATGAGGATGAGTATGAGTATGAGTATGAGTATGTGTATGAGTATGAGTATGAGTATGAGTATGAGTATGAGTATGAGTATGAGTATGAGTATGAGTATGATATAGAGTATGAGTATGTGTATGAGTATGAGTATGAGTATGAGTATGAGTATAAGTATGAGTATGAGTATGAGTATGAGTGTGAGTATGAGTATGAGTATGAGTATGAGTATGAGTATGAGTATGAGTATGAGTATGAGTATGAGAATGAGTATGAGTATGAGAATGAGTATGAGTATGAGTATGAGCATGAGCATGAGCATGAGTATGAGTATGTGCATGAGTATGAGTATGTGTATGAGTATGAGTATGAGTTTGAGTATGAGTATGAGTATGAGTATGAGTATAAGTATGAGAATGAGTATGAGTGTGAGTATGAGAATGAGTATGAGTATGTGTATGAGTATGAGTATGAGCATGAGCATGAGCATGAGTATGAGTATGAGTATGAGTATGAGTATGAGTATGAGTATGAGTATGAGTATGAGTATGAGTATGAGTATAAGTATTAGTATGAGTACGAGTACGAGTACGAGTATGCGTATGAGTTTGAGTTTGAGTATGAGTATGATTATGAGTATGAGTATGAGTATGAGTATGAGTATGAGTATGAGTATGAGTATAAGTATGAGTATGAGTATGAGTATGAGTATGAGTTTAAGTATGAGTATGAGTATGAGAATGCGTATGAGTATGAGTATGGGTATGAGTATGAGTATGAGTATGAGTATGAGTATGAGTATGAGTATGAGTATGAGTATGAGTATGAGTATAAGAATTAGTATGAGTATGAGTATGAGCATGAGCATGAGCATGAGTATGAGTATGAGTATGAGTGTGAGTATGAGTATGAGTATGAGTATGAGTATGAGTATGAGTATGAGTATGAGTATGAGTATGAGTATGAGTATGAGTTTAAGTATGAGTATGAGTATGAGAATGCGTATGAGTATGAGTATGAGTATGAGTATAAGTATGAGTTTAAGTATGAGTATGAGTATGAGTATGAGTATGAGTATGAGTATGAGTATGAGTATGAGTATGAGTATGAGTATGAGTATGAGTATGAGTATGAGTATGAGTATGAGTATGAGTATGAGTATGAGTATGAGTATGAGTATGAGTATGAGTATGAGTATGAGTATGAGTATGAGTATGAGTATGAGTATGAGTATGAGTATGAGTATGAGTATGAGTATGAGTATGAGTATGAGTATGAGTATGAGTATGAGTATGAGTATGAGTATGAGTATGAGAATGAGTATGAGTACGAGAATGAGTATGAGTATGAGTATGAGTATGAGCATGAGCATGAGCATGAGTATGAGTATGAGTATGAGTATGAGTATGAGTATGAGTATAAGTATGAGCATGAGCATGAGTATGAGTATGAGTATGAGTATGAGTATGAGTATGAGTATAAGTATGAGTATGAGTATGAGTATGAGTGTGAGTATGAGTATGAGTATGAGTATGAGTATGAGTATGAGTATGAGTATGTGTATGAGTATGAGTATGAGTATGAGAATGAGTTTGAGTATGAGAATGAGTATGAGTATGAGTATGAGCATGAGCATGAGCATGAGTATGAGTATGTGCATGAGTATGAGTATGTGTATGAGTATGAGTATGAGTTTGAGTTTGAGTATGAGTATGAGTATGAGTATGAGTATAAGTATGAGAATGAGTATGAGTGTGAGTATGAGAATGAGTATGAGTATGTGTATGAGTATGAGTATGAGTATGAGTATGAGTATGAGTATGAGTATGAGTATGAGTATGAGTATGAGTATGAGTATGAGTATGAGTATAAGTATGAGTATGAGTATGAGTATGAGTATGAGTATAAGTATGAGTATGAGTATGAGTATGAGTGTGAGTATGAGTATGAGTATGAGTATGAGTATGAGTGTGAGTATGAGTATGAGTATGAGTATGAGTATGAGTATGAGTATGAGTATGAGTATGAGTATGAGTACGAGTATGCGTATGAATATGAGTATGAGTATGAGTATGGGTATGAGTATGAGTATGAGTATGAGTATGAGTATGAGTATGAGTATGAGTATGAGTATGAGTATGAGAATGAGTATGAGTGTGAGTATGAGCATGAGCATGAGCATGAGTATGAGTATGAGTATGAGTATGAGTATGAGTATGAGTATGAGTATGAGTATGAGTATGAGTATGAGTATGAGTATAAGTATTAGTATGAGTACGAGTACGAGTACGAGTATGCGTATGAGTTTGAGTTTGAGTATGAGTATGATTATGAGTATGAGTATGAGTATGAGTATGAGTATGAGTATGAGTATGAGTATGAGTATGAGTATAAGTATGAGCATGAGCATGAGTATAAGTATGAGAATGAGTATGAGTGTGAGTATGAGAATGAGTATGAGTATGTGTATGAGTATGAGTATGAGTATGAGTATGAGTATGAGTATGAGTATGAGTATGAGTATGAGTATGAGTATGAGTATGAGTATGAGTATAAGTATGAGTATGAGTATGAGTATGAGTATGAGTATAAGTATGAGTATGAGTATGAGTATGAGTGTGAGTATGAGTATGAGTATGAGTATGAGTATGAGTGTGAGTATGAGTATGAGTATGAGTATGAGTATGAGTATGAGTATGAGTATGAGTATGAGTATGAGTATGAGTACGAGTATGCGTATGAATATGAGTATGAGTATGAGTATGGGTATGAGTATGAGTATGAGTATGAGTATGAGTATGAGTATGAGTATGAGTATGAGTATGAGTATGAGAATGAGTATGAGTATGAGTATGAGCATGAGCATGAGCATGAGCATGAGTATGAGTATGAGTATGAGTATGAGTATGAGTATGAGTATGAGTATGAGTATGAGTATGAGTATAAGTATTAGTATGAGTACGAGTACGAGTACGAGTATGCGTATGAGTTTGAGTTTGAGTATGAGTATGATTATGAGTATGAGTATGAGTATGAGTATGAGTATGAGTATGAGTATGAGTATGAGTATAAGTATGAGTATGAGTATGAGTATGAGTATGAGTTTAAGTATGAGTATGAGTATGAGTATGAGTATGAGTATGAGTATGAGTATGAGTATGAGTATGAGTATGAGTATGAGTTTAAGTATGAGTATGAGTATGAGTATGAGTATGAGTATGAGTATGTGCATGAGTATGAGTATGTGTATGAGTATGAGTATGAGTATGAGTATGAGTATGAGTATGAGGATGAGTATGAGTATGAGTATGAGTATGTGTATGAGTATGAGTATGAGTATGAGTATGAGTATGAGTATGAGTATGAGTATGAGTATGAGTATGATATAGAGTATGAGTATGTGTATGAGTATGAGTATGAGTATGAGTATGAGTATAAGTATGAGTATGAGTATGAGTATGAGTGTGAGTATGAGTATGAGTATGAGTATGAGTATGAGTATGAGTATGAGTATGAGTATGAGTATGAGTATGAGAATGAGTATGAGTATGAGAATGAGTATGAGTATGAGTATGAGCATGAGCATGAGCATGAGTATGAGTATGTGCATGAGTATGAGTATGTGTATGAGTATGAGTATGAGTTTGAGTATGAGTATGAGTATGAGTATGAGTATAAGTATGAGAATGAGTATGAGTGTGAGTATGAGAATGAGTATGAGTATGTGTATGAGTATGAGTATGAGTATGAGTATGAGTATGAGTATGAGTATGAGTATAAGTATGAGTATGAGTATGAGTATGAGTGTGAGTATGAGTATGAGTATGAGTATGAGTATGAGTATGAGTATGAGTACGAGTATTAGTATGAGTATGAGTATGAGTATGAGTATGAGTATGAGTTTAAGTATGAGTATGAGTATGAGTATGAGTATGAGTATGAGTATGAGTATGAGTATGAGTATGAGTATGAGTATGAGTATGAGTATGAGTATGAGTATGAGTATGAGTATGAGTATGAGTATGAGTATGAGTATGAGTATGAGTATGAGTATGAGTATGAGTATGAGTATGAGTATGAGTATGAGTATGAGTATGAGTATGAGTATGAGTATGAGTATGAGTATGAGTATGAGTATGAGTATGAGTATGAGTATGAGAATGAGTATGAGTACGAGAATGAGTATGAGTATGAGTATGAGCATGAGCATGAGCATGAGTATGAGTATGAGTATGAGTATGAGTATGAGTATAAGTATGAGCATGAGCATGAGTATGAGTATGAGTATGAGTATGAGTATGAGTATGAGTATGAGTATGAGTATGAGTATGAGTATGAGTATGAGTATGAGTATAAGTATGAGTATGAGTATGAGTATGAGTGTGAGTATGAGTATGAGTATGAGTATGAGTATGAGTATGAGTATGAGTATGAGTATGAGTATGAGAATGAGTATGAGTATGAGAATGAGTATGAGTATGAGTATGAGCATGAGCATGAGCATGAGTATGAGTATGTGCATGAGTATGAGTATGTGCATGAGTATGAGTATGTGTATGAGTATGAGTATGAGTTTGAGTTTGAGTATGAGTATGAGTATGAGTATGAGTATAAGTATGAGAATGAGTATGAGTGTGAGTATGAGAATGAGTATGAGTATGTGTATGAGTATGAGTATGAGTATGAGTATGAGTATGAGTGTGAGTATGAGTATGAGTATGAGTATGAGTATGAGTATGAGTATGAGTATGAGTATGAGTATGAGTATGAGTTTAAGTATGAGTATGAGTATGAGAATGCGTATGAGTATGAGTATGAGTATGAGTATAAGTATGAGTATGAGTTTAAGTATGAGTATGAGTACGAGTATGCGTATGAGTATGAGTATGAGTATGAGTATAAGTATGAGTATGAGTATGAGTATGAGTATGAGTGTGAGTATGAGTATGAGTATGAGTATGAGTATGAGTATGAGTATGAGTATGAGGATGAGTATGAGTATGAGTATGAGTATGAGTATGAGTATGAGTATGAGTATGAGAATGAGTATGAGTATGAGAATGAGTATGAGTATGAGTATGAGCATGAGCATGAGCATGAGTATGAGTATGTGCATGAGTATGAGTATGTGCATGAGTATGAGTATGTGTATGAGTATGAGTATGAGTTTGAGTTTGAGTATGAGTATGAGTATGAGTATGAGTATAAGTATGAGAATGAGTATGAGTGTGAGTATGAGAATGAGTATGAGTATGTGTATGAGTATGAGTATGAGTATGAGTATGAGTATGAGTGTGAGTATGAGTATGAGTATGAGTATGAGTATGAGTATGAGTATGAGTATGAGTATGAGTATGAGTATGAGTTTAAGTATGAGTATGAGTATGAGAATGCGTATGAGTATGAGTATGAGTATGAGTATAAGTATGAGTATGAGTTTAAGTATGAGTATGAGTACGAGTATGCGTATGAGTATGAGTATGAGTATGAGTATAAGTATGAGTATGAGTATGAGTATGAGTATGAGTGTGAGTATGAGTATGAGTATGAGTATGAGTATGAGTATGAGTATGAGTATGAGGATGAGTATGAGTATGAGTATGAGTATGTGTATGAGTATGAGTATGAGTATGAGTATGAGTATGAGTATGAGTATGAGTATGAGTATGATATAGAGTATGAGTATGTGTATGAGTATGAGTATGAGTATGAGTATAAGAATTAGTATGAGTATGAGTATGAGCATGAGCATGAGCATGAGTATGAGTATGAGTATGAGTGTGAGTATGAGTATGAGTATGAGTATGAGTATGAGTATGAGTTTAAGTATGAGTATGAGTATGAGAATGCGTATGAGTATGAGTATGAGTATAAGTATGAGTATGAGTTTAAGTATGAGTATGAGTACGAGTATGCGTATGAGTATGAGTATGAGTATGAGTATAAGTATGAGTATGAGTATGAGTATGAGTATGAGTATGAGTGTGAGTATGAGTATGAGTATGAGTATGAGTATGAGTATGAGTATGAGTATGAGTATGAGTATGAGTATGAGTATAAGAATTAGTATGAGTATGAGTATGAGCATGAGCATGAGCATGAGTATGAGTATGAGTATGAGTATGAGTGTGAGTATGAGTATGAGTATGAGTATGAGTATGAGTATGAGTATGAGTATGAGTATGAGTATGAGTATGAGTACGAGTATGCGTATGAATATGAGTATGAGTATGAGTATGGGTATGAGTATGAGTATGAGTATGAGTATGAGTATGAGTATGAGTATGAGTATGAGTATGAGTATGAGTATGAGAATGAGTATGAGTATGAGTATGAGCATGAGCATGAGCATGAGTATGAGTATGAGTATGAGTATGAGTATGAGTATGAGTATGAGTATGAGTATGAGTATGAGTATGAGTATAAGTATTAGTATGAGTACGAGTACGAGTACGAGTATGCGTATGAGTTTGAGTTTGAGTATGAGTATGATTATGAGTATGAGTATGAGTATGAGTATGAGTATGAGTATGAGTATAAGTATGAGTATGAGTATGAGTATGAGTATGAGTTTAAGTATGAGTATGAGTATGAGAATGCGTATGAGTATGAGTATGAGTATGGGTATGAGTATGAGTATGAGTATGAGTATGAGTATGAGTATGAGTATGAGTATGAGTATGAGTATGAGTATAAGAATTAGTATGAGTATGAGTATGAGCATGAGCATGAGCATGAGTATGAGTATGAGTATGAGTGTGAGTATGAGTATGAGTATGAGTATGAGTATGAGTATGAGTATGAGTATGAGTATGAGTATGAGTATGAGTTTAAGTATGAGTATGAGTATGAGAATGCGTATGAGTATGAGTATGAGTATGAGTATAAGTATGAGTTTAAGTATGAGTATGAGTATGAGTATGAGTATGAGTATGAGTATGAGTATGAGTATGAGTATGAGTATGAGTATGAGTATGAGTATGAGTATGAGTATGAGTATGAGTATGAGTATGAGTATGAGTATGAGTATGAGTATGAGTATGAGTATGAGTATGAGTATGAGTATGAGTATGAGTATGAGAATGAGTATGAGTACGAGAATGAGTATGAGTATGAGTATGAGTATGAGCATGAGCATGAGCATGAGTATGAGTATGAGTATGAGTATGAGTATGAGTATGAGTATAAGTATGAGCATGAGCATGAGTATGAGTATGAGTATGAGTATGAGTATGAGGATGAGTATGAGTATAAGTATGAGTATGAGTATGAGTATGAGTGTGAGTATGAGTATGAGTATGAGTATGAGTATGAGTATGAGTATGTGTATGAGTATGAGTATGAGTATGAGAATGAGTTTGAGTATGAGAATGAGTATGAGTATGAGTATGAGCATGAGCATGAGCATGAGTATGAGTATGTGCATGAGTATGAGTATGTGTATGAGTATGAGTATGAGTTTGAGTTTGAGTATGAGTATGAGTATGAGTATGAGTATAAGTATGAGAATGAGTATGAGTGTGAGTATGAGAATGAGTATGAGTATGTGTATGAGTATGAGTATGAGTATGAGTATGAGTATGAGTATGAGTATGAGTATGAGTATGAGTATGAGTATGAGTATGAGTATGAGTATAAGTATGAGTATGAGTATGAGTATGAGTATGAGTATAAGTATGAGTATGAGTATGAGTATGAGTGTGAGTATGAGTATGAGTATGAGTATGAGTATGAGTGTGAGTATGAGTATGAGTATGAGTATGAGTATGAGTATGAGTATGAGTATGAGTATGAGTATGAGTACGAGTATGCGTATGAATATGAGTATGAGTATGAGTATGGGTATGAGTATGAGTATGAGTATGAGTATGAGTATGAGTATGAGTATGAGTATGAGTATGAGTATGAGAATGAGTATGAGTATGAGTATGAGCATGAGCATGAGCATGAGTATGAGTATGAGTATGAGTATGAGTATGAGTATGAGTATGAGTATGAGTATGAGTATGAGTATGAGTATAAGTATTAGTATGAGTACGAGTACGAGTACGAGTATGCGTATGAGTTTGAGTTTGAGTATGAGTATGATTATGAGTATGAGTATGAGTATGAGTATGAGTATGAGTATGAGTATGAGTATGAGTATGAGTATAAGTATGAGCATGAGCATGAGTATAAGTATGAGAATGAGTATGAGTGTGAGTATGAGAATGAGTATGAGTATGTGTATGAGTATGAGTATGAGTATGAGTATGAGTATGAGTATGAGTATGAGTATGAGTATGAGTATGAGTATAAGTATGAGTATGAGTATGAGTATGAGTATGAGTATAAGTATTAGTATGAGTATGAGTACGAGTATTAGTATGAGTATGAGTATGAGTATGAGTATGAGTATGAGTTTAAGTATGAGTATGAGTATGAGTATGAGTATGAGTATGAGTATGAGTATGAGTATGAGTATGAGTATGAGTATGAGTATGAGTATGAGTATGAGTATGAGTATGAGTATGAGTATGAGTATGAGTATGAGTATGAGTATGAGTATGAGTATGAGTATGAGTATGAGTATGAGTATGAGTATGAGTATGAGTATGAGTATGAGTATGAGTATGAGTATGAGTATGAGTATGAGTATGAGTATGAGTATGAGTATGAGTATGAGAATGAGTATGAGTACGAGAATGAGTATGAGTATGAGTATGAGCATGAGCATGAGCATGAGTATGAGTATGAGTATGAGTATGAGTATGAGTATAAGTATGAGCATGAGCATGAGTATGAGTATGAGTATGAGTATGAGTATGAGTATGAGTATGAGTATGAGTATGAGTATAAGTATGAGTATGAGTATGAGTATGAGTGTGAGTATGAGTATGAGTATGAGTATGAGTATGAGTATGAGTATGAGTATGAGTATGAGTATGAGAATGAGTATGAGTATGAGAATGAGTATGAGTATGAGTATGAGCATGAGCATGAGCATGAGTATGAGTATGTGCATGAGTATGAGTATGTGCATGAGTATGAGTATGTGTATGAGTATGAGTATGAGTTTGAGTTTGAGTATGAGTATGAGTATGAGTATGAGTATGAGTATAAGTATGAGAATGAGTATGAGTGTGAGTATGAGAATGAGTATGAGTATGTGTATGAGTATGAGTATGAGTATGAGTATGAGTATGAGTATGAGTATGAGTATGAGTATGAGTATGAGTATGAGTATGAGTATGAGTATAAGTATGAGTATGAGTATGAGTATGAGTATGAGTATAAGTATGAGTATGAGTATGAGTATGAGTGTGAGTATGAGTATGAGTATGAGTATGAGTATGAGTGTGAGTATGAGTATGAGTATGAGTATGAGTATGAGTATGAGTATGAGTATGAGTATGAGTATGAGTATGAGTATGAGTACGAGTATGCGTATGAATATGAGTATGAGTATGAGTATGGGTATGAGTATGAGTATGAGTATGAGTATGAGTATGAGTATGAGTATGAGTATGAGTATGAGTATGAGTATGAGTATGAGAATGAGTATGAGTATGAGTATGAGCATGAGCATGAGTATGAGTATGAGTATGAGTATGAGTATGAGTATGAGTATGAGTATGAGTATGAGTATGAGTATGAGTATGAGTATGAGTATGAGAATGCGTATGAGTATGAGAATGAGTATAAGTATGAGTATGAGTTTAAGTATGAGTATGAGTACGAGTATGCGTATGAGTATGAGTATGAGTATGAGTATAAGTATGAGTATGAGTATGAGTATGAGTGTGAGTATGAGTATGAGTATGAGTATGAGTACGAGTATGCGTATGAATATGAGTATGAGTATGAGTATGGGTATGAGTATGAGTATGAGTATGAGTATGAGTATGAGTATGAGTATGAGTATGAGTATGAGTATGAGTATGAGAATGAGTATGAGTATGAGTATGAGCATGAGCATGAGCATGAGTATGAGTATGAGTATGAGTATGAGTATGAGTATGAGTATGAGTATGAGTATGAGTATGAGTATGAGTATAAGTATTAGTATGAGTACGAGTACGAGTACGAGTATGCGTATGAGTTTGAGTTTGAGTATGAGTATGATTATGAGTATGAGTATGAGTATGAGTATGAGTATGAGTATGAGTATGAGTATAAGTATGAGTATGAGTATGAGTATGAGTATGAGTTTAAGTATGAGTATGAGTATGAGAATGCGTATGAGTATGAGTATGAGTATGGGTATGAGTATGAGTATGAGTATGAGTATGAGTATGAGTATGAGTATGAGTATGAGTATGAGTATGAGTATGAGTATAAGAATTAGTATGAGTATGAGTATGAGCATGAGCATGAGCATGAGTATGAGTATGAGTATGAGTGTGAGTATGAGTATGAGTATGAGTATGAGTATGAGTATGAGTATGAGTATGAGTATGAGTATGAGTATGAGTATGAGTATGAGTTTAAGTATGAGTATGAGTATGAGAATGCGTATGAGTATGAGTATGAGTATGAGTATAAGTATGAGTTTAAGTATGAGTATGAGTATGAGTATGAGTATGAGTATGAGTATGAGTATGAGTATGAGTATGAGTATGAGTATGAGTATGAGTATTAGTATAAGTATGAGTATGAGTATGAGTATGAGTGTGAGTATGAGTATGAGTATGAGTATGAGTATGAGTATGAGTATGAGTATGTGTATGAGTATGAGTATGAGTATGAGAATGAGTTTGAGTATGAGAATGAGTATGAGTATGAGTATGAGCATGAGCATGAGCATGAGTATGAGTATGTGCATGAGTATGAGTATGTGTATGAGTATGAGTATGAGTTTGAGTTTGAGTATGAGTATGAGTATGAGTATGAGTATAAGTATGAGAATGAGTATGAGTGTGAGTATGAGAATGAGTATGAGTATGTGTATGAGTATGAGTATGAGTATGAGTATGAGTATGAGTATGAGTATGAGTATGAGTATGAGTATGAGTATGAGTATGAGTATGAGTATAAGTATGAGTATGAGTATGAGTATGAGTATGAGTATAAGTATGAGTATGAGTATGAGTATGAGTGTGAGTATGAGTATGAGTATGAGTATGAGTATGAGTGTGAGTATGAGTATGAGTATGAGTATGAGTATGAGTATGAGTATGAGTATGAGTATGAGTATGAGTACGAGTATGCGTATGAATATGAGTATGAGTATGAGTATGGGTATGAGTATGAGTATGAGTATGAGTATGAGTATGAGTATGAGTATGAGTATGAGTATGAGTATGAGAATGAGTATGAGTATGAGTATGAGCATGAGCATGAGCATGAGTATGAGTATGAGTATGAGTATGAGTATGAGTATGAGTATGAGTATGAGTATGAGTATGAGTATGAGTATGAGTATAAGTATTAGTATGAGTACGAGTACGAGTACGAGTATGCGTATGAGTTTGAGTTTGAGTATGAGTATGATTATGAGTATGAGTATGAGTATGAGTATGAGTATGAGTATGAGTATGAGTATGAGTATGAGTATGAGTATAAGTATGAGCATGAGCATGAGTATAAGTATGAGAATGAGTATGAGTGTGAGTATGAGAATGAGTATGAGTATGTGTATGAGTATGAGTATGAGTATGAGTATGAGTATGAGTATGAGTATGAGTATGAGTATGAGTATGAGTATGAGTATGAGTATGAGTATGAGTATAAGTATGAGTATGAGTATGAGTATGAGTATGAGTATAAGTATGAGTATGAGTATGAGTATGAGTGTGAGTATGAGTATGAGTATGAGTATGAGTATGAGTGTGAGTATGAGTATGAGTATGAGTATGAGTATGAGTATGAGTATGAGTATGAGTATGAGTACGAGTATGCGTATGAATATGAGTATGAGTATGAGTATGGGTATGAGTATGAGTATGAGTATGAGTATGAGTATGAGTATGAGTATGAGTATGAGTATGAGAATGAGTATGAGTATGAGTATGAGCATGAGCATGAGCATGAGCATGAGTATGAGTATGAGTATGAGTATGAGTATGAGTATGAGTATGAGTATGAGTATGAGTATGAGTATGAGTATAAGTATTAGTATGAGTACGAGTACGAGTACGAGTATGCGTATGAGTTTGAGTTTGAGTATGAGTATGATTATGAGTATGAGTATGAGTATGAGTATGAGTATGAGTATGAGTATGAGTATAAGTATGAGTATGAGTATGAGTATGAGTATGAGTTTAAGTATGAGTATGAGTATGAGTATGAGTATGAGTATGAGTATGAGTTTAAGTATGAGTATGAGTATGAGTATGAGTATGAGTATGAGTATGAGTATGAGTATGAGTATGAGTATGAGTATGAGTTTAAGTATGAGTATGAGTATGAGTATGAGTATGAGTATGAGTATGTGCATGAGTATGAGTATGTGTATGAGTATGAGTATGAGTATGAGTATGAGTATGAGGATGAGTATGAGTATGAGTATGAGTATGTGTATGAGTATGAGTATGAGTATGAGTATGAGTATGAGTATGAGTATGAGTATGAGTATGAGTATGATATAGAGTATGAGTATGTGTATGAGTATGAGTATGAGTATGAGTATGAGTATAAGTATGAGTATGAGTATGAGTATGAGTGTGAGTATGAGTATGAGTATGAGTATGAGTATGAGTATGAGTATGAGTATGAGTATGAGTATGAGAATGAGTATGAGTATGAGAATGAGTATGAGTATGAGTATGAGCATGAGCATGAGCATGAGTATGAGTATGTGCATGAGTATGAGTATGTGTATGAGTATGAGTATGAGTTTGAGTATGAGTATGAGTATGAGTATGAGTATAAGTATGAGAATGAGTATGAGTGTGAGTATGAGAATGAGTATGAGTATGTGTATGAGTATGAGTATGAGCATGAGCATGAGCATGAGTATGAGTATGAGTATGAGTATGAGTATGAGTATGAGTATGAGTATGAGTATGAGTATGAGTATGAGTATGAGTATAAGTATTAGTATGAGTACGAGTACGAGTACGAGTATGCGTATGAGTTTGAGTTTGAGTATGAGTATGATTATGAGTATGAGTATGAGTATGAGTATGAGTATGAGTATGAGTATGAGTATGAGTATAAGTATGAGTATGAGTATGAGTATGAGTGTGAGTATGAGTATGAGTATGAGTATGAGTATGAGTATGAGTATGAGTATGAGTATGAGTATGAGAATGAGTATGAGTATGAGAATGAGTATGAGTATGAGTATGAGCATGAGCATGAGCATGAGTATGAGTATGTGCATGAGTATGAGTATGTGCATGAGTATGAGTATGTGTATGAGTATGAGTATGAGTTTGAGTTTGAGTATGAGTATGAGTATGAGTATGAGTATGAGTATAAGTATGAGAATGAGTATGAGTGTGAGTATGAGAATGAGTATGAGTATGTGTATGAGTATGAGTATGAGTATGAGTATGAGTATGAGTATGAGTATGAGTATGAGTATGAGTATGAGTATGAGTATGAGTATGAGTATAAGTATGAGTATGAGTATGAGTATGAGTATGAGTATAAGTATGAGTATGAGTATGAGTATGAGTGTGAGTATGAGTATGAGTATGAGTATGAGTATGAGTGTGAGTATGAGTATGAGTATGAGTATGAGTATGAGTATGAGTATGAGTATGAGTATGAGTATGAGTATGAGTATGAGTACGAGTATGCGTATGAATATGAGTATGAGTATGAGTATGGGTATGAGTATGAGTATGAGTATGAGTATGAGTATGAGTATGAGTATGAGTATGAGTATGAGTATGAGTATGAGTATGAGAATGAGTATGAGTATGAGTATGAGCATGAGCATGAGTATGAGTATGAGTATGAGTATGAGTATGAGTATGAGTATGAGTATGAGTATGAGTATGAGTATGAGTATGAGTATGAGTATGAGAATGCGTATGAGTATGAGAATGAGTATAAGTATGAGTATGAGTTTAAGTATGAGTATGAGTACGAGTATGCGTATGAGTATGAGTATGAGTATGAGTATAAGTATGAGTATGAGTATGAGTATGAGTGTGAGTATGAGTATGAGTATGAGTATGAGTACGAGTATGCGTATGAATATGAGTATGAGTATGAGTATGGGTATGAGTATGAGTATGAGTATGAGTATGAGTATGAGTATGAGTATGAGTATGAGTATGAGTATGAGTATGAGAATGAGTATGAGTATGAGTATGAGCATGAGCATGAGCATGAGTATGAGTATGAGTATGAGTATGAGTATGAGTATGAGTATGAGTATGAGTATGAGTATGAGTATGAGTATAAGTATTAGTATGAGTACGAGTACGAGTACGAGTATGCGTATGAGTTTGAGTTTGAGTATGAGTATGATTATGAGTATGAGTATGAGTATGAGTATGAGTATGAGTATGAGTATGAGTATAAGTATGAGTATGAGTATGAGTATGAGTATGAGTTTAAGTATGAGTATGAGTATGAGAATGCGTATGAGTATGAGTATGAGTATGGGTATGAGTATGAGTATGAGTATGAGTATGAGTATGAGTATGAGTATGAGTATGAGTATGAGTATGAGTATGAGTATAAGAATTAGTATGAGTATGAGTATGAGCATGAGCATGAGCATGAGTATGAGTATGAGTATGAGTGTGAGTATGAGTATGAGTATGAGTATGAGTATGAGTATGAGTATGAGTATGAGTATGAGTATGAGTATGAGTATGAGTATGAGTTTAAGTATGAGTATGAGTATGAGAATGCGTATGAGTATGAGTATGAGTATGAGTATAAGTATGAGTTTAAGTATGAGTATGAGTATGAGTATGAGTATGAGTATGAGTATGAGTATGAGTATGAGTATGAGTATGAGTATGAGTATGAGTATTAGTATAAGTATGAGTATGAGTATGAGTATGAGTGTGAGTATGAGTATGAGTATGAGTATGAGTATGAGTATGAGTATGAGTATGTGTATGAGTATGAGTATGAGTATGAGAATGAGTTTGAGTATGAGAATGAGTATGAGTATGAGTATGAGCATGAGCATGAGCATGAGTATGAGTATGTGCATGAGTATGAGTATGTGTATGAGTATGAGTATGAGTTTGAGTTTGAGTATGAGTATGAGTATGAGTATGAGTATAAGTATGAGAATGAGTATGAGTGTGAGTATGAGAATGAGTATGAGTATGTGTATGAGTATGAGTATGAGTATGAGTATGAGTATGAGTATGAGTATGAGTATGAGTATGAGTATGAGTATGAGTATGAGTATGAGTATAAGTATGAGTATGAGTATGAGTATGAGTATGAGTATAAGTATGAGTATGAGTATGAGTATGAGTGTGAGTATGAGTATGAGTATGAGTATGAGTATGAGTGTGAGTATGAGTATGAGTATGAGTATGAGTATGAGTATGAGTATGAGTATGAGTATGAGTATGAGTACGAGTATGCGTATGAATATGAGTATGAGTATGAGTATGGGTATGAGTATGAGTATGAGTATGAGTATGAGTATGAGTATGAGTATGAGTATGAGTATGAGTATGAGAATGAGTATGAGTATGAGTATGAGCATGAGCATGAGCATGAGTATGAGTATGAGTATGAGTATGAGTATGAGTATGAGTATGAGTATGAGTATGAGTATGAGTATGAGTATGAGTATAAGTATTAGTATGAGTACGAGTACGAGTACGAGTATGCGTATGAGTTTGAGTTTGAGTATGAGTATGATTATGAGTATGAGTATGAGTATGAGTATGAGTATGAGTATGAGTATGAGTATGAGTATGAGTATGAGTATAAGTATGAGCATGAGCATGAGTATAAGTATGAGAATGAGTATGAGTGTGAGTATGAGAATGAGTATGAGTATGTGTATGAGTATGAGTATGAGTATGAGTATGAGTATGAGTATGAGTATGAGTATGAGTATGAGTATGAGTATGAGTATGAGTATGAGTATGAGTATAAGTATGAGTATGAGTATGAGTATGAGTATGAGTATAAGTATGAGTATGAGTATGAGTATGAGTGTGAGTATGAGTATGAGTATGAGTATGAGTATGAGTGTGAGTATGAGTATGAGTATGAGTATGAGTATGAGTATGAGTATGAGTATGAGTATGAGTACGAGTATGCGTATGAATATGAGTATGAGTATGAGTATGGGTATGAGTATGAGTATGAGTATGAGTATGAGTATGAGTATGAGTATGAGTATGAGTATGAGAATGAGTATGAGTATGAGTATGAGCATGAGCATGAGCATGAGCATGAGTATGAGTATGAGTATGAGTATGAGTATGAGTATGAGTATGAGTATGAGTATGAGTATGAGTATGAGTATGAGTATAAGTATTAGTATGAGTACGAGTACGAGTACGAGTATGCGTATGAGTTTGAGTTTGAGTATGAGTATGATTATGAGTATGAGTATGAGTATGAGTATGAGTATGAGTATGAGTATGAGTATAAGTATGAGTATGAGTATGAGTATGAGTATGAGTTTAAGTATGAGTATGAGTATGAGTATGAGTATGAGTATGAGTATGAGTTTAAGTATGAGTATGAGTATGAGTATGAGTATGAGTATGAGTATGAGTATGAGTATGAGTATGAGTATGAGTATGAGTTTAAGTATGAGTATGAGTATGAGTATGAGTATGAGTATGAGTATGTGCATGAGTATGAGTATGTGTATGAGTATGAGTATGAGTATGAGTATGAGTATGAGGATGAGTATGAGTATGAGTATGAGTATGTGTATGAGTATGAGTATGAGTATGAGTATGAGTATGAGTATGAGTATGAGTATGAGTATGAGTATGATATAGAGTATGAGTATGTGTATGAGTATGAGTATGAGTATGAGTATGAGTATAAGTATGAGTATGAGTATGAGTATGAGTGTGAGTATGAGTATGAGTATGAGTATGAGTATGAGTATGAGTATGAGTATGAGTATGAGTATGAGAATGAGTATGAGTATGAGAATGAGTATGAGTATGAGTATGAGTATGAGTATGAGTATAAGAATTAGTATGAGTATGAGTATGAGCATGAGCATGAGCATGAGTATGAGTATGAGTATGAGTATGAGTGTGAGTATGAGTATGAGTATGAGTATGAGTATGAGTATGAGTATGAGTATGAGTATGAGTATGAGAATGAGTATGAGTATGAGAATGAGTATGAGTATGAGTATGAGCATGAGCATGAGCATGAGTATGAGTATGTGCATGAGTATGAGTATGTGTATGAGTATGAGTATGAGTTTGAGTATGAGTATGAGTATGAGTATGAGTATAAGTATGAGAATGAGTATGAGTGTGAGTATGAGAATGAGTATGAGTATGTGTATGAGTATGAGTATGAGCATGAGCATGAGCATGAGTATGAGTATGAGTATGAGTATGAGTATGAGTATGAGTATGAGTATGAGTATGAGTATGAGTATGAGTATAAGTATTAGTATGAGTACGAGTACGAGTACGAGTATGCGTATGAGTTTGAGTTTGAGTATGAGTATGATTATGAGTATGAGTATGAGTATGAGTATGAGTATGAGTATGAGTATGAGTATAAGTATGAGTATGAGTATGAGTATGAGTATGAGTTTAAGTATGAGTATGAGTATGAGAATGCGTATGAGTATGAGTATGGGTATGAGTATGAGTATGAGTATGAGTATGAGTATGAGTATGAGTATGAGTATGAGTATGAGTATGAGTATAAGAATTAGTATGAGTATGAGTATGAGCATGAGCATGAGCATGAGTATGAGTATGAGTATGAGTGTGAGTATGAGTATGAGTATGAGTATGAGTATGAGTATGAGTATGAGTATGAGTATGAGTATGAGTATGAGTATGAGTTTAAGTATGAGTATGAGTATGAGAATGCGTATGAGTATGAGTATGAGTATGAGTATAAGTATGAGTTTAAGTATGAGTATGAGTATGAGTATGAGTATGAGTATGAGTATGAGTATGAGTATGAGTATGAGTATGAGTATGAGTATGAGTATGAGTATGAGTATGAGTATGAGTATGAGTATGAGTATGAGTATGAGTATGAGTATGAGTATGAGTATGAGTATGAGTATGAGTATGAGTATGAGTATGAGTATGAGTATGAGTATGAGTATGAGTATGAGTATGAGTATGAGTATGAGTATGAGTATGAGTATGAGTATGAGTATGAGTATGAGTATGAGAATGAGTATGAGTACGAGAATGAGTATGAGTATGAGTATGAGTATGAGCATGAGCATGAGCATGAGTATGAGTATGAGTATGAGTATGAGTATGAGTATGAGTATAAGTATGAGCATGAGCATGAGTATGAGTATGAGTATGAGTATGAGTATGAGTATGAGTATAAGTATGAGTATGAGTATGAGTATGAGTGTGAGTATGAGTATGAGTATGAGTATGAGTATGAGTATGAGTATGAGTATGTGTATGAGTATGAGTATGAGTATGAGAATGAGTTTGAGTATGAGAATGAGTATGAGTATGAGTATGAGCATGAGCATGAGCATGAGTATGAGTATGTGCATGAGTATGAGTATGTGTATGAGTATGAGTATGAGTTTGAGTTTGAGTATGAGTATGAGTATGAGTATGAGTATAAGTATGAGAATGAGTATGAGTGTGAGTATGAGAATGAGTATGAGTATGTGTATGAGTATGAGTATGAGTATGAGTATGAGTATGAGTATGAGTATGAGTATGAGTATGAGTATGAGTATGAGTATGAGTATGAGTATAAGTATGAGTATGAGTATGAGTATGAGTATGAGTATAAGTATGAGTATGAGTATGAGTATGAGTGTGAGTATGAGTATGAGTATGAGTATGAGTATGAGTGTGAGTATGAGTATGAGTATGAGTATGAGTATGAGTATGAGTATGAGTATGAGTATGAGTATGAGTACGAGTATGCGTATGAATATGAGTATGAGTATGAGTATGGGTATGAGTATGAGTATGAGTATGAGTATGAGTATGAGTATGAGTATGAGTATGAGTATGAGTATGAGAATGAGTATGAGTGTGAGTATGAGCATGAGCATGAGCATGAGTATGAGTATGAGTATGAGTATGAGTATGAGTATGAGTATGAGTATGAGTATGAGTATGAGTATGAGTATGAGTATAAGTATTAGTATGAGTACGAGTACGAGTACGAGTATGCGTATGAGTTTGAGTTTGAGTATGAGTATGATTATGAGTATGAGTATGAGTATGAGTATGAGTATGAGTATGAGTATGAGTATGAGTATGAGTATAAGTATGAGCATGAGCATGAGTATAAGTATGAGAATGAGTATGAGTGTGAGTATGAGAATGAGTATGAGTATGTGTATGAGTATGAGTATGAGTATGAGTATGAGTATGAGTATGAGTATGAGTATGAGTATGAGTATGAGTATGAGTATGAGTATGAGTATAAGTATGAGTATGAGTATGAGTATGAGTATGAGTATAAGTATGAGTATGAGTATGAGTATGAGTGTGAGTATGAGTATGAGTATGAGTATGAGTATGAGTGTGAGTATGAGTATGAGTATGAGTATGAGTATGAGTATGAGTATGAGTATGAGTATGAGTATGAGTATGAGTACGAGTATGCGTATGAATATGAGTATGAGTATGAGTATGGGTATGAGTATGAGTATGAGTATGAGTATGAGTATGAGTATGAGTATGAGTATGAGTATGAGTATGAGAATGAGTATGAGTATGAGTATGAGCATGAGCATGAGCATGAGCATGAGTATGAGTATGAGTATGAGTATGAGTATGAGTATGAGTATGAGTATGAGTATGAGTATGAGTATAAGTATTAGTATGAGTACGAGTACGAGTACGAGTATGCGTATGAGTTTGAGTTTGAGTATGAGTATGATTATGAGTATGAGTATGAGTATGAGTATGAGTATGAGTATGAGTATGAGTATGAGTATAAGTATGAGTATGAGTATGAGTATGAGTATGAGTTTAAGTATGAGTATGAGTATGAGTATGAGTATGAGTATGAGTATGAGTATGAGTATGAGTATGAGTATGAGTATGAGTTTAAGTATGAGTATGAGTATGAGTATGAGTATGAGTATGAGTATGTGCATGAGTATGAGTATGTGTATGAGTATGAGTATGAGTATGAGTATGAGTATGAGTATGAGGATGAGTATGAGTATGAGTATGAGTATGTGTATGAGTATGAGTATGAGTATGAGTATGAGTATGAGTATGAGTATGAGTATGAGTATGAGTATGATATAGAGTATGAGTATGTGTATGAGTATGAGTATGAGTATGAGTATGAGTATAAGTATGAGTATGAGTATGAGTATGAGTGTGAGTATGAGTATGAGTATGAGTATGAGTATGAGTATGAGTATGAGTATGAGTATGAGTATGAGTATGAGAATGAGTATGAGTATGAGAATGAGTATGAGTATGAGTATGAGCATGAGCATGAGCATGAGTATGAGTATGTGCATGAGTATGAGTATGTGTATGAGTATGAGTATGAGTTTGAGTATGAGTATGAGTATGAGTATGAGTATAAGTATGAGAATGAGTATGAGTGTGAGTATGAGAATGAGTATGAGTATGTGTATGAGTATGAGTATGAGTATGAGTATGAGTATGAGTATGAGTATGAGTATAAGTATGAGTATGAGTATGAGTATGAGTGTGAGTATGAGTATGAGTATGAGTATGAGTATGAGTATGAGTATGAGTACGAGTATTAGTATGAGTATGAGTATGAGTATGAGTATGAGTATGAGTTTAAGTATGAGTATGAGTATGAGTATGAGTATGAGTATGAGTATGAGTATGAGTATGAGTATGAGTATGAGTATGAGTATGAGTATGAGTATGAGTATGAGTATGAGTATGAGTATGAGTATGAGTATGAGTATGAGTATGAGTATGAGTATGAGTATGAGTATGAGTATGAGTATGAGTATGAGTATGAGTATGAGTATGAGTATGAGTATGAGTATGAGTATGAGTATGAGTATGAGTATGAGTATGAGTATGAGAATGAGTATGAGTACGAGAATGAGTATGAGTATGAGTATGAGCATGAGCATGAGCATGAGTATGAGTATGAGTATGAGTATGAGTATGAGTATAAGTATGAGCATGAGCATGAGTATGAGTATGAGTATGAGTATGAGTATGAGTATGAGTATGAGTATGAGTATGAGTATGAGTATGAGTATGAGTATGAGTATAAGTATGAGTATGAGTATGAGTATGAGTGTGAGTATGAGTATGAGTATGAGTATGAGTATGAGTATGAGTATGAGTATGAGTATGAGTATGAGAATGAGTATGAGTATGAGAATGAGTATGAGTATGAGTATGAGCATGAGCATGAGCATGAGTATGAGTATGTGCATGAGTATGAGTATGTGCATGAGTATGAGTATGTGTATGAGTATGAGTATGAGTTTGAGTTTGAGTATGAGTATGAGTATGAGTATGAGTATAAGTATGAGAATGAGTATGAGTGTGAGTATGAGAATGAGTATGAGTATGTGTATGAGTATGAGTATGAGTATGAGTATGAGTATGAGTGTGAGTATGAGTATGAGTATGAGTATGAGTATGAGTATGAGTATGAGTATGAGTATGAGTATGAGTATGAGTTTAAGTATGAGTATGAGTATGAGAATGCGTATGAGTATGAGTATGAGTATGAGTATAAGTATGAGTATGAGTTTAAGTATGAGTATGAGTACGAGTATGCGTATGAGTATGAGTATGAGTATGAGTATAAGTATGAGTATGAGTATGAGTATGAGTATGAGTGTGAGTATGAGTATGAGTATGAGTATGAGTATGAGTATGAGTATGAGTATGAGGATGAGTATGAGTATGAGTATGAGTATGAGTATGAGTATGAGTATGAGTATGAGAATGAGTATGAGTATGAGAATGAGTATGAGTATGAGTATGAGCATGAGCATGAGCATGAGTATGAGTATGTGCATGAGTATGAGTATGTGCATGAGTATGAGTATGTGTATGAGTATGAGTATGAGTTTGAGTTTGAGTATGAGTATGAGTATGAGTATGAGTATAAGTATGAGAATGAGTATGAGTGTGAGTATGAGAATGAGTATGAGTATGTGTATGAGTATGAGTATGAGTATGAGTATGAGTATGAGTGTGAGTATGAGTATGAGTATGAGTATGAGTATGAGTATGAGTATGAGTATGAGTATGAGTATGAGTATGAGTTTAAGTATGAGTATGAGTATGAGAATGCGTATGAGTATGAGTATGAGTATGAGTATAAGTATGAGTATGAGTTTAAGTATGAGTATGAGTACGAGTATGCGTATGAGTATGAGTATGAGTATGAGTATAAGTATGAGTATGAGTATGAGTATGAGTATGAGTGTGAGTATGAGTATGAGTATGAGTATGAGTATGAGTATGAGTATGAGTATGAGGATGAGTATGAGTATGAGTATGAGTATGTGTATGAGTATGAGTATGAGTATGAGTATGAGTATGAGTATGAGTATGAGTATGAGTATGATATAGAGTATGAGTATGTGTATGAGTATGAGTATGAGTATGAGTATAAGAATTAGTATGAGTATGAGTATGAGCATGAGCATGAGCATGAGTATGAGTATGAGTATGAGTGTGAGTATGAGTATGAGTATGAGTATGAGTATGAGTATGAGTTTAAGTATGAGTATGAGTATGAGAATGCGTATGAGTATGAGTATGAGTATAAGTATGAGTATGAGTTTAAGTATGAGTATGAGTACGAGTATGCGTATGAGTATGAGTATGAGTATGAGTATAAGTATGAGTATGAGTATGAGTATGAGTATGAGTATGAGTGTGAGTATGAGTATGAGTATGAGTATGAGTATGAGTATGAGTATGAGTATGAGTATGAGTATGAGTATGAGTATAAGAATTAGTATGAGTATGAGTATGAGCATGAGCATGAGCATGAGTATGAGTATGAGTATGAGTATGAGTGTGAGTATGAGTATGAGTATGAGTATGAGTATGAGTATGAGTATGAGTATGAGTATGAGTATGAGTATGAGTACGAGTATGCGTATGAATATGAGTATGAGTATGAGTATGGGTATGAGTATGAGTATGAGTATGAGTATGAGTATGAGTATGAGTATGAGTATGAGTATGAGTATGAGTATGAGAATGAGTATGAGTATGAGTATGAGCATGAGCATGAGCATGAGTATGAGTATGAGTATGAGTATGAGTATGAGTATGAGTATGAGTATGAGTATGAGTATGAGTATGAGTATAAGTATTAGTATGAGTACGAGTACGAGTACGAGTATGCGTATGAGTTTGAGTTTGAGTATGAGTATGATTATGAGTATGAGTATGAGTATGAGTATGAGTATGAGTATGAGTATAAGTATGAGTATGAGTATGAGTATGAGTATGAGTTTAAGTATGAGTATGAGTATGAGAATGCGTATGAGTATGAGTATGAGTATGGGTATGAGTATGAGTATGAGTATGAGTATGAGTATGAGTATGAGTATGAGTATGAGTATGAGTATGAGTATAAGAATTAGTATGAGTATGAGTATGAGCATGAGCATGAGCATGAGTATGAGTATGAGTATGAGTGTGAGTATGAGTATGAGTATGAGTATGAGTATGAGTATGAGTATGAGTATGAGTATGAGTATGAGTATGAGTTTAAGTATGAGTATGAGTATGAGAATGCGTATGAGTATGAGTATGAGTATGAGTATAAGTATGAGTTTAAGTATGAGTATGAGTATGAGTATGAGTATGAGTATGAGTATGAGTATGAGTATGAGTATGAGTATGAGTATGAGTATGAGTATGAGTATGAGTATGAGTATGAGTATGAGTATGAGTATGAGTATGAGTATGAGTATGAGTATGAGTATGAGTATGAGTATGAGTATGAGTATGAGTATGAGAATGAGTATGAGTACGAGAATGAGTATGAGTATGAGTATGAGTATGAGCATGAGCATGAGCATGAGTATGAGTATGAGTATGAGTATGAGTATGAGTATGAGTATAAGTATGAGCATGAGCATGAGTATGAGTATGAGTATGAGTATGAGTATGAGGATGAGTATGAGTATAAGTATGAGTATGAGTATGAGTATGAGTGTGAGTATGAGTATGAGTATGAGTATGAGTATGAGTATGAGTATGTGTATGAGTATGAGTATGAGTATGAGAATGAGTTTGAGTATGAGAATGAGTATGAGTATGAGTATGAGCATGAGCATGAGCATGAGTATGAGTATGTGCATGAGTATGAGTATGTGTATGAGTATGAGTATGAGTTTGAGTTTGAGTATGAGTATGAGTATGAGTATGAGTATAAGTATGAGAATGAGTATGAGTGTGAGTATGAGAATGAGTATGAGTATGTGTATGAGTATGAGTATGAGTATGAGTATGAGTATGAGTATGAGTATGAGTATGAGTATGAGTATGAGTATGAGTATGAGTATGAGTATAAGTATGAGTATGAGTATGAGTATGAGTATGAGTATAAGTATGAGTATGAGTATGAGTATGAGTGTGAGTATGAGTATGAGTATGAGTATGAGTATGAGTGTGAGTATGAGTATGAGTATGAGTATGAGTATGAGTATGAGTATGAGTATGAGTATGAGTATGAGTACGAGTATGCGTATGAATATGAGTATGAGTATGAGTATGGGTATGAGTATGAGTATGAGTATGAGTATGAGTATGAGTATGAGTATGAGTATGAGTATGAGTATGAGAATGAGTATGAGTATGAGTATGAGCATGAGCATGAGCATGAGTATGAGTATGAGTATGAGTATGAGTATGAGTATGAGTATGAGTATGAGTATGAGTATGAGTATGAGTATAAGTATTAGTATGAGTACGAGTACGAGTACGAGTATGCGTATGAGTTTGAGTTTGAGTATGAGTATGATTATGAGTATGAGTATGAGTATGAGTATGAGTATGAGTATGAGTATGAGTATGAGTATGAGTATAAGTATGAGCATGAGCATGAGTATAAGTATGAGAATGAGTATGAGTGTGAGTATGAGAATGAGTATGAGTATGTGTATGAGTATGAGTATGAGTATGAGTATGAGTATGAGTATGAGTATGAGTATGAGTATGAGTATGAGTATAAGTATGAGTATGAGTATGAGTATGAGTATGAGTATAAGTATTAGTATGAGTATGAGTACGAGTATTAGTATGAGTATGAGTATGAGTATGAGTATGAGTATGAGTTTAAGTATGAGTATGAGTATGAGTATGAGTATGAGTATGAGTATGAGTATGAGTATGAGTATGAGTATGAGTATGAGTATGAGTATGAGTATGAGTATGAGTATGAGTATGAGTATGAGTATGAGTATGAGTATGAGTATGAGTATGAGTATGAGTATGAGTATGAGTATGAGTATGAGTATGAGTATGAGTATGAGTATGAGTATGAGTATGAGTATGAGTATGAGTATGAGTATGAGTATGAGTATGAGTATGAGTATGAGAATGAGTATGAGTACGAGAATGAGTATGAGTATGAGTATGAGCATGAGCATGAGCATGAGTATGAGTATGAGTATGAGTATGAGTATGAGTATAAGTATGAGCATGAGCATGAGTATGAGTATGAGTATGAGTATGAGTATGAGTATGAGTATGAGTATGAGTATGAGTATAAGTATGAGTATGAGTATGAGTATGAGTGTGAGTATGAGTATGAGTATGAGTATGAGTATGAGTATGAGTATGAGTATGAGTATGAGTATGAGAATGAGTATGAGTATGAGAATGAGTATGAGTATGAGTATGAGCATGAGCATGAGCATGAGTATGAGTATGTGCATGAGTATGAGTATGTGCATGAGTATGAGTATGTGTATGAGTATGAGTATGAGTTTGAGTTTGAGTATGAGTATGAGTATGAGTATGAGTATGAGTATAAGTATGAGAATGAGTATGAGTGTGAGTATGAGAATGAGTATGAGTATGTGTATGAGTATGAGTATGAGTATGAGTATGAGTATGAGTATGAGTATGAGTATGAGTATGAGTATGAGTATGAGTATGAGTATGAGTATAAGTATGAGTATGAGTATGAGTATGAGTATGAGTATAAGTATGAGTATGAGTATGAGTATGAGTGTGAGTATGAGTATGAGTATGAGTATGAGTATGAGTGTGAGTATGAGTATGAGTATGAGTATGAGTATGAGTATGAGTATGAGTATGAGTATGAGTATGAGTATGAGTATGAGTACGAGTATGCGTATGAATATGAGTATGAGTATGAGTATGGGTATGAGTATGAGTATGAGTATGAGTATGAGTATGAGTATGAGTATGAGTATGAGTATGAGTATGAGTATGAGTATGAGAATGAGTATGAGTATGAGTATGAGCATGAGCATGAGTATGAGTATGAGTATGAGTATGAGTATGAGTATGAGTATGAGTATGAGTATGAGTATGAGTATGAGTATGAGTATGAGTATGAGAATGCGTATGAGTATGAGAATGAGTATAAGTATGAGTATGAGTTTAAGTATGAGTATGAGTACGAGTATGCGTATGAGTATGAGTATGAGTATGAGTATAAGTATGAGTATGAGTATGAGTATGAGTGTGAGTATGAGTATGAGTATGAGTATGAGTACGAGTATGCGTATGAATATGAGTATGAGTATGAGTATGGGTATGAGTATGAGTATGAGTATGAGTATGAGTATGAGTATGAGTATGAGTATGAGTATGAGTATGAGTATGAGAATGAGTATGAGTATGAGTATGAGCATGAGCATGAGCATGAGTATGAGTATGAGTATGAGTATGAGTATGAGTATGAGTATGAGTATGAGTATGAGTATGAGTATGAGTATAAGTATTAGTATGAGTACGAGTACGAGTACGAGTATGCGTATGAGTTTGAGTTTGAGTATGAGTATGATTATGAGTATGAGTATGAGTATGAGTATGAGTATGAGTATGAGTATGAGTATAAGTATGAGTATGAGTATGAGTATGAGTATGAGTTTAAGTATGAGTATGAGTATGAGAATGCGTATGAGTATGAGTATGAGTATGGGTATGAGTATGAGTATGAGTATGAGTATGAGTATGAGTATGAGTATGAGTATGAGTATGAGTATGAGTATGAGTATAAGAATTAGTATGAGTATGAGTATGAGCATGAGCATGAGCATGAGTATGAGTATGAGTATGAGTGTGAGTATGAGTATGAGTATGAGTATGAGTATGAGTATGAGTATGAGTATGAGTATGAGTATGAGTATGAGTATGAGTATGAGTTTAAGTATGAGTATGAGTATGAGAATGCGTATGAGTATGAGTATGAGTATGAGTATAAGTATGAGTTTAAGTATGAGTATGAGTATGAGTATGAGTATGAGTATGAGTATGAGTATGAGTATGAGTATGAGTATGAGTATGAGTATGAGTATTAGTATAAGTATGAGTATGAGTATGAGTATGAGTGTGAGTATGAGTATGAGTATGAGTATGAGTATGAGTATGAGTATGAGTATGTGTATGAGTATGAGTATGAGTATGAGAATGAGTTTGAGTATGAGAATGAGTATGAGTATGAGTATGAGCATGAGCATGAGCATGAGTATGAGTATGTGCATGAGTATGAGTATGTGTATGAGTATGAGTATGAGTTTGAGTTTGAGTATGAGTATGAGTATGAGTATGAGTATAAGTATGAGAATGAGTATGAGTGTGAGTATGAGAATGAGTATGAGTATGTGTATGAGTATGAGTATGAGTATGAGTATGAGTATGAGTATGAGTATGAGTATGAGTATGAGTATGAGTATGAGTATGAGTATGAGTATAAGTATGAGTATGAGTATGAGTATGAGTATGAGTATAAGTATGAGTATGAGTATGAGTATGAGTGTGAGTATGAGTATGAGTATGAGTATGAGTATGAGTGTGAGTATGAGTATGAGTATGAGTATGAGTATGAGTATGAGTATGAGTATGAGTATGAGTATGAGTACGAGTATGCGTATGAATATGAGTATGAGTATGAGTATGGGTATGAGTATGAGTATGAGTATGAGTATGAGTATGAGTATGAGTATGAGTATGAGTATGAGTATGAGAATGAGTATGAGTATGAGTATGAGCATGAGCATGAGCATGAGTATGAGTATGAGTATGAGTATGAGTATGAGTATGAGTATGAGTATGAGTATGAGTATGAGTATGAGTATGAGTATAAGTATTAGTATGAGTACGAGTACGAGTACGAGTATGCGTATGAGTTTGAGTTTGAGTATGAGTATGATTATGAGTATGAGTATGAGTATGAGTATGAGTATGAGTATGAGTATGAGTATGAGTATGAGTATGAGTATAAGTATGAGCATGAGCATGAGTATAAGTATGAGAATGAGTATGAGTGTGAGTATGAGAATGAGTATGAGTATGTGTATGAGTATGAGTATGAGTATGAGTATGAGTATGAGTATGAGTATGAGTATGAGTATGAGTATGAGTATGAGTATGAGTATGAGTATGAGTATAAGTATGAGTATGAGTATGAGTATGAGTATGAGTATAAGTATGAGTATGAGTATGAGTATGAGTGTGAGTATGAGTATGAGTATGAGTATGAGTATGAGTGTGAGTATGAGTATGAGTATGAGTATGAGTATGAGTATGAGTATGAGTATGAGTATGAGTACGAGTATGCGTATGAATATGAGTATGAGTATGAGTATGGGTATGAGTATGAGTATGAGTATGAGTATGAGTATGAGTATGAGTATGAGTATGAGTATGAGAATGAGTATGAGTATGAGTATGAGCATGAGCATGAGCATGAGCATGAGTATGAGTATGAGTATGAGTATGAGTATGAGTATGAGTATGAGTATGAGTATGAGTATGAGTATGAGTATGAGTATAAGTATTAGTATGAGTACGAGTACGAGTACGAGTATGCGTATGAGTTTGAGTTTGAGTATGAGTATGATTATGAGTATGAGTATGAGTATGAGTATGAGTATGAGTATGAGTATGAGTATAAGTATGAGTATGAGTATGAGTATGAGTATGAGTTTAAGTATGAGTATGAGTATGAGTATGAGTATGAGTATGAGTATGAGTTTAAGTATGAGTATGAGTATGAGTATGAGTATGAGTATGAGTATGAGTATGAGTATGAGTATGAGTATGAGTATGAGTTTAAGTATGAGTATGAGTATGAGTATGAGTATGAGTATGAGTATGTGCATGAGTATGAGTATGTGTATGAGTATGAGTATGAGTATGAGTATGAGTATGAGGATGAGTATGAGTATGAGTATGAGTATGTGTATGAGTATGAGTATGAGTATGAGTATGAGTATGAGTATGAGTATGAGTATGAGTATGAGTATGATATAGAGTATGAGTATGTGTATGAGTATGAGTATGAGTATGAGTATGAGTATAAGTATGAGTATGAGTATGAGTATGAGTGTGAGTATGAGTATGAGTATGAGTATGAGTATGAGTATGAGTATGAGTATGAGTATGAGTATGAGAATGAGTATGAGTATGAGAATGAGTATGAGTATGAGTATGAGTATGAGTATGAGTATAAGAATTAGTATGAGTATGAGTATGAGCATGAGCATGAGCATGAGTATGAGTATGAGTATGAGTATGAGTGTGAGTATGAGTATGAGTATGAGTATGAGTATGAGTATGAGTATGAGTATGAGTATGAGTATGAGAATGAGTATGAGTATGAGAATGAGTATGAGTATGAGTATGAGCATGAGCATGAGCATGAGTATGAGTATGTGCATGAGTATGAGTATGTGTATGAGTATGAGTATGAGTTTGAGTATGAGTATGAGTATGAGTATGAGTATAAGTATGAGAATGAGTATGAGTGTGAGTATGAGAATGAGTATGAGTATGTGTATGAGTATGAGTATGAGCATGAGCATGAGCATGAGTATGAGTATGAGTATGAGTATGAGTATGAGTATGAGTATGAGTATGAGTATGAGTATGAGTATGAGTATAAGTATTAGTATGAGTACGAGTACGAGTACGAGTATGCGTATGAGTTTGAGTTTGAGTATGAGTATGATTATGAGTATGAGTATGAGTATGAGTATGAGTATGAGTATGAGTATGAGTATAAGTATGAGTATGAGTATGAGTATGAGTATGAGTTTAAGTATGAGTATGAGTATGAGAATGCGTATGAGTATGAGTATGGGTATGAGTATGAGTATGAGTATGAGTATGAGTATGAGTATGAGTATGAGTATGAGTATGAGTATGAGTATAAGAATTAGTATGAGTATGAGTATGAGCATGAGCATGAGCATGAGTATGAGTATGAGTATGAGTGTGAGTATGAGTATGAGTATGAGTATGAGTATGAGTATGAGTATGAGTATGAGTATGAGTATGAGTATGAGTATGAGTTTAAGTATGAGTATGAGTATGAGAATGCGTATGAGTATGAGTATGAGTATGAGTATAAGTATGAGTTTAAGTATGAGTATGAGTATGAGTATGAGTATGAGTATGAGTATGAGTATGAGTATGAGTATGAGTATGAGTATGAGTATGAGTATGAGTATGAGTATGAGTATGAGTATGAGTATGAGTATGAGTATGAGTATGAGTATGAGTATGAGTATGAGTATGAGTATGAGTATGAGTATGAGTATGAGTATGAGTATGAGTATGAGTATGAGTATGAGTATGAGTATGAGTATGAGTATGAGTATGAGTATGAGTATGAGTATGAGTATGAGTATGAGAATGAGTATGAGTACGAGAATGAGTATGAGTATGAGTATGAGTATGAGCATGAGCATGAGCATGAGTATGAGTATGAGTATGAGTATGAGTATGAGTATGAGTATAAGTATGAGCATGAGCATGAGTATGAGTATGAGTATGAGTATGAGTATGAGTATGAGTATAAGTATGAGTATGAGTATGAGTATGAGTGTGAGTATGAGTATGAGTATGAGTATGAGTATGAGTATGAGTATGAGTATGTGTATGAGTATGAGTATGAGTATGAGAATGAGTTTGAGTATGAGAATGAGTATGAGTATGAGTATGAGCATGAGCATGAGCATGAGTATGAGTATGTGCATGAGTATGAGTATGTGTATGAGTATGAGTATGAGTTTGAGTTTGAGTATGAGTATGAGTATGAGTATGAGTATAAGTATGAGAATGAGTATGAGTGTGAGTATGAGAATGAGTATGAGTATGTGTATGAGTATGAGTATGAGTATGAGTATGAGTATGAGTATGAGTATGAGTATGAGTATGAGTATGAGTATGAGTATGAGTATGAGTATAAGTATGAGTATGAGTATGAGTATGAGTATGAGTATAAGTATGAGTATGAGTATGAGTATGAGTGTGAGTATGAGTATGAGTATGAGTATGAGTATGAGTGTGAGTATGAGTATGAGTATGAGTATGAGTATGAGTATGAGTATGAGTATGAGTATGAGTATGAGTACGAGTATGCGTATGAATATGAGTATGAGTATGAGTATGGGTATGAGTATGAGTATGAGTATGAGTATGAGTATGAGTATGAGTATGAGTATGAGTATGAGTATGAGAATGAGTATGAGTGTGAGTATGAGCATGAGCATGAGCATGAGTATGAGTATGAGTATGAGTATGAGTATGAGTATGAGTATGAGTATGAGTATGAGTATGAGTATGAGTATGAGTATAAGTATTAGTATGAGTACGAGTACGAGTACGAGTATGCGTATGAGTTTGAGTTTGAGTATGAGTATGATTATGAGTATGAGTATGAGTATGAGTATGAGTATGAGTATGAGTATGAGTATGAGTATGAGTATAAGTATGAGCATGAGCATGAGTATAAGTATGAGAATGAGTATGAGTGTGAGTATGAGAATGAGTATGAGTATGTGTATGAGTATGAGTATGAGTATGAGTATGAGTATGAGTATGAGTATGAGTATGAGTATGAGTATGAGTATGAGTATGAGTATGAGTATAAGTATGAGTATGAGTATGAGTATGAGTATGAGTATAAGTATGAGTATGAGTATGAGTATGAGTGTGAGTATGAGTATGAGTATGAGTATGAGTATGAGTGTGAGTATGAGTATGAGTATGAGTATGAGTATGAGTATGAGTATGAGTATGAGTATGAGTATGAGTATGAGTACGAGTATGCGTATGAATATGAGTATGAGTATGAGTATGGGTATGAGTATGAGTATGAGTATGAGTATGAGTATGAGTATGAGTATGAGTATGAGTATGAGTATGAGAATGAGTATGAGTATGAGTATGAGCATGAGCATGAGCATGAGCATGAGTATGAGTATGAGTATGAGTATGAGTATGAGTATGAGTATGAGTATGAGTATGAGTATGAGTATAAGTATTAGTATGAGTACGAGTACGAGTACGAGTATGCGTATGAGTTTGAGTTTGAGTATGAGTATGATTATGAGTATGAGTATGAGTATGAGTATGAGTATGAGTATGAGTATGAGTATGAGTATAAGTATGAGTATGAGTATGAGTATGAGTATGAGTTTAAGTATGAGTATGAGTATGAGTATGAGTATGAGTATGAGTATGAGTATGAGTATGAGTATGAGTATGAGTATGAGTTTAAGTATGAGTATGAGTATGAGTATGAGTATGAGTATGAGTATGTGCATGAGTATGAGTATGTGTATGAGTATGAGTATGAGTATGAGTATGAGTATGAGTATGAGGATGAGTATGAGTATGAGTATGAGTATGTGTATGAGTATGAGTATGAGTATGAGTATGAGTATGAGTATGAGTATGAGTATGAGTATGAGTATGATATAGAGTATGAGTATGTGTATGAGTATGAGTATGAGTATGAGTATGAGTATAAGTATGAGTATGAGTATGAGTATGAGTGTGAGTATGAGTATGAGTATGAGTATGAGTATGAGTATGAGTATGAGTATGAGTATGAGTATGAGTATGAGAATGAGTATGAGTATGAGAATGAGTATGAGTATGAGTATGAGCATGAGCATGAGCATGAGTATGAGTATGTGCATGAGTATGAGTATGTGTATGAGTATGAGTATGAGTTTGAGTATGAGTATGAGTATGAGTATGAGTATAAGTATGAGAATGAGTATGAGTGTGAGTATGAGAATGAGTATGAGTATGTGTATGAGTATGAGTATGAGTATGAGTATGAGTATGAGTATGAGTATGAGTATAAGTATGAGTATGAGTATGAGTATGAGTGTGAGTATGAGTATGAGTATGAGTATGAGTATGAGTATGAGTATGAGTACGAGTATTAGTATGAGTATGAGTATGAGTATGAGTATGAGTATGAGTTTAAGTATGAGTATGAGTATGAGTATGAGTATGAGTATGAGTATGAGTATGAGTATGAGTATGAGTATGAGTATGAGTATGAGTATGAGTATGAGTATGAGTATGAGTATGAGTATGAGTATGAGTATGAGTATGAGTATGAGTATGAGTATGAGTATGAGTATGAGTATGAGTATGAGTATGAGTATGAGTATGAGTATGAGTATGAGTATGAGTATGAGTATGAGTATGAGTATGAGTATGAGTATGAGTATGAGAATGAGTATGAGTACGAGAATGAGTATGAGTATGAGTATGAGCATGAGCATGAGCATGAGTATGAGTATGAGTATGAGTATGAGTATGAGTATAAGTATGAGCATGAGCATGAGTATGAGTATGAGTATGAGTATGAGTATGAGTATGAGTATGAGTATGAGTATGAGTATGAGTATGAGTATGAGTATGAGTATAAGTATGAGTATGAGTATGAGTATGAGTGTGAGTATGAGTATGAGTATGAGTATGAGTATGAGTATGAGTATGAGTATGAGTATGAGTATGAGAATGAGTATGAGTATGAGAATGAGTATGAGTATGAGTATGAGCATGAGCATGAGCATGAGTATGAGTATGTGCATGAGTATGAGTATGTGCATGAGTATGAGTATGTGTATGAGTATGAGTATGAGTTTGAGTTTGAGTATGAGTATGAGTATGAGTATGAGTATAAGTATGAGAATGAGTATGAGTGTGAGTATGAGAATGAGTATGAGTATGTGTATGAGTATGAGTATGAGTATGAGTATGAGTATGAGTGTGAGTATGAGTATGAGTATGAGTATGAGTATGAGTATGAGTATGAGTATGAGTATGAGTATGAGTATGAGTTTAAGTATGAGTATGAGTATGAGAATGCGTATGAGTATGAGTATGAGTATGAGTATAAGTATGAGTATGAGTTTAAGTATGAGTATGAGTACGAGTATGCGTATGAGTATGAGTATGAGTATGAGTATAAGTATGAGTATGAGTATGAGTATGAGTATGAGTGTGAGTATGAGTATGAGTATGAGTATGAGTATGAGTATGAGTATGAGTATGAGGATGAGTATGAGTATGAGTATGAGTATGAGTATGAGTATGAGTATGAGTATGAGAATGAGTATGAGTATGAGAATGAGTATGAGTATGAGTATGAGCATGAGCATGAGCATGAGTATGAGTATGTGCATGAGTATGAGTATGTGCATGAGTATGAGTATGTGTATGAGTATGAGTATGAGTTTGAGTTTGAGTATGAGTATGAGTATGAGTATGAGTATAAGTATGAGAATGAGTATGAGTGTGAGTATGAGAATGAGTATGAGTATGTGTATGAGTATGAGTATGAGTATGAGTATGAGTATGAGTGTGAGTATGAGTATGAGTATGAGTATGAGTATGAGTATGAGTATGAGTATGAGTATGAGTATGAGTATGAGTTTAAGTATGAGTATGAGTATGAGAATGCGTATGAGTATGAGTATGAGTATGAGTATAAGTATGAGTATGAGTTTAAGTATGAGTATGAGTACGAGTATGCGTATGAGTATGAGTATGAGTATGAGTATAAGTATGAGTATGAGTATGAGTATGAGTATGAGTGTGAGTATGAGTATGAGTATGAGTATGAGTATGAGTATGAGTATGAGTATGAGGATGAGTATGAGTATGAGTATGAGTATGTGTATGAGTATGAGTATGAGTATGAGTATGAGTATGAGTATGAGTATGAGTATGAGTATGATATAGAGTATGAGTATGTGTATGAGTATGAGTATGAGTATGAGTATAAGAATTAGTATGAGTATGAGTATGAGCATGAGCATGAGCATGAGTATGAGTATGAGTATGAGTGTGAGTATGAGTATGAGTATGAGTATGAGTATGAGTATGAGTTTAAGTATGAGTATGAGTATGAGAATGCGTATGAGTATGAGTATGAGTATAAGTATGAGTATGAGTTTAAGTATGAGTATGAGTACGAGTATGCGTATGAGTATGAGTATGAGTATGAGTATAAGTATGAGTATGAGTATGAGTATGAGTATGAGTATGAGTGTGAGTATGAGTATGAGTATGAGTATGAGTATGAGTATGAGTATGAGTATGAGTATGAGTATGAGTATGAGTATAAGAATTAGTATGAGTATGAGTATGAGCATGAGCATGAGCATGAGTATGAGTATGAGTATGAGTATGAGTGTGAGTATGAGTATGAGTATGAGTATGAGTATGAGTATGAGTATGAGTATGAGTATGAGTATGAGTATGAGTACGAGTATGCGTATGAATATGAGTATGAGTATGAGTATGGGTATGAGTATGAGTATGAGTATGAGTATGAGTATGAGTATGAGTATGAGTATGAGTATGAGTATGAGTATGAGAATGAGTATGAGTATGAGTATGAGCATGAGCATGAGCATGAGTATGAGTATGAGTATGAGTATGAGTATGAGTATGAGTATGAGTATGAGTATGAGTATGAGTATGAGTATAAGTATTAGTATGAGTACGAGTACGAGTACGAGTATGCGTATGAGTTTGAGTTTGAGTATGAGTATGATTATGAGTATGAGTATGAGTATGAGTATGAGTATGAGTATGAGTATAAGTATGAGTATGAGTATGAGTATGAGTATGAGTTTAAGTATGAGTATGAGTATGAGAATGCGTATGAGTATGAGTATGAGTATGGGTATGAGTATGAGTATGAGTATGAGTATGAGTATGAGTATGAGTATGAGTATGAGTATGAGTATGAGTATAAGAATTAGTATGAGTATGAGTATGAGCATGAGCATGAGCATGAGTATGAGTATGAGTATGAGTGTGAGTATGAGTATGAGTATGAGTATGAGTATGAGTATGAGTATGAGTATGAGTATGAGTATGAGTATGAGTTTAAGTATGAGTATGAGTATGAGAATGCGTATGAGTATGAGTATGAGTATGAGTATAAGTATGAGTTTAAGTATGAGTATGAGTATGAGTATGAGTATGAGTATGAGTATGAGTATGAGTATGAGTATGAGTATGAGTATGAGTATGAGTATGAGTATGAGTATGAGTATGAGTATGAGTATGAGTATGAGTATGAGTATGAGTATGAGTATGAGTATGAGTATGAGTATGAGTATGAGTATGAGTATGAGAATGAGTATGAGTACGAGAATGAGTATGAGTATGAGTATGAGTATGAGCATGAGCATGAGCATGAGTATGAGTATGAGTATGAGTATGAGTATGAGTATGAGTATAAGTATGAGCATGAGCATGAGTATGAGTATGAGTATGAGTATGAGTATGAGGATGAGTATGAGTATAAGTATGAGTATGAGTATGAGTATGAGTGTGAGTATGAGTATGAGTATGAGTATGAGTATGAGTATGAGTATGTGTATGAGTATGAGTATGAGTATGAGAATGAGTTTGAGTATGAGAATGAGTATGAGTATGAGTATGAGCATGAGCATGAGCATGAGTATGAGTATGTGCATGAGTATGAGTATGTGTATGAGTATGAGTATGAGTTTGAGTTTGAGTATGAGTATGAGTATGAGTATGAGTATAAGTATGAGAATGAGTATGAGTGTGAGTATGAGAATGAGTATGAGTATGTGTATGAGTATGAGTATGAGTATGAGTATGAGTATGAGTATGAGTATGAGTATGAGTATGAGTATGAGTATGAGTATGAGTATGAGTATAAGTATGAGTATGAGTATGAGTATGAGTATGAGTATAAGTATGAGTATGAGTATGAGTATGAGTGTGAGTATGAGTATGAGTATGAGTATGAGTATGAGTGTGAGTATGAGTATGAGTATGAGTATGAGTATGAGTATGAGTATGAGTATGAGTATGAGTATGAGTACGAGTATGCGTATGAATATGAGTATGAGTATGAGTATGGGTATGAGTATGAGTATGAGTATGAGTATGAGTATGAGTATGAGTATGAGTATGAGTATGAGTATGAGAATGAGTATGAGTATGAGTATGAGCATGAGCATGAGCATGAGTATGAGTATGAGTATGAGTATGAGTATGAGTATGAGTATGAGTATGAGTATGAGTATGAGTATGAGTATAAGTATTAGTATGAGTACGAGTACGAGTACGAGTATGCGTATGAGTTTGAGTTTGAGTATGAGTATGATTATGAGTATGAGTATGAGTATGAGTATGAGTATGAGTATGAGTATGAGTATGAGTATGAGTATAAGTATGAGCATGAGCATGAGTATAAGTATGAGAATGAGTATGAGTGTGAGTATGAGAATGAGTATGAGTATGTGTATGAGTATGAGTATGAGTATGAGTATGAGTATGAGTATGAGTATGAGTATGAGTATGAGTATGAGTATAAGTATGAGTATGAGTATGAGTATGAGTATGAGTATAAGTATTAGTATGAGTATGAGTACGAGTATTAGTATGAGTATGAGTATGAGTATGAGTATGAGTATGAGTTTAAGTATGAGTATGAGTATGAGTATGAGTATGAGTATGAGTATGAGTATGAGTATGAGTATGAGTATGAGTATGAGTATGAGTATGAGTATGAGTATGAGTATGAGTATGAGTATGAGTATGAGTATGAGTATGAGTATGAGTATGAGTATGAGTATGAGTATGAGTATGAGTATGAGTATGAGTATGAGTATGAGTATGAGTATGAGTATGAGTATGAGTATGAGTATGAGTATGAGTATGAGTATGAGTATGAGTATGAGAATGAGTATGAGTACGAGAATGAGTATGAGTATGAGTATGAGCATGAGCATGAGCATGAGTATGAGTATGAGTATGAGTATGAGTATGAGTATAAGTATGAGCATGAGCATGAGTATGAGTATGAGTATGAGTATGAGTATGAGTATGAGTATGAGTATGAGTATGAGTATAAGTATGAGTATGAGTATGAGTATGAGTGTGAGTATGAGTATGAGTATGAGTATGAGTATGAGTATGAGTATGAGTATGAGTATGAGTATGAGAATGAGTATGAGTATGAGAATGAGTATGAGTATGAGTATGAGCATGAGCATGAGCATGAGTATGAGTATGTGCATGAGTATGAGTATGTGCATGAGTATGAGTATGTGTATGAGTATGAGTATGAGTTTGAGTTTGAGTATGAGTATGAGTATGAGTATGAGTATGAGTATAAGTATGAGAATGAGTATGAGTGTGAGTATGAGAATGAGTATGAGTATGTGTATGAGTATGAGTATGAGTATGAGTATGAGTATGAGTATGAGTATGAGTATGAGTATGAGTATGAGTATGAGTATGAGTATGAGTATAAGTATGAGTATGAGTATGAGTATGAGTATGAGTATAAGTATGAGTATGAGTATGAGTATGAGTGTGAGTATGAGTATGAGTATGAGTATGAGTATGAGTGTGAGTATGAGTATGAGTATGAGTATGAGTATGAGTATGAGTATGAGTATGAGTATGAGTATGAGTATGAGTATGAGTACGAGTATGCGTATGAATATGAGTATGAGTATGAGTATGGGTATGAGTATGAGTATGAGTATGAGTATGAGTATGAGTATGAGTATGAGTATGAGTATGAGTATGAGTATGAGTATGAGAATGAGTATGAGTATGAGTATGAGCATGAGCATGAGTATGAGTATGAGTATGAGTATGAGTATGAGTATGAGTATGAGTATGAGTATGAGTATGAGTATGAGTATGAGTATGAGTATGAGAATGCGTATGAGTATGAGAATGAGTATAAGTATGAGTATGAGTTTAAGTATGAGTATGAGTACGAGTATGCGTATGAGTATGAGTATGAGTATGAGTATAAGTATGAGTATGAGTATGAGTATGAGTGTGAGTATGAGTATGAGTATGAGTATGAGTACGAGTATGCGTATGAATATGAGTATGAGTATGAGTATGGGTATGAGTATGAGTATGAGTATGAGTATGAGTATGAGTATGAGTATGAGTATGAGTATGAGTATGAGTATGAGAATGAGTATGAGTATGAGTATGAGCATGAGCATGAGCATGAGTATGAGTATGAGTATGAGTATGAGTATGAGTATGAGTATGAGTATGAGTATGAGTATGAGTATGAGTATAAGTATTAGTATGAGTACGAGTACGAGTACGAGTATGCGTATGAGTTTGAGTTTGAGTATGAGTATGATTATGAGTATGAGTATGAGTATGAGTATGAGTATGAGTATGAGTATGAGTATAAGTATGAGTATGAGTATGAGTATGAGTATGAGTTTAAGTATGAGTATGAGTATGAGAATGCGTATGAGTATGAGTATGAGTATGGGTATGAGTATGAGTATGAGTATGAGTATGAGTATGAGTATGAGTATGAGTATGAGTATGAGTATGAGTATGAGTATAAGAATTAGTATGAGTATGAGTATGAGCATGAGCATGAGCATGAGTATGAGTATGAGTATGAGTGTGAGTATGAGTATGAGTATGAGTATGAGTATGAGTATGAGTATGAGTATGAGTATGAGTATGAGTATGAGTATGAGTATGAGTTTAAGTATGAGTATGAGTATGAGAATGCGTATGAGTATGAGTATGAGTATGAGTATAAGTATGAGTTTAAGTATGAGTATGAGTATGAGTATGAGTATGAGTATGAGTATGAGTATGAGTATGAGTATGAGTATGAGTATGAGTATGAGTATTAGTATAAGTATGAGTATGAGTATGAGTATGAGTGTGAGTATGAGTATGAGTATGAGTATGAGTATGAGTATGAGTATGAGTATGTGTATGAGTATGAGTATGAGTATGAGAATGAGTTTGAGTATGAGAATGAGTATGAGTATGAGTATGAGCATGAGCATGAGCATGAGTATGAGTATGTGCATGAGTATGAGTATGTGTATGAGTATGAGTATGAGTTTGAGTTTGAGTATGAGTATGAGTATGAGTATGAGTATAAGTATGAGAATGAGTATGAGTGTGAGTATGAGAATGAGTATGAGTATGTGTATGAGTATGAGTATGAGTATGAGTATGAGTATGAGTATGAGTATGAGTATGAGTATGAGTATGAGTATGAGTATGAGTATGAGTATAAGTATGAGTATGAGTATGAGTATGAGTATGAGTATAAGTATGAGTATGAGTATGAGTATGAGTGTGAGTATGAGTATGAGTATGAGTATGAGTATGAGTGTGAGTATGAGTATGAGTATGAGTATGAGTATGAGTATGAGTATGAGTATGAGTATGAGTATGAGTACGAGTATGCGTATGAATATGAGTATGAGTATGAGTATGGGTATGAGTATGAGTATGAGTATGAGTATGAGTATGAGTATGAGTATGAGTATGAGTATGAGTATGAGAATGAGTATGAGTATGAGTATGAGCATGAGCATGAGCATGAGTATGAGTATGAGTATGAGTATGAGTATGAGTATGAGTATGAGTATGAGTATGAGTATGAGTATGAGTATGAGTATAAGTATTAGTATGAGTACGAGTACGAGTACGAGTATGCGTATGAGTTTGAGTTTGAGTATGAGTATGATTATGAGTATGAGTATGAGTATGAGTATGAGTATGAGTATGAGTATGAGTATGAGTATGAGTATGAGTATAAGTATGAGCATGAGCATGAGTATAAGTATGAGAATGAGTATGAGTGTGAGTATGAGAATGAGTATGAGTATGTGTATGAGTATGAGTATGAGTATGAGTATGAGTATGAGTATGAGTATGAGTATGAGTATGAGTATGAGTATGAGTATGAGTATGAGTATGAGTATAAGTATGAGTATGAGTATGAGTATGAGTATGAGTATAAGTATGAGTATGAGTATGAGTATGAGTGTGAGTATGAGTATGAGTATGAGTATGAGTATGAGTGTGAGTATGAGTATGAGTATGAGTATGAGTATGAGTATGAGTATGAGTATGAGTATGAGTACGAGTATGCGTATGAATATGAGTATGAGTATGAGTATGGGTATGAGTATGAGTATGAGTATGAGTATGAGTATGAGTATGAGTATGAGTATGAGTATGAGAATGAGTATGAGTATGAGTATGAGCATGAGCATGAGCATGAGCATGAGTATGAGTATGAGTATGAGTATGAGTATGAGTATGAGTATGAGTATGAGTATGAGTATGAGTATGAGTATAAGTATTAGTATGAGTACGAGTACGAGTACGAGTATGCGTATGAGTTTGAGTTTGAGTATGAGTATGATTATGAGTATGAGTATGAGTATGAGTATGAGTATGAGTATGAGTATGAGTATAAGTATGAGTATGAGTATGAGTATGAGTATGAGTTTAAGTATGAGTATGAGTATGAGTATGAGTATGAGTATGAGTATGAGTTTAAGTATGAGTATGAGTATGAGTATGAGTATGAGTATGAGTATGAGTATGAGTATGAGTATGAGTATGAGTATGAGTTTAAGTATGAGTATGAGTATGAGTATGAGTATGAGTATGAGTATGTGCATGAGTATGAGTATGTGTATGAGTATGAGTATGAGTATGAGTATGAGTATGAGGATGAGTATGAGTATGAGTATGAGTATGTGTATGAGTATGAGTATGAGTATGAGTATGAGTATGAGTATGAGTATGAGTATGAGTATGAGTATGATATAGAGTATGAGTATGTGTATGAGTATGAGTATGAGTATGAGTATGAGTATAAGTATGAGTATGAGTATGAGTATGAGTGTGAGTATGAGTATGAGTATGAGTATGAGTATGAGTATGAGTATGAGTATGAGTATGAGTATGAGAATGAGTATGAGTATGAGAATGAGTATGAGTATGAGTATGAGCATGAGCATGAGCATGAGTATGAGTATGTGCATGAGTATGAGTATGTGTATGAGTATGAGTATGAGTTTGAGTATGAGTATGAGTATGAGTATGAGTATAAGTATGAGAATGAGTATGAGTGTGAGTATGAGAATGAGTATGAGTATGTGTATGAGTATGAGTATGAGCATGAGCATGAGCATGAGTATGAGTATGAGTATGAGTATGAGTATGAGTATGAGTATGAGTATGAGTATGAGTATGAGTATGAGTATGAGTATAAGTATTAGTATGAGTACGAGTACGAGTACGAGTATGCGTATGAGTTTGAGTTTGAGTATGAGTATGATTATGAGTATGAGTATGAGTATGAGTATGAGTATGAGTATGAGTATGAGTATGAGTATAAGTATGAGTATGAGTATGAGTATGAGTGTGAGTATGAGTATGAGTATGAGTATGAGTATGAGTATGAGTATGAGTATGAGTATGAGTATGAGAATGAGTATGAGTATGAGAATGAGTATGAGTATGAGTATGAGCATGAGCATGAGCATGAGTATGAGTATGTGCATGAGTATGAGTATGTGCATGAGTATGAGTATGTGTATGAGTATGAGTATGAGTTTGAGTTTGAGTATGAGTATGAGTATGAGTATGAGTATGAGTATAAGTATGAGAATGAGTATGAGTGTGAGTATGAGAATGAGTATGAGTATGTGTATGAGTATGAGTATGAGTATGAGTATGAGTATGAGTATGAGTATGAGTATGAGTATGAGTATGAGTATGAGTATGAGTATGAGTATAAGTATGAGTATGAGTATGAGTATGAGTATGAGTATAAGTATGAGTATGAGTATGAGTATGAGTGTGAGTATGAGTATGAGTATGAGTATGAGTATGAGTGTGAGTATGAGTATGAGTATGAGTATGAGTATGAGTATGAGTATGAGTATGAGTATGAGTATGAGTATGAGTATGAGTACGAGTATGCGTATGAATATGAGTATGAGTATGAGTATGGGTATGAGTATGAGTATGAGTATGAGTATGAGTATGAGTATGAGTATGAGTATGAGTATGAGTATGAGTATGAGTATGAGAATGAGTATGAGTATGAGTATGAGCATGAGCATGAGTATGAGTATGAGTATGAGTATGAGTATGAGTATGAGTATGAGTATGAGTATGAGTATGAGTATGAGTATGAGTATGAGTATGAGAATGCGTATGAGTATGAGAATGAGTATAAGTATGAGTATGAGTTTAAGTATGAGTATGAGTACGAGTATGCGTATGAGTATGAGTATGAGTATGAGTATAAGTATGAGTATGAGTATGAGTATGAGTGTGAGTATGAGTATGAGTATGAGTATGAGTACGAGTATGCGTATGAATATGAGTATGAGTATGAGTATGGGTATGAGTATGAGTATGAGTATGAGTATGAGTATGAGTATGAGTATGAGTATGAGTATGAGTATGAGTATGAGAATGAGTATGAGTATGAGTATGAGCATGAGCATGAGCATGAGTATGAGTATGAGTATGAGTATGAGTATGAGTATGAGTATGAGTATGAGTATGAGTATGAGTATGAGTATAAGTATTAGTATGAGTACGAGTACGAGTACGAGTATGCGTATGAGTTTGAGTTTGAGTATGAGTATGATTATGAGTATGAGTATGAGTATGAGTATGAGTATGAGTATGAGTATGAGTATAAGTATGAGTATGAGTATGAGTATGAGTATGAGTTTAAGTATGAGTATGAGTATGAGAATGCGTATGAGTATGAGTATGAGTATGGGTATGAGTATGAGTATGAGTATGAGTATGAGTATGAGTATGAGTATGAGTATGAGTATGAGTATGAGTATGAGTATAAGAATTAGTATGAGTATGAGTATGAGCATGAGCATGAGCATGAGTATGAGTATGAGTATGAGTGTGAGTATGAGTATGAGTATGAGTATGAGTATGAGTATGAGTATGAGTATGAGTATGAGTATGAGTATGAGTATGAGTATGAGTTTAAGTATGAGTATGAGTATGAGAATGCGTATGAGTATGAGTATGAGTATGAGTATAAGTATGAGTTTAAGTATGAGTATGAGTATGAGTATGAGTATGAGTATGAGTATGAGTATGAGTATGAGTATGAGTATGAGTATGAGTATGAGTATTAGTATAAGTATGAGTATGAGTATGAGTATGAGTGTGAGTATGAGTATGAGTATGAGTATGAGTATGAGTATGAGTATGAGTATGTGTATGAGTATGAGTATGAGTATGAGAATGAGTTTGAGTATGAGAATGAGTATGAGTATGAGTATGAGCATGAGCATGAGCATGAGTATGAGTATGTGCATGAGTATGAGTATGTGTATGAGTATGAGTATGAGTTTGAGTTTGAGTATGAGTATGAGTATGAGTATGAGTATAAGTATGAGAATGAGTATGAGTGTGAGTATGAGAATGAGTATGAGTATGTGTATGAGTATGAGTATGAGTATGAGTATGAGTATGAGTATGAGTATGAGTATGAGTATGAGTATGAGTATGAGTATGAGTATGAGTATAAGTATGAGTATGAGTATGAGTATGAGTATGAGTATAAGTATGAGTATGAGTATGAGTATGAGTGTGAGTATGAGTATGAGTATGAGTATGAGTATGAGTGTGAGTATGAGTATGAGTATGAGTATGAGTATGAGTATGAGTATGAGTATGAGTATGAGTATGAGTACGAGTATGCGTATGAATATGAGTATGAGTATGAGTATGGGTATGAGTATGAGTATGAGTATGAGTATGAGTATGAGTATGAGTATGAGTATGAGTATGAGTATGAGAATGAGTATGAGTATGAGTATGAGCATGAGCATGAGCATGAGTATGAGTATGAGTATGAGTATGAGTATGAGTATGAGTATGAGTATGAGTATGAGTATGAGTATGAGTATGAGTATAAGTATTAGTATGAGTACGAGTACGAGTACGAGTATGCGTATGAGTTTGAGTTTGAGTATGAGTATGATTATGAGTATGAGTATGAGTATGAGTATGAGTATGAGTATGAGTATGAGTATGAGTATGAGTATGAGTATAAGTATGAGCATGAGCATGAGTATAAGTATGAGAATGAGTATGAGTGTGAGTATGAGAATGAGTATGAGTATGTGTATGAGTATGAGTATGAGTATGAGTATGAGTATGAGTATGAGTATGAGTATGAGTATGAGTATGAGTATGAGTATGAGTATGAGTATGAGTATAAGTATGAGTATGAGTATGAGTATGAGTATGAGTATAAGTATGAGTATGAGTATGAGTATGAGTGTGAGTATGAGTATGAGTATGAGTATGAGTATGAGTGTGAGTATGAGTATGAGTATGAGTATGAGTATGAGTATGAGTATGAGTATGAGTATGAGTACGAGTATGCGTATGAATATGAGTATGAGTATGAGTATGGGTATGAGTATGAGTATGAGTATGAGTATGAGTATGAGTATGAGTATGAGTATGAGTATGAGAATGAGTATGAGTATGAGTATGAGCATGAGCATGAGCATGAGCATGAGTATGAGTATGAGTATGAGTATGAGTATGAGTATGAGTATGAGTATGAGTATGAGTATGAGTATGAGTATAAGTATTAGTATGAGTACGAGTACGAGTACGAGTATGCGTATGAGTTTGAGTTTGAGTATGAGTATGATTATGAGTATGAGTATGAGTATGAGTATGAGTATGAGTATGAGTATGAGTATAAGTATGAGTATGAGTATGAGTATGAGTATGAGTTTAAGTATGAGTATGAGTATGAGTATGAGTATGAGTATGAGTATGAGTTTAAGTATGAGTATGAGTATGAGTATGAGTATGAGTATGAGTATGAGTATGAGTATGAGTATGAGTATGAGTATGAGTTTAAGTATGAGTATGAGTATGAGTATGAGTATGAGTATGAGTATGTGCATGAGTATGAGTATGTGTATGAGTATGAGTATGAGTATGAGTATGAGTATGAGGATGAGTATGAGTATGAGTATGAGTATGTGTATGAGTATGAGTATGAGTATGAGTATGAGTATGAGTATGAGTATGAGTATGAGTATGAGTATGATATAGAGTATGAGTATGTGTATGAGTATGAGTATGAGTATGAGTATGAGTATAAGTATGAGTATGAGTATGAGTATGAGTGTGAGTATGAGTATGAGTATGAGTATGAGTATGAGTATGAGTATGAGTATGAGTATGAGTATGAGAATGAGTATGAGTATGAGAATGAGTATGAGTATGAGTATGAGCATGAGCATGAGCATGAGTATGAGTATGTGCATGAGTATGAGTATGTGTATGAGTATGAGTATGAGTTTGAGTATGAGTATGAGTATGAGTATGAGTATAAGTATGAGAATGAGTATGAGTGTGAGTATGAGAATGAGTATGAGTATGTGTATGAGTATGAGTATGAGCATGAGCATGAGCATGAGTATGAGTATGAGTATGAGTATGAGTATGAGTATGAGTATGAGTATGAGTATGAGTATGAGTATGAGTATGAGTATAAGTATTAGTATGAGTACGAGTACGAGTACGAGTATGCGTATGAGTTTGAGTTTGAGTATGAGTATGATTATGAGTATGAGTATGAGTATGAGTATGAGTATGAGTATGAGTATGAGTATAAGTATGAGTATGAGTATGAGTATGAGTATGAGTTTAAGTATGAGTATGAGTATGAGAATGCGTATGAGTATGAGTATGGGTATGAGTATGAGTATGAGTATGAGTATGAGTATGAGTATGAGTATGAGTATGAGTATGAGTATGAGTATAAGAATTAGTATGAGTATGAGTATGAGCATGAGCATGAGCATGAGTATGAGTATGAGTATGAGTGTGAGTATGAGTATGAGTATGAGTATGAGTATGAGTATGAGTATGAGTATGAGTATGAGTATGAGTATGAGTATGAGTTTAAGTATGAGTATGAGTATGAGAATGCGTATGAGTATGAGTATGAGTATGAGTATAAGTATGAGTTTAAGTATGAGTATGAGTATGAGTATGAGTATGAGTATGAGTATGAGTATGAGTATGAGTATGAGTATGAGTATGAGTATGAGTATGAGTATGAGTATGAGTATGAGTATGAGTATGAGTATGAGTATGAGTATGAGTATGAGTATGAGTATGAGTATGAGTATGAGTATGAGTATGAGTATGAGTATGAGTATGAGTATGAGAATGAGTATGAGTACGAGAATGAGTATGAGTATGAGTATGAGTATGAGCATGAGCATGAGCATGAGTATGAGTATGAGTATGAGAATGAGTATGAGTATGAGTATGAGCATGAGCATGAGCATGAGTATGAGTATGAGTATGAGTATGAGTATGAGTATGAGTATGAGTATGAGTATGAGTATGAGTATGAGTATGAGTATAAGTATTAGTATGAGTACGAGTACGAGTACGAGTATGCGTATGAGTTTGAGTTTGAGTATGAGTATGATTATGAGTATGAGTATGAGTATGAGTATGAGTATGAGTATGAGTATGAGTATGAGTATGAGTATGAGTATAAGTATGAGCATGAGCATGAGTATAAGTATGAGAATGAGTATGAGTGTGAGTATGAGAATGAGTATGAGTATGTGTATGAGTATGAGTATGAGTATGAGTATGAGTATGAGTATGAGTATGAGTATGAGTATGAGTATGAGTATGAGTATGAGTATGAGTATGAGTATAAGTATGAGTATGAGTATGAGTATGAGTATGAGTATAAGTATGAGTATGAGTATGAGTATGAGTGTGAGTATGAGTATGAGTATGAGTATGAGTATGAGTGTGAGTATGAGTATGAGTATGAGTATGAGTATGAGTATGAGTATGAGTATGAGTATGAGTACGAGTATGCGTATGAATATGAGTATGAGTATGAGTATGGGTATGAGTATGAGTATGAGTATGAGTATGAGTATGAGTATGAGTATGAGTATGAGTATGAGAATGAGTATGAGTATGAGTATGAGCATGAGCATGAGCATGAGCATGAGTATGAGTATGAGTATGAGTATGAGTATGAGTATGAGTATGAGTATGAGTATGAGTATGAGTATGAGTATAAGTATTAGTATGAGTACGAGTACGAGTACGAGTATGCGTATGAGTTTGAGTTTGAGTATGAGTATGATTATGAGTATGAGTATGAGTATGAGTATGAGTATGAGTATGAGTATGAGTATAAGTATGAGTATGAGTATGAGTATGAGTATGAGTTTAAGTATGAGTATGAGTATGAGTATGAGTATGAGTATGAGTATGAGTTTAAGTATGAGTATGAGTATGAGTATGAGTATGAGTATGAGTATGAGTATGAGTATGAGTATGAGTATGAGTATGAGTTTAAGTATGAGTATGAGTATGAGTATGAGTATGAGTATGAGTATGTGCATGAGTATGAGTATGTGTATGAGTATGAGTATGAGTATGAGTATGAGTATGAGGATGAGTATGAGTATGAGTATGAGTATGTGTATGAGTATGAGTATGAGTATGAGTATGAGTATGAGTATGAGTATGAGTATGAGTATGAGTATGATATAGAGTATGAGTATGTGTATGAGTATGAGTATGAGTATGAGTATGAGTATAAGTATGAGTATGAGTATGAGTATGAGTGTGAGTATGAGTATGAGTATGAGTATGAGTATGAGTATGAGTATGAGTATGAGTATGAGTATGAGAATGAGTATGAGTATGAGAATGAGTATGAGTATGAGTATGAGCATGAGCATGAGCATGAGTATGAGTATGTGCATGAGTATGAGTATGTGTATGAGTATGAGTATGAGTTTGAGTATGAGTATGAGTATGAGTATGAGTATAAGTATGAGAATGAGTATGAGTGTGAGTATGAGAATGAGTATGAGTATGTGTATGAGTATGAGTATGAGCATGAGCATGAGCATGAGTATGAGTATGAGTATGAGTATGAGTATGAGTATGAGTATGAGTATGAGTATGAGTATGAGTATGAGTATGAGTATAAGTATTAGTATGAGTACGAGTACGAGTACGAGTATGCGTATGAGTTTGAGTTTGAGTATGAGTATGATTATGAGTATGAGTATGAGTATGAGTATGAGTATGAGTATGAGTATGAGTATAAGTATGAGTATGAGTATGAGTATGAGTATGAGTTTAAGTATGAGTATGAGTATGAGAATGCGTATGAGTATGAGTATGGGTATGAGTATGAGTATGAGTATGAGTATGAGTATGAGTATGAGTATGAGTATGAGTATGAGTATGAGTATAAGAATTAGTATGAGTATGAGTATGAGCATGAGCATGAGCATGAGTATGAGTATGAGTATGAGTGTGAGTATGAGTATGAGTATGAGTATGAGTATGAGTATGAGTATGAGTATGAGTATGAGTATGAGTATGAGTATGAGTTTAAGTATGAGTATGAGTATGAGAATGCGTATGAGTATGAGTATGAGTATGAGTATAAGTATGAGTTTAAGTATGAGTATGAGTATGAGTATGAGTATGAGTATGAGTATGAGTATGAGTATGAGTATGAGTATGAGTATGAGTATGAGTATGAGTATGAGTATGAGTATGAGTATGAGTATGAGTATGAGTATGAGTATGAGTATGAGTATGAGTATGAGTATGAGTATGAGTATGAGTATGAGTATGAGTATGAGTATGAGTATGAGAATGAGTATGAGTACGAGAATGAGTATGAGTATGAGTATGAGTATGAGCATGAGCATGAGCATGAGTATGAGTATGAGTATGAGTATGAGTATGAGTATGAGTATGAGTATAAGTATGAGCATGAGCATGAGTATGAGTATGAGTATGAGTATGAGTATGAGTATGAGTATGAGTATAAGTATGAGTATGAGTATGAGTATGAGTGTGAGTATGAGTATGAGTATGAGTATGAGTATGAGTATGAGTATGAGTATGTGTATGAGTATGAGTATGAGTATGAGAATGAGTTTGAGTATGAGAATGAGTATGAGTATGAGTATGAGCATGAGCATGAGCATGAGTATGAGTATGTGCATGAGTATGAGTATGTGTATGAGTATGAGTATGAGTTTGAGTTTGAGTATGAGTATGAGTATGAGTATGAGTATAAGTATGAGAATGAGTATGAGTGTGAGTATGAGAATGAGTATGAGTATGTGTATGAGTATGAGTATGAGTATGAGTATGAGTATGAGTATGAGTATGAGTATGAGTATGAGTATGAGTATGAGTATGAGTATGAGTATAAGTATGAGTATGAGTATGAGTATGAGTATGAGTATAAGTATGAGTATGAGTATGAGTATGAGTGTGAGTATGAGTATGAGTATGAGTATGAGTATGAGTGTGAGTATGAGTATGAGTATGAGTATGAGTATGAGTATGAGTATGAGTATGAGTATGAGTATGAGTACGAGTATGCGTATGAATATGAGTATGAGTATGAGTATGGGTATGAGTATGAGTATGAGTATGAGTATGAGTATGAGTATGAGTATGAGTATGAGTATGAGTATGAGTATGAGTATGAGAATGAGTATGAGTGTGAGTATGAGCATGAGCATGAGCATGAGTATGAGTATGAGTATGAGTATGAGTATGAGTATGAGTATGAGTATGAGTATGAGTATGAGTATGAGTATGAGTATAAGTATTAGTATGAGTACGAGTACGAGTACGAGTATGCGTATGAGTTTGAGTTTGAGTATGAGTATGATTATGAGTATGAGTATGAGTATGAGTATGAGTATGAGTATGAGTATGAGTATGAGTATGAGTATAAGTATGAGCATGAGCATGAGTATAAGTATGAGAATGAGTATGAGTGTGAGTATGAGAATGAGTATGAGTATGTGTATGAGTATGAGTATGAGTATGAGTATGAGTATGAGTATGAGTATGAGTATGAGTATGAGTATGAGTATGAGTATGAGTATGAGTATAAGTATGAGTATGAGTATGAGTATGAGTATGAGTATAAGTATGAGTATGAGTATGAGTATGAGTGTGAGTATGAGTATGAGTATGAGTATGAGTATGAGTGTGAGTATGAGTATGAGTATGAGTATGAGTATGAGTATGAGTATGAGTATGAGTATGAGTATGAGTATGAGTACGAGTATGCGTATGAATATGAGTATGAGTATGAGTATGGGTATGAGTATGAGTATGAGTATGAGTATGAGTATGAGTATGAGTATGAGTATGAGTATGAGTATGAGAATGAGTATGAGTATGAGTATGAGCATGAGCATGAGCATGAGCATGAGTATGAGTATGAGTATGAGTATGAGTATGAGTATGAGTATGAGTATGAGTATGAGTATGAGTATAAGTATTAGTATGAGTACGAGTACGAGTACGAGTATGCGTATGAGTTTGAGTTTGAGTATGAGTATGATTATGAGTATGAGTATGAGTATGAGTATGAGTATGAGTATGAGTATGAGTATGAGTATGAGAATGAGTATGAGTATGAGTATGAGCATGAGCATGAGCATGAGCATGAGTATGAGTATGAGTATGAGTATGAGTATGAGTATGAGTATGAGTATAAGTATGAGTATGAGTATGAGTATGAGTATGAGTTTAAGTATGAGTATGAGTATGAGTATGAGTATGAGTATGAGTATGAGTATGAGTATGAGTATGAGTATGAGTATGAGTATGAGTTTAAGTATGAGTATGAGTATGAGTATGAGTATGAGTATGAGTATGTGCATGAGTATGAGTATGTGTATGAGTATGAGTATGAGTATGAGTATGAGTATGAGTATGAGGATGAGTATGAGTATGAGTATGAGTATGTGTATGAGTATGAGTATGAGTATGAGTATGAGTATGAGTATGAGTATGAGTATGAGTATGAGTATGATATAGAGTATGAGTATGTGTATGAGTATGAGTATGAGTATGAGTATGAGTATAAGTATGAGTATGAGTATGAGTATGAGTGTGAGTATGAGTATGAGTATGAGTATGAGTATGAGTATGAGTATGAGTATGAGTATGAGTATGAGTATGAGAATGAGTATGAGTATGAGAATGAGTATGAGTATGAGTATGAGCATGAGCATGAGCATGAGTATGAGTATGTGCATGAGTATGAGTATGTGTATGAGTATGAGTATGAGTTTGAGTATGAGTATGAGTATGAGTATGAGTATAAGTATGAGAATGAGTATGAGTGTGAGTATGAGAATGAGTATGAGTATGTGTATGAGTATGAGTATGAGTATGAGTATGAGTATGAGTATGAGTATGAGTATAAGTATGAGTATGAGTATGAGTATGAGTGTGAGTATGAGTATGAGTATGAGTATGAGTATGAGTATGAGTATGAGTATGAGAATGAGTATGAGTATGAGAATGAGTATGAGTATGAGTATGAGCATGAGCATGAGCATGAGTATGAGTATGTGCATGAGTATGAGTATGTGCATGAGTATGAGTATGAGTTTGAGTATGAGTATGAGTATGAGTATAAGTATGAGAATGAGTATGAGTGTGAGTATGAGAATGAGTATGAGTATGTGTATGAGTATGAGTATGAGTATGAGTATGAGTATGAGTATGAGTATGAGTATGAGTATGAGTATGAGTATGAGTATGAGTATGAGTATGAGTATGAGTATAAGTATGAGTATGAGTATGAGTATGAGTATGAGTATGAGTATGAGTATAAGTATTAGTATGAGTACGAGTACGAGTACGAGTATGCGTATGATTTTGAGTTTGAGTATGAGTATGATTATGAGTATGAGTATGAGTATGAGTATGAGTATGAGTATAAGTATGAGTATGAGTATGAGTATGAGTTTAAGTATGAGTATGAGTATGAGAATGCGTATGAGTATGAGTATGAGTATGGGTATGAGTATGAGTATGAGTTTAAGTATGAGTATGAGTACGAGTATGCGTATGAGTATGAGTATGAGTATGAGTATAAGTATGAGTATGAGTATGAGTATGAGTGTGAGTATGAGTATGAGTATGAGTATGAGTATGAGTATGAGTATGAGTATGAGTATGAGAATGAGTATGAGTATGAGAATGAGTATGAGTATGAGTATGAGCATGAGCATGAGCATGAGTATGAGTATGTGCATGAGTATGGGTATGTGTATGAGTATGAGTATGAGTTTGAGTATGAGTATGAGTATGAGTATGAGTATGAGTATAAGTATGAAAATGAGTATGAGTGTGAGTATGAGAATGAGTATGAGTATGTGTATGAGTATGAGTATGAGTATGAGTATGAGTATGAGTATGAGTATGAGTATGAGTATGAGTATGAGTATGAGTATGAGTATAAGTATGAGTATGAGTATGAGTATGAGTATGAGTATAAGTATTAGTATGAGTATGAGTACGAGTATTAGTATGAGTATGAGTATGAGTATGAGTATGAGTATGAGTTTAAGTATGAGTATGAGTATGAGTATGAGTATGAGTATGAGTATGAGTATGAGTATGAGTATGAGTATGAGTATGAGTATGAGTATGAGTATGAGTATGAGTATGAGTATGAGTATGAGTATGAGTATGAGTATGAGTATGAGTATGAGTATGAGTATGAGTATGAGTATGAGTATGAGTATGAGTATGAGTATGAGTATGAGTATGAGTATGAGTATGAGTATGAGTATGAGTATGAGTATGAGTATGAGTATGAGTATGAGAATGAGTATGAGTACGAGAATGAGTATGAGTATGAGTATGAGCATGAGCATGAGCATGAGTATGAGTATGAGTATGAGTATGAGTATGAGTATAAGTATGAGCATGAGCATGAGTATGAGTATGAGTATGAGTATGAGTATGAGTATGAGTATGAGTATGAGTATGAGTATGAGTATGAGTATGAGTATGAGTATAAGTATGAGTATGAGTATGAGTATGAGTGTGAGTATGAGTATGAGTATGAGTATGAGTATGAGTATGAGTATGAGTATGAGTATGAGTATGAGAATGAGTATGAGTATGAGAATGAGTATGAGTATGAGTATGAGCATGAGCATGAGCATGAGTATGAGTATGTGCATGAGTATGAGTATGTGCATGAGTATGAGTATGTGTATGAGTATGAGTATGAGTTTGAGTTTGAGTATGAGTATGAGTATGAGTATGAGTATAAGTATGAGAATGAGTATGAGTGTGAGTATGAGAATGAGTATGAGTATGTGTATGAGTATGAGTATGAGTATGAGTATGAGTGTGAGTATGAGTATGAGTATGAGTATGAGTATGAGTATGAGTATGAGTATGAGTATGAGTATGAGTATGAGTTTAAGTATGAGTATGAGTATGAGAATGCGTATGAGTATGAGTATGAGTATGAGTATAAGTATGAGTATGAGTTTAAGTATGAGTATGAGTACGAGTATGCGTATGAGTATGAGTATGAGTATGAGTATAAGTATGAGTATGAGTATGAGTATGAGTATGAGTGTGAGTATGAGTATGAGTATGAGTATGAGTATGAGTATGAGTATGAGTATGAGGATGAGTATGAGTATGAGTATGAGTATGTGTATGAGTATGAGTATGAGTATGAGTATGAGTATGAGTATGAGTATGAGTATGAGTATGATATAGAGTATGAGTATGTGTATGAGTATGAGTATGAGTATGAGTATAAGAATTAGTATGAGTATGAGTATGAGCATGAGCATGAGCATGAGTATGAGTATGAGTATGAGTGTGAGTATGAGTATGAGTATGAGTATGAGTATGAGTATGAGTTTAAGTATGAGTATGAGTATGAGAATGCGTATGAGTATGAGTATGAGTATAAGTATGAGTATGAGTTTAAGTATGAGTATGAGTACGAGTATGCGTATGAGTATGAGTATGAGTATGAGTATAAGTATGAGTATGAGTATGAGTATGAGTATGAGTATGAGTGTGAGTATGAGTATGAGTATGAGTATGAGTATGAGTATGAGTATGAGTATGAGTATGAGTATGAGTATGAGTATAAGAATTAGTATGAGTATGAGTATGAGCATGAGCATGAGCATGAGTATGAGTATGAGTATGAGTATGAGTGTGAGTATGAGTATGAGTATGAGTATGAGTATGAGTATGAGTATGAGTATGAGTATGAGTATGAGTTTAAGTATGAGTATGAGTATGAGAATGCGTATGAGTATGAGTATGAGTATGAGTATAAGTATGAGTATGAGTTTAAGTATGAGTATGAGTACGAGTATGCGTATGAGTATGAGTATGAGTATGAGTATAAGTATGAGTATGAGTATGAGTATGAGTGTGAGTATGAGTATGAGTATGAGTATGAGTATGAGTGTGAGTATGAGTATGAGTATGAGTATGAGTATGAGTATGAGTATGAGTATGAGTATGAGTATGAGTACGAGTATGCGTATGAATATGAGTATGAGTATGAGTATGGGTATGAGTATGAGTATGAGTATGAGTATGAGTATGAGTATGAGTATGAGTATGAGTATGAGTATGAGTATGAGTATGAGTATGAGAATGAGTATGAGTATGAGTATGAGCATGAGCATGAGCATGAGTATGAGTATGAGTATGAGTATGAGTATGAGTATGAGTATGAGTATGAGTATGAGTATGAGTATGAGTATAAGTATTAGTATGAGTACGAGTACGAGTACGAGTATGCGTATGAGTTTGAGTTTGAGTATGAGTATGATTATGAGTATGAGTATGAGTATGAGTATGAGTATGAGTATGAGTATGAGTATGAGTATAAGTATGAGTATGAGTATGAGTATGAGTATGAGTTTAAGTATGAGTATGAGTATGAGAATGCGTATGAGTATGAGTATGAGTATGGGTATGAGTATGAGTATGAGTATGATTATGAGTATGAGTATGAGTATGAGTATGAGTATAAGAATTAGTATGAGTATGAGTATGAGCATGAGCATGAGCATGAGTATGAGTATGAGTATGAGTGTGAGTATGAGTATGAGTATGAGTATGAGTATGAGTATGAGTATGAGTATGAGTATGAGTATGAGTTTAAGTATGAGTATGAGTATGAGAATGCGTATGAGTATGAGTATGAGTATGAGTATAAGTATGAGTATGAGTTTAAGTATGAGTATGAGTACGAGTATGCGTATGAGTATGAGTATGAGTATGAGTATAAGTATGAGTATGAGTATGAGTATGAGTGTGAGTATGAGTATGAGTATGAGTATGAGTATGAGTATGAGTATGAGTATGAGAATGAGTATGAGTATGAGAATGAGTATGAGTATGAGTATGAGCATGAGCATGAGCATGAGTATGAGTATGTGCATGAGTATGGGTATGTGTATGAGTATGAGTATGAGTTTGAGTATGAGTATGAGTATGAGTATGAGTATGAGTATAAGTATGAAAATGAGTATGAGTGTGAGTATGAGAATGAGTATGAGTATGTGTATGAGTATGAGTATGAGTATGAGTATGAGTATGAGTATGAGTATGAGTATGAGTATGAGTATGAGTATGAGTATAAGTATGAGTATGAGTATGAGTATGAGTATGAGTATAAGTATTAGTATGAGTATGAGTACGAGTATTAGTATGAGTATGAGTATGAGTATGAGTATGAGTATGAGTATGAGTTTAAGTATGAGTATGAGTATGAGTATGAGTATGAGTATGAGTATGAGTATGAGTATGAGTATGAGTATGAGTATGAGTATGAGTATGAGTATGAGTATGAGTATGAGTATGAGTATGAGTATGAGTATGAGTATGAGTATGAGTATGAGTATGAGTATGAGTATGAGTATGAGTATGAGTATGAGTATGAGTATGAGTATGAGTATGAGTATGTGTATGAGTATGAGTATGAGTATGAGTATGAGTATGAGAATGAGTATGAGTACGAGAATGAGTATGAGTATGAGTATGAGCATGAGCATGAGCATGAGTATGAGTATGAGTATGAGTATGAGTATGAGTATGAGTATAAGTATGAGCATGAGCATGAGTATGAGTATGAGTATGAGTATGAGTATGAGTATGAGTATGAGTATGAGTATGAGTATAAGTATGAGTATGAGTATGAGTATGAGTGTGAGTATGAGTATGAGTATGAGTATGAGTATGAGTATGAGTATGAGTATGAGTATGAGTATGAGTATGAGTATGAGTATGAGTATGAGTATGAGTATGAGTACGAGTATGCGTATGAATATGAGTATGAGTATGAGTATGGGTATGAGTATGAGTATGAGTATGAGTATGAGTATGAGTATGAGTATGAGTATGAGTATGAGTATGAGTATGAGTATGAGAATGAGTATGAGTATGAGTATGAGCATGAGCATGAGCGTGAGTATGAGTATGAGTATGAGTATGAGTATGAGTATGAGTATGAGTATGAGTATGAGTATGAGTATGAGTATGAGAATGCGTATGAGTATGAGAATGAGTATAAGTATGAGTATGAGTTTAAGTATGAGTATGAGTACGAGTATGCGTATGAGTATGAGTATGAGTATGAGTATAAGTATGAGTATGAGTATGAGTATGAGTGTGAGTATGAGTATGAGTATGAGTATGAGTACGAGTATGCGTATGAATATGAGTATGAGTATGAGTATGGGTATGAGTATGAGTATGAGTATGAGTATGAGTATGAGTATGAGTATGAGTATGAGTATGAGTATGAGTATGAGAATGAGTATGAGTATGAGTATGAGCATGAGCATGAGCATGAGTATGAGTATGAGTATGAGTATGAGTATGAGTATGAGTATGAGTATGAGTATGAGTATGAGTATGAGTATAAGTATTAGTATGAGTACGAGTACGAGTACGAGTATGCGTATGAGTTTGAGTTTGAGTATGAGTATGATTATGAGTATGAGTATGAGTATGAGTATGAGTATGAGTATGAGTATAAGTATGAGTATGAGTATGAGTATGAGTATGAGTTTAAGTATGAGTATGAGTATGAGAATGCGTATGAGTATGAGTATGAGTATGGGTATGAGTATGAGTATGAGTATGAGTATGAGTATGAGTATGAGTATGAGTATGAGTATGAGTATGAGTATAAGAATTAGTATGAGTATGAGTATGAGCATGAGCATGAGCATGAGTATGAGTATGAGTATGAGTGTGAGTATGAGTATGAGTATGAGTATGAGTATGAGTATGAGTATGAGTATGAGTATGAGTATGAGTATGAGTTTAAGTATGAGTATGAGTATGAGAATGCGTATGAGTATGAGTATGAGTATGAGTATAAGTATGAGTTTAAGTATGAGTATGAGTATGAGTATGAGTATGAGTATGAGTATGAGTATGAGTATGAGTATGAGTATGAGTATGAGTATGAGTATGAGTATGAGTATGAGTATGAGTATGAGTATGAGTATGAGTATGAGTATGAGTATGAGTATGAGTATGAGTATGAGTATGAGTATGAGTATGAGTATGAGTATGAGAATGAGTATGAGTACGAGAATGAGTATGAGTATGAGTATGAGTATGAGCATGAGCATGAGCATGAGTATGAGTATGAGTATGAGTATGAGTATGAGTATGAGTATAAGTATGAGCATGAGCATGAGTATGAGTATGAGTATGAGTATGAGTATGAGTATGAGTATGAGTATAAGTATGAGTATGAGTATGAGTATGAGTGTGAGTATGAGTATGAGTATGAGTATGAGTATGAGTATGAGTATGTGTATGAGTATGAGTATGAGTATGAGAATGAGTTTGAGTATGAGAATGAGTATGAGTATGAGTATGAGCATGAGCATGAGCATGAGTATGAGTATGTGCATGAGTATGAGTATGTGTATGAGTATGAGTATGAGTTTGAGTTTGAGTATGAGTATGAGTATGAGTATGAGTATAAGTATGAGAATGAGTATGAGTGTGAGTATGAGAATGAGTATGAGTATGTGTATGAGTATGAGTATGAGTATGAGTATGAGTATGAGTATGAGTATGAGTATGAGTATGAGTATGAGTATGAGTATGAGTATAAGTATGAGTATGAGTATGAGTATGAGTATGAGTATAAGTATGAGTATGAGTATGAGTATGAGTGTGAGTATGAGTATGAGTATGAGTATGAGTATGAGTGTGAGTATGAGTATGAGTATGAGTATGAGTATGAGTATGAGTATGAGTATGAGTATGAGTATGAGTACGAGTATGCGTATGAATATGAGTATGAGTATGAGTATGGGTATGAGTATGAGTATGAGTATGAGTATGAGTATGAGTATGAGTATGAGTATGAGTATGAGTATGAGAATGAGTATGAGTATGAGTATGAGCATGAGCATGAGCATGAGTATGAGTATGAGTATGAGTATGAGTATGAGTATGAGTATGAGTATGAGTATGAGTATGAGTATGAGTATAAGTATTAGTATGAGTACGAGTACGAGTACGAGTATGCGTATGAGTTTGAGTTTGAGTATGAGTATGATTATGAGTATGAGTATGAGTATGAGTATGAGTATGAGTATGAGTATGAGTATGAGTATGAGTATAAGTATGAGCATGAGCATGAGTATAAGTATGAGAATGAGTATGAGTGTGAGTATGAGAATGAGTATGAGTATGTGTATGAGTATGAGTATGAGTATGAGTATGAGTATGAGTATGAGTATGAGTATGAGTATGAGTATGAGTATGAGTATGAGTATGAGTATGAGTATAAGTATGAGTATGAGTATGAGTATGAGTATGAGTATAAGTATGAGTATGAGTATGAGTATGAGTGTGAGTATGAGTATGAGTATGAGTATGAGTATGAGTGTGAGTATGAGTATGAGTATGAGTATGAGTATGAGTATGAGTATGAGTATGAGTATGAGTATGAGTACGAGTATGCGTATGAATATGAGTATGAGTATGAGTATGGGTATGAGTATGAGTATGAGTATGAGTATGAGTATGAGTATGAGTATGAGTATGAGTATGAGAATGAGTATGAGTATGAGTATGAGCATGAGCATGAGCATGAGCATGAGTATGAGTATGAGTATGAGTATGAGTATGAGTATGAGTATGAGTATGAGTATGAGTATGAGTATGAGTATAAGTATTAGTATGAGTACGAGTACGAGTACGAGTATGCGTATGAGTTTGAGTTTGAGTATGAGTATGATTATGAGTATGAGTATGAGTGTGAGTATGAGTATGAGTATGAGTATGAGTATAAGTATGAGTATGAGTATGAGTATGAGTATGAGTATGAGTTTAAGTATGAGTATGAGTAAGAGTATGAGTATGAGTATGAGTATGAGTATGAGTATGAGTATGAGTATGAGTATGAGTTTAAGTATGAGTATGAGTATGAGTATGAGTATGAGTATGAGTATGAGTATGTGCATGAGTATGAGTATGTGTATGAGTATGAGTATGAGTATGAGTATGAGTATGAGGATGAGTATGAGTATGAGTATGAGTATGTGTATGAGTATGAGTATGAGTATGAGTATGAGTATGAGTATGAGTATGAGTATGAGTATGATATAGAGTATGAGTATGTGTATGAGTATGAGTATGAGTATGAGTATGAGTATAAGTATGAGTATGAGTATGAGTATGAGTGTGAGTATGAGTATGAGTATGAGTATGAGTATGAGTATGAGTATGAGTATGAGTATGAGTATGAGAATGAGTATGAGTATGAGAATGAGTATGAGTATGAGTATGAGCATGAGCATGAGCATGAGTATGAGTATGTGCATGAGTATGAGTATGTGTATGAGTATGAGTATGAGTTTGAGTATGAGTATGAGTATGAGTATGAGTATAAGTATGAGAATGATTATGAGTGTGAGTATGAGAATGAGTATGAGTATGTGTATGAGTATGAGTATGAGCATGAGCATGAGCATGAGTATGAGTATGAGTATGAGTATGAGTATGAGTATGAGTATGAGTATGAGTATGAGTATGAGTATGAGTATAAGTATTAGTATGAGTACGAGTACGAGTACGAGTATGCGTATGAGTTTGAGTTTGAGTATGAGTATGATTATGAGTATGAGTATGAGTATGAGTATGAGTATGAGTATGAGTATGAGTATAAGTATGAGTATGAGTATGAGTATGAGTATGAGTTTAAGTATGAGTATGAGTATGAGAATGCGTATGAGTATGAGTATGAGTATGGGTATGAGTATGAGTATGAGTATGAGTATGAGTATGAGTATGAGTATGAGTATGAGTATGAGTATGAGTATAAGAATTAGTATGAGTATGAGTATGAGCATGAGCATGAGCATGAGTATGAGTATGAGTATGAGTGTGAGTATGAGTATGAGTATGAGTATGAGTATGAGTATGAGTATGAGTATGAGTATGAGTATGAGTATGAGTATGAGTTTAAGTATGAGTATGAGTATGAGAATGCGTATGAGTATGAGTATGAGTATGAGTATAAGTATGAGTTTAAGTATGAGTATGAGTATGAGTATGAGTATGAGTATGAGTATGAGTATGAGTATGAGTATGAGTATGAGTATGAGTATGAGTATGAGTATGAGTATGAGTATGAGTATGAGTATGAGTATGAGTATGAGTATGAGTATGAGTATGAGTATGAGTATGAGTATGAGTATGAGTATGAGTATGAGTATGAGTATGAGTATGAGTATGAGTATGAGAATGAGTATGAGTACGAGAATGAGTATGAGTATGAGTATGAGTATGAGCATGAGCATGAGCATGAGTATGAGTATGAGTATGAGTATGAGTATGAGTATGAGTATAAGTATGAGCATGAGCATGAGTATGAGTATGAGTATGAGTATGAGTATGAGTATGAGTATGAGTATGAGTATAAGTATGAGTATGAGTATGAGTATGAGTGTGAGTATGAGTATGAGTATGAGTATGAGTATGAGTATGAGTATGAGTATGTGTATGAGTATGAGTATGAGTATGAGAATGAGTTTGAGTATGAGAATGAGTATGAGTATGAGTATGAGCATGAGCATGAGCATGAGTATGAGTATGTGCATGAGTATGAGTATGTGTATGAGTATGAGTATGAGTTTGAGTTTGAGTATGAGTATGAGTATGAGTATGAGTATAAGTATGAGAATGAGTATGAGTGTGAGTATGAGAATGAGTATGAGTATGTGTATGAGTATGAGTATGAGTATGAGTATGAGTATGAGTATGAGTATGAGTATGAGTATGAGTATGAGTATGAGTATGAGTATGAGTATAAGTATGAGTATGAGTATGAGTATGAGTATGAGTATAAGTATGAGTATGAGTATGAGTATGAGTGTGAGTATGAGTATGAGTATGAGTATGAGTATGAGTGTGAGTATGAGTATGAGTATGAGTATGAGTATGAGTATGAGTATGAGTATGAGTATGAGTATGAGTACGAGTATGCGTATGAATATGAGTATGAGTATGAGTATGGGTATGAGTATGAGTATGAGTATGAGTATGAGTATGAGTATGAGTATGAGTATGAGTATGAGTATGAGAATGAGTATGAGTATGAGTATGAGCATGAGCATGAGCATGAGTATGAGTATGAGTATGAGTATGAGTATGAGTATGAGTATGAGTATGAGTATGAGTATGAGTATGAGTATGAGTATAAGTATTAGTATGAGTACGAGTACGAGTACGAGTATGCGTATGAGTTTGAGTTTGAGTATGAGTATGATTATGAGTATGAGTATGAGTATGAGTATGAGTATGAGTATGAGTATGAGTATGAGTATGAGTATAAGTATGAGCATGAGCATGAGTATAAGTATGAGAATGAGTATGAGTGTGAGTATGAGAATGAGTATGAGTATGTGTATGAGTATGAGTATGAGTATGAGTATGAGTATGAGTATGAGTATGAGTATGAGTATGAGTATGAGTATGAGTATGAGTATGAGTATAAGTATGAGTATGAGTATGAGTATGAGTATGAGTATGAGTATAAGTATGAGTATGAGTATGAGTATGAGTGTGAGTATGAGTATGAGTATGAGTATGAGTATGAGTGTGAGTATGAGTATGAGTATGAGTATGAGTATGAGTATGAGTATGAGTATGAGTATGAGTATGAGTATGAGTACGAGTATGCGTATGAATATGAGTATGAGTATGAGTATGGGTATGAGTATGAGTATGAGTATGAGTATGAGTATGAGTATGAGTATGAGTATGAGTATGAGTATGAGAATGAGTATGAGTATGAGTATGAGCATGAGCATGAGCATGAGCATGAGTATGAGTATGAGTATGAGTATGTGTATGAGTATGAGTATGAGTATGAGTATGAGTATGAGTATGAGTATGAGTATGAGTATGAGTATGAGTATGAGTATGAGTATGAGTATAAGTATGAGTATGAGTATGAGTATGAGTATGAGTATAAGTATGAGTATGAGTATGAGTATGAGTGTGAGTATGAGTATGAGTATGAGTATGAGTATGAGTGTGAGTATGAGTATGAGTATGAGTATGAGTATGAGTATGAGTATGAGTATGAGTATGAGTATGAGTACGAGTATGCGTATGAATATGAGTATGAGTATGAGTATGGGTATGAGTATGAGTATGAGTATGAGTATGAGTATGAGTATGAGTATGAGTATGAGTATGAGTATGAGAATGAGTATGAGTATGAGTATGAGCATGAGCATGAGCATGAGTATGAGTATGAGTATGAGTATGAGTATGAGTATGAGTATGAGTATGAGTATGAGTATGAGTATGAGTATGAGTATAAGTATTAGTATGAGTACGAGTACGAGTACGAGTATGCGTATGAGTTTGAGTTTGAGTATGAGTATGATTATGAGTATGAGTATGAGTATGAGTATGAGTATGAGTATGAGTATGAGTATGAGTATGAGTATAAGTATGAGCATGAGCATGAGTATAAGTATGAGAATGAGTATGAGTGTGAGTATGAGAATGAGTATGAGTATGTGTATGAGTATGAGTATGAGTATGAGTATGAGTATGAGTATGAGTATGAGTATGAGTATGAGTATGAGTATGAGTATGAGTATGAGTATAAGTATGAGTATGAGTATGAGTATGAGTATGAGTATAAGTATGAGTATGAGTATGAGTATGAGTGTGAGTATGAGTATGAGTATGAGTATGAGTATGAGTGTGAGTATGAGTATGAGTATGAGTATGAGTATGAGTATGAGTATGAGTATGAGTATGAGTATGAGTATGAGTACGAGTATGCGTATGAATATGAGTATGAGTATGAGTATGGGTATGAGTATGAGTATGAGTATGAGTATGAGTATGAGTATGAGTATGAGTATGAGTATGAGTATGAGAATGAGTATGAGTATGAGTATGAGCATGAGCATGAGCATGAGCATGAGTATGAGTATGAGTATGAGTATGAGTATGAGTATGAGTATGAGTATGAGTATGAGTATAAGTATTAGTATAAGTACGAGTACGAGTACGAGTATGCGTATGAGTTTGAGTTTGAGTATGAGTATGATTATGAGTATGAGTATGAGTATGAGTATGAGTATGAGTATGAGTATGAGTATAAGTATGAGTATGAGTATGAGTATGAGTATGAGTTTAAGTATGAGTATGAGTATGAGTATGAGTATGAGTATGAGTATGAGTATGAGTATGAGTATGAGTATGAGTATGAGTTTAAGTATGAGTATGAGTATGAGTATGAGTATGAGTATGAGTATGTGCATGAGTATGAGTATGAGTATGTGTATGAGTATGAGTATGAGTATGAGTATGAGTATGAGTATGAGGATGAGTATGAGTATGAGTATGAGTATGTGTATGAGTATGAGTATGAGTATGAGTATGAGTATGAGTATGAGTATGAGTATGAGTATGAGTATGATATAGAGTATGAGTATGTGTATGAGTATGAGTATGAGTATGAGTATGAGTATAAGTATGAGTATGAGTATGAGTATGAGTGTGAGTATGAGTATGAGTATGAGTATGAGTATGAGTATGAGTATGAGTATGAGTATGAGTATGAGTATGAGAATGAGTATGAGTATGAGAATGAGTATGAGTATGAGTATGAGCATGAGCATGAGCATGAGTATGAGTATGTGCATGAGTATGAGTATGTGTATGAGTATGAGTATGAGTTTGAGTATGAGTATGAGTATGAGTATGAGTATAAGTATGAGAATGAGTATGAGTGTGAGTATGAGAATGAGTATGAGTATGTGTATGAGTATGAGTATGAGTATGAGTATGAGTATGAGTATGAGTATGAGTATGAGTATAAGTATGAGTATGAGTATGAGTATGAGTGTGAGTATGAGTATGAGTATGAGTATGAGTATGAGTATGAGTATGAGTATGAGAATGAGTATGAGTATGAGAATGAGTATGAGTATGAGTATGAGCATGAGCATGAGCATGAGTATGAGTATGTGCATGAGTATGAGTATGTGTATGAGTATGAGTATGAGTTTGAGTATGAGTATGAGTATGAGTATAAGTATGAGAATGAGTATGAGTGTGAGTATGAGAATGAGTATGAGTATGTGTATGAGTATGAGTATGAGTATGAGTATGAGTATGAGTATGAGTATGAGTATGAGTATGAGTATGAGTATGAGTATGAGTATGAGTATGAGTATGAGTATGAGTATAAGTATGAGTATGAGTATGAGTATGAGTATGAGTATGAGTATGAGTATGAGTATAAGTATTAGTATGAGTACGAGTACGAGTACGAGTATGCGTATGATTTTGAGTTTGAGTATGAGTATGATTATGAGTATGAGTATGAGTATGAGTATGAGTATGAGTATAAGTATGAGTATGAGTATGAGTATGAGTTTAAGTATGAGTATGAGTATGAGAATGCGTATGAGTATGAGTATGAGTATGGGTATGAGTATGAGTATGAGTTTAAGTATGAGTATGAGTACGAGTATGCGTATGAGTATGAGTATGAGTATGAGTATAAGTATGAGTATGAGTATGAGTATGAGTGTGAGTATGAGTATGAGTATGAGTATGAGTATGAGTATGAGTATGAGTATGAGTATGAGAATGAGTATGAGTATGAGAATGAGTATGAGTATGAGTATGAGCATGAGCATGAGCATGAGTATGAGTATGTGCATGAGTATGGGTATGTGTATGAGTATGAGTATGAGTTTGAGTATGAGTATGAGTATGAGTATGAGTATGAGTATAAGTATGAAAATGAGTATGAGTGTGAGTATGAGAATGAGTATGAGTATGTGTATGAGTATGAGTATGAGTATGAGTATGAGTATGAGTATGAGTATGAGTATGAGTATGAGTATGAGTATGAGTATGAGTATGAGTATAAGTATGAGTATGAGTATGAGTATGAGTATGAGTATAAGTATTAGTATGAGTATGAGTACGAGTATTAGTATGAGTATGAGTATGAGTATGAGTATGAGTATGAGTTTAAGTATGAGTATGAGTATGAGTATGAGTATGAGTATGAGTATGAGTATGAGTATGAGTATGAGTATGAGTATGAGTATGAGTATGAGTATGAGTATGAGTATGAGTATGAGTATGAGTATGAGTATGAGTATGAGTATGAGTATGAGTATGAGTATGAGTATGAGTATGAGTATGAGTATGAGTATGAGTATGAGTATGAGTATGAGTATGAGTATGAGTATGAGTATGAGTATGAGTATGAGTATGAGTATGAGTATGAGTATGAGAATGAGTATGAGTACGAGAATGAGTATGAGTATGAGTATGAGCATGAGCATGAGCATGAGTATGAGTATGAGTATGAGTATGAGTATGAGTATGAGTATAAGTATGAGCATGAGCATGAGTATGAGTATGAGTATGAGTATGAGTATGAGTATGAGTATGAGTATGAGTATGAGTATGAGTATGAGTATAAGTATGAGTATGAGTATGAGTATGAGTGTGAGTATGAGTATGAGTATGAGTATGAGTATGAGTATGAGTATGAGTATGAGTATGAGTATGAGAATGAGTATGAGTATGAGAATGAGTATGAGTATGAGTATGAGCATGAGCATGAGCATGAGTATGAGTATGTGCATGAGTATGAGTATGTGCATGAGTATGAGTATGTGTATGAGTATGAGTATGAGTTTGAGTTTGAGTATGAGTATGAGTATGAGTATGAGTATAAGTATGAGAATGAGTATGAGTGTGAGTATGAGAATGAGTATGAGTATGTGTATGAGTATGAGTATGAGTATGAGTATGAGTATGAGTATGAGTATGAGTATGAGTATGAGTATGAGTATGAGTATGAGTATGAGTATGAGTATAAGTATGAGTATGAGTATGAGTATGAGTATGAGTATAAGTATGAGTATGAGTATGAGTATGAGTGTGAGTATGAGTATGAGTATGAGTATGAGTATGAGTGTGAGTATGAGTATGAGTATGAGTATGAGTATGAGTATGAGTATGAGTATGAGTATGAGTATGAGTATGAGTATGAGTACGAGTATGCGTATGAATATGGGTATGAGTATGAGTATGGGTATGAGTATGAGTATGAGTATGAGTATGAGTATGAGTATGAGTATGAGTATGAGTATGAGTATGAGAATGAGTATGAGTATGAGTATGAGCATGAGCATGAGCATGAGTATGAGTATGAGTATGAGTATGAGTATGAGTATGAGTATGAGTATGAGTATGAGTATGAGTATGAGTATGAGTATGAGTATGAGAATGCGTATGAGTATGAGTATGAGTATAAGTATGAGTATGAGTTTAAGTATGAGTATGAGTACGAGTATGCGTATGAGTATGAGTATGAGTATGAGTATAAGTATGAGTATGAGTATGAGTATGAGTGTGAGTATGAGTATGAGTATGAGTATGAGTATGAGTATGAGTATGAGTATGAGTATGAGTATGAGTATAAGAATTAGTATGAGTATGAGTATGAGCATGAGCATGAGCATGAGTATGAGTATGAGTATGAGTGTGAGTATGAGTATGAGTATGAGTATGAGTATGAGTATGAGTATGAGTATGAGTTTAAGTATGAGTATGAGTATGAGAATGTGTATGAGTATGAGTATGAGTATGAGTATAAGTATGAGTATGAGTTTAAGTATGAGAATGAGTACGAGTATGCGTATGAGTATGAGTATGAGTATGAGTATAAGTATGAGTATGAGTATGAGTGTGAGTATGAGTATGAGTATGAGTATGAGTATGAGTGTGAGTATGAGTATGAGTATGAGTATGAGTATGAGTATGAGTATGAGTATGAGTATGAGTATGAGTACGAGTATGCGTATGAATATGAGTATGAGTATGAGTATGGGTATGAGTATGAGTATGAGTATGAGTATGAGTATGAGTATGAGTATGAGTATGAGTATGAGTATGAGAATGAGTATGAGTATGAGTATGAGCATGAGCATGAGCATGAGTATGAGTATGAGTATGAGTATGAGTATGAGTATGAGTATGAGTATGAGTATGAGTATAAGTATTAGTATGAGTACGAGTACGAGTACGAGTATGTGTATGAGTTTGAGTTTGAGTATGAGTATGATTATGAGTATGAGTATGAGTATGAGTATGAGTATGAGTATGAGTATGAGTATAAGTATCAGTATGAGTATGAGTATGAGTATGAGTTTAAGTATGAGTATGAGTATGAGAATGCGTATGAGTATGAGTATGAGTATGGGTATGAGTATGAGTATGAGTATGAGTATGAGTATGAGTATGAGTATGAGTATGAGTATGAGTATGAGTATAAGAATTAGTATGAGTATGAGTATGAGCATGAGCATGAGCATGAGTATGAGTATGAGTATGAGTGTGAGTATGAGTATGAGTATGAGTATGAGTATGAGTATGAGTATGAGTATGAGTATGAGTTTAAGTATGAGTATGAGTATGAGAATGCGTATGAGTATGAGTATGAGTATGAGTATAAGTATGAGTATGAGTTTAAGTATGAGTATGAGTACGAGTATGCGTATGAGTATGAGTATGAGTATGAGTATAAGTATGAGTATGAGTATGAGTATGAGTGTGAGTATGAGTATGAGTATGAGTATGAGTATGAGTATGAGTATGAGTATGAGTATGAGTATGAGAATGAGTATGAGTATGAGAATGAGTATGAGTATGAGTATGAGCATGAGCATGAGCATGAGTATGAGTATGTGCATGAGTATGGGTATGTGTATGAGTATGAGTATGAGTTTGAGTATGAGTATGAGTATGAGTATGAGTATGAGTATGAGTATAAGTATGAAAATGAGTATGAGTGTGAGTATGAGAATGAGTATGAGTATGTGTATGAGTATGAGTATGAGTATGAGTATGAGTATGAGTATGAGTATGAGTATGAGTATGAGTATGAGTATAAGTATGAGTATGAGTATGAGTATGAGTATAAGTATTAGTATGAGTATGAGTACGAGTATTAGTATGAGTATGAGTATGAGTATGAGTATGAGTATGAGTATGAGTATGAGTTTAAGTATGAGTATGAGTATGAGTATGAGTATGAGTATGAGTATGAGTATGAGTATGAGTATGAGTATGAGTATGAGTATGAGTATGAGTATGAGTATGAGTATGAGTATGAGTATGAGTATGAGTATGAGTATGAGTATGAGTATGAGTATGAGTATGAGTATGAGTATGAGTATGAGTATGAGTATGAGTATGAGTATGAGTATGAGTATGAGTATGAGTATGAGAATGAGTATGAGTACGAGAATGAGTATGAGTATGAGTATGAGTATGAGCATGAGCATGAGCATGAGTATGAGTATGAGTATGAGTATGAGTATGAGTATGAGTATAAGTATGAGCATGAGCATGAGTATGAGTATGAGTATGAGTATGAGTATGAGTATGAGTATGAGTATAAGTATGAGTATGAGTATGAGTATGAGTGTGAGTATGAGTATGAGTATGAGTATGAGTATGAGTATGAGTATGAGTATGTGTATGAGTATGAGTATGAGTATGAGAATGAGTATGAGTATGAGAATGAGTATGAGTATGAGTATGAGCATGAGCATGAGCATGAGTATAAGTATGAGTATGAGTATGAGTATGAGTTTAAGTATGAGTATGAGTATGAGAATGCGTATGAGTATGAGTATGAGTATGGGTATGAGTATGAGTATGAGTTTAAGTATGAGTATGAGTACGAGTATGCGTATGAGTATGAGTATGAGTATGAGTATAAGTATGAGTATGAGTATGAGTATGAGTGTGAGTATGAGTATGAGTATGAGTATGAGTATGAGTATGAGTATGAGTATGAGTATGAGAATGAGTATGAGTATGAGAATGAGTATGAGTATGAGTATGAGCATGAGCATGAGCATGAGTATGAGTATGTGCATGAGTATGGGTATGTGTATGAGAATGAGTATGAGTTTGAGTATGAGTATGAGTATGAGTATGAGTATGAGTATAAGTATGAAAATGAGTATGAGTGTGAGTATGAGAATGAGTATGAGTATGTGTATGAGTATGAGTATGAGTATGAGTATGAGTATGAGTATGAGTATGAGTATGAGTATGAGTATGAGTATGAGTATGAGTATAAGTATGAGTATGAGAATGAGTATGAGTATGAGTATAAGTATTACTATGAGTATGAGTACGAGTATTAGTATGAGTATGATTATGAGTATGAGTATGAGTATGAGTTTAAGTATGAGTATGAGTATGAGTATGAGTATGAGTATGAGTATGAGTATGAGTATGAGTATGAGTATGAGTATGAGTATGAGTATGAGTATGAGTATGAGTATGAGTATGAGTATGAGTATGAGTATGAGTATGAGTATGAGTATGAGTATGAGTATGAGTATGAGTATGAGTATGAGTATGAGTATGAGTATGAGTATGAGTATGAGTATGAGTATGAGTATGAGTATGAGTATGAGTATGAGTATGAGTATGAGTATGAGTATGAGAATGAGTATGAGTACGAGAATGAGTATGAGTATGAGTATGAGCATGAGCATGAGCATGAGTATGAGTATGAGTATGAGTATGAGTATGAGTATGAGTATAAGTATGAGCATGAGCATGAGTATGAGTATGAGTATGAGTATGAGTATGAGTATGAGTAGGAGTATGAGTATGAGTATAAGTATGAGTATGAGTATGAGTATGAGTGTGAGTATGAGTATGAGTATGAGTATGAGTATGAGTATGAGTATGAGTATGAGTATGAGTATGAGTATGAGAATGAGTATGAGTATGAGAATGAGTATGAGTATGAGTATGAGCATGAGCATGAGCATGAGTATGAGTATGTGCATGAGTATGAGTATGTGCATGAGTATGAGTATGTGTATGAGTATGAGTATGAGTTTGAGTTTGAGTATGAGTATGAGTATGAGTATGAGTATAAGTATGAGAATGAGTATGAGTGTGAGTATGAGAATGAGTATAAGTATGTGTATGAGTATGAGTATGAGTATGAGTATGAGTATGAGTATGAGTATGAGTATGAGTATGAGTATGAGTATGAGTATGAGTATGAGTATGAGTATAAGTATGAGTATGAGTATGAGTATGAGTATGAGTATAAGTATGAGTATGAGTATGAGTATGAGTGTGAGTATGAGTATGAGTATGAGTATGAGTATGAGTGTGAGTATGAGTATGAGTATGAGTATGAGTATGAGTATGAGTATGAGTATGAGTATGAGTATGAGTATGAGTATGAGTATGAGTACGAGTATGCGTATGAATATGAGTATGAGTATGAGTATGGGTATGAGTATGAGTATGAGTATGAGTATGAGTATGAGTATGAGTATGAGTATGAGTATGAGTATGAGTATGAGAATGAGTATGAGTATGAGTATGAGCATGAGCATGAGCATGAGTATGAGTATGAGTATGAGTATGAGTATGAGTATGAGTATGAGTATGAGTATGAGTATGAGTATGAGTATGAGTATGAGAATGCGTATGAGTATGAGTATGAGTATAAGTATGAGTATGAGTTTAAGTATGAGTATGAGTACGAGTATGCGTATGAGTATGAGTATGAGTATGAGTATAAGTATGAGTATGAGTATGAGTATGAGTGTGAGTATGAGTATGAGTATGAGTATGAGTATGAGTATGAGTATGAGTATGAGTATGAGTATGAGTATGAGTATAAGAATTAGTATGAGTATGAGTATGAGCATGAGCATGAGCATGAGTATGAGTATGAGTATGAGTGTGAGTATGAGTATGAGTATGAGTATGAGTATGAGTATGAGTATGAGTATGAGTATGAGTATGAGTTTAAGTATGAGTATGAGTATGAGAATGCGTATGAGTATGAGTATGAGTATGAGTATAAGTATGAGTATGAGTTTAAGTATGAGAATGAGTACGAGTATGCGTATGAGTATGAGTATGAGTATGAGTATAAGTATGAGTATGAGTATGAGTATGAGTGTGAGTATGAGTATGAGTATGAGTATGTGTATGAGTGTGAGTATGAGTATGAGTATGAGTATGAGTATGAGTATGAGTATGAGTATGAGTATGAGTATGAGTACGAGTATGCGTATGAATATGAGTATGAGTATGAGTATGGGTATGAGTATGAGTATGAGTATGAGTATGAGTATGAGTATGAGTATGAGTATGAGTATGAGTATGAGTATGAGAATGAGTATGAGTATGAGTATGAGCATGAGCATGAGCATGAGTATGAGTATGAGTGTGAGTATGAGTATGAGTATGAGTATGAGTATGAGTATGAGTATGAGTATGAGTATGAGTATGAGTTTAAGTATGAGTATGAGTATGAGAATGCGTATGAGTATGAGTATGAGTATGAGTATAAGTATGAGTATGAGTTTAAGTATGAGTATGAGTACGAGTATGCGTATGAGTATGAGTATGAGTATGAGTATGAGTATGAGTATGAGTATGAGTATGAGTGTGAGTATGAGTATGAGTATGAGTATGAGTATGAGTATGAGTATGAGTATGTGCATGAGTATGAGTACGAGAATGAGTATGAGTATGAGTATGAGTATGAGCATGAGCATGAGCATGAGTATGAGTATGAGTATGAGTATGAGTATGAGTATGAGTATAAGTATGAGCATGAGCATGAGTATGAGTATGAGTATGAGTATGAGTATGAGTATGAGTATGAGTATGAGTATAAGTATGAGTATGAGTATGAGTATGAGTGTGAGTATGAGTATGAGTATGAGTATGAGTATGAGTATGAGTATGAGTATGAGTATGTGTATGAGTATGAGTATGAGTATGAGAATGAGTATGAGTATGAGAATGAGTATGAGTATGAGTATGAGCATGAGCATGAGCATGAGTATGAGTATGTGCATGAGTATGAGTATGTGTATGAGTATGAGTATGAGTTTGAGTTTGAGTATGAGTATGAGTATGAGTATGAGTATAAGTATGAGAATGAGTATGAGTGTGAGTATGAGAATGAGTATGAGTATGTGTATGAGTATGAGTATGAGTATGAGTATGAGTATGAGTATGAGTATGAGTATGAGTATGAGTATGAGTATGAGTATGAGTATGAGTATGAGTATAAGTATGAGTATGAGTATGAGTATGAGTATGAGTATAAGTATGAGTATGAGTATGAGTATGAGTGTGAGTATGAGTATGAGTATGAGTATGAGTATGAGTGTGAGTATGAGTATGAGTATGAGTATGAGTATGAGTATGAGTATGAGTATGAGTATGAGTATGAGTATGAGTATGAGTACGAGTATGCGTATGAATATGAGTATGAGTATGAGTATGGGTATGAGTATGAGTATGAGTATGAGTATGAGTATGAGTATGAGTATGAGTATGAGTATGAGTATGAGTATGAGTATGAGTATGAGTTTAAGTATGAGTATGAGTATGAGTATGAGTATGAGTATGAGTATGAGTATGAGTATGAGTATGAGTATGAGTATGAGTTTAAGTATGAGTATGAGTATGAGTATGAGTATGAGTATGAGTATGTGCATGAGTATGAGTATGTGTATGAGTATGAGTATGAGTATGAGTATGAGTATGAGTATGAGTATGAGTATGAGGATGAGTATGAGTATGAGTATGTGTATGAGTATGAGTATGAGTATGAGTATGAGTATGAGTATGAGTATGAGTATGAGTATGATATAGAGTATGAGTATGGGTATGAGTATGAGTATGAGTATGAGTATGAGTATGAGTATGAGTATGAGTATGAGTATGAGTATGAGTATGAGTATGAGTATGAGAATGAGTATGAGTATGAGTATGAGCATGAGCATGAGCATGAGTATGAGTATGAGTATGAGTATGAGTATGAGTATGAGTATGAGTATGAGTATGAGTATGAGTATGAGTATAAGTATTAGTATGAGTACGAGTACGAGTACGAGTATGCGTATGAGTTTGAGTTTGAGTATGAGTATGATTATGAGTATGAGTATGAGTATGAGTATGAGTATGAGTATGAGTATGAGTATAAGTATGAGTATGAGTATGAGTATGAGTATGAGTTTAAGTATGAGTATGAGTATGAGAATGCGTATGAGTATGAGTATGAGTATGGGTATGAGTATGAGTATGAGTATGAGTATGAGTATGAGTATGAGTATAAGAATTAGTATGAGTATGAGTATGAGCATGAGCATGAGCATGAGTATGAGTATGAGTATGAGTGTGAGTATGAGTATGAGTATGAGTATGAGTATGAGTATGAGTATGAGTATGAGTATGAGTATGAGTTTAAGAATGAGTATGAGTATGAGAATGCGTATGAGTATGAGTATGAGTATGAGTATGAGTATAAGTATGAGTATGAGTTTAAGTATGAGTATGAGTACGAGTATGCGTATGAGTATGAGTATGAGTATGAGTATAAGTATGAGTATGAGTATGAGTATGAGTGTGAGTATGAGTATGAGTATGAGTATGAGTATGAGTATGAGTATGAGTATGAGTATGAGAATGAGTATGAGTATGAGAATGAGTATGAGTATGAGTATGAGCATGAGCATGAGCATGAGTATGAGTATGTGCATGAGTATGGGTATGTGTATGAGTATGAGTATGAGTTTGAGTATGAGTATGAGTATGAGTATGAGTATGAGTATAAGTATGAAAATGAGTATGAGTGTGAGTATGAGAATGAGTATGAGTATGTGTATGAGTATGAGTATGAGTATGAGTATGAGTATGAGTATGAGTATGAGTATGAGTATGAGTATGAGTATGAGTATAAGTATGAGTATGAGTATGAGTATGAGTATGAGTATAAGTATTAGTATGAGTATGAGTACAAGTATTAGTATGAGTATGAGTATGAGTATGAGTATGAGTATGAGTTTAAGTATGAGTATGAGTATGAGTATGAGTATGAGTATGAGTATGAGTATGAGTATGAGTATGAGTATGAGTATGAGTATGAGTATGAGTATGAGTATGAGTATGAGTATGAGTATGAGTATGAGTATGAGTATGAGTATGAGTATGAGTATGAGTATGAGTATGAGTATGAGTATGAGTATGAGTATGAGTATGAGTATGAGTATGAGTATGAGTATGAGTATGAGTATGAGTATGAGAATGAGTATGAGTACGAGAATGAGTATGAGTATGAGTATGAGCATGAGCATGAGCATGAGTATGAGTATGAGTATGAGTATGAGTATGAGTATGAGTATAAGTATGAGCATGAGCATGAGTATGAGTATGAGTATGAGTATGAGTATGAGTATGAGTATGAGTATGAGTATGAGTATGAGTATAAGTATGAGTATGAGTATGAGTATGAGTGTGAGTATGAGTATGAGTATGAGTATGAGTATGAGTATGAGTATGAGTATGAGTATGAGTATGAGTATGAGAATGAGTATGAGTATGAGAATGAGTATGAGTATGAGTATGAGCATGAGCATGAGCATGAGTATGAGTATGTGCATGTGTATGAGTATGTGCATGAGTATGAGTATGTGTATGAGTATGAGTATGAGTTTGAGTTTGAGTATGAGTATGAGTATGAGTATGAGTATAAGTATGAGAATGAGTATGAGTGTGAGTATGAGAATGAGTATGAGTATGTGTATGAGTATGAGTATGAGTATGAGTATGAGTATGAGTATGAGTATGAGTATGAGTATGAGTATGAGTATGAGTATGAGTATGAGTATGAGTATAAGTATGAGTATGAGTATGAGTATGAGTATGAGTATAAGTATGAGTATGAGTATGAGTATGAGTGTGAGTATGAGTATGAGTATGAGTATGAGTATGAGTGTGAGTATGAGTATGAGTATGAGTATGAGTATGAGTATGAGTATGAGTATGAGTATGAGTATGAGTATGAGTATGAGTATGAGTACGAGTATGCGTATGAATATGAGTATGAGTATGAGTATGGGTATGAGTATGAGTATGAGTATGAGTATGAGTATGAGTATGAGTATGAGTATGAGTATGAGTATGAGAATGAGTAGGAGTATGAGTATGAGCATGAGCATGAGCATGAGTATGAGTATGAGTATGAGTATGAGTATGAGTATGAGTATGAGTATGAGTATGAGTATGAGTATGAGTATGAGAATGCGTATGAGTATGAGTATGAGTATAAGTATGAGTATGAGTTTAAGTATGAGTATGAGTACGAGTATGCGTATGAGTATGAGTATGAGTATGAGTATAAGTATGAGTATGAGTATGAGTATGAGTGTGAGTATGAGTATGAGTATGAGTATGAGTATGAGTATGAGTATGAGTATGAGTATGAGTATGAGTATGAGTATGAGTATGAGTATGAGTATGAGTATGAGTATAAGAATTAGTATGAGTATGAGTATGAGCATGAGCATGAGCATGAGTATGAGTATGAGTATGAGTGTGAGTATGAGTATGAGTATGAGTATGAGTATGAGTATGAGTATGAGTATGAGTATGAGTTTAAGTATGAGTATGAGTATGAGAATGCGTATGAGTATGAGTATGAGTATAAGTATGAGTATGAGTTTAAGTATGAGTATGAGTACGAGTATGCGTATGAGTATGAGTATGAGTATAAGTATGAGTATGAGTATGAGTATGAGTGTGAGTATGAGTATGAGTATGAGTATGAGTATGAGTGTGAGTATGAGTATGAGTATGAGTATGAGTATGAGTATGAGTATGAGTATGAGTATGAGTATGAGTATGAGTATGAGTACGAGTATGCGTATGAATATGAGTATGAGTATGAGTATGGGTATGAGTATGAGTATGAGTATGAGTATGAGTATGAGTATGAGTATGAGTATGAGTATGAGTATGAGTATGAGTATGAGTATGAGAATGAGTATGAGTATGAGTATGAGCATGAGCATGAGCATGAGTATGAGTATGAGTATGAGTATGAGTATGAGTATGAGTATGAGTATGAGTATGAGTATGAGTATGAGTATGAGTATAAGTATTAGTATGAGTACGAGTACGAGTACGAGTATGCGTATGAGTTTGAGTTTGAGTATGAGTATGATTATGAGTATGAGTATGAGTATGAGTATGAGTATGAGCATGAGCATGAGCATGAGTATGAGTATGTGCATGAGTATGAGTATGTGTATGAGTATGAGTATGAGTTTGAGTTTGAGTATGAGTATGAGTATGAGTATGAGTATAAGTATGAGAATGAGTATGAGTGTGAGTATGAGAATGAGTATGAGTATGTGTATGAGTATGAGTATGAGTATGAGTGTGAGTATGAGAATGAGTATGAGTATGTGTATGAGTATGAGTATGAGTATGAGTATGAGTATGAGTATGAGTATGAGTATGAGTATGAGTATGAGTATGAGTATGAGTATGAGTATGAGTATGAGTATAAGTATGTGTATGAGTATGAGTATGAGTATGAGTATGAGTATAAGTATTAGTATGAGTACGAGTACGAGTACGAGTATGCGTATGATTTTGAGTTTGAGTATGAGTATGATTATGAGTATGAGTATGAGTATGAGTATGAGTATGAGTATAAGTATGAGTATGAGTATGAGTATGAGTATGAGTATGAGTATAAGTATGAGTATGAGTATGAGTATGAGTGTGAGTATGAGTATGAGTATGAGTATGAGTATGAGTGTGAGTATGAGTATGAGTATGAGTATGAGTATGAGTATGAGTATGAGTATGTGTATGAGTATGAGTATGAGTACGAGTATGCGTATGAATATGAGTATGAGTATGAGTATGGGTATGAGTATGAGTATGAGTATGAGTATGAGTATGAGTATGAGTATGAGTATGAGTATGAGTATGAGAATGAGTATGAGTATGAGTATGAGCATGAGCATGAGCATGAGTATGAGTATGAGTATGAGTATGAGTATGAGTATGAGTATGAGTATGAGTATGAGTATAAGTATTAGTATGAGTACGAGTACGAGTACGAGTATGCGTATGAGTTTGAGTTTGAGTATGAGTATGATTATGAGTATGAGTATGAGTATGAGTATGAGTATGAGTATGAGTATGAGTATAAGTATGAGTATGAGTATGAGTATGAGTATGAGTTTAAGTATGAGTATGAGTATGAGTATGAGTATGAGTATGAGTATGAGTATGAGTATGAGTATGAGTATGAGTATGAGTTTAAGTATGAGTATGAGTATGAGTATGAGTATGAGTATGAGTATGAGTATGTGCATGAGTATGAGTATGTGTATGAGTATGAGTATGAGTATGAGTATGAGTATGAGTATGAGTATGAGGATGAGTATGAGTATGAGTATGAGTATGTGTATGAGTATGAGTATGAGTATGAGTATGAGTATGAGTATGAGTATGAGTATGAGTATGAGTATGATATAGAGTATGAGTATGGGTATGAGTATGAGTATGAGTATGAGTATGAGTGTGAGTATGAGTATGAGTATGAGTATGAGTATGAGTATGAGTATGAGTATGAGTATGAGTATGAGTATGAGTATAAGAATTAGTATGAGTATGAGTATGAGCATGAGCATGAGCATGAGTATGAGTATGAGTATGAGTGTGAGTATGAGTATGAGTATGAGTATGAGTATGAGTATGAGTATGAGTATGAGTATGAGTTTAAGTATGAGTATGAGTATGAGAATGCGTATGAGTATGAGTATGAGTATGAGTATAAGTATGAGTATGAGTTTAAGTATGAGAATGAGTACGAGTATGCGTATGAGTATGAGTATGAGTATGAGTATAAGTATGAGTATGAGTATGAGTATGAGTGTGAGTATGAGTATGAGTATGAGTATGAGTATGAGTGTGAGTATGAGTATCAGTATGAGTATGAGTATGAGTATGAGTATGAGTATGAGTATGAGTACGAGTATGCGTATGAATATGAGTATGAGTATGAGTATGGGTATGAGTATGAGTATGAGTATGAGTATGAGTATGAGTATGAGTATGAGTATGAGTATGAGTATGAGTATGAGAATGAGTATGAGTATGAGTATGAGCATGAGCATGAGCATGAGTATGAGTATGAGTATGAGTATGAGTATGAGTATGAGTATGAGTATGAGTATGAGTATGAGTATAAGTATTAGTATGAGTACGAGTACGAGTACGAGTATGCGTATGAGTTTGAGTTTGAGTATGAGTATGATTATGAGTATGAGTATGAGTATGAGTATGAGTATGAGTATAAGTATGAGTATGAGTATGAGTATGAGTATGAGTTTAAGTATGAGTATGAGTATGAGAATGCGTATGAGTATGAGTATGAGTATGGGTATGAGTATGAGTATGAGTATGAGTATGAGTATGAGTATGAGTATGAGTATGAGTATGAGTATGAGTATAAGAATTAGTATGAGTATGAGTATGAGCATGAGCATGAGCATGAGTATGAGTATGAGTATGAGTGTGAGTATGAGTATGAGTATGAGTATGAGTATGAGTATGAGTATGAGTATGAGTATGAGTATGAGTTTAAGTATGAGTATGAGTATGAGAATGCGTATGAGTATGAGTATGAGTATGAGTATAAGTATGAGTATGAGTTTAAGTATGAGTATGAGTACGAGTATGCGTATGAGTATGAGTATGAGTATGAGTATGAGTATGAGTATGAGTATGAGTATGAGTGTGAGTATGAGTATGAGTATGAGTATGAGTATGAGTATGAGTATGAGTATGTGCATGAGTATGAGTACGAGAATGAGTATGAGTATGAGTATGAGTATGAGCATGAGCATGAGCATGAGTATGAGTATGAGTATGAGTATGAGTATGAGTATGAGTATAAGTATGAGCATGAGCATGAGTATGAGTATGAGTATGAGTATGAGTATGAGTATGAGTATGAGTATGAGTATAAGTATGAGTATGAGTATGAGTATGAGTGTGAGTATGAGTATGAGTATGAGTATGAGTATGAGTATGAGTATGAGTATGAGTATGTGTATGAGTATGAGTATGAGTATGAGAATGAGTATGAGTATGAGAATGAGTATGAGTATGAGTATGAGCATGAGCATGAGCATGAGTATGAGTATGTGCATGAGTATGAGTATGTGTATGAGTATGAGTATGAGTTTGAGTTTGAGTATGAGTATGAGTATGAGTATGAGTATAAGTATGAGAATGAGTATGAGTGTGAGTATGAGAATGAGTATGAGTATGTGTATGAGTATGAGTATGAGTATGAGTATGAGTATGAGTATGAGTATGAGTATGAGTATGAGTATGAGTATGAGTATGAGTATGAGTATAAGTATGAGTATGAGTATGAGTATGAGTATGAGTATAAGTATGAGTATGAGTATGAGTATGAGTATGAGTATGAGAATGCGTATGAGTATGAGTATGAGTATAAGTATGAGTATGAGTTTAAGTATGAGTATGAGTACGAGTATGCGTATGAGTATGAGTATGAGTATGAGTATAAGTATGAGTATGAGTATGAGTATGAGTGTGAGTATGAGTATGAGTATGAGTATGAGTATGAGTATGAGTATGAGTATGAGTATGAGTATGAGTATGAGTATGAGTATGAGTATGAGTATGAGTATGAGTATAAGAATTAGTATGAGTATGAGTATGAGCATGAGCATGAGCATGAGTATGAGTATGAGTATGAGTGTGAGTATGAGTATGAGTATGAGTATGAGTATGAGTATGAGTATGAGTATGAGTATGAGTTTAAGTATGAGTATGAGTATGAGAATGCGTATGAGTATGAGTATGAGTATAAGTATGAGTATGAGTTTAAGTATGAGTATGAGTACGAGTATGCGTATGAGTATGAGTATGAGTATAAGTATGAGTATGAGTATGAGTATGAGTGTGAGTATGAGTATGAGTATGAGTATGAGTATGAGTGTGAGTATGAGTATGAGTATGAGTATGAGTATGAGTATGAGTATGAGTATGAGTATGAGTATGAGTATGAGTATGAGTACGAGTATGCGTATGAATATGAGTATGAGTATGAGTATGGGTATGAGTATGAGTATGAGTATGAGTATGAGTATGAGTATGAGTATGAGTATGAGTATGAGTATGAGTATGAGTATGAGTATGAGAATGAGTATGAGTATGAGTATGAGCATGAGCATGAGCATGAGTATGAGTATGAGTATGAGTATGAGTATGAGTATGAGTATGAGTATGAGTATGAGTATGAGTATGAGTATAAGTATTAGTATGAGTACGAGTACGAGTACGAGTATGCGTATGAGTTTGAGTTTGAGTATGAGTATGATTATGAGTATGAGTATGAGTATGAGTATGAGTATGAGCATGAGCATGAGCATGAGTATGAGTATGTGCATGAGTATGAGTATGTGTATGAGTATGAGTATGAGTTTGAGTTTGAGTATGAGTATGAGTATGAGTATGAGTATAAGTATGAGAATGAGTATGAGTGTGAGTATGAGAATGAGTATGAGTATGTGTATGAGTATGAGTATGAGTATGAGTGTGAGTATGAGAATGAGTATGAGTATGTGTATGAGTATGAGTATGAGTATGAGTATGAGTATGAGTATGAGTATGAGTATGAGTATGAGTATGAGTATGAGTATGAGTATGAGTATGAGTATGAGTATAAGTATGTGTATGAGTATGAGTATGAGTATGAGTATGAGTATAAGTATTAGTATGAGTACGAGTACGAGTACGAGTATGCGTATGATTTTGAGTTTGAGTATGAGTATGATTATGAGTATGAGTATGAGTATGAGTATGAGTATGAGTATAAGTATGAGTATGAGTATGAGTATGAGTATGAGTATGAGTATAAGTATGAGTATGAGTATGAGTATGAGTGTGAGTATGAGTATGAGTATGAGTATGAGTATGAGTGTGAGTATGAGTATGAGTATGAGTATGAGTATGAGTATGAGTATGAGTATGTGTATGAGTATGAGTATGAGTACGAGTATGCGTATGAATATGAGTATGAGTATGAGTATGGGTATGAGTATGAGTATGAGTATGAGTATGAGTATGAGTATGAGTATGAGTATGAGTATGAGTATGAGAATGAGTATGAGTATGAGTATGAGCATGAGCATGAGCATGAGTATGAGTATGAGTATGAGTATGAGTATGAGTATGAGTATGAGTATGAGTATGAGTATAAGTATTAGTATGAGTACGAGTACGAGTACGAGTATGCGTATGAGTTTGAGTTTGAGTATGAGTATGATTATGAGTATGAGTATGAGTATGAGTATGAGTATGAGTATGAGTATGAGTATAAGTATGAGTATGAGTATGAGTATGAGTATGAGTTTAAGTATGAGTATGAGTATGAGTATGAGTATGAGTATGAGTATGAGTATGAGTATGAGTATGAGTATGAGTATGAGTTTAAGTATGAGTATGAGTATGAGTATGAGTATGAGTATGAGTATGAGTATGTGCATGAGTATGAGTATGTGTATGAGTATGAGTATGAGTATGAGTATGAGTATGAGTATGAGTATGAGGATGAGTATGAGTATGAGTATGAGTATGTGTATGAGTATGAGTATGAGTATGAGTATGAGTATGAGTATGAGTATGAGTATGAGTATGAGTATGATATAGAGTATGAGTATGGGTATGAGTATGAGTATGAGTATGAGTATGAGTGTGAGTATGAGTATGAGTATGAGTATGAGTATGAGTATGAGTATGAGTATGAGTATGAGTATGAGTATGAGTATAAGAATTAGTATGAGTATGAGTATGAGCATGAGCATGAGCATGAGTATGAGTATGAGTATGAGTGTGAGTATGAGTATGAGTATGAGTATGAGTATGAGTATGAGTATGAGTATGAGTATGAGTTTAAGTATGAGTATGAGTATGAGAATGCGTATGAGTATGAGTATGAGTATGAGTATAAGTATGAGTATGAGTTTAAGTATGAGAATGAGTACGAGTATGCGTATGAGTATGAGTATGAGTATGAGTATAAGTATGAGTATGAGTATGAGTATGAGTGTGAGTATGAGTATGAGTATGAGTATGAGTATGAGTGTGAGTATGAGTATCAGTATGAGTATGAGTATGAGTATGAGTATGAGTATGAGTATGAGTACGAGTATGCGTATGAATATGAGTATGAGTATGAGTATGGGTATGAGTATGAGTATGAGTATGAGTATGAGTATGAGTATGAGTATGAGTATGAGTATGAGTATGAGTATGAGAATGAGTATGAGTATGAGTATGAGCATGAGCATGAGCATGAGTATGAGTATGAGTATGAGTATGAGTATGAGTATGAGTATGAGTATGAGTATGAGTATGAGTATAAGTATTAGTATGAGTACGAGTACGAGTACGAGTATGCGTATGAGTTTGAGTTTGAGTATGAGTATGATTATGAGTATGAGTATGAGTATGAGTATGAGTATGAGTATAAGTATGAGTATGAGTATGAGTATGAGTATGAGTTTAAGTATGAGTATGAGTATGAGAATGCGTATGAGTATGAGTATGAGTATGGGTATGAGTATGAGTATGAGTATGAGTATGAGTATGAGTATGAGTATGAGTATGAGTATGAGTATGAGTATAAGAATTAGTATGAGTATGAGTATGAGCATGAGCATGAGCATGAGTATGAGTATGAGTATGAGTGTGAGTATGAGTATGAGTATGAGTATGAGTATGAGTATGAGTATGAGTATGAGTATGAGTATGAGTTTAAGTATGAGTATGAGTATGAGAATGCGTATGAGTATGAGTATGAGTATGAGTATAAGTATGAGTATGAGTTTAAGTATGAGTATGAGTACGAGTATGCGTATGAGTATGAGTATGAGTATGAGTATGAGTATGAGTATGAGTATGAGTATGAGTGTGAGTATGAGTATGAGTATGAGTATGAGTATGAGTATGAGTATGAGTATGTGCATGAGTATGAGTACGAGAATGAGTATGAGTATGAGTATGAGTATGAGCATGAGCATGAGCATGAGTATGAGTATGAGTATGAGTATGAGTATGAGTATGAGTATAAGTATGAGCATGAGCATGAGTATGAGTATGAGTATGAGTATGAGTATGAGTATGAGTATGAGTATGAGTATAAGTATGAGTATGAGTATGAGTATGAGTGTGAGTATGAGTATGAGTATGAGTATGAGTATGAGTATGAGTATGAGTATGAGTATGTGTATGAGTATGAGTATGAGTATGAGAATGAGTATGAGTATGAGAATGAGTATGAGTATGAGTATGAGCATGAGCATGAGCATGAGTATGAGTATGTGCATGAGTATGAGTATGTGTATGAGTATGAGTATGAGTTTGAGTTTGAGTATGAGTATGAGTATGAGTATGAGTATAAGTATGAGAATGAGTATGAGTGTGAGTATGAGAATGAGTATGAGTATGTGTATGAGTATGAGTATGAGTATGAGTATGAGTATGAGTATGAGTATGAGTATGAGTATGAGTATGAGTATGAGTATGAGTATAAGTATGAGTATGAGTATGAGTATGAGTATGAGTATAAGTATGAGTATGAGTATGAGTATGAGTGTGAGTATGAGTATGAGTATGAGTATGAGTATGAGTGTGAGTATGAGTATGAGTATGAGTATGAGTATGAGTATGAGTATGAGTATGAGTATGAGTATGAGTATGAGTATGAGTACGAGTATGCGTATGAATATGAGTATGAGTATGAGTATGGGTATGAGTATGAGTATGAGTATGAGTATGAGTATGAGTATGAGTATGAGTATGAGTATGAGTATGAGAATGAGTATGAGTATGAGTATGAGCATGAGCATGAGCATGAGTATGAGTATGAGTATGAGTATGAGTATGAGTATGAGTATGAGTATGAGTATGAGTATAAGTATTAGTATGAGTACGAGTACGAGTACGAGTATGCGTATGAGTTTGAGTTTGAGTATGAGTATGATTATGAGTATGAGTATGAGTATGAGTATGAGTATGAGTATGAGTATGAGTATAAGTATGAGTATGAGTATGAGTATGAGTATGAGTTTAAGTATGAGTATGAGTATGAGTATGAGTATGAGTATGAGTATGAGTATGAGTATGAGTATGAGTATGAGTATGAGTTTAAGTATGAGTATGAGTATGAGTATGAGTATGAGTATGAGTATGAGTATGTGCATGAGTATGAGTATGTGTATGAGTATGAGTATGAGTATGAGTATGAGTATGAGTATGAGTATGAGTATGAGGATGAGTATGAGTATGAGTATGAGTATGATTATGAGTATGAGTATGAGTATGAGTATGAGTATGAGTATGAGTATAAGTATGAGTATGAGTATGAGTATGAGTATGAGTTTAAGTATGAGTATGAGTATGAGAATGCGTATGAGTATGAGTATGAGTATGGGTATGAGTATGAGTATGAGTATGAGTATGAGTATGAGTATGAGTATAAGAATTAGTATGAGTATGAGTATGAGCATGAGCATGAGCATGAGTATGAGTATGAGTATGAGTGTGAGTATGAGTATGAGTATGAGTATGAGTATGAGTATGAGTATGAGTATGAGTATGAGTATGAGTATGAGTTTAAGTATGAGTATGAGTATGAGAATGCGTATGAGTATGAGTATGAGTATGAGTATGAGTATAAGTATGAGTATGAGTTTAAGTATGAGTATGAGTACGAGTATGCGTATGAGTATGAGTATGAGTATGAGTATAAGTATGAGTATGAGTATGAGTATGAGTGTGAGTATGAGTATGAGTATGAGTATGAGTATGAGTATGAGTATGAGTATGAGTATGAGAATGAGTATGAGTATGAGAATGAGTATGAGTATGAGTATGAGCATGAGCATGAGCATGAGTATGAGTATGTGCATGAGTATGGGTATGTGTATGAGTATGAGTATGAGTTTGAGTATGAGTATGAGTATGAGTATGAGTATGAGTATAAGTATGAAAATGAGTATGAGTGTGAGTATGAGAATGAGTATGAGTATGTGTATGAGTATGAGTATGAGTATGAGTATGAGTATGAGTATGAGTATGAGTATGAGTATGAGTATGAGTATGAGTATAAGTATGAGTATGAGTATGAGTATGAGTATGAGTATAAGTATTAGTATGAGTATGAGTACGAGTATTAGTATGAGTATGAGTATGAGTATGAGTATGAGTATGAGTTTAAGTATGAGTATGAGTATGAGTATGAGTATGAGTATGAGTATGAGTATGAGTATGAGTATGAGTATGAGTATGAGTATGAGTATGAGTATGAGTATGAGTATGAGTATGAGTATGAGTATGAGTATGAGTATGAGTATGAGTATGAGTATGAGTATGAGTATGAGTATGAGTATGAGTATGAGTATGAGTATGAGTATGAGTATGAGTATGAGTATGAGTATGAGTATGAGTATGAGTATGAGTATGAGAATGAGTATGAGTACGAGAATGAGTATGAGTATGAGTATGAGCATGAGCATGAGCATGAGTATGAGTATGAGTATGAGTATGAGTATGAGTATGAGTATAAGTATGAGCATGAGCATGAGTATGAGTATGAGTATGAGTATGAGTATGAGTATGAGTATGAGTATGAGTATGAGTATGAGTATAAGTATGAGTATGAGTATGAGTATGAGTGTGAGTATGAGTATGAGTATGAGTATGAGTATGAGTATGAGTATGAGTATGAGTATGAGTATGAGTATGAGAATGAGTATGAGTATGAGAATGAGTATGAGTATGAGTATGAGCATGAGCATGAGCATGAGTATGAGTATGTGCATGTGTATGAGTATGTGCATGAGTATGAGTATGTGTATGAGTATGAGTATGAGTTTGAGTTTGAGTATGAGTATGAGTATGAGTATGAGTATAAGTATGAGAATGAGTATGAGTGTGAGTATGAGAATGAGTATGAGTATGTGTATGAGTATGAGTATGAGTATGAGTATGAGTATGAGTATGAGTATGAGTATGAGTATGAGTATGAGTATGAGTATGAGTATGAGTATGAGTATAAGTATGAGTATGAGTATGAGTATGAGTATGAGTATAAGTATGAGTATGAGTATGAGTATGAGTGTGAGTATGAGTATGAGTATGAGTATGAGTATGAGTGTGAGTATGAGTATGAGTATGAGTATGAGTATGAGTATGAGTATGAGTATGAGTATGAGTATGAGTATGAGTATGAGTACGAGTATGCGTATGAATATGAGTATGAGTATGAGTATGGGTATGAGTATGAGTATGAGTATGAGTATGAGTATGAGTATGAGTATGAGTATGAGTATGAGTATGAGTATGAGTATGAGAATGAGTAGGAGTATGAGTATGAGCATGAGCATGAGCATGAGTATGAGTATGAGTATGAGTATGAGTATGAGTATGAGTATGAGTATGAGTATGAGTATGAGTATGAGTATGAGAATGCGTATGAGTATGAGTATGAGTATAAGTATGAGTATGAGTTTAAGTATGAGTATGAGTACGAGTATGCGTATGAGTATGAGTATGAGTATGAGTATGAGTATGAGTATGAGTGTGAGTATGAGTATGAGTATGAGTATGAGTATGAGTATGAGTATGAGTATGAGTATGAGTATGAGTATGAGTATGAGTACGAGTATGCGTATGAATATGAGTATGAGTATGAGTATGGGTATGAGTATGAGTATGAGTATGAGTATGAGTATGAGTATGAGTATGAGTATGAGTATGAGTATGAGTATGAGAATGAGTATGAGTATGAGAATGAGTATGAGTATGAGAATGAGCATGAGCATGAGCATGAGTATGAGTATGTGCATGTGTATGAGTATGTGCATGAGTATGAGTATGTGTATGAGTATGAGTATGAGTTTGAGTTTGAGTATGAGTATGAGTATGAGTATGAGTATAAGTATGAGAATGAGTATGAGTGTGAGTATGAGAATGAGTATGAGTATGTGTATGAGTATGAGTATGAGTATGAGTATGAGTATGAGTATGAGTATGAGTATGAGTATGAGTATGAGTATGAGTATGAGTATGAGTATGAGTATAAGTATGAGTATGAGTATGAGTATGAGTATGAGTATAAGTATGAGTATGAGTATGAGTATGAGTGTGAGTATGAGTATGAGTATGAGTATGAGTATGAGTGTGAGTATGAGTATGAGTATGAGTATGAGTATGAGTATGAGTATGAGTATGAGTATGAGTATGAGTATGAGTATGAGTACGAGTATGCGTATGAATATGAGTATGAGTATGAGTATGGGTATGAGTATGAGTATGAGTATGAGTATGAGTATGAGTATGAGTATGAGTATGAGTATGAGTATGAGTATGAGAATGAGTAGGAGTATGAGTATGAGCATGAGCATGAGCATGAGTATGAGTTTAAGTATGAGTATGAGTATGAGAATGCGTATGAGTATGAGTATGAGTATAAGTATGAGTATGAGTTTAAGTATGAGTATGAGTACGAGTATGCGTATGAGTATGAGTATGAGTATAAGTATGAGTATGAGTATGAGTATGAGTGTGAGTATGAGTATGAGTATGAGTATGAGTATGAGTGTGAGTATGAGTATGAGTATGAGTATGAGTATGAGTATGAGTATGAGTATGAGTATGAGTATGAGTATGAGTATGAGTACGAGTATGCGTATGAATATGAGTATGAGTATGAGTATGGGTATGAGTATGAGTATGAGTATGAGTATGAGTATGAGTATGAGTATGAGTATGAGTATGAGTATGAGTATGAGTATGAGAATGAGTATGAGTATGAGTATGAGCATGAGCATGAGCATGAGTATGAGTATGAGTATGAGTATGAGTATGAGTATGAGTATGAGTATGAGTATGAGTATGAGTATGAGTATAAGTATTAGTATGAGTACGAGTACGAGTACGAGTATGCGTATGAGTTTGAGTTTGAGTATGAGTATGATTATGAGTATGAGTATGAGTATGAGTATGAGTATGAGCATGAGCATGAGCATGAGTATGAGTATGTGCATGAGTATGAGTATGTGTATGAGTATGAGTATGAGTTTGAGTTTGAGTATGAGTATGAGTATGAGTATGAGTATAAGTATGAGAATGAGTATGAGTGTGAGTATGAGAATGAGTATGAGTATGTGTATGAGTATGAGTATGAGTATGAGTGTGAGTATGAGAATGAGTATGAGTATGTGTATGAGTATGAGTATGAGTATGAGTATGAGTATGAGTATGAGTATGAGTATGAGTATGAGTATGAGTATGAGTATGAGTATGAGTATGAGTATGAGTATAAGTATGTGTATGAGTATGAGTATGAGTATGAGTATGAGTATAAGTATTAGTATGAGTACGAGTACGAGTACGAGTATGCGTATGATTTTGAGTTTGAGTATGAGTATGATTATGAGTATGAGTATGAGTATGAGTATGAGTATGAGTATGAGTATAAGTATGAGTATGAGTATGAGTATGAGTATGAGTATGAGTATAAGTATGAGTATGAGTATGAGTATGAGTGTGAGTATGAGTATGAGTATGAGTATGAGTATGAGTGTGAGTATGAGTATGAGTATGAGTATGAGTATGAGTATGAGTATGAGTATGTGTATGAGTATGAGTATGAGTACGAGTATGCGTATGAATATGAGTATGAGTATGAGTATGGGTATGAGTATGAGTATGAGTATGAGTATGAGTATGAGTATGAGTATGAGTATGAGTATGAGTATGAGAATGAGTATGAGTATGAGTATGAGCATGAGCATGAGCATGAGTATGAGTATGAGTATGAGTATGAGTATGAGTATGAGTATGAGTATGAGTATGAGTATAAGTATTAGTATGAGTACGAGTACGAGTACGAGTATGCGTATGAGTTTGAGTTTGAGTATGAGTATGATTATGAGTATGAGTATGAGTATGAGTATGAGTATGAGTATGAGTATGAGTATAAGTATGAGTATGAGTATGAGTATGAGTATGAGTTTAAGTATGAGTATGAGTATGAGTATGAGTATGAGTATGAGTATGAGTATGAGTATGAGTATGAGTATGAGTATGAGTTTAAGTATGAGTATGAGTATGAGTATGAGTATGAGTATGAGTATGAGTATGTGCATGAGTATGAGTATGTGTATGAGTATGAGTATGAGTATGAGTATGAGTATGAGTATGAGTATGAGGATGAGTATGAGTATGAGTATGAGTATGTGTATGAGTATGAGTATGAGTATGAGTATGAGTATGAGTATGAGTATGAGTATGAGTATGAGTATGATATAGAGTATGAGTATGGGTATGAGTATGAGTATGAGTATGAGTATGAGTATGAGTATGAGTATGAGTATGAGTATGAGTATGAGTATGAGTATGAGAATGAGTATGAGTATGAGTATGAGCATGAGCATGAGCATGAGTATGAGTATGAGTATGAGTATGAGTATGAGTATGAGTATGAGTATGAGTATGAGTATGAGTATGAGTATAAGTATTAGTATGAGTACGAGTACGAGTACGAGTATGCGTATGAGTTTGAGTTTGAGTATGAGTATGATTATGAGTATGAGTATGAGTATGAGTATGAGTATGAGTATGAGTATGAGTGTAAGTATGAGTATGAGTATGAGTATGAGTATGAGTTTAAGTATGAGTATGAGTATGAGAATGCGTATGAGTATGAGTATGAGTATGGGTATGAGTATGAGTATGAGTATGAGTATGAGTATGAGTATGAGTATAAGAATTAGTATGAGTATGAGTATGAGCATGAGCATGAGCATGAGTATGAGTATGAGTATGAGTGTGAGTATGAGTATGAGTATGAGTATGAGTATGAGTATGAGTATGAGTATGAGTATGAGTTTAAGTATGAGTATGAGTATGAGAATGCGTATGAGTATGAGTATGAGTATGAGTATGAGTATAAGTATGAGTATGAGTTTAAGTATGAGTATGAGTACGAGTATACGTATGAGTATGAGTATGAGTATGAGTATAAGTATGAGTATGAGTATGAGTATGAGTGTGAGTATGAGTATGAGTATGAGTATGAGTATGAGTATGAGTATGAGTATGAGTATGAGAATGAGTATGAGTATGAGAATGAGTATGAGTATGAGTATGAGCATGAGCATGAGCATGAGTATGAGTATGTGCATGAGTATGGGTATGTGTATGAGTATGAGTATGAGTTTGAGTATGAGTATGAGTATGAGTATGAGTATGAGTATAAGTATGAAAATGAGTATGAGTGTGAGTATGAGAATGAGTATGAGTATGTGTATGAGTATGAGTATGAGTATGAGTATGAGTATGAGTATGAGTATGAGTATGAGTATGAGTATGAGTATGAGTATAAGTATGAGTATGAGTATGAGTATGAGTATGAGTATAAGTATTAGTATGAGTATGAGTACGAGTATTAGTATGAGTATGAGTATGAGTATGAGTATGAGTATGAGTTTAAGTATGAGTATGAGTATGAGTATGAGTATGAGTATGAGTATGAGTATGAGTATGAGTATGAGTATGAGTATGAGTATGAGTATGAGTATGAGTATGAGTATGAGTATGAGTATGAGTATGAGTATGAGTATGAGTATGAGTATGAGTATGAGTATGAGTATGAGTATGAGTATGAGTATGAGTATGAGTATGAGTATGAGTATGAGTATGAGTATGAGTATGAGTATGAGTATGAGTATGAGTATGAGAATGAGTATGAGTACGAGAATGAGTATGAGTATGAGTATGAGCATGAGCATGAGCATGAGTATGAGTATGAGTATGAGTATGAGTATGAGTATGAGTATAAGTATGAGCATGAGCATGAGTATGAGTATGAGTATGAGTATGAGTATGAGTATGAGTATGAGTATGAGTATGAGTATGAGTATAAGTATGAGTATGAGTATGAGTATGAGTGTGAGTATGAGTATGAGTATGAGTATGAGTATGAGTATGAGTATGACTATGAGTATGAGTATGAGAATGAGTATGAGTATGAGAATGAGTATGAGTATGAGTATGAGCATGAGCATGAGCATGAGTATGAGTATGTGCATGTGTATGAGTATGTGCATGAGTATGAGTATGTGTATGAGTATGAGTATGAGTTTGAGTTTGAGTATGAGTATGAGTATGAGTATGAGTATAAGTATGAGAATGAGTATGAGTGTGAGTATGAGAATGAGTATGAGTATGTGTATGAGTATGAGTATGAGTATGAGTATGAGTATGAGTATGAGTATGAGTATGAGTATGAGTATGAGTATGAGTATGAGTATGAGTATGAGTATAAGTATGAGTATGAGTATGATTATGAGTATGAGTATGAGTATGAGTATGAGTATGAGTATGAGTATGAGTGTAAGTATGAGTATGAGTATGAGTATGAGTATGAGTTTAAGTATGAGTATGAGTATGAGAATGCGTATGAGTATGAGTATGAGTATGGGTATGAGTATGAGTATGAGTATGAGTATGAGTATGAGTATGAGTATAAGAATTAGTATGAGTATGAGTATGAGCATGAGCATGAGCATGAGTATGAGTATGAGTATGAGTGTGAGTATGAGTATGAGTATGAGTATGAGTATGAGTATGAGTATGAGTATGAGTATGAGTTTAAGTATGAGTATGAGTATGAGAATGCGTATGAGTATGAGTATGAGTATGAGTATGAGTATAAGTATGAGTATGAGTTTAAGTATGAGTATGAGTACGAGTATACGTATGAGTATGAGTATGAGTATGAGTATAAGTATGAGTATGAGTATGAGTATGAGTGTGAGTATGAGTATGAGTATGAGTATGAGTATGAGTATGAGTATGAGTATGAGTATGAGAATGAGTATGAGTATGAGAATGAGTATGAGTATGAGTATGAGCATGAGCATGAGCATGAGTATGAGTATGTGCATGAGTATGGGTATGTGTATGAGTATGAGTATGAGTTTGAGTATGAGTATGAGTATGAGTATGAGTATGAGTATAAGTATGAAAATGAGTATGAGTGTGAGTATGAGAATGAGTATGAGTATGTGTATGAGTATGAGTATGAGTATGAGTATGAGTATGAGTATGAGTATGAGTATGAGTATGAGTATGAGTATGAGTATAAGTATGAGTATGAGTATGAGTATGAGTATGAGTATAAGTATTAGTATGAGTATGAGTACGAGTATTAGTATGAGTATGAGTATGAGTATGAGTATGAGTATGAGTTTAAGTATGAGTATGAGTATGAGTATGAGTATGAGTATGAGTATGAGTATGAGTATGAGTATGAGTATGAGTATGAGTATGAGTATGAGTATGAGTATGAGTATGAGTATGAGTATGAGTATGAGTATGAGTATGAGTATGAGTATGAGTATGAGTATGAGTATGAGTATGAGTATGAGTATGAGTATGAGTATGAGTATGAGTATGAGTATGAGTATGAGTATGAGCATGAGCATGAGCATGAGTATGAGTATGTGCATGAGTATGAGTATGTGTATGAGTATGAGTATGAGTTTGAGTTTGAGTATGAGTATGAGTATGAGTATGAGTATAAGTATGAGAATGAGTATGAGTGTGAGTATGAGAATGAGTATGAGTATGTGTATGAGTATGAGTATGAGTATGAGTGTGAGTATGAGAATGAGTATGAGTATGTGTATGAGTATGAGTATGAGTATGAGTATGAGTATGAGTATGAGTATGAGTATGAGTATGAGTATGAGTATGAGTATGAGTATGAGTATGAGTATGAGTATAAGTATGTGTATGAGTATGAGTATGAGTATGAGTATGAGTATAAGTATTAGTATGAGTACGAGTACGAGTACGAGTATGCGTATGATTTTGAGTTTGAGTATGAGTATGATTATGAGTATGAGTATGAGTATGAGTATGAGTATGAGTATGAGTATAAGTATGAGTATGAGTATGAGTATGAGTATGAGTATGAGTATAAGTATGAGTATGAGTATGAGTATGAGTGTGAGTATGAGTATGAGTATGAGTATGAGTATGAGTGTGAGTATGAGTATGAGTATGAGTATGAGTATGAGTATGAGTATGAGTATGTGTATGAGTATGAGTATGAGTACGAGTATGCGTATGAATATGAGTATGAGTATGAGTATGGGTATGAGTATGAGTATGAGTATGAGTATGAGTATGAGTATGAGTATGAGTATGAGTATGAGTATGAGAATGAGTATGAGTATGAGTATGAGCATGAGCATGAGCATGAGTATGAGTATGAGTATGAGTATGAGTATGAGTATGAGTATGAGTATGAGTATGAGTATAAGTATTAGTATGAGTACGAGTACGAGTACGAGTATGCGTATGAGTTTGAGTTTGAGTATGAGTATGATTATGAGTATGAGTATGAGTATGAGTATGAGTATGAGTATGAGTATGAGTATAAGTATGAGTATGAGTATGAGTATGAGTATGAGTTTAAGTATGAGTATGAGTATGAGTATGAGTATGAGTATGAGTATGAGTATGAGTATGAGTATGAGTATGAGTATGAGTTTAAGTATGAGTATGAGTATGAGTATGAGTATGAGTATGAGTATGAGTATGTGCATGAGTATGAGTATGTGTATGAGTATGAGTATGAGTATGAGTATGAGTATGAGTATGAGTATGAGGATGAGTATGAGTATGAGTATGAGTATGTGTATGAGTATGAGTATGAGTATGAGTATGAGTATGAGTATGAGTATGAGTATGAGTATGAGTATGATATAGAGTATGAGTATGGGTATGAGTATGAGTATGAGTATGAGTATGAGTATGAGTATGAGTATGAGTATGAGTATGAGTATGAGTATGAGTATGAGAATGAGTATGAGTATGAGTATGAGCATGAGCATGAGCATGAGTATGAGTATGAGTATGAGTATGAGTATGAGTATGAGTATGAGTATGAGTATGAGTATGAGTATGAGTATAAGTATTAGTATGAGTACGAGTACGAGTACGAGTATGCGTATGAGTTTGAGTTTGAGTATGAGTATGATTATGAGTATGAGTATGAGTATGAGTATGAGTATGAGTATGAGTGTAAGTATGAGTATGAGTATGAGTATGAGTATGAGTTTAAGTATGAGTATGAGTATGAGAATGCGTATGAGTATGAGTATGAGTATGGGTATGAGTATGAGTATGAGTATGAGTATGAGTATGAGTATGAGTATAAGAATTAGTATGAGTATGAGTATGAGCATGAGCATGAGCATGAGTATGAGTATGAGTATGAGTGTGAGTATGAGTATGAGTATGAGTATGAGTATGAGTATGAGTATGAGTATGAGTATGAGTTTAAGTATGAGTATGAGTATGAGAATGCGTATGAGTATGAGTATGAGTATGAGTATGAGTATAAGTATGAGTATGAGTTTAAGTATGAGTATGAGTACGAGTATACGTATGAGTATGAGTATGAGTATGAGTATAAGTATGAGTATGAGTATGAGTATGAGTGTGAGTATGAGTATGAGTATGAGTATGAGTATGAGTATGAGTATGAGTATGAGTATGAGAATGAGTATGAGTATGAGAATGAGTATGAGTATGAGTATGAGCATGAGCATGAGCATGAGTATGAGTATGTGCATGAGTATGGGTATGTGTATGAGTATGAGTATGAGTTTGAGTATGAGTATGAGTATGAGTATGAGTATGAGTATAAGTATGAAAATGAGTATGAGTGTGAGTATGAGAATGAGTATGAGTATGTGTATGAGTATGAGTATGAGTATGAGTATGAGTATGAGTATGAGTATGAGTATGAGTATGAGTATGAGTATGAGTATAAGTATGAGTATGAGTATGAGTATGAGTATGAGTATAAGTATTAGTATGAGTATGAGTACGAGTATTAGTATGAGTATGAGTATGAGTATGAGTATGAGTATGAGTTTAAGTATGAGTATGAGTATGAGTATGAGTATGAGTATGAGTATGAGTATGAGTATGAGTATGAGTATGAGTATGAGTATGAGTATGAGTATGAGTATGAGTATGAGTATGAGTATGAGTATGAGTATGAGTATGAGTATGAGTATGAGTATGAGTATGAGTATGAGTATGAGTATGAGTATGAGTATGAGTATGAGTATGAGTATGAGTATGAGTATGAGTATGAGTATGAGTATGAGTATGAGTATGAGTATGAGAATGAGTATGAGTACGAGAATGAGTATGAGTATGAGTATGAGCATGAGCATGAGCATGAGTATGAGTATGAGTATGAGTATGAGTATGAGTATGAGTATAAGTATGAGCATGAGCATGAGTATGAGTATGAGTATGAGTATGAGTATGAGTATGAGTATGAGTATGAGTATGAGTATGAGTATAAGTATGAGTATGAGTATGAGTATGAGTGTGAGTATGAGTATGAGTATGAGTATGAGTATGAGTATGAGTATGACTATGAGTATGAGTATGAGAATGAGTATGATTATGAGTATGAGTATGAGTATGAGTATGAGTATGAGTATGAGTATGAGTGTAAGTATGAGTATGAGTATGAGTATGAGTATGAGTTTAAGTATGAGTATGAGTATGAGAATGCGTATGAGTATGAGTATGAGTATGAGTATGAGTATGAGTATGAGTATGAGTATGAGTATGAGTATGAGTATGAGAATGAGTAGGAGTATGAGTATGAGCATGAGCATGAGCATGAGTATGAGTATGAGTATGAGTATGAGTATGAGTATGAGTATGAGTATGAGTATGAGTATGAGTATGAGTATGAGAATGCGTATGAGTATGAGTATGAGTATAAGTATGAGTATGAGTTTAAGTATGAGTATGAGTACGAGTATGCGTATGAGTATGAGTATGAGTATGAGTATGAGTATGAGTATGAGTGTGAGTATGAGTATGAGTATGAGTATGAGTATGAGTATGAGTATGAGTATGAGTATGAGTATGAGTATGAGTATGAGTACGAGTATGCGTATGAATATGAGTATGAGTATGAGTATGGGTATGAGTATGAGTATGAGTATGAGTATGAGTATGAGTATGAGTATGAGTATGAGTATGAGTATGAGTATGAGAATGAGTATGAGTATGAGAATGAGTATGAGTATGAGAATGAGCATGAGCATGAGCATGAGTATGAGTATGTGCATGTGTATGAGTATGTGCATGAGTATGAGTATGTGTATGAGTATGAGTATGAGTTTGAGTTTGAGTATGAGTATGAGTATGAGTATGAGTATAAGTATGAGAATGAGTATGAGTGTGAGTATGAGAATGAGTATGAGTATGTGTATGAGTATGAGTATGAGTATGAGTATGAGTATGAGTATGAGTATGAGTATGAGTATGAGTATGAGTATGAGTATGAGTATGAGTATGAGTATAAGTATGAGTATGAGTATGAGTATGAGTATGAGTATAAGTATGAGTATGAGTATGAGTATGAGTGTGAGTATGAGTATGAGTATGAGTATGAGTATGAGTGTGAGTATGAGTATGAGTATGAGTATGAGTATGAGTATGAGTATGAGTATGAGTATGAGTATGAGTATGAGTATGAGTACGAGTATGCGTATGAATATGAGTATGAGTATGAGTATGGGTATGAGTATGAGTATGAGTATGAGTATGAGTATGAGTATGAGTATGAGTATGAGTATGAGTATGAGAATGAGTAGGAGTATGAGTATGAGCATGAGCATGAGCATGAGTATGAGTTTAAGTATGAGTATGAGTATGAGAATGCGTATGAGTATGAGTATGAGTATAAGTATGAGTATGAGTTTAAGTATGAGTATGAGTACGAGTATGCGTATGAGTATGAGTATGAGTATAAGTATGAGTATGAGTATGAGTATGAGTGTGAGTATGAGTATGAGTATGAGTATGAGTATGAGTGTGAGTATGAGTATGAGTATGAGTATGAGTATGAGTATGAGTATGAGTATGAGTATGAGTATGAGTATGAGTATGAGTACGAGTATGCGTATGAATATGAGTATGAGTATGAGTATGGGTATGAGTATGAGTATGAGTATGAGTATGAGTATGAGTATGAGTATGAGTATGAGTATGAGTATGAGTATGAGTATGAGAATGAGTATGAGTATGAGTATGAGCATGAGCATGAGCATGAGTATGAGTATGAGTATGAGTATGAGTATGAGTATGAGTATGAGTATGAGTATGAGTATGAGTATGAGTATAAGTATTAGTATGAGTACGAGTACGAGTACGAGTATGCGTATGAGTTTGAGTTTGAGTATGAGTATGATTATGAGTATGAGTATGAGTATGAGTATGAGTATGAGCATGAGCATGAGCATGAGTATGAGTATGTGCATGAGTATGAGTATGTGTATGAGTATGAGTATGAGTTTGAGTTTGAGTATGAGTATGAGTATGAGTATGAGTATAAGTATGAGAATGAGTATGAGTGTGAGTATGAGAATGAGTATGAGTATGTGTATGAGTATGAGTATGAGTATGAGTGTGAGTATGAGAATGAGTATGAGTATGTGTATGAGTATGAGTATGAGTATGAGTATGAGTATGAGTATGAGTATGAGTATGAGTATGAGTATGAGTATGAGTATGAGTATGAGTATGAGTATGAGTATAAGTATGTGTATGAGTATGAGTATGAGTATGAGTATGAGTATAAGTATTAGTATGAGTACGAGTACGAGTACGAGTATGCGTATGATTTTGAGTTTGAGTATGAGTATGATTATGAGTATGAGTATGAGTATGAGTATGAGTATGAGTATGAGTATAAGTATGAGTATGAGTATGAGTATGAGTATGAGTATGAGTATAAGTATGAGTATGAGTATGAGTATGAGTGTGAGTATGAGTATGAGTATGAGTATGAGTATGAGTGTGAGTATGAGTATGAGTATGAGTATGAGTATGAGTATGAGTATGAGTATGTGTATGAGTATGAGTATGAGTACGAGTATGCGTATGAATATGAGTATGAGTATGAGTATGGGTATGAGTATGAGTATGAGTATGAGTATGAGTATGAGTATGAGTATGAGTATGAGTATGAGTATGAGAATGAGTATGAGTATGAGTATGAGCATGAGCATGAGCATGAGTATGAGTATGAGTATGAGTATGAGTATGAGTATGAGTATGAGTATGAGTATGAGTATGAGTATAAGTATTAGTATGAGTACGAGTACGAGTACGAGTATGCGTATGAGTTTGAGTTTGAGTATGAGTATGATTATGAGTATGAGTATGAGTATGAGTATGAGTATGAGTATGAGTATGAGTATAAGTATGAGTATGAGTATGAGTATGAGTATGAGTTTAAGTATGAGTATGAGTATGAGTATGAGTATGAGTATGAGTATGAGTATGAGTATGAGTATGAGTATGAGTATGAGTTTAAGTATGAGTATGAGTATGAGTATGAGTATGAGTATGAGTATGAGTATGTGCATGAGTATGAGTATGTGTATGAGTATGAGTATGAGTATGAGTATGAGTATGAGTATGAGTATGAGGATGAGTATGAGTATGAGTATGAGTATGTGTATGAGTATGAGTATGAGTATGAGTATGAGTATGAGTATGAGTATGAGTATGAGTATGAGTATGATATAGAGTATGAGTATGGGTATGAGTATGAGTATGAGTATGAGTATGAGTATGAGTATGAGTATGAGTATGAGTATGAGTATGAGTATGAGTATGAGAATGAGTATGAGTATGAGTATGAGCATGAGCATGAGCATGAGTATGAGTATGAGTATGAGTATGAGTATGAGTATGAGTATGAGTATGAGTATGAGTATGAGTATGAGTATAAGTATTAGTATGAGTACGAGTACGAGTACGAGTATGCGTATGAGTTTGAGTTTGAGTATGAGTATGATTATGAGTATGAGTATGAGTATGAGTATGAGTATGAGTATGAGTATGAGTGTAAGTATGAGTATGAGTATGAGTATGAGTATGAGTTTAAGTATGAGTATGAGTATGAGAATGCGTATGAGTATGAGTATGAGTATGGGTATGAGTATGAGTATGAGTATGAGTATGAGTATGAGTATGAGTATAAGAATTAGTATGAGTATGAGTATGAGCATGAGCATGAGCATGAGTATGAGTATGAGTATGAGTGTGAGTATGAGTATGAGTATGAGTATGAGTATGAGTATGAGTATGAGTATGAGTATGAGTTTAAGTATGAGTATGAGTATGAGAATGCGTATGAGTATGAGTATGAGTATGAGTATGAGTATAAGTATGAGTATGAGTTTAAGTATGAGTATGAGTACGAGTATACGTATGAGTATGAGTATGAGTATGAGTATAAGTATGAGTATGAGTATGAGTATGAGTGTGAGTATGAGTATGAGTATGAGTATGAGTATGAGTATGAGTATGAGTATGAGTATGAGAATGAGTATGAGTATGAGAATGAGTATGAGTATGAGTATGAGCATGAGCATGAGCATGAGTATGAGTATGTGCATGAGTATGGGTATGTGTATGAGTATGAGTATGAGTTTGAGTATGAGTATGAGTATGAGTATGAGTATGAGTATAAGTATGAAAATGAGTATGAGTGTGAGTATGAGAATGAGTATGAGTATGTGTATGAGTATGAGTATGAGTATGAGTATGAGTATGAGTATGAGTATGAGTATGAGTATGAGTATGAGTATGAGTATAAGTATGAGTATGAGTATGAGTATGAGTATGAGTATAAGTATTAGTATGAGTATGAGTACGAGTATTAGTATGAGTATGAGTATGAGTATGAGTATGAGTATGAGTTTAAGTATGAGTATGAGTATGAGTATGAGTATGAGTATGAGTATGAGTATGAGTATGAGTATGAGTATGAGTATGAGTATGAGTATGAGTATGAGTATGAGTATGAGTATGAGTATGAGTATGAGTATGAGTATGAGTATGAGTATGAGTATGAGTATGAGTATGAGTATGAGTATGAGTATGAGTATGAGTATGAGTATGAGTATGAGTATGAGTATGAGTATGAGTATGAGTATGAGTATGAGTATGAGAATGAGTATGAGTACGAGAATGAGTATGAGTATGAGTATGAGCATGAGCATGAGCATGAGTATGAGTATGAGTATGAGTATGAGTATGAGTATGAGTATAAGTATGAGCATGAGCATGAGTATGAGTATGAGTATGAGTATGAGTATGAGTATGAGTATGAGTATGAGTATGAGTATGAGTATAAGTATGAGTATGAGTATGAGTATGAGTGTGAGTATGAGTATGAGTATGAGTATGAGTATGAGTATGAGTATGACTATGAGTATGAGTATGAGAATGAGTATGAGTATGAGAATGAGTATGAGTATGAGTATGAGCATGAGCATGAGCATGAGTATGAGTATGTGCATGTGTATGAGTATGTGCATGAGTATGAGTATGTGTATGAGTATGAGTATGAGTTTGAGTTTGAGTATGAGTATGAGTATGAGTATGAGTATAAGTATGAGAATGAGTATGAGTGTGAGTATGAGAATGAGTATGAGTATGTGTATGAGTATGAGTATGAGTATGAGTATGAGTATGAGTATGAGTATGAGTATGAGTATGAGTATGAGTATGAGTATGAGTATGAGTATGAGTATAAGTATGAGTATGAGTATGATTATGAGTATGAGTATGAGTATGAGTATGAGTATGAGTATGAGTATGAGTGTAAGTATGAGTATGAGTATGAGTATGAGTATGAGTTTAAGTATGAGTATGAGTATGAGAATGCGTATGAGTATGAGTATGAGTATGGGTATGAGTATGAGTATGAGTATGAGTATGAGTATGAGTATGAGTATAAGAATTAGTATGAGTATGAGTATGAGCATGAGCATGAGCATGAGTATGAGTATGAGTATGAGTGTGAGTATGAGTATGAGTATGAGTATGAGTATGAGTATGAGTATGAGTATGAGTATGAGTTTAAGTATGAGTATGAGTATGAGAATGCGTATGAGTATGAGTATGAGTATGAGTATGAGTATAAGTATGAGTATGAGTTTAAGTATGAGTATGAGTACGAGTATACGTATGAGTATGAGTATGAGTATGAGTATAAGTATGAGTATGAGTATGAGTATGAGTGTGAGTATGAGTATGAGTATGAGTATGAGTATGAGTATGAGTATGAGTATGAGTATGAGAATGAGTATGAGTATGAGAATGAGTATGAGTATGAGTATGAGCATGAGCATGAGCATGAGTATGAGTATGTGCATGAGTATGGGTATGTGTATGAGTATGAGTATGAGTTTGAGTATGAGTATGAGTATGAGTATGAGTATGAGTATAAGTATGAAAATGAGTATGAGTGTGAGTATGAGAATGAGTATGAGTATGTGTATGAGTATGAGTATGAGTATGAGTATGAGTATGAGTATGAGTATGAGTATGAGTATGAGTATGAGTATGAGTATAAGTATGAGTATGAGTATGAGTATGAGTATGAGTATAAGTATTAGTATGAGTATGAGTACGAGTATTAGTATGAGTATGAGTATGAGTATGAGTATGAGTATGAGTTTAAGTATGAGTATGAGTATGAGTATGAGTATGAGTATGAGTATGAGTATGAGTATGAGTATGAGTATGAGTATGAGTATGAGTATGAGTATGAGTATGAGTATGAGTATGAGTATGAGTATGAGTATGAGTATGAGTATGAGTATGAGTATGAGTATGAGTATGAGTATGAGTATGAGTATGAGTATGAGTATGAGTATGAGTATGAGTATGAGTATGAGTATGAGTATGAGTATGAGTATGAGTATGAGTATGAGTATGAGTATGAGTATGAGTATGAGTACGAGTATGCGTATGAATATGAGTATGAGTATGAGTATGAGTATGGGTATGAGTATGAGTATGAGTATGAGTATGAGTATGAGTATGAGTATGAGTATGAGTATGAGTATGAGTATGAGAATGAGTATGAGTATGAGAATGAGTATGAGTATGAGAATGAGCATGAGCATGAGCATGAGTATGAGTATGTGCATGTGTATGAGTATGTGCATGAGTATGAGTATGTGTATGAGTATGAGTATGAGTTTGAGTTTGAGTATGAGTATGAGTATGAGTATGAGTATAAGTATGAGAATGAGTATGAGTGTGAGTATGAGAATGAGTATGAGTATGTGTATGAGTATGAGTATGAGTATGAGTATGAGTATGAGTATGAGTATGAGTATGAGTATGAGTATGAGTATGAGTATGAGTATGAGTATGAGTATAAGTATGAGTATGAGTATGAGTATGAGTATGAGTATAAGTATGAGTATGAGTATGAGTATGAGTGTGAGTATGAGTATGAGTATGAGTATGAGTATGAGTGTGAGTATGAGTATGAGTATGAGTATGAGTATGAGTATGAGTATGAGTATGAGTATGAGTATGAGTATGAGTATGAGTACGAGTATGCGTATGAATATGAGTATGAGTATGAGTATGGGTATGAGTATGAGTATGAGTATGAGTATGAGTATGAGTATGAGTATGAGTATGAGTATGAGTATGAGAATGAGTAGGAGTATGAGTATGAGCATGAGCATGAGCATGAGTATGAGTTTAAGTATGAGTATGAGTATGAGAATGCGTATGAGTATGAGTATGAGTATAAGTATGAGTATGAGTTTAAGTATGAGTATGAGTACGAGTATGCGTATGAGTATGAGTATGAGTATAAGTATGAGTATGAGTATGAGTATGAGTGTGAGTATGAGTATGAGTATGAGTATGAGTATGAGTGTGAGTATGAGTATGAGTATGAGTATGAGTATGAGTATGAGTATGAGTATGAGTATGAGTATGAGTATGAGTATGAGTACGAGTATGCGTATGAATATGAGTATGAGTATGAGTATGGGTATGAGTATGAGTATGAGTATGAGTATGAGTATGAGTATGAGTATGAGTATGAGTATGAGTATGAGTATGAGTATGAGAATGAGTATGAGTATGAGTATGAGCATGAGCATGAGCATGAGTATGAGTATGAGTATGAGTATGAGTATGAGTATGAGTATGAGTATGAGTATGAGTATGAGTATGAGTATAAGTATTAGTATGAGTACGAGTACGAGTACGAGTATGCGTATGAGTTTGAGTTTGAGTATGAGTATGATTATGAGTATGAGTATGAGTATGAGTATGAGTATGAGCATGAGCATGAGCATGAGTATGAGTATGTGCATGAGTATGAGTATGTGTATGAGTATGAGTATGAGTTTGAGTTTGAGTATGAGTATGAGTATGAGTATGAGTATAAGTATGAGAATGAGTATGAGTGTGAGTATGAGAATGAGTATGAGTATGTGTATGAGTATGAGTATGAGTATGAGTGTGAGTATGAGAATGAGTATGAGTATGTGTATGAGTATGAGTATGAGTATGAGTATGAGTATGAGTATGAGTATGAGTATGAGTATGAGTATGAGTATGAGTATGAGTATGAGTATGAGTATGAGTATAAGTATGTGTATGAGTATGAGTATGAGTATGAGTATGAGTATAAGTATTAGTATGAGTACGAGTACGAGTACGAGTATGCGTATGATTTTGAGTTTGAGTATGAGTATGATTATGAGTATGAGTATGAGTATGAGTATGAGTATGAGTATGAGTATAAGTATGAGTATGAGTATGAGTATGAGTATGAGTATGAGTATAAGTATGAGTATGAGTATGAGTATGAGTGTGAGTATGAGTATGAGTATGAGTATGAGTATGAGTGTGAGTATGAGTATGAGTATGAGTATGAGTATGAGTATGAGTATGTGTATGAGTATGAGTATGAGTACGAGTATGCGTATGAATATGAGTATGAGTATGAGTATGGGTATGAGTATGAGTATGAGTATGAGTATGAGTATGAGTATGAGTATGAGTATGAGTATGAGTATGAGAATGAGTATGAGTATGAGTATGAGCATGAGCATGAGCATGAGTATGAGTATGAGTATGAGTATGAGTATGAGTATGAGTATGAGTATGAGTATGAGTATAAGTATTAGTATGAGTACGAGTACGAGTACGAGTATGCGTATGAGTTTGAGTTTGAGTATGAGTATGATTATGAGTATGAGTATGAGTATGAGTATGAGTATGAGTATGAGTATGAGTATAAGTATGAGTATGAGTATGAGTATGAGTATGAGTTTAAGTATGAGTATGAGTATGAGTATGAGTATGAGTATGAGTATGAGTATGAGTATGAGTATGAGTATGAGTATGAGTTTAAGTATGAGTATGAGTATGAGTATGAGTATGAGTATGAGTATGAGTATGTGCATGAGTATGAGTATGTGTATGAGTATGAGTATGAGTATGAGTATGAGTATGAGTATGAGTATGAGGATGAGTATGAGTATGAGTATGAGTATGTGTATGAGTATGAGTATGAGCATGAGTATGAGTATGAGTATGAGTATGAGTATGAGTATGAGTATGATATAGAGTATGAGTATGGGTATGAGTATAAGTATGAGTATGAGTATGAGTATGAGTGTGAGTATGAGTATGAGTATGAGTATGAGTATGAGTATGAGTATGACTATGAGTATGAGTATGAGAATGAGTATGATTATGAGTATGAGTATGAGTATGAGTATGAGTATGAGTATGAGTATGAGTGTAAGTATGAGTATGAGTATGAGTATGAGTATGAGTTTAAGTATGAGTATGAGTATGAGAATGCGTATGAGTATGAGTATGAGTATGGGTATGAGTATGAGTATGAGTATGAGTATGAGTATGAGTATGAGTATAAGAATTAGTATGAGTATGAGTATGAGCATGAGCATGAGCATGAGTATGAGTATGAGTATGAGTGTGAGTATGAGTATGAGTATGAGTATGAGTATGAGTATGAGTATGAGTATGAGTATGAGTTTAAGTATGAGTATGAGTATGAGAATGCGTATGAGTATGAGTATGAGTATGAGTATGAGTATAAGTATGAGTATGAGTTTAAGTATGAGTATGAGTACGAGTATACGTATGAGTATGAGTATGAGTATGAGTATAAGTATGAGTATGAGTATGAGTATGAGTGTGAGTATGAGTATGAGTATGAGTATGAGTATGAGTATGAGTATGAGTATGAGTATGAGAATGAGTATGAGTATGAGAATGAGTATGAGTATGAGTATGAGCATGAGCATGAGCATGAGTATGAGTATGTGCATGAGTATGGGTATGTGTATGAGTATGAGTATGAGTTTGAGTATGAGTATGAGTATGAGTATGAGTATGAGTATAAGTATGAAAATGAGTATGAGTGTGAGTATGAGAATGAGTATGAGTATGTGTATGAGTATGAGTATGAGTATGAGTATGAGTATGAGTATGAGTATGAGTATGAGTATGAGTATGAGTATGAGTATAAGTATGAGTATGAGTATGAGTATGAGTATGAGTATAAGTATTAGTATGAGTATGAGTACGAGTATTAGTATGAGTATGAGTATGAGTATGAGTATGAGTATGAGTTTAAGTATGAGTATGAGTATGAGTATGAGTATGAGTATGAGTATGAGTATGAGTATGAGTATGAGTATGAGTATGAGTATGAGTATGAGTATGAGTATGAGTATGAGTATGAGTATGAGTATGAGTATGAGTATGAGTATGAGTATGAGTATGAGTATGAGTATGAGTATGAGTATGAGTATGAGTATGAGTATGAGTATGAGTATGAGTATGAGTATGAGTATGAGTATGAGTATGAGTATGAGTATGAGTATGAGAATGAGTATGAGTACGAGAATGAGTATGAGTATGAGTATGAGCATGAGCATGAGCATGAGTATGAGTATGAGTATGAGTATGAGTATGAGTATGAGTATAAGTATGAGCATGAGCATGAGTATGAGTATGAGTATGAGTATGAGTATGAGTATGAGTATGAGTATGAGTATGAGTATGAGTATAAGTATGAGTATGAGTATGAGTATGAGTGTGAGTATGAGTATGAGTATGAGTATGAGTATGAGTATGAGTATGACTATGAGTATGAGTATGAGAATGAGTATGAGTATGAGAATGAGTATGAGTATGAGTATGAGCATGAGCATGAGCATGAGTATGAGTATGTGCATGTGTATGAGTATGTGCATGAGTATGAGTATGTGTATGAGTATGAGTATGAGTTTGAGTTTGAGTATGAGTATGAGTATGAGTATGAGTATAAGTATGAGAATGAGTATGAGTGTGAGTATGAGAATGAGTATGAGTATGAGTATGAGTATGAGTATGAGTATAAGTATGAGTATGAGTATGAGTATGAGTATAAGTATGAGTATGAGTATGAGTATGAGTGTGAGTATGAGTATGAGTATGAGTATGAGTATGAGTGTGAGTATGAGTATGAGTATGAGTATGAGTATGAGTATGAGTATGAGTATGAGTATGAGTATGAGTATGAGTATGAGTACGAGTATGCGTATGAATATGAGTATGAGTATGAGTATGGGTATGAGTATGAGTATGAGTATGAGTATGAGTATGAGTATGAGTATGAGTATGAGTATGAGTATGAGTATGAGTATGAGTATGAGTATGAGTATGAGTATGAGTATAAGAATTAGTATGAGTATGAGTATGAGCATGAGCATGAGCATGAGTATGAGTATGAGTATGAGTGTGAGTATGAGTATGAGTATGAGTATGAGTATGAGTATGAGTATGAGTATGAGTATGAGTTTAAGTATGAGTATGAGTATGAGAATGCGTATGAGTATGAGTATGAGTATAAGTATGAGTATGAGTTTAAGTATGAGTATGAGTACGAGTATGCGTATGAGTATGAGTATGAGTATAAGTATGAGTATGAGTATGAGTATGAGTGTGAGTATGAGTATGAGTATGAGTATGAGTATGAGTGTGAGTATGAGTATGAGTATGAGTATGAGTATGAGTATGAGTATGAGTATGAGTATGAGTATGAGTATGAGTACGAGTATGCGTATGAATATGAGTATGAGTATGAGTATGGGTATGAGTATGAGTATGAGTATGAGTATGAGTATGAGTATGAGTATGAGTATGAGTATGAGTATGAGTATGAGTATGAGAATGAGTATGAGTATGAGTATGAGCATGAGCATGAGCATGAGTATGAGTATGAGTATGAGTATGAGTATGAGTATGAGTATGAGTATGAGTATGAGTATGAGTATGAGTATAAGTATTAGTATGAGTACGAGTACGAGTACGAGTATGCGTATGAGTTTGAGTTTGAGTATGAGTATGATTATGAGTATGAGTATGAGTATGAGTATGAGTATGAGTATGAGTATGAGTATAAGTATGAGTATGAGTATGAGTATGAGTATGAGTTTAAGTATGAGTATGAGTATGAGAATGCGTATGAGTATGAGTATGAGTATGGGTATGAGTATGAGTATGAGTATGAGTATGAGTATGAGTATGAGTATGAGTATGAGTATGAGTATGAGTATAAGAATTAGTATGAGTATGAGTATGAGCATGAGCATGAGCATGAGTATGAGTATGAGTATGAGTGTGAGTATGAGTATGAGTATGAGTATGAGTATGAGTATGAGTATGAGTATGAGTATGAGTATGAGTTTAAGTATGAGTATGAGTATGAGAATGCGTATGAGTATGAGTATGAGTATGAGTATAAGTATGAGTATGAGTTTAAGTATGAGTATGAGTACGAGTATGCGTATGAGTATGAGTATGAGTATGAGTATAAGTATGAGTATGAGTATGAGTATGAGTGTGAGTATGAGTATGAGTATGAGTATGAGTATGAGTATGAGTATGAGTATGAGTATGAGTATGAGAATGAGTATGAGTATGAGAATGAGTATGAGTATGAGTATGAGCATGAGCATGAGCATGAGTATGAGTATGTGCATGAGTATGGGTATGTGTATGAGTATGAGTATGAGTTTGAGTATGAGTATGAGTATGAGTATGAGTATGAGTATGAGTATAAGTATGAAAATGAGTATGAGTGTGAGTATGAGAATGAGTATGAGTATGTGTATGAGTATGGGTATGTGTATGAGTTTGAGTATGAGTTTGAGTATGAGTATGAGTATGAGTATGAGTATGAGTATGAGTATAAGTATGAAAATGAGTATGAGTGTGAGTATGAGAATGAGTATGAGTATGTGTATGAGTATGAGTATGAGTATGAGTATGAGTATGAGTATGAGTATGAGTATGAGTATGAGTATGAGTATAAGTATGAGTATGAGTATGAGTATGAGTATAAGTATTAGTATGAGTATGAGTACGAGTATTAGTATGAGTATGAGTATGAGTATGAGTATGAGTATGAGTTTAAGTATGAGTATGAGTATGAGTATGAGTATGAGTATGAGTATAAGTATGAGTATGAGTATGAGTATGAGTGTGAGTATGAGTATGAGTATGAGTATGAGTATGAGTATGAGTATGAGTATGTGTATGAGTATGAGTATGAGTATGAGAATGAGTATGAGTATGAGAATGAGTATGAGTATGAGTATGAGCATGAGCATGAGCATGAGTATGAGTATGTGCATGAGTATGAGTATGTGTATGAGTATGAGTATGAGTTTGAGTTTGAGTATGAGTATGAGTATGAGTATGAGTATAAGTATGAGAATGAGTATGAGTGTGAGTATGAGAATGAGTATGAGTATGTGTATGTGTATGAGTATGAGTATGAGTGTGAGTATGAGAATGAGTATGAGTATGTGTATGAGTATGAGTATGAGTATGAGTATGAGTATGAGTATGAGTATGAGTATGAGTATGAGTATGAGTATGAGTATGAGTATGAGTATGAGTATGAGTATAAGTATGTGTATGAGTATGAGTATGAGTATGAGTATGAGTATAAGTATTAGTATGAGTACGAGTACGAGTACGAGTATGCGTATGATTTTGAGTTTGAGTATGAGTATGATTATGAGTATGAGTATGAGTATGAGTATGAGTATGAGTATGAGTGTAAGTATGAGTATGAGTATGAGTATGAGTTTAAGTATGAGTATGAGTATGAGAATGCGTATGAGTATGAGTATGAGTATGGGTATGAGTATGAGTATGAGTTTAAGTATGAGTATGAGTACGAGTATGCGTATGAGTATGAGTATGAGTATGAGTATAAGTATGAGTATGAGTATGAGTATGAGTGTGAGTATGAGTATGAGTATGAGTATGAGTATGAGTATGAGTATGAGTATGAGTATGAGAATGAGTATGAGTATGAGAATGAGTATGAGTATGAGTATGAGCATGAGCATGAGCATGAGTATGAGTATGTGCATGAGTATGGGTATGTGTATGAGTATGAGTATGAGTTTGAGTATGAGTATGAGTATGAGTATGAGTATGAGTATAAGTATGAAAATGAGTATGAGTGTGAGTATGAGAATGAGTATGAGTATGTGTATGAGTATGAGTATGAGTATGAGTATGAGTATGAGTATGAGTATGAGTATGAGTATGAGTATGAGTATGAGTATGAGTATGAGTATAAGTATGAGTATGAGTATGAGTATGAGTATAAGTATTAGTATGAGTATGAGTACGAGTATTAGTATGAGTATGAGTATGAGTATGAGTATGAGTATGAGTTTAAATATGAGTATGAGTATGAGTATGAGTATGAGTATGAGTATGAGTATGAGTATGAGTATGAGTATGAGTATGAGTATGAGTATGAGTATGAGTATGAGTATGAGTATGAGTATGAGTATGAGTATGAGTATGAGTATGAGTATGAGTATGAGTATGAGTATGAGTATGAGTATGAGTATGAGTATGAGTATGAGTATGAGTATGAGTATGAGTATGAGTATGAGTATGAGTATGAGTATGAGAATGAGTATGAGTACGAGAATGAGTATGAGTATGAGTATGAGCATGAGCATGAGCATGAGTATGAGTATGAGTATGAGTATGAGTATGAGTATGAGTATGAGTATGAGTGTGAGTATGAGTAGGAGTATGAGTATGAGTATGAGTATGAGTATGAGTATGAGAATGAGTATGAGTATGAGTATGAGCATGAGCATGAGCATGAGTATGAGTATGAGTATGAGTATGAGTATGAGTATGAGTATGAGTATGAGTATGAGTATGAGTATGAGTATAAGTATTAGTATGAGTACGAGTACGAGTACGAGTATGCGTATGAGTTTGAGTTTGAGTATGAGTATGATTATGAGTATGAGTATGAGTATGAGTATGAGTATGAGTATGAGTATGAGTATGAGTATAAGTATGAGTATGAGTATGAGTATGAGTATGAGTTTAAGTATGAGTATGAGTATGAGAATGCGTATGAGTATGAGTATGAGTATGGGTATGAGTATGAGTATGAGTATGAGTATGAGTATGAGTATGAGTATGAGTATGAGTATGAGTATAAGAATTAGTATGAGTATGAGTATGAGCATGAGCATGAGCATGAGTATGAGTATGAGTATGAGTGTGAGTATGAGTATGAGTATGAGTATGAGTATGAGTATGAGTATGAGTATGAGTATGAGTATGAGTTTAAGTATGAGTATGAGTATGAGAATGCGTATGAGTATGAGTATGAGTATGAGTATAAGTATGAGTATGAGTTTAAGTATGAGTATGAGTACGAGTATGCGTATGAGTATGAGTATGAGTATGAGTATAAGTATGAGTATGAGTATGAGTATGAGTGTGAGTATGAGTATGAGTATGAGTATGAGTATGAGTATGAGTATGAGTATGAGTATGAGAATGAGTATGAGTATGAGAATGAGTATGAGTATGAGTATGAGCATGAGCATGAGCATGAGTATGAGTATGTGCATGAGTATGGGTATGTGTATGAGTATGAGTATGAGTTTGAGTATGAGTATGAGTATGAGTATGAGTATGAGTATGAGTATAAGTATGAAAATGAGTATGAGTGTGAGTATGAGAATGAGTATGAGTATGTGTATGAGTATGGGTATGTGTATGAGTTTGAGTATGAGTTTGAGTATGAGTATGAGTATGAGTATGAGTATGAGTATGAGTATAAGTATGAAAATGAGTATGAGTGTGAGTATGAGAATGAGTATGAGTATGTGTATGAGTATGAGTATGAGTATGAGTATGAGTATGAGTATGAGTATGAGTATGAGTATGAGTATGAGTATAAGTATGAGTATGAGTATGAGTATGAGTATGAGTTTAAGTATGAGTATGAGTATGAGAATGCGTATGAGTATGAGTATGAGTATGGGTATGAGTATGAGTATGAGTATGAGTATGAGTATGAGTATGAGTATGAGTATGAGTATGAGTATGAGTATAAGAATTAGTATGAGTATGAGTATGAGCATGAGCATGAGCATGAGTATGAGTATGAGTATGAGTGTGAGTATGAGTATGAGTATGAGTATGAGTATGAGTATGAGTATGAGTATGAGTATGAGTATGAGTTTAAGTATGAGTATGAGTATGAGAATGCGTATGAGTATGAGTATGAGTATGAGTATAAGTATGAGTATGAGTTTAAGTATGAGTATGAGTACGAGTATGCGTATGAGTATGAGTATGAGTATGAGTATAAGTATGAGTATGAGTATGAGTATGAGTGTGAGTATGAGTATGAGTATGAGTATGAGTATGAGTATGAGTATGAGTATGAGTATGAGTATGAGTATGAGAATGAGTATGAGTATGAGAATGAGTATGAGTATGAGTATGAGCATGAGCATGAGCATGAGTATGAGTATGTGCATGAGTATGGGTATGTGTATGAGTATGAGTATGAGTTTGAGTATGAGTATGAGTATGAGTATGAGTATGAGTATGAGTATAAGTATGAAAATGAGTATGAGTGTGAGTATGAGAATGAGTATGAGTATGTGTATGAGTATGGGTATGTGTATGAGTTTGAGTATGAGTTTGAGTATGAGTATGAGTATGAGTATGAGTATGAGTATGAGTATAAGTATGAAAATGAGTATGAGTGTGAGTATGAGAATGAGTATGAGTATGTGTATGAGTATGAGTATGAGTATGAGTATGAGTATGAGTATGAGTATGAGTATGAGTATGAGTATAAGTATGAGTATGAGTATGAGTATGAGTATAAGTATTAGTATGAGTATGAGTACGAGTATTAGTATGAGTATGAGTATGAGTATGAGTATGAGTATGAGTTTAAGTATGAGTATGAGTATGAGTATGAGTATGAGTATGAGTATAAGTATGAGTATGAGTATGAGTATGAGTGTGAGTATGAGTATGAGTATGAGTATGAGTATGAGTATGAGTATGAGTATGTGTATGAGTATGAGTATGAGTATGAGAATGAGTATGAGTATGAGAATGAGTATGAGTATGAGTATGAGCATGAGCATGAGCATGAGTATGAGTATGTGCATGAGTATGAGTATGTGTATGAGTATGAGTATGAGTTTGAGTTTGAGTATGAGTATGAGTATGAGTATGAGTATAAGTATGAGAATGAGTATGAGTGTGAGTATGAGAATGAGTATGAGTATGTGTATGAGTATGAGTATGAGTATGAGTGTGAGTATGAGAATGAGTATGAGTATGTGTATGAGTATGAGTATGAGTATGAGAATGAGTATGAGTATGAGTATGAGTATGAGTATGAGTATGAGTATGAGTATGAGTATGAGTATGAGTATAAGTATGTGTATGAGTATGAGTATGAGTATGAGTATGAGTATAAGTATTAGTATGAGTACGAGTACGAGTACGAGTATGCGTATGATTTTGAGTTTGAGTATGAGTATGATTATGAGTATGAGTATGAGTATGAGTATGAGTATGAGTATGAGTATAAGTATGAGTATGAGTATGAGTATGAGTTTAAGTATGAGTATGAGTATGAGAATGCGTATGAGTATGAGTATGAGTATGGGTATGAGTATGAGTATGAGTTTAAGTATGAGTATGAGTACGAGTATGCGTATGAGTATGAGTATGAGTATGAGTATAAGTATGAGTATGAGTATGAGTATGAGTGTGAGTATGAGTATGAGTATGAGTATGAGTATGAGTATGAGTATGAGTATGAGTATGAGAATGAGTATGAGTATGAGAATGAGTATGAGTATGAGTATGAGCATGAGCATGAGCATGAGTATGAGTATGTGCATGAGTATGGGTATGTGTATGAGTATGAGTATGAGTTTGAGTATGAGTATGAGTATGAGTATGAGTATGAGTATAAGTATGAAAATGAGTATGAGTGTGAGTATGAGAATGAGTATGAGTATGTGTATGAGTATGAGTATGAGTATGAGTATGAGTATGAGTATGAGTATGAGTATGAGTATGAGTATGAGTATGAGTATGAGTATGAGTATAAGTATGAGTATGAGTATGAGTATGAGTATGAGTATAAGTATTAGTATGAGTATGAGTACGAGTATTAGTATGAGTATGAGTATGAGTATGAGTATGAGTATGAGTTTAAATATGAGTATGAGTATGAGTATGAGTATGAGTATGAGTATGAGTATGAGTATGAGTATGAGTATGAGTATGAGTATGAGTATGAGTATGAGTATGAGTATGAGTATGAGTATGAGTATGAGTATGAGTATGAGTATGAGTATGAGTATGAGTATGAGTATGAGTATGAGTATGAGTATGAGTATGAGTATGAGTATGAGTATGAGTATGAGTATGAGTATGAGTATGAGTATGAGTATGAGAATGAGTATGAGTACGAGAATGAGTATGAGTATGAGTATGAGCATGAGCATGAGCATGAGTATGAGTATGAGTATGAGTATGAGTATGAGTATGAGTATAAGTATGAGCATGAGCATGAGTATGAGTATGAGTATGAGTATGAGTATGAGTATGAGTATGAGTATGAGTATAAGTATGAGTATGAGTATGAGTATGAGTGTGAGTATGAGTATGAGTATGAGTATGAGTATGAGTATGAGTATGAGTATGAGTATGAGTATGAGTATGAGAATGAGTATGAGTATGAGAATGAGTATGAGTATGAGTATGAGCATGAGCATGAGTATGAGTATGTGCATGAGTATGAGTATGTGCATGAGTATGAGTATGTGTATGAGTATGAGTATGAGTTTGAGTTTGAGTATGAGTATGAGTATGAGCATGAGCATGAGCATGAGTATGAGTATGAGTATGAGTATGAGTATGAGTATGAGTATGAGTATGAGTGTGAGTATGAGTAGGAGTATGAGTATGAGTATGAGTATGAGTATGAGTATGAGAATGAGTATGAGTATGAGTATGAGCATGAGCATGAGCATGAGTATGAGTATGAGTATGAGTATGAGTATGAGTATGAGTATGAGTATGAGTATGAGTATGAGTATGAGTATAAGTATTAGTATGAGTACGAGTACGAGTACGAGTATGCGTATGAGTTTGAGTTTGAGTATGAGTATGATTATGAGTATGAGTATGAGTATGAGTATGAGTATGAGTATGAGTATGAGTATGAGTATAAGTATGAGTATGAGTATGAGTATGAGTATGAGTTTAAGTATGAGTATGAGTATGAGAATGCGTATGAGTATGAGTATGAGTATGGGTATGAGTATGAGTATGAGTATGAGTATGAGTATGAGTATGAGTATGAGTATGAGTATGAGTATAAGAATTAGTATGAGTATGAGTATGAGCATGAGCATGAGCATGAGTATGAGTATGAGTATGAGTGTGAGTATGAGTATGAGTATGAGTATGAGTATGAGTATGAGTATGAGTATGAGTATGAGTATGAGTTTAAGTATGAGTATGAGTATGAGAATGCGTATGAGTATGAGTATGAGTATGAGTATAAGTATGAGTATGAGTTTAAGTATGAGTATGAGTACGAGTATGCGTATGAGTATGAGTATGAGTATGAGTATAAGTATGAGTATGAGTATGAGTATGAGTGTGAGTATGAGTATGAGTATGAGTATGAGTATGAGTATGAGTATGAGTATGAGTATGAGAATGAGTATGAGTATGAGAATGAGTATGAGTATGAGTATGAGCATGAGCATGAGCATGAGTATGAGTATGTGCATGAGTATGGGTATGTGTATGAGTATGAGTATGAGTTTGAGTATGAGTATGAGTATGAGTATGAGTATGAGTATGAGTATAAGTATGAAAATGAGTATGAGTGTGAGTATGAGAATGAGTATGAGTATGTGTATGAGTATGGGTATGTGTATGAGTTTGAGTATGAGTTTGAGTATGAGTATGAGTATGAGTATGAGTATGAGTATGAGTATAAGTATGAAAATGAGTATGAGTGTGAGTATGAGAATGAGTATGAGTATGTGTATGAGTATGAGTATGAGTATGAGTATGAGTATGAGTATGAGTATGAGTATGAGTATGAGTATGAGTATAAGTATGAGTATGAGTATGAGTATGAGTATGAGTTTAAGTATGAGTATGAGTATGAGAATGCGTATGAGTATGAGTATGAGTATGGGTATGAGTATGAGTATGAGTATGAGTATGAGTATGAGTATGAGTATGAGTATGAGTATGAGTATGAGTATAAGAATTAGTATGAGTATGAGTATGAGCATGAGCATGAGCATGAGTATGAGTATGAGTATGAGTGTGAGTATGAGTATGAGTATGAGTATGAGTATGAGTATGAGTATGAGTATGAGTATGAGTATGAGTTTAAGTATGAGTATGAGTATGAGAATGCGTATGAGTATGAGTATGAGTATGAGTATAAGTATGAGTATGAGTTTAAGTATGAGTATGAGTACGAGTATGCGTATGAGTATGAGTATGAGTATGAGTATAAGTATGAGTATGAGTATGAGTATGAGTGTGAGTATGAGTATGAGTATGAGTATGAGTATGAGTATGAGTATGAGTATGAGTATGAGTATGAGAATGAGTATGAGTATGAGAATGAGTATGAGTATGAGTATGAGCATGAGCATGAGCATGAGTATGAGTATGTGCATGAGTATGGGTATGTGTATGAGTATGAGTATGAGTTTGAGTATGAGTATGAGTATGAGTATGAGTATGAGTATGAGTATAAGTATGAAAATGAGTATGAGTGTGAGTATGAGAATGAGTATGAGTATGTGTATGAGTATGGGTATGTGTATGAGTTTGAGTATGAGTTTGAGTATGAGTATGAGTATGAGTATGAGTATGAGTATGAGTATAAGTATGAAAATGAGTATGAGTGTGAGTATGAGAATGAGTATGAGTATGTGTATGAGTATGAGTATGAGTATGAGTATGAGTATGAGTATGAGTATGAGTATGAGTATGAGTATAAGTATGAGTATGAGTATGAGTATGAGTATAAGTATTAGTATGAGTATGAGTACGAGTATTAGTATGAGTATGAGTATGAGTATGAGTATGAGTATGAGTTTAAGTATGAGTATGAGTATGAGTATGAGTATGAGTATGAGTATAAGTATGAGTATGAGTATGAGTATGAGTGTGAGTATGAGTATGAGTATGAGTATGAGTATGAGTATGAGTATGAGTATGTGTATGAGTATGAGTATGAGTATGAGAATGAGTATGAGTATGAGAATGAGTATGAGTATGAGTATGAGCATGAGCATGAGCATGAGTATGAGTATGTGCATGAGTATGAGTATGTGTATGAGTATGAGTATGAGTTTGAGTTTGAGTATGAGTATGAGTATGAGTATGAGTATAAGTATGAGAATGAGTATGAGTGTGAGTATGAGAATGAGTATGAGTATGTGTATGAGTATGAGTATGAGTATGAGTGTGAGTATGAGAATGAGTATGAGTATGTGTATGAGTATGAGTATGAGTATGAGAATGAGTATGAGTATGAGTATGAGTATGAGTATGAGTATGAGTATGAGTATGAGTATGAGTATGAGTATAAGTATGTGTATGAGTATGAGTATGAGTATGAGTATGAGTATAAGTATTAGTATGAGTACGAGTACGAGTACGAGTATGCGTATGATTTTGAGTTTGAGTATGAGTATGATTATGAGTATGAGTATGAGTATGAGTATGAGTATGAGTATGAGTATAAGTATGAGTATGAGTATGAGTATGAGTTTAAGTATGAGTATGAGTATGAGAATGCGTATGAGTATGAGTATGAGTATGGGTATGAGTATGAGTATGAGTTTAAGTATGAGTATGAGTACGAGTATGCGTATGAGTATGAGTATGAGTATGAGTATAAGTATGAGTATGAGTATGAGTATGAGTGTGAGTATGAGTATGAGTATGAGTATGAGTATGAGTATGAGTATGAGTATGAGTATGAGAATGAGTATGAGTATGAGAATGAGTATGAGTATGAGTATGAGCATGAGCATGAGCATGAGTATGAGTATGTGCATGAGTATGGGTATGTGTATGAGTATGAGTATGAGTTTGAGTATGAGTATGAGTATGAGTATGAGTATGAGTATAAGTATGAAAATGAGTATGAGTGTGAGTATGAGAATGAGTATGAGTATGTGTATGAGTATGAGTATGAGTATGAGTATGAGTATGAGTATGAGTATGAGTATGAGTATGAGTATGAGTATGAGTATGAGTATGAGTATAAGTATGAGTATGAGTATGAGTATGAGTATGAGTATAAGTATTAGTATGAGTATGAGTACGAGTATTAGTATGAGTATGAGTATGAGTATGAGTATGAGTATGAGTTTAAATATGAGTATGAGTATGAGTATGAGTATGAGTATGAGTATGAGTATGAGTTTAAATATGAGTATGAGTATGAGTATGAGTATGAGTATGAGTATGAGTATGAGTATGAGTATGAGTATGAGTATGAGTATGAGTATGAGTATGAGTATGAGTATGAGTATGAGTATGAGTATGAGTATGAGTATGAGTATGAGTATGAGTATGAGTATGAGTATGAGTATGAGTATGAGTATGAGTATGAGTATGAGTATGAGTATGAGTATGAGTATGAGTATGAGTATGAGTATGAGTATGAGAATGAGTATGAGTACGAGAATGAGTATGAGTATGAGTATGAGCATGAGCATGAGCATGAGTATGAGTATGAGTATGAGTATGAGTATGAGTATGAGTATAAGTATGAGCATGAGCATGAGTATGAGTATGAGTATGAGTATGAGTATGAGTATGAGTATGAGTATGAGTATAAGTATGAGTATGAGTATGAGTATGAGTGTGAGTATGAGTATGAGTATGAGTATGAGTATGAGTATGAGTATGAGTATGAGTATGAGTATGAGTATGAGAATGAGTATGAGTATGAGTATGAGTATGAGAATGAGTATGAGTATGAGTATGAGCATGAGCATGAGCATGAGTATGAGTATGAGTATGAGTATGAGTATGAGTATGAGTATGAGTATGAGTACGAGTATGAGTATGAGTATGAGTATAAGTATTAGTATGAGTACGAGTACGAGTACGAGTATGCGTATGAGTTTGAGTTTGAGTATGAGTATGATTATGAGTATGAGTATGAGTATGAGTATGAGTATGAGTATGAGTATGAGTATAAGTATGAGTATGAGTATGAGTATGAGTATGAGTTTAAGTATGAGTATGAGTATGAGTATGAGTATGAGTATGAGTATGAGTATGAGTATGAGTATGAGTATGAGTATGAGTTTAAGTATGAGTATGAGTATGAGTATGAGTATGAGTATGAGTATGTGCATGAGTATGAGTATGTGTATGAGTATGAGTATGAGTATGAGTATGAGTATGAGTATGAGGATGAGTATGAGTATGAGTATGAGTATGTGTATGAGTATGAGTATGAGTATGAGTATGAGTATGAGTATGAGTATGAGTATGAGTATGAGTATGAGTATGATATAGAGTATGAGTATGTGTATGAGTATGAGTATGAGTATGAGTATGAGTATAAGTATGAGTATGAGTATGAGTATGAGTGTGAGTATGAGTATGAGTATGAGTATGAGTATGAGTATGAGAATGAGTATGAGTATGAGAATGAGTATGAGTATGAGTATGAGCATGAGCATGAGCATGAGTATGAGTATGTGCATGAGTATGAGTATGTGTATGAGTATGAGTATGAGTTTGAGTATGAGTATGAGTATGAGTATGAGTATAAGTATGAGAATGAGTATGAGTGTGAGTATGAGAATGAGTATGAGTATGTGTATGAGTATGAGTATGAGTATGAGTATGAGTATGAGTATGAGTATGAGTATGAGTATGAGTATGAGTATGAGTATGAGTATGAGTATGAGTATGAGTATGAGTATGAGTATGAGTATGAGTATGAGTATGAGTATGAGTATGAGTATGAGTATGAGTATGAGTATGAGAATGAGTATGAGTATGAGAATGAGTATGAGTATGAGTATGAGCATGAGCATGAGCATGAGTATGAGTATGTGCATGAGTATGAGTATGTGTATGAGTATGAGTATGAGTTTGAGTTTGAGTATGAGTATGAGTATGAGTATGAGTATGAGTATAAGTATGAGAATGAGTATGAGTGTGAGTATGAGAATGAGTATGAGTATGTGTATGAGTATGAGTATGAGTATGAGTGTGAGTATGAGAATGAGTATGAGTATGTGTATGAGTATGAGTATGAGTATGAGTATGAGTATGAGTATGAGTATGAGTATGAGTATGAGTATGAGTATGAGTATGAGTATGAGTATGAGTATAAGTATGTGTATGAGTATGAGTATGAGTATGAGTATGAGTATAAGTATTAGTATGAGTACGAGTACGAGTACGAGTATGCGTATGATTTTGAGTTTGAGTATGAGTATGATTATGAGTATGAGTATGAGTATGAGTATGAGTATGAGTATGAGTATAAGTATGAGTATGAGTATGAGTATGAGTTTAAGTATGAGTATGAGTATGAGAATGCGTATGAGTATGAGTATGAGTATGGGTATGAGTATGAGTATGAGTTTAAGTATGAGTATGAGTACGAGTATGCGTATGAGTATGAGTATGAGTATGAGTATAAGTATGAGTATGAGTATGAGTATGAGTGTGAGTATGAGTATGAGTATGAGTATGAGTATGAGTATGAGTATGAGTATGAGTATGAGAATGAGTATGAGTATGAGAATGAGTATGAGTATGAGTATGAGCATGAGCATGAGCATGAGTATGAGTATGTGCATGAGTATGGGTATGTGTATGAGTATGAGTATGAGTTTGAGTATGAGTATGAGTATGAGTATGAGTATAAGTATGAAAATGAGTATGAGTGTGAGTATGAGAATGAGTATGAGTATGTGTATGAGTATGAGTATGAGTATGAGTATGAGTATGAGTATGAGTATGAGTATGAGTATGAGTATGAGTATGAGTATGAGTATGAGTATAAGTATGAGTATGAGTATGAGTATGAGTATGAGTATAAGTATTAGTATGAGTATGAGTACGAGTATTAGTATGAGTATGAGTATGAGTATGAGTATGAGTATGAGTTTAAATATGAGTATGAGTATGAGTATGAGTATGAGTATGAGTATGAGTATGAGTATGAGTATGAGTATGAGTATGAGTATGAGTATGAGTATGAGTATGAGTATGAGTATGAGTATGAGTATGAGTATGAGTATGAGTATGAGTATGAGTATGAGTATGAGTATGAGTATGAGTATGAGTATGAGTATGAGTATGAGTATGAGTATGAGTATGAGTATGAGTATGAGTATGAGTATGAGTATGAGTATGAGTATGAGAATGAGTATGAGTACGAGAATGAGTATGAGTATGAGTATGAGCATGAGCATGAGCATGAGTATGAGTATGAGTATGAGTATGAGTATGAGTATAAGTATGAGCATGAGCATGAGTATGAGTATGAGTATGAGTATGAGTATGAGTATGAGTATGAGTATGAGTATGAGTATAAGTATGAGTATGAGTATGAGTATGAGTGTGAGTATGAGTATGAGTATGAGTATGAGTATGAGTATGAGTATGAGTATGAGTATGAGTATGAGTATGAGAATGAGTATGAGTATGAGAATGAGTATGAGTATGAGTATGAGCATGAGCATGAGCATGAGTATGAGTATGTGCATGAGTATGAGTATGTGCATGAGTATGAGTATGTGTATGAGTATGAGTATGAGTTTGAGTTTGAGTATGAGTATGAGTATGAGTATGAGTATAAGTATGAGAATGAGTATGAGTGTGAGTATGAGAATGAGTATGAGTATGTGTATGAGTATGAGTATGAGTATGAGTATGAGTATGAGTATGAGTATGAGTATGAGTATGAGTATGAGTATGAGTATGAGTATGAGTATAAGTATGAGTATGAGTATGAGTATGAGTATGAGTATAAGTATGAGTATGAGTATGAGTATGAGTGTGAGTATGAGTATGAGTATGAGTATGAGTATGAGTGTGAGTATGAGTATGAGTATGAGTATGAGTATGAGTATGAGTATGAGTATGAGTATGAGTATGAGTATGAGTACGAGTATGCGTATGAATATGAGTATGAGTATGAGTATGGGTATGAGTATGAGTATGAGTATGAGTATGAGTATGAGTATGAGTATGAGTATGAGTATGAGTATGAGAATGAGTATGAGTATGAGTATGAGCATGAGCATGAGCATGAGTATGAGTATGAGTATGAGTATGAGTATGAGTATGAGTATGAGTATGAGTATGAGTATGAGAATGCGTATGAGTATGAGTATGAGTATAAGTATGAGTATGAGTTTAAGTATGAGTATGAGTACGAGTATGCGTATGAGTATGAGTATGAGTATGAGTATAAGTATGAGTATGAGTATGAGTATGAGTATAAGTATGAGTATGAGTATGAGTATGAGTGTGAGTATGAGTATGAGTATGAGTATGAGTATGAGTGTGAGTATGAGTATGAGTATGAGTATGAGTATGAGTATGAGTATGAGTATGAGTATGAGTATGAGTATGAGTACGAGTATGCGTATGAATATGAGTATGAGTATGAGTATGGGTATGAGTATGAGTATGAGTACGAGTATGCGTATGAATATGAGTATGAGTATGAGTATGGGTATGAGTATGAGTATGAGTATGAGTATGAGTACGAGTATGCGTATGAGTATGAGTATGAGTATGAGTATAAGTATGAGTATGAGTATGAGTATGAGTGTGAGTATGAGTATGAGTATGAGTATGAGTATGAGTGTGAGTATGAGTATGAGTATGAGTATGAGTATGAGTATGAGTATGAGTATGAGTATGAGTATGAGTATGAGTATGAGTATGAGTACGAGTATGCGTATGAATATGAGTATGAGTATGAGTATGGGTATGAGTATGAGTATGAGTATGAGTATGAGTATGAGTATGAGTATGAGTATGAGTATGAGTATGAGTATGAGAATGAGTATGAGTATGAGTATGAGCATGAGCATGAGCATGAGTATGAGTATGAGTATGAGTATGAGTATGAGTATGAGTATGAGTATGAGTATGAGTATGAGTATGAGTATGAGTATAAGTATTAGTATGAGTACGAGTACGAGTACGAGTATGCGTATGAGTTTGAGTTTGAGTATGAGTATGATTATGAGTATGAGTATGAGTATGAGTATGAGTATGAGTATGAGTATGAGTATGAGTATAAGTATGAGTATGAGTATGAGTATGAGTTTAAGTATGAGTATGAGTATGAGAATGCGTATGAGTATGAGTATGAGTATGGGTATGAGTATGAGTATGAGTATGAGTATGAGTATGAGTATGAGTATGAGTATGAGTATGAGTATGAGTATAAGAATTAGTATGAGTATGAGTATGAGCATGAGCATGAGCATGAGTATGAGTATGAGTATGAGTGTGAGTATGAGTATGAGTATGAGTATGAGTATGAGTATGAGTATGAGTATGAGTATGAGTATGAGTTTAAGTATGAGTATGAGTATGAGAATGCGTATGAGTATGAGTATGAGAATGCGTATGAGTATGAGTATGAGTATGAGTATAAGTATGAGTATGAGTTTAAGTATGAGTATGAGTACGAGTATGCGTATGAGTATGAGTATGAGTATGAGTATAAGTATGAGTATGAGTATGAGTATGAGTGTGAGTATGAGTATGAGTATGAGTATGAGTATGAGTATGAGTATGAGTATGAGTATGAGTATGAGTATGAGAATGAGTATGAGTATGAGAATGAGTATGAGTATGAGTATGAGCATGAGCATGAGCATGAGTATGAGTATGTGCATGAGTATGGGTATGTGTATGAGTATGAGTATGAGTTTGAGTATGAGTATGAGTATGAGTATGAGTATGAGTATAAGTATGAAAATGAGTATGAGTGTGAGTATGAGAATGAGTATGAGTATGTGTATGAGTATGAGTATGAGTATGAGTATGAGTATGAGTATGAGTATGAGTATGAGTATGAGTATGAGTATAAGTATGAGTATGAGTATGAGTATGAGTATAAGTATTAGTATGAGTATGAGTACGAGTATTAGTATGAGTATGAGTATGAGTATGAGTATGAGTATGAGTTTAAGTATGAGTATGAGTATGAGTATGAGTATGAGTGTGAGTATGAGTATGAGTATGAGTATGAGTATGAGTATGAGTATGAGTATGAGTATGAGTATGAGTATGAGTATGAGTATGAGTATGAGTATGAGTATGAGTATGAGTATGAGTATGAGTATGAGTATGAGTATGAGTATGAGTATGAGTATGAGTATGAGTATGAGTATGAGTATGAGTATGAGTATGAGTATGAGTATGAGTATGAGTATGAGTATGAGAATAAGTATGAGAATAAGTATGAGTACGAGAATGAGTATGAGTATGAGTATGAGTATGAGCATGAGCATGAGCATGAGTATGAGTATGAGTATGAGTATGAGTATGAGTATAAGTATGAGCATGAGCATGAGTATGAGTATGAGTATGAGTATGAGTATGAGTATGAGTATGAGTATGAGTATGAGTATAAGTATGAGTATGAGGATGAGTATGAGTGTGAGTATGAGTATGAGTATGAGTATGAGTATGAGTATGAGTATGAGTATGTCTATGAGTATGAGTATGAGTATGAGAATGAGTATGAGTATGAGAATGAGTATGAGTATGAGTATGAGCATGAGCATGAGCATGAGTATGAGTATGTGCATGAGTATGAGTATGTGTATGAGTATGAGTATGAGTTTGAGTTTGAGTATGAGTATGAGTATGAGTATGAGTATGAGTATAAGTATGAGAATGAGTATGAGTGTGAGTATGAGAATGAGTATGAGTATGTGTATGAGTATGAGTATGAGTATGAGTATGAGTATGAGTATGAGTATGAGTATGAGTATGAGTATGAGTATGAGTATGAGTATGAGTATGAGTATAAGTATGAGTATGAGTATGAGTATGAGTATGAGTATAAGTATGAGTATGAGTATGAGTATGAGTGTGAGTATGAGAATGAGTATGAGTATGTGTATGAGTATGAGTATGAGTATGAGTATGAGTATGAGTATGAGTATGAGTATGAGTATGAGTATGAGTATGAGTATGAGTATGAGTATGAGTATAAGTATGAGTATGAGTATGAGTATGAGTATGAGTATAAGTATGAGTATGAGTATGAGTATGAGTGTGAGTATGAGTATGAGTATGAGTATGAGTATGAGTATGAGTATGAGTATGAGTATGAGTATGAGTATGAGTATGAGTATGAGTATGAGTATGAGTATGAGTATGAGTATGAGTATGAGTATGAGTATGAGTATGAGTATGAGTATGAGTATGAGTATGAGTATGAGTATGAGTATGAGAATAAGTATGAGAATAAGTATGAGTACGAGAATGAGTAGGAGTATGAGTATGAGTATGAGCATGAGCATGAGCATGAGTATGAGTATGAGTATGAGTATGAGTATGAGTATAAGTATGAGCATGAGCATGAGTATGAGTATGAGTATGAGTATGAGTATGAGTATGAGTATGAGTATGAGTATGAGTATAAGTATGAGTATGAGTATGAGTATGAGTGTGAGTATGAGTATGAGTATGAGTATGAGTATGAGTATGAGTATGAGTATGTCTATGAGTATGAGTATGAGTATGAGAATGAGTATGAGTATGAGAATGAGTATGAGTATGAGTATGTGCATGAGTATGAGTATGTGTATGAGTATGAGTATGAGTTTGAGTTTGAGTATGAGTATGAGTATGAGTATGAGTATAAGTATGAGAATGAGTATGAGTGTGAGTATGAGAATGAGTATGAGTATGTGTATGAGTATGAGTATGAGTATGAGTATGAGTATGAGTATGAGTATGAGTATGAGTATGAGTATGAGTATGAGTATGAGTATGAGTATGAGTATAAGTATGAGTATGAGTATGAGTATGAGTATGAGTATGAGTATAAGTATGAGTATGAGTATGAGTATGAGTGTGAGTATGAGTATGAGTATGAGTATGAGTATGAGTGTGAGTATGAGTATGAGTATGAGTATGAGTATGAGTATGAGTATGAGTATGAGTATGAGTATGAGTATGAGTACGAGTATGCGTATGAATATGAGTATGAGTATGAGTATGGGTATGAGTATGAGTATGAGTATGAGTATGAGTATGAGTATGAGTATGAGTATGAGTATGAGTATGAGAATGAGTATGAGTATGAGTATGAGCATGAGCATGAGCATGAGTATGAGTATGAGTATGAGTATGAGTATGAGTATGAGTATGAGTATGAGTATGAGTATGAGTATGAGTATAAGTATTAGTATGAGTACGAGTACGAGTACGAGTATGCGTATGAGTTTGAGTTTGAGTATGAGTATGATTATGAGTATGAGTATGAGTATGAGTATGAGTATGAGTATGAGTATGAGTATGAGTATGAGTATGAGTATGAGTATGAGTATGAGTATGAGTTTAAGTATGAGTATGAGTATGAGTATGAGTATGAGTATGAGTATGAGTATGTGCATGAGTATGAGTATGTGTATGAGTATGAGTATGAGTATGAGTATGAGTATGAGTATGAGGATGAGTATGAGTATGAGTATGAGTATGAGTATGTGTATGAGTATGAGTATGAGTATGAGTATGAGTATGAGTATGAGTATGAGTATGAGTATGAGTATGAGTATGATATAGAGTATGAGTATGGGTATGAGTATGAGTATGAGTATGAGTATGAGTATGAGTATGAGTATGAGTATGAGTATGAGTATGAGTATGAGAATGAGTATGAGTATGAGTATGAGCATGAGCATGAGCATGAGTATGAGTATGAGTATGAGTATGAGTATAAGTATGAGTATGAGTATGAGTATGAGTGTGAGTATGAGTATGAGTATGAGTATGAGTATGAGTATGAGTATGAGTATGTCTATGAGTATGAGTATGAGTATGAGAATGAGTATGAGTATGAGAATGAGTATGAGTATGAGTATGAGCATGAGCATGAGCATGAGTATGAGTATGTGCATGAGTATGAGTATGTGTATGAGTATGAGTATGAGTTTGAGTTTGAGTATGAGTATGAGTATGAGTATGAGTATGAGTATGAGTATGAGTATAAGTATGAGAATGAGTATGAGTGTGAGTATGAGAATGAGTATGAGTATGTGTATGAGTATGAGTATGAGTATGAGTATGAGTATGAGTATGAGTATGAGTATGAGTATGAGTATGAGTATGAGTATGAGTATGAGTATGAGTATGAGTATAAGTATGAGTATGAGTATGAGTATGAGTATGAGTATAAGTATGAGTATGAGTATGAGTATGAGTGTGAGTATGAGTATGAGTATGAGTATGAGTATGAGTGTGAGTATGAGTATGAGTATGAGTATGAGTATGAGTATGAGTATGAGTATGAGTATGAGTATGAGTACGAGTATGCGTATGAATATGAGTATGAGTATGAGTATGGGTATGAGTATGAGTATGAGTATGAGTATGAGTATGAGTATGAGTATGAGTATGAGTATGAGTATGAGAATGAGTATGAGTATGAGTATGAGCATGAGCATGAGCATGAGTATGAGTATGAGTATGAGTATGAGTATGAGTATGAGTATGAGTATGAGTATGAGTATGAGTATGAGTATAAGTATTAGTATGAGTACGAGTACGAGTACGAGTATGCGTATGAGTTTGAGTTTGAGTATGAGTATGATTATGAGTATGAGTATGAGTATGAGTATGAGTATGAGTATGAGTATGAGTATGAGTATGAGTATGAGTATGAGTATGAGTATGAGTATGAGTTTAAGTATGAGTATGAGTATGAGTATGAGTATGAGTATGAGTATGAGTATGTGCATGAGTATGAGTATGTGTATGAGTATGAGTATGAGTATGAGTATGAGTATGAGTATGAGGATGAGTATGAGTATGAGTATGAGTATGTGTATGAGTATGAGTATGAGTATGAGTATGAGTATGAGTATGAGTATGAGTATGAGTATGAGTATGAGTATGAGTATGATATAGAGTATGAGTATGGGTATGAGTATGAGTATGAGTATGAGTATGAGTATGAGTATGAGTATGAGTATGAGTATGAGTATGAGTATGAGAATGAGTATGAGTATGAGTATGAGCATGAGCATGAGCATGAGTATGAGTATGAGTATGAGTATGAGTATGAGTATGAGTATGAGTATGAGTATGAGTATGAGTATAAGTATTAGTATGAGTACGAGTACGAGTACGAGTATGCGTATGAGTTTGAGTTTGAGTATGAGTATGATTATGAGTATGAGTATGAGTATGAGTATGAGTATGAGTATGAGTATGAGTATAAGTATGAGTATGAGTATGAGTATGAGTATGAGTTTAAGTATGAGTATGAGTATGAGAATGCGTATGAGTATGAGTATGAGTATGGGTATGAGTATGAGTATGAGTATGAGTATGAGTATGAGTATGAGTATGAGTATGAGTATAAGAATTAGTATGAGTATGAGTATGAGCATGAGCATGAGCATGAGTATGAGTATGAGTATGAGTGTGAGTATGAGTATGAGTATGAGTATGAGTATGAGTATGAGTATGAGTATGAGTATGAGTATGAGTTTAAGTATGAGTATGAGTATGAGAATGCGTATGAGTATGAGTATGAGTATGAGTATAAGTATGAGTATGAGTTTAAGTATGAGTATGAGTACGAGTATACGTATGAGTATGAGTATGAGTATGAGTATAAGTATGAGTATGAGTATGAGTATGAGTGTGAGTATGAGTATGAGTATGAGTATGAGTATGAGTATGAGTATGAGTATGAGTATGAGAATGAGTATGAGTATGAGAATGAGTATGAGTATGAGTATGAGCATGAGCATGAGCATGAGTATGAGTATGTGCATGAGTATGGGTATGTGTATGAGTATGAGTATGAGTTTGAGTATGAGTATGAGTATGAGTATGAGTATGAGTATAAGTATGAAAATGAGTATGAGTGTGAGTATGAGAATGAGAATGAGTATGTGTATGAGTATGAGTATGAGTATGAGTATGAGTATGAGTATGAGTATGAGTATGAGTATGAGTATGAGTATGAGTATGAGTATAAGTATGAGTATGAGTATGAGTATGAGTATGAGTATAAGTATTAGTATGAGTATGAGTACGAGTATTAGTATGAGTATGAGTATGAGTATGAGTATGAGTATGAGTTTAAGTATGAGTATGAGTATGAGTATGAGTATGAGTATGAGTATGAGTATGAGTATGAGTATGAGTATGAGTATGAGTATGAGTATGAGTATGAGTATGAGTATGAGTATGAGTATGAGTATGAGTATGAGTATGAGTATGAGTATGAGTATGAGTATGAGTATGAGTATGAGTATGAGTATGAGTATGAGTATGAGTATGAGTATGAGTATATGTATGAGTATGAGTATGAGTATGAGTATGAGTATGAGTATGAGTATGAGTATGAGTATGAGAATGAGTATGAGTACGAGAATGAGTATGAGTATGAGTATGAGCATGAGCATGAGCATGAGTATGAGTATGAGTATGAGTATGAGTATGAGTATGAGTATAAGTATGAGCATGAGCATGAGTATGAGTATGAGTATGAGTATGAGTATGAGTATGAGTATGAGTATGAGTATAAGTATGAGTATGAGTATGAGTATGAGTGTGAGTATGAGTATGAGTATGAGTATGAGTATGAGTATGAGTATGAGTATGAGTATGAGTATGAGAATGAGTATGAGTATGAGTGTGAGTATGAGTATGAGTATGAGTATGAGTATGAGTATGAGTATGAGTATGAGTATGAGTATGAGTATGAGTATGAGTACGAGTATGCGTATGAATATGAGTATGAGTATGAGTATGGGTATGAGTATGAGTATGAGTATGAGTATGAGTATGAGTATGAGTATGAGTATGAGTATGAGTATGAGTATGAGTATGAGAATGAGTATGAGTATGAGTATGAGCATGAGCATGAGCATGAGTATGAGTATGAGTATGAGTATGAGTATGAGTATGAGTATGAGTATGAGTATGAGTATGAGTATGAGTATGAGAATGCGTATGAGTATGAGTATGAGTATAAGTATGAGTATGAGTTTAAGTATGAGTATGAGTACGAGTATGCGTATGAGTATGAGTATGAGTATGAGTATAAGTATGAGTATGAGTATGAGTATGAGTGTGAGTATGAGTATGAGTATGAGTATGAGTATGAGTATGAGTATGAGTATGAGTATGAGTATGAGTATGAGTATGAGTATAAGAATTAGTATGAGTATGAGTATGAGCATGAGCATGAGCATGAGTATGAGTATGAGTATGAGTGTGAGTATGAGTATGAGTATGAGTATGAGTATGAGTATGAGTATGAGTATGAGTATGAGTATGAGTATGAGTTTAAGTATGAGTATGAGTATGAGAATGCGTATGAGTATGAGTATGAGTATAAGTATGAGTATGAGTTTAAGTATGAGTATGAGTACGAGTATGCGTATGAGTATGAGTATGAGTATGAGTATGAGTATGAGTATAAGTATGAGTATGAGTATGAGTATGAGTGTGAGTATGAGTATGAGTATGAGTATGAGTATGAGTGTGAGTATGAGTATGAGTATGAGTATGAGTATGAGTATGAGTATGAGTATGAGTATGAGTATGAGTACGAGTATGCGTATGAATATGAGTATGAGTATGAGTATGGGTATGAGTATGAGTATGAGTATGAGTATGAGTATGAGTATGAGTATGAGTATGAGTATGAGTATGAGTATGAGTATGAGAATGAGTATGAGTATGAGTATGAGCATGAGCATGAGCATGAGTATGAGTATGAGTATGAGTATGAGTATGAGTATGAGTATGAGTATGAGTATGAGTATGAGTATAAGTATTAGTATGAGTACGAGTACGAGTACGAGTATGCGTATGAGTTTGAGTTTGAGTATGAGTATGATTATGAGTATGAGTATGAGTATGAGTATGAGTATGAGTATGAGTATGAGTATGAGTATGAGTATGAGTATGAGTATGAGTATGAGTATGAGTTTAAGTATGAGTATGAGTATGAGTATGAGTATGAGTATGAGTATGAGTATGTGCATGAGTATGAGTATGTGTATGAGTATGAGTATGAGTATGAGTATGAGTATGAGTATGAGGATGAGTATGAGTATGAGTATGAGTATGTGTATGAGTATGAGTATGAGTATGAGTATGAGTATGAGTATGAGTATGAGTATGAGTATGAGTATGAGTATGAGTATGATATAGAGTATGAGTATGGGTATGAGTATGAGTATGAGTATGAGTATGAGTATGAGTATGAGTATGAGTATGAGTATGAGTATGAGAATGAGTATGAGTATGAGTATGAGCATGAGCATGAGCATGAGTATGAGTATGAGTATGAGTATGAGTATGAGTATGAGTATGAGTATGAGTATGAGTATGAGTATAAGTATTAGTATGAGTACGAGTACGAGTACGAGTATGCGTATGAGTTTGAGTTTGAGTATGAGTATGATTATGAGTATGAGTATGAGTATGAGTATGAGTATGAGTATGAGTATGAGTATAAGTATGAGTATGAGTATGAGTATGAGTATGAGTTTAAGTATGAGTATGAGTATGAGAATGCGTATGAGTATGAGTATGAGTATGGGTATGAGTATGAGTATGAGTATGAGTATGAGTATGAGTATGAGTATGAGTATAAGAATTAGTATGAGTATGAGTATGAGCATGAGCATGAGCATGAGTATGAGTATGAGTATGAGTGTGAGTATGAGTATGAGTATGAGTATGAGTATGAGTATGAGTATGAGTATGAGTATGAGTATGAGTTTAAGTATGAGTATGAGTATGAGAATGCGTATGAGTATGAGTATGAGTATGAGTATAAGTATGAGTATGAGTTTAAGTATGAGTATGAGTACGAGTATACGTATGAGTATGAGTATGAGTATGAGTATAAGTATGAGTATGAGTATGAGTATGAGTGTGAGTATGAGTATGAGTATGAGTATGAGTATGAGTATGAGTATGAGTATGAGTATGAGAATGAGTATGAGTATGAGAATGAGTATGAGTATGAGTATGAGCATGAGCATGAGCATGAGTATGAGTATGTGCATGAGTATGGGTATGTGTATGAGTATGAGTATGAGTTTGAGTATGAGTATGAGTATGAGTATGAGTATGAGTATAAGTATGAAAATGAGTATGAGTGTGAGTATGAGAATGAGAATGAGTATGTGTATGAGTATGAGTATGAGTATGAGTATGAGTATGAGTATGAGTATGAGTATGAGTATGAGTATGAGTATGAGTATGAGTATAAGTATGAGTATGAGTATGAGTATGAGTATGAGTATAAGTATTAGTATGAGTATGAGTACGAGTATTAGTATGAGTATGAGTATGAGTATGAGTATGAGTATGAGTTTAAGTATGAGTATGAGTATGAGTATGAGTATGAGTATGAGTATGAGTATGAGTATGAGTATGAGTATGAGTATGAGTATGAGTATGAGTATGAGTATGAGTATGAGTATGAGTATGAGTATGAGTATGAGTATGAGTATGAGTATGAGTATGAGTATGAGTATGAGTATGAGTATGAGTATGAGTATGAGTATGAGTATGAGTATGAGTATATGTATGAGTATGAGTATGAGTATGAGTATGAGTATGAGTATGAGTATGAGTATGAGTATGAGAATGAGTATGAGTACGAGAATGAGTATGAGTATGAGTATGAGCATGAGCATGAGCATGAGTATGAGTATGAGTATGAGTATGAGTATGAGTATGAGTATAAGTATGAGCATGAGCATGAGTATGAGTATGAGTATGAGTATGAGTATGAGTATGAGTATGAGTATGAGTATAAGTATGAGTATGAGTATGAGTATGAGTGTGAGTATGAGTATGAGTATGAGTATGAGTATGAGTATGAGTATGAGTATGAGTATGAGTATGAGAATGAGTATGAGTATGAGTGTGAGTATGAGTATGAGTATGAGTATGAGTATGAGTATGAGTATGAGTATGAGTATGAGTATGAGTATGAGTATGAGTACGAGTATGCGTATGAATATGAGTATGAGTATGAGTATGGGTATGAGTATGAGTATGAGTATGAGTATGAGTATGAGTATGAGTATGAGTATGAGTATGAGTATGAGTATGAGTATGAGTATGAGAATGAGTATGAGTATGAGTATGAGCATGAGCATGAGCATGAGTATGAGTATGAGTATGAGTATGAGTATGAGTATGAGTATGAGTATGAGTATGAGTATGAGTATGAGTATGAGAATGCGTATGAGTATGAGTATAAGTATGAGTATGAGTTTAAGTATGAGTATGAGTACGAGTATGCGTATGAGTATGAGTATGAGTATGAGTATAAGTATGAGTATGAGTATGAGTATGAGTGTGAGTATGAGTATGAGTATGAGTATGAGTATGAGTATGAGTATGAGTATGAGTATGAGTATGAGTATGAGTATGAGTATAAGAATTAGTATGAGTATGAGTATGAGCATGAGCATGAGCATGAGTATGAGTATGAGTATGAGTGTGAGTATGAGTATGAGTATGAGTATGAGTATGAGTATGAGTATGAGTATGAGTATGAGTATGAGTATGAGTTTAAGTATGAGTATGAGTATGAGAATGCGTATGAGTATGAGTATGAGTATAAGTATGAGTATGAGTTTAAGTATGAGTATGAGTACGAGTATGCGTATGAGTATGAGTATGAGTATGAGTATGAGTATGAGTATAAGTATGAGTATGAGTATGAGTATGAGTGTGAGTATGAGTATGAGTATGAGTATGAGTATGAGTGTGAGTATGAGTATGAGTATGAGTATGAGTATGAGTATGAGTATGAGTATGAGTATGAGTATGAGTATGAGTACGAGTATGCGTATGAATATGAGTATGAGTATGAGTATGGGTATGAGTATGAGTATGAGTATGAGTATGAGTATGAGTATGAGTATGAGTATGAGTATGAGTATGAGTATGAGTATGAGAATGAGTATGAGTATGAGTATGAGCATGAGCATGAGCATGAGTATGAGTATGAGTATGAGTATGAGTATGAGTATGTGTATGAGTATGAGTATGAGTATGAGTATAAGTATTAGTATGAGTACGAGTACGAGTACGAGTATGCGTATGAGTTTGAGTTTGAGTATGAGTATGATTATGAGTATGAGTATGAGTATGAGTATGAGTATGAGTATGAGTATGAGTATAAGTATGAGTATGAGTATGAGTATGAGTATGAGTTTAAGTATGAGTATGAGTATGAGAATGCGTATGAGTATGAGTATGAGTATGGGTATGAGTATGAGTATGAGTATGAGTATGAGTATGAGTATGAGTATGAGTATGAGTATGAGTATGAGTATGAGTATAAGAATTAGTATGAGTATGAGTATGAGCATGAGCATGAGCATGAGTATGAGTATGAGTATGAGTATGAGTATGAGTGTGAGTATGAGTATGAGTATGAGTATGAGTATGAGTATGAGTATGAGTATGAGTATGAGTATGAGTATGAGTATAAGAATTAGTATGAGTATGAGTATGAGCATGAGCATGAGCATGAGTATGAGTATGACTGTGAGTATGAGTATGAGTACGAGTATGAGTATGAGTATGAGTATAAGTATTAGTATGAGTACGAGTACGAGTACGAGTATGCGTATGAGTTTGAGTTTGAGTATGAGTATGATTATGAGTATGAGTATGAGTATGAGTATGAGTATGAGTATGAGTATGAGTATAAGTATGAGTATGAGTATGAGTATGAGTATGAGTTTAAGTATGAGTATGAGTATGAGAATGCGTATGAGTATGAGTATGAGTATGGGTATGAGTATGAGTATGAGTATGAGTATGAGTATGAGTTTGAGTATGAGTATGAGTATGAGTATGAGTATAAGAATTAGTATGAGTATGAGTATGAGCATGAGCATGAGCATGAGTATGAGTATGAGTATGAGTGTGAGTATGAGTATGAGTATGAGTATGAGTATGAGTATGAGTATGAGTATGAGTATGAGTATGAGTATGAGTTTAAGTATGAGTATGAGTATGAGAATGCGTATGAGTATGAGTATGAGTATGAGTATAAGTATGAGTATGAGTTTAAGTATGAGTATGAGTACGAGTATGCGTATGAGTATGAGTATGAGTATGAGTATAAGTATGAGTATGAGTATGAGTATGAGTGTGAGTATGAGTATGAGTATGAGTATGAGTATGAGTATGAGTATGAGTATGAGTATGAGTATGAGAATGAGTATGAGTATGAGAATGAGTATGAGTATGAGTATGAGCATGAGCATGAGCATGAGTATGAGTATGTGCATGAGTATGGGTATGTGTATGAGTATGAGTATGAGTTTAAGTATGAGTATGAGTATGAGAATGCGTATGAGTATGAGTATGAGTATGGGTATGAGTATGAGTATGAGTATGAGTATGAGTATGAGTATGAGTATGAGTATGAGTATGAGTATAAGAATTAGTATGAGTATGAGTATGAGCATGAGCATGAGCATGAGTATGAGTATGAGTATGAGTGTGAGTATGAGTATGAGTATGAGTATGAGTATGAGTATGAGTATGAGTATGAGTATGAGTATGAGTTTAAGTATGAGTATGAGTATGAGAATGCGTATGAGTATGAGTATGAGTATGAGTATAAGTATGAGTATGAGTTTAAGTATGAGTATGAGTACGAGTATACGTATGAGTATGAGTATGAGTATGAGTATAAGTATGAGTATGAGTATGAGTATGAGTGTGAGTATGAGTATGAGTATGAGTATGAGTATGAGTATGAGTATGAGTATGAGTATGAGAATGAGTATGAGTATGAGAATGAGTATGAGTATGAGTATGAGCATGAGCATGAGCATGAGTATGAGTATGTGCATGAGTATGGGTATGTGTATGAGTATGAGTATGAGTTTGAGTATGAGTATGAGTATGAGTATGAGTATGAGTATAAGTATGAAAATGAGTATGAGTGTGAGTATGAGAATGAGAATGAGTATGTGTATGAGTATGAGTATGAGTATGAGTATGAGTATGAGTATGAGTATGAGTATGAGTATGAGTATGAGTATGAGTATGAGTATAAGTATGAGTATGAGTATGAGTATGAGTATGAGTATAAGTATTAGTATGAGTATGAGTACGAGTATTAGTATGAGTATGAGTATGAGTATGAGTATGAGTATGAGTATGAGTTTAAGTATGAGTATGAGTATGAGTATGAGTATGAGTATGAGTATGAGTATGAGTATGAGTATGAGTATGAGTATGAGTATGAGTATGAGTATGAGTATGAGTATGAGTATGAGTATGAGTATGAGTATGAGTATGAGTATGAGTATGAGTATGAGTATGAGTATGAGTATGAGTATGAGTATGAGTATGAGTATGAGTATGAGTATGAGTATGAGTATATGTATGAGTATGAGTATGAGTATGAGTATGAGTATGAGTATGAGTATGAGTATGAGTATGAGAATGAGTATGAGTACGAGAATGAGTATGAGTATGAGTATGAGCATGAGCATGAGCATGAGTATGAGTATGAGTATGAGTATGAGTATGAGTATGAGTATAAGTATGAGCATGAGCATGAGTATGAGTATGAGTATGAGTATGAGTATGAGTATGAGTATGAGTATGAGTATAAGTATGAGTATGAGTATGAGTATGAGTGTGAGTATGAGTATGAGTATGAGTATGAGTATGAGTATGAGTATGAGTATGAGTATGAGTATGAGAATGAGTATGAGTATGAGTGTGAGTATGAGTATGAGTATGAGTATGAGTATGAGTATGAGTATGAGTATGAGTATGAGTATGAGTATGAGTATGAGTACGAGTATGCGTATGAATATGAGTATGAGTATGAGTATGGGTATGAGTATGAGTATGAGTATGAGTATGAGTATGAGTATGAGTATGAGTATGAGTATGAGTATGAGTATGAGTATGAGAATGAGTATGAGTATGAGTATGAGCATGAGCATGAGCATGAGTATGAGTATGAGTATGAGTATGAGTATGAGTATGAGTATGAGTATGAGTATGAGTATGAGTATGAGTATGAGAATGCGTATGAGTATGAGTATGAGTATAAGTATGAGTATGAGTTTAAGTATGAGTATGAGTACGAGTATGCGTATGAGTATGAGTATGAGTATGAGTATAAGTATGAGTATGAGTATGAGTATGAGTGTGAGTATGAGTATGAGTATGAGTATGAGTATGAGTATGAGTATGAGTATGAGTATGAGTATGAGTATGAGTATGAGTATAAGAATTAGTATGAGTATGAGTATGAGCATGAGCATGAGCATGAGTATGAGTATGAGTATGAGTGTGAGTATGAGTATGAGTATGAGTATGAGTATGAGTATGAGTATGAGTATGAGTATGAGTATGAGTATGAGTATGAGTTTAAGTATGAGTATGAGTATGAGAATGCGTATGAGTATGAGTATGAGTATAAGTATGAGTATGAGTTTAAGTATGAGTATGAGTACGAGTATGCGTATGAGTATGAGTATGAGTATGAGTATGAGTATAAGTATGAGTATGAGTATGAGTATGAGTGTGAGTATGAGTATGAGTATGAGTATGAGTATGAGTGTGAGTATGAGTATGAGTATGAGTATGAGTATGAGTATGAGTATGAGTATGAGTATGAGTATGAGTATGAGTATGAGTACGAGTATGCGTATGAATATGAGTATGAGTATGAGTATGGGTATGAGTATGAGTATGAGTATGAGTATGAGTATGAGTATGAGTATGAGTATGAGTATGAGTATGAGTATGAGTATGAGAATGAGTATGAGTATGAGTATGAGCATGAGCATGAGCATGAGTATGAGTATGAGTATGAGTATGAGTATGAGTATGTGTATGAGTATGAGTATGAGTATGAGTATAAGTATTAGTATGAGTACGAGTACGAGTACGAGTATGCGTATGAGTTTGAGTTTGAGTATGAGTATGATTATGAGTATGAGTATGAGTATGAGTATGAGTATGAGTATGAGTATGAGTATAAGTATGAGTATGAGTATGAGTATGAGTATGAGTTTAAGTATGAGTATGAGTATGAGAATGCGTATGAGTATGAGTATGAGTATGGGTATGAGTATGAGTATGAGTATGAGTATGAGTATGAGTATGAGTATGAGTATGAGTATGAGTATGAGTATGAGTATAAGAATTAGTATGAGTATGAGTATGAGCATGAGCATGAGCATGAGTATGAGTATGAGTATGAGTATGAGTATGAGTGTGAGTATGAGTATGAGTATGAGTATGAGTATGAGTATGAGTATGAGTATGAGTATGAGTATGAGTATGAGTATAAGAATTAGTATGAGTATGAGTATGAGCATGAGCATGAGCATGAGTATGAGTATGAGTGTGAGTATGAGTATGAGTACGAGTATGAGTATGAGTATGAGTATAAGTATTAGTATGAGTACGAGTACGAGTACGAGTATGCGTATGAGTTTGAGTTTGAGTATGAGTATGATTATGAGTATGAGTATGAGTATGAGTATGAGTATGAGTTTGAGTATGAGTATAAGTATGAGTATGAGTATGAGTATGAGTATGAGTTTAAGTATGAGTATGAGTATGAGAATGCGTATGAGTATGAGTATGAGTATGGGTATGAGTATGAGTATGAGTATGAGTATGAGTATGAGTTTGAGTATGAGTATGAGTATGAGTATGAGTATAAGAATTAGTATGAGTATGAGTATGAGCATGAGCATGAGCATGAGTATGAGTATGAGTATGAGTGTGAGTATGAGTATGAGTATGAGTATGAGTATGAGTATGAGTATGAGTATGAGTATGAGTATGAGTATGAGTTTAAGTATGAGTATGAGTATGAGAATGCGTATGAGTATGAGTATGAGTATGAGTATAAGTATGAGTATGAGTTTAAGTATGAGTATGAGTACGAGTATGCGTATGAGTATGAGTATGAGTATGAGTATAAGTATGAGTATGAGTATGAGTATGAGTGTGAGTATGAGTATGAGTATGAGTATGAGTATGAGTATGAGTATGAGTATGAGTATGAGTATGAGAATGAGTATGAGTATGAGAATGAGTATGAGTATGAGTATGAGCATGAGCATGAGCATGAGTATGAGTATGTGCATGAGTATGGGTATGTGTATGAGTATGAGTATGAGTTTGAGTATGAGTATGAGTATGAGTATGAGTATGAGTATGAGTATAAGTATGAAAATGAGTATGAGTGTGAGTATGAGAATGAGTATGAGTATGTGTATGAGTATGGGTATGTGTATGAGTATGAGTATGAGTTTGAGTATGAGTATGAGTATGAGTATGAGTATGAGTATAAGTATGAAAATGAGTATGAGTGTGAGTATGAGAATGAGTATGAGTATGTGTATGAGTATGAGTATGAGTATGAGTATGAGTATGAGTATGAGTATGAGTATGAGTATGAGTATGAGTATGAGTATGAGTACGAGTATGCGTATGAATATGAGTATGAGTATGAGTATGGGTATGAGTATGAGTATGAGTACGAGTATGCGTATGAATATGAGTATGAGTATGAGTATGGGTATGAGTATGAGTATGAGTATGAGTATGAGTATGAGTATGAGTATGAGTATGAGTATGAGTATGAGTATGAGTATGAGAATGAGTATGAGTATGAGTATGAGCATGAGCATGAGCATGAGTATGAGTATGAGTATGAGTATGAGTATGAGTATGAGTATGAGTATGAGTATGAGTATGAGTATAAGTATTAGTATGAGTACGAGTACGAGTACGAGTATGCGTATGAGTTTGAGTTTGAGTATGAGTATGATTATGAGTATGAGTATGAGTATGAGTATGAGTATGAGTATGAGTATGAGTATAAGTATGAGTATGAGTATGAGTATGAGTATGAGTTTAAGTATGAGTATGAGTATGAGAATGCGTATGAGTATGAGTATGAGTATGGGTATGAGTATGAGTATGAGTATGAGTATGAGTATGAGTATGAGTATGAGTATAAGAATTAGTATGAGTATGAGTATGAGCATGAGCATGAGCATGAGTATGAGTATGAGTATGAGTGTGAGTATGAGTATGAGTATGAGTATGAGTATGAGTATGAGTATGAGTATGAGTATGAGTATGAGTTTAAGTATGAGTATGAGTATGAGAATGCGTATGAGTATGAGTATGAGTATGAGTATAAGTATGAGTATGAGTTTAAGTATGAGTATGAGTACGAGTATACGTATGAGTATGAGTATGAGTATGAGTATAAGTATGAGTATGAGTATGAGTATGAGTGTGAGTATGAGTATGAGTATGAGTATGAGTATGAGTATGAGTATGAGTATGAGTATGAGAATGAGTATGAGTATGAGAATGAGTATGAGTATGAGTATGAGCATGAGCATGAGCATGAGTATGAGTATGTGCATGAGTATGGGTATGTGTATGAGTATGAGTATGAGTTTGAGTATGAGTATGAGTATGAGTATGAGTATGAGTATAAGTATGAAAATGAGTATGAGTGTGAGTATGAGAATGAGAATGAGTATGTGTATGAGTATGAGTATGAGTATGAGTATGAGTATGAGTATGAGTATGAGTATGAGTATGAGTATGAGTATGAGTATGAGTATAAGTATGAGTATGAGTATGAGTATGAGTATGAGTATAAGTATTAGTATGAGTATGAGTACGAGTATTAGTATGAGTATGAGTATGAGTATGAGTATGAGTATGAGTTTAAGTATGAGTATGAGTATGAGTATGAGTATGAGTATGAGTATGAGTATGAGTATGAGTATGAGTATGAGTATGAGTATGAGTATGAGTATGAGTATGAGTATGAGTATGAGTATGAGTATGAGTATGAGTATGAGTATGAGTATGAGTATGAGTATGAGTATGAGTATGAGTATGAGTATGAGTATGAGTATGAGTATGAGTATGAGTATATGTATGAGTATGAGTATGAGTATGAGTATGAGTATGAGTATGAGTATGAGTATGAGTATGAGAATGAGTATGAGTACGAGAATGAGTATGAGTATGAGTATGAGCATGAGCATGAGCATGAGTATGAGTATGAGTATGAGTATGAGTATGAGTATGAGTATAAGTATGAGCATGAGCATGAGTATGAGTATGAGTATGAGTATGAGTATGAGTATGAGTATGAGTATGAGTATAAGTATGAGTATGAGTATGAGTATGAGTGTGAGTATGAGTATGAGTATGAGTATGAGTATGAGTATGAGTATGAGTATGAGTATGAGTATGAGAATGAGTATGAGTATGAGTGTGAGTATGAGTATGAGTATGAGTATGAGTATGAGTATGAGTATGAGTATGAGTATGAGTATGAGTATGAGTATGAGTACGAGTATGCGTATGAATATGAGTATGAGTATGAGTATGGGTATGAGTATGAGTATGAGTATGAGTATGAGTATGAGTATGAGTATGAGTATGAGTATGAGTATGAGTATGAGTATGAGTATGAGAATGAGTATGAGTATGAGTATGAGCATGAGCATGAGCATGAGTATGAGTTTAAGTATGAGTATGAGTATGAGAATGCGTATGAGTATGAGTATGAGTATAAGTATGAGTATGAGTTTAAGTATGAGTATGAGTACGAGTATGCGTATGAGTATGAGTATGAGTATGAGTATGAGTATAAGTATGAGTATGAGTATGAGTATGAGTGTGAGTATGAGTATGAGTATGAGTATGAGTATGAGTGTGAGTATGAGTATGAGTATGAGTATGAGTATGAGTATGAGTATGAGTATGAGTATGAGTATGAGTATGAGTATGAGTACGAGTATGCGTATGAATATGAGTATGAGTATGAGTATGGGTATGAGTATGAGTATGAGTATGAGTATGAGTATGAGTATGAGTATGAGTATGAGTATGAGTATGAGTATGAGTATGAGAATGAGTATGAGTATGAGTATGAGCATGAGCATGAGCATGAGTATGAGTATGAGTATGAGTATGAGTATGAGTATGTGTATGAGTATGAGTATGAGTATGAGTATAAGTATTAGTATGAGTACGAGTACGAGTACGAGTATGCGTATGAGTTTGAGTTTGAGTATGAGTATGATTATGAGTATGAGTATGAGTATGAGTATGAGTATGAGTATGAGTATGAGTATAAGTATGAGTATGAGTATGAGTATGAGTATGAGTTTAAGTATGAGTATGAGTATGAGAATGCGTATGAGTATGAGTATGAGTATGGGTATGAGTATGAGTATGAGTATGAGTATGAGTATGAGTATGAGTATGAGTATGAGTATGAGTATGAGTATGAGTATAAGAATTAGTATGAGTATGAGTATGAGCATGAGCATGAGCATGAGTATGAGTATGAGTATGAGTATGAGTATGAGTGTGAGTATGAGTATGAGTATGAGTATGAGTATGAGTATGAGTATGAGTATGAGTATGAGTATGAGTATGAGTATAAGAATTAGTATGAGTATGAGTATGAGCATGAGCATGAGCATGAGTATGAGTATGAGTGTGAGTATGAGTATGAGTACGAGTATGAGTATGAGTATGAGTATAAGTATTAGTATGAGTACGAGTACGAGTACGAGTATGCGTATGAGTTTGAGTTTGAGTATGAGTATGATTATGAGTATGAGTATGAGTATGAGTATGAGTATGAGTATGAGTATGAGTATAAGTATGAGTATGAGTATGAGTATGAGTATGAGTTTAAGTATGAGTATGAGTATGAGAATGCGTATGAGTATGAGTATGAGTATGGGTATGAGTATGAGTATGAGTATGAGTATGAGTATGAGTTTGAGTATGAGTATGAGTATGAGTATGAGTATAAGAATTAGTATGAGTATGAGTATGAGCATGAGCATGAGCATGAGTATGAGTATGAGTATGAGTGTGAGTATGAGTATGAGTATGAGTATGAGTATGAGTATGAGTATGAGTATGAGTATGAGTATGAGTATGAGTTTAAGTATGAGTATGAGTATGAGAATGCGTATGAGTATGAGTATGAGTATGAGTATAAGTATGAGTATGAGTTTAAGTATGAGTATGAGTACGAGTATGCGTATGAGTATGAGTATGAGTATGAGTATAAGTATGAGTATGAGTATGAGTATGAGTGTGAGTATGAGTATGAGTATGAGTATGAGTATGAGTATGAGTATGAGTATGAGTATGAGTATGAGAATGAGTATGAGTATGAGAATGAGTATGAGTATGAGTATGAGCATGAGCATGAGCATGAGTATGAGTATGTGCATGAGTATGGGTATGTGTATGAGTATGAGTATGAGTTTGAGTATGAGTATGAGTATGAGTATGAGTATGAGTATGAGTATAAGTATGAAAATGAGTATGAGTGTGAGTATGAGAATGAGTATGAGTATGTGTATGAGTATGGGTATGTGTATGAGTATGAGTATGAGTTTGAGTATGAGTATGAGTATGAGTATGAGTATGAGTATGAGTATAAGTATGAAAATGAGTATGAGTGTGAGTATGAGAATGAGTATGAGTATGTGTATGAGTATGAGTATGAGTATGAGTATGAGTATGAGTATGAGTATGAGTATGAGTATGAGTATGAGTATGAGTATGAGTACGAGTATGCGTATGAATATGAGTATGAGTATGAGTATGGGTATGAGTATGAGTATGAGTACGAGTATGCGTATGAATATGAGTATGAGTATGAGTATGGGTATGAGTATGAGTATGAGTATGAGTATGAGTACGAGTATGCGTATGAGTATGAGTATGAGTATGAGTATAAGTATGAGTATGAGTATGAGTATGAGTGTGAGTATGAGTATGAGTATGAGTATGAGTATGAGTGTGAGTATGAGTATGAGTATGAGTATGAGTATGAGTATGAGTATGAGTATGAGTATGAGTATGAGTATGAGTACGAGTATGCGTATGAATATGAGTATGAGTATGAGTATGGGTATGAGTATGAGTATGAGTATGAGTATGAGTATGAGTATGAGTATGAGTATGAGTATGAGTATGAGTATGAGAATGAGTATGAGTATGAGTATGAGCATGAGCATGAGCATGAGTATGAGTATGAGTATGAGTATGAGTATGAGTATGAGTATGAGTATGAGTATGAGTATGAGTATGAGTATGAGTATAAGTATTAGTATGAGTACGAGTACGAGTACGAGTATGCGTATGAGTTTGAGTTTGAGTATGAGTATGATTATGAGTATGAGTATGAGTATGAGTATGAGTATGAGTATGAGTATGAGTATGAGTATAAGTATGAGTATGAGTATGAGTATGAGTTTAAGTATGAGTATGAGTATGAGAATGCGTATGAGTATGAGTATGAGTATGGGTATGAGTATGAGTATGAGTATGAGTATGAGTATGAGTATGAGTATGAGTATGAGTATGAGTATGAGTATAAGAATTAGTATGAGTATGAGTATGAGCATGAGCATGAGCATGAGTATGAGTATGAGTATGAGTGTGAGTATGAGTATGAGTATGAGTATGAGTATGAGTATGAGTATGAGTATGAGTATGAGTATGAGTTTAAGTATGAGTATGAGTATGAGAATGCGTATGAGTATGAGTATGAGTATGAGTATAAGTATGAGTATGAGTTTAAGTATGAGTATGAGTACGAGTATGCGTATGAGTATGAGTATGAGTATGAGTATAAGTATGAGTATGAGTATGAGTATAAGTGTGAGTATGAGTATGAGTATGAGTATGAGTATGAGTATGAGTATGAGTATGAGTATGAGTATGAGTATGAGAATGAGTATGAGTATGAGAATGAGTATGAGTATGAGTATGAGCATGAGCATGAGCATGAGTATGAGTATGTGCATGAGTATGGGTATGTGTATGAGTATGAGTATGAGTTTGAGTATGAGTATGAGTATGAGTATGAGTATGAGTATAAGTATGAAAATGAGTATGAGTGTGAGTATGAGAATGAGTATGAGTATGTGTATGAGTATGAGTATGAGTATGAGTATGAGTATGAGTATGAGTATGAGTATGAGTATGAGTATGAGTATAAGTATGAGTATGAGTATGAGTATGAGTATAAGTATTAGTATGAGTATGAGTACGAGTATTAGTATGAGTATGAGTATGAGTATGAGTATGAGTATGAGTTTAAGTATGAGTATGAGTATGAGTATGAGTATGAGTATGAGTATGAGTATGAGTATGAGTATGAGTATGAGTATGAGTATGAGTATGAGTATGAGTATGAGTATGAGTATGAGTATGAGTATGAGTATGAGTATGAGTATGAGTATGAGTATGAGTATGAGTATGAGTATGAGTATGAGTATGAGTATGAGTATGAGTATGAGTATGAGTATGAGTATGAGTATGAGTATGAGTATGAGTATGAGAATAAGTATGAGAATAAGTATGAGTACGAGAATGAGTATGAGTATGAGTATGAGTATGAGCATGAGCATGAGCATGAGTATGAGTATGAGTATGAGTATGAGTATGAGTATAAGTATGAGCATGAGCATGAGTATGAGTATGAGTATGAGTATGAGTATGAGTATGAGTATGAGTATGAGTATGAGTATAAGTATGAGTATGAGTATGAGTATGAGTGTGAGTATGAGTATGAGTATGAGTATGAGTATGAGTATGAGTATGAGTATGTCTATGAGTATGAGTATGAGTATGAGAATGAGTATGAGTATGAGAATGAGTATGAGTATGAGTATGAGCATGAGCATGAGCATGAGTATGAGTATGTGCATGAGTATGAGTATGTGTATGAGTATGAGTATGAGTTTGAGTTTGAGTATGAGTATGAGTATGAGTATGAGTATAAGTATGAGAATGAGTATGAGTGTGAGTATGAGAATGAGTATGAGTATGTGTATGAGTATGAGTATGAGTATGAGTATGAGTATGAGTATGAGTATGAGTATGAGTATGAGTATGAGTATGAGTATGAGTATGAGTATGAGTATAAGTATGAGTATGAGTATGAGTATGAGTATGAGTATAAGTATGAGTATGAGTATGAGTATGAGTGTGAGTATGAGAATGAGTATGAGTATGTGTATGAGTATGAGTATGAGTATGAGTATGAGTATGAGTATGAGTATGAGTATGAGTATGAGTATGAGTATGAGTATGAGTATGAGTATGAGTATAAGTATGAGTATGAGTATGAGTATGAGTATGAGTATAAGTATGAGTATGAGTATGAGTATGAGTGTGAGTATGAGTATGAGTATGAGTATGAGTATGAGTATGAGTATGAGTATGAGTATGAGTATGAGTATGAGTATGAGTATGAGTATGAGTATGAGTATGAGTATGAGTATGAGTATGAGTATGAGTATGAGTATGAGTATGAGTATGAGTATGAGTATGAGTATGAGTATGAGTATGAGTATGAGAATAAGTATGAGAATAAGTATGAGTACGAGAATGAGTAGGAGTATGAGTATGAGTATGAGCATGAGCATGAGCATGAGTATGAGTATGAGTATGAGTATGAGTATGAGTATAAGTATGAGCATGAGCATGAGTATGAGTATGAGTATGAGTATGAGTATGAGTATGAGTATGAGTATGAGTATGAGTATGAGTATAAGTATGAGTATGAGTATGAGTATGAGTGTGAGTATGAGTATGAGTATGAGTATGAGTATGAGTATGAGTATGAGTATGTCTATGAGTATGAGTATGAGTATGAGAATGAGTATGAGTATGAGAATGAGTATGAGTATGAGTATGTGCATGAGTATGAGTATGTGTATGAGTATGAGTATGAGTTTGAGTTTGAGTATGAGTATGAGTATGAGTATGAGTATAAGTATGAGAATGAGTATGAGTGTGAGTATGAGAATGAGTATGAGTATGTGTATGAGTATGAGTATGAGTATGAGTATGAGTATGAGTATGAGTATGAGTATGAGTATGAGTATGAGTATGAGTATGAGTATGAGTATGAGTATAAGTATGAGTATGAGTATGAGTATGAGTATGAGTATAAGTATGAGTATGAGTATGAGTATGAGTGTGAGTATGAGTATGAGTATGAGTATGAGTATGAGTGTGAGTATGAGTATGAGTATGAGTATGAGTATGAGTATGAGTATGAGTATGAGTATGAGTATGAGTACGAGTATGCGTATGAATATGAGTATGAGTATGAGTATGGGTATGAGTATGAGTATGAGTATGAGTATGAGTATGAGTATGAGTATGAGTATGAGTATGAGTATGAGAATGAGTATGAGTATGAGTATGAGCATGAGCATGAGCATGAGTATGAGTATGAGTATGAGTATGAGTATGAGTATGAGTATGAGTATGAGTATGAGTATGAGTATGAGTATAAGTATTAGTATGAGTACGAGTACGAGTACGAGTATGCGTATGAGTTTGAGTTTGAGTATGAGTATGATTATGAGTATGAGTATGAGTATGAGTATGAGTATGAGTATGAGTATGAGTATGAGTATGAGTATGAGTATGAGTATGAGTATAAGAATTAGTATGAGTATGAGTATGAGCATGAGCATGAGCATGAGTATGAGTATGAGTATGAGTATGAGTATGAGTATGAGAATAAGTATGAGAATAAGTATGAGTACGAGAATGAGTATGAGTTTAAGTATGAGTATGAGTATGAGTATGAGTATGAGTATGAGTATGTGCATGAGTATGAGTATGTGTATGAGTATGAGTATGAGTATGAGTATGAGTATGAGTATGAGGATGAGTATGAGTATGAGTATGAGTATGTGTATGAGTATGAGTATGAGTATGAGTATGAGTATGAGTATGAGTATGAGTATGAGTATGAGTATGAGTATGATATAGAGTATGAGTATGGGTATGAGTATGAGTATGAGTATGAGTATGAGTATGAGTATGAGTATGAGTATGAGTATGAGTATGAGTATGAGAATGAGTATGAGTATGAGTATGAGCATGAGCATGAGCATGAGTATGAGTATGAGTATGAGTATGAGTATGAGTATGAGTATGAGTATGAGTATGAGTATGAGTATAAGTATTAGTATGAGTACGAGTACGAGTACGAGTATGCGTATGAGTTTGAGTTTGAGTATGAGTATGATTATGAGTATGAGTATGAGTATGAGTATGAGTATGAGTATGAGTATGAGTATAAGTATGAGTATGAGTATGAGTATGAGTATGAGTTTAAGTATGAGTATGAGTATGAGAATGCGTATGAGTATGAGTATGAGTATGGGTATGAGTATGAGTATGAGTATGAGTATGAGTATGAGTATGAGTATGAGTATAAGAATTAGTATGAGTATGAGTATGAGCATGAGCATGAGCATGAGTATGAGTATGAGTATGAGTGTGAGTATGAGTATGAGTATGAGTATGAGTATGAGTATGAGTATGAGTATGAGTATGAGTATGAGTTTAAGTATGAGTATGAGTATGAGAATGCGTATGAGTATGAGTATGAGTATGAGTATAAGTATGAGTATGAGTTTAAGTATGAGTATGAGTACGAGTATACGTATGAGTATGAGTATGAGTATGAGTATAAGTATGAGTATGAGTATGAGTATGAGTGTGAGTATGAGTATGAGTATGAGTATGAGTATGAGTATGAGTATGAGTATGAGTATGAGAATGAGTATGAGTATGAGAATGAGTATGAGTATGAGTATGAGCATGAGCATGAGCATGAGTATGAGTATGTGCATGAGTATGGGTATGTGTATGAGTATGAGTATGAGTTTGAGTATGAGTATGAGTATGAGTATGAGTATGAGTATAAGTATGAAAATGAGTATGAGTGTGAGTATGAGAATGAGAATGAGTATGTGTATGAGTATGAGTATGAGTATGAGTATGAGTATGAGTATGAGTATGAGTATGAGTATGAGTATGAGTATGAGTATGAGTATGAGTATAAGTATGAGTATGAGTATGAGTATGAGTATGAGTATAAGTATTAGTATGAGTATGAGTACGAGTATTAGTATGAGTATGAGTATGAGTATGAGTATGAGTATGAGTTTAAGTATGAGTATGAGTATGAGTATGAGTATGAGTATGAGTATGAGTATGAGTATGAGTATGAGTATGAGTATGAGTATGAGTATGAGTATGAGTATGAGTATGAGTATGAGTATGAGTATGAGTATGAGTATGAGTATGAGTATGAGTATGAGTATGAGTATGAGTATGAGTATGAGTATGAGTATGAGTATGAGTATGAGTATGAGTATATGTATGAGTATGAGTATGAGTATGAGTATGAGTATGAGTATGAGTATGAGTATGAGTATGAGAATGAGTATGAGTACGAGAATGAGTATGAGTATGAGTATGAGCATGAGCATGAGCATGAGTATGAGTATGAGTATGAGTATGAGTATGAGTATGAGTATAAGTATGAGCATGAGCATGAGTATGAGTATGAGTATGAGTATGAGTATGAGTATGAGTATGAGTATGAGTATAAGTATGAGTATGAGTATGAGTATGAGTGTGAGTATGAGTATGAGTATGAGTATGAGTATGAGTATGAGTATGAGTATGAGTATGAGTATGAGAATGAGTATGAGTATGAGTGTGAGTATGAGTATGAGTATGAGTATGAGTATGAGTATGAGTATGAGTATGAGTATGAGTATGAGTATGAGTATGAGTACGAGTATGCGTATGAATATGAGTATGAGTATGAGTATGGGTATGAGTATGAGTATGAGTATGAGTATGAGTATGAGTATGAGTATGAGTATGAGTATGAGTATGAGTATGAGAATGAGTATGAGTATGAGTATGAGCATGAGCATGAGCATGAGTATGAGTATGAGTATGAGTATGAGTATGAGTATGAGTATGAGTATGAGTATGAGTATGAGTATGAGTATGAGAATGCGTATGAGTATGAGTATGAGTATAAGTATGAGTATGAGTTTAAGTATGAGTATGAGTACGAGTATGCGTATGAGTATGAGTATGAGTATGAGTATAAGTATGAGTATGAGTATGAGTATGAGTGTGAGTATGAGTATGAGTATGAGTATGAGTATGAGTATGAGTATGAGTATGAGTATGAGTATGAGTATGAGTATGAGTATAAGAATTAGTATGAGTATGAGTATGAGCATGAGCATGAGCATGAGTATGAGTATGAGTATGAGTGTGAGTATGAGTATGAGTATGAGTATGAGTATGAGTATGAGTATGAGTATGAGTATGAGTATGAGTATGAGTTTAAGTATGAGTATGAGTATGAGAATGCGTATGAGTATGAGTATGAGTATAAGTATGAGTATGAGTTTAAGTATGAGTATGAGTACGAGTATGCGTATGAGTATGAGTATGAGTATGAGTATGAGTATAAGTATGAGTATGAGTATGAGTATGAGTGTGAGTATGAGTATGAGTATGAGTATGAGTATGAGTGTGAGTATGAGTATGAGTATGAGTATGAGTATGAGTATGAGTATGAGTATGAGTATGAGTATGAGTATGAGTACGAGTATGCGTATGAATATGAGTATGAGTATGAGTATGGGTATGAGTATGAGTATGAGTATGAGTATGAGTATGAGTATGAGTATGAGTATGAGTATGAGTATGAGTATGAGTATGAGAATGAGTATGAGTATGAGTATGAGCATGAGCATGAGCATGAGTATGAGTATGAGTATGAGTATGAGTATGAGTATGTGTATGAGTATGAGTATGAGTATGAGTATAAGTATTAGTATGAGTACGAGTACGAGTACGAGTATGCGTATGAGTTTGAGTTTGAGTATGAGTATGATTATGAGTATGAGTATGAGTATGAGTATGAGTATGAGTATGAGTATGAGTATAAGTATGAGTATGAGTATGAGTATGAGTATGAGTTTAAGTATGAGTATGAGTATGAGAATGCGTATGAGTATGAGTATGAGTATGGGTATGAGTATGAGTATGAGTATGAGTATGAGTATGAGTATGAGTATGAGTATGAGTATGAGTATGAGTATAAGAATTAGTATGAGTATGAGTATGAGCATGAGCATGAGCATGAGTATGAGTATGAGTATGAGTATGAGTATGAGTGTGAGTATGAGTATGAGTATGAGTATGAGTATGAGTATGAGTATGAGTATGAGTATGAGTATGAGTATGAGTATAAGAATTAGTATGAGTATGAGTATGAGCATGAGCATGAGCATGAGTATGAGTATGAGTGTGAGTATGAGTATGAGTACGAGTATGAGTATGAGTATGAGTATAAGTATTAGTATGAGTACGAGTACGAGTACGAGTATGCGTATGAGTTTGAGTTTGAGTATGAGTATGATTATGAGTATGAGTATGAGTATGAGTATGAGTATGAGTATGAGTATGAGTATAAGTATGAGTATGAGTATGAGTATGAGTATGAGTTTAAGTATGAGTATGAGTATGAGAATGCGTATGAGTATGAGTATGAGTATGGGTATGAGTATGAGTATGAGTATGAGTATGAGTATGAGTTTGAGTATGAGTATGAGTATGAGTATGAGTATAAGAATTAGTATGAGTATGAGTATGAGCATGAGCATGAGCATGAGTATGAGTATGAGTATGAGTGTGAGTATGAGTATGAGTATGAGTATGAGTATGAGTATGAGTATGAGTATGAGTATGAGTATGAGTATGAGTTTAAGTATGAGTATGAGTATGAGAATGCGTATGAGTATGAGTATGAGTATGAGTATAAGTATGAGTATGAGTTTAAGTATGAGTATGAGTACGAGTATGCGTATGAGTATGAGTATGAGTATGAGTATAAGTATGAGTATGAGTATGAGTATGAGTGTGAGTATGAGTATGAGTATGAGTATGAGTATGAGTATGAGTATGAGTATGAGTATGAGTATGAGAATGAGTATGAGTATGAGAATGAGTATGAGTATGAGTATGAGCATGAGCATGAGCATGAGTATGAGTATGTGCATGAGTATGGGTATGTGTATGAGTATGAGTATGAGTTTGAGTATGAGTATGAGTATGAGTATGAGTATGAGTATGTGTATAAGTATGAAAATGAGTATGAGTGTGAGTATGAGAATGAGTATGAGTATGTGTATGAGTATGGGTATGTGTATGAGTATGAGTATGAGTTTGAGTATGAGTATGAGTATGAGTATGAGTATGAGTATGAGTATAAGTATGAAAATGAGTATGAGTGTGAGTATGAGAATGAGTATGAGTATGTGTATGAGTATGAGTATGAGTATGAGTATGAGTATGAGTATGAGTATGAGTATGAGTATGAGTATGAGTATAAGTATGAGTATGAGTATGAGTATGAGTATAAGTATTAGTATGAGTATGAGTACGAGTATTAGTATGAGTATGAGTATGAGTATGAGTATGAGTATGAGTTTAAGTATGAGTATGAGTATGAGTATGAGTATGAGTATGAGTATAAGTATGAGTATGAGTATGAGTATGAGTGTGAGTATGAGTATGAGTATGAGTATGAGTAAGAGTATGAGTATGAGTATGAGTATGTGTATGAGTATGAGTATGAGTATGAGAATGAGTATGAGTTTGAGAATGAGTATGAGTATGAGTATGAGCATGAGCATGAGCATGAGTATGAGTATGTGCATGAGTATGAGTATGTGTATGAGTATGAGTATGAGTTTGAGTTTGAGTATGAGTATGAGTATGAGTATGAGTATAAGTATGAGAATGAGTATGAGTGTGAGTATGAGAATGAGTATGAGTATGTGTATGAGTATGAGTATGAGTATGAGTATGAGTATGAGTATGAGTATGAGTATGAGTATGAGTATGAGTATGAGTATGAGTATGAGTATAAGTATGAGTATGAGTATGAGTATGAGTATGAGTATAAGTATGAGTATGAGTATGAGTATGAGTGTGAGTATGAGTATGAGTATGAGTATGAGTATGAGTGTGAGTATGAGTATGAGTATGAGTATGAGTATGAGTATGAGTATGAGTATGAGTATGAGTATGAGTATGAGTACGAGTATGCGTATGAATATGAGTATGAGTATGAGTATGGGTATGAGTATGAGTATGAGTATGAGTATGAGTATGAGTATGAGTATGAGTATGAGTATGAGAATGAGTATGAGTATGAGTATGAGCATGAGCATGAGCATGAGTATGAGTATGAGTATGAGTATGAGTATGAGTATGAGTATGAGTATGAGTATGAGTATGAGTATGAGTATAAGTATTAGTATGAGTACGAGTACGAGTACGAGTATGCGTATGAGTTTGAGTTTGAGTATGAGTATGATTATGAGTATGAGTATGAGTATGAGTATGAGTATGAGTATGAGTATGAGTATAAGTATGAGCATGAGCATGAGTATAAGTATGAGAATGAGTATGAGTGTGAGTATGAGAATGAGTATGAGTATGTGTATGAGTATGAGTATGAGTATGAGTATGAGTATGAGTATGAGTATGAGTATGAGTATGAGTATGAGTATGAGTATGAGTATGAGTATAAGTATGAGTATGAGTATGAGTATGAGTATGAGTATAAGTATGAGTATGAGTATGAGTATGAGTGTGAGTATGAGTATGAGTATGAGTATGAGTATGAGTGTGAGTATGAGTATGAGTATGAGTATGAGTATGAGTATGAGTATGAGTATGAGTATGAGTATGAGTATGAGTACGAGTATGCGTATGAATATGAGTATGAGTATGGGTATGAGTATGAGTATGAGTTTGAGTATGAGTATGAGTATGAGTATGAGTATGAGTATGAGTATGAGTATGAGAATGAGTATGAGTATGAGTATGAGCATGAGCATGAGCATGAGTATGAGTATGAGTATGAGTATGAGTATGAGTATGAGTATGAGTATGAGTATGAGTATGAGTATGAGTATAAGTATTAGTATGAGTACGAGTACGAGTACGAGTATGCGTATGAGTTTGAGTTTGAGTATGAGTATGATTATGAGTATGAGTATGAGTATGAGTATGAGTATGAGTATGAGTATGAGTATAAGTATGAGTATGAGTATGAGTATGAGTATGAGTTTAAGTATGAGTATGAGTATGAGTATGAGTATGAGTATGAGTATGAGTATGAGTATGAGTATGAGTATGAGTATGAGTTTAAGTATGAGTATGAGTATGAGTATGAGTATGAGTATGAGTATGTGCATGAGTATGAGTATGTGTATGAGTATGAGTATGAGTATGAGTATGAGTATGAGTATGAGGATGAGTATGAGTATGAGTATGAGTATGTGTATGAGTATGAGTATGAGTATGAGTATGAGTATGAGTATGAGTATGAGTATGAGTATGAGTATGATATAGAGTATGAGTATGTGTATGAGTATGAGTATGAGTATGAGTATGAGTATAAGTATGAGTATGAGTATGAGTATGAGTGTGAGTATGAGTATGAGTATGAGTATGAGTATGAGTATGAGAATGAGTATGAGTATGAGAATGAGTATGAGTATGAGTATGAGCATGAGCATGAGCATGAGTATGAGTATGTGCATGAGTATGAGTATGTGTATGAGTATGAGTATGAGTTTGAGTATGAGTATGAGTATGAGTATGAGTATAAGTATGAGAATGAGTATGAGTGTGAGTATGAGAATGAGTATGAGTATGTGTATGAGTATGAGTATGAGTATGAGTATGAGTATGAGTATGAGTATGAGTATGAGTATGAGTATGAGTATGAGTATGAGTATGAGTATGAGTATGAGTATGAGTATGAGTATGAGTATGAGTATGAGTATGAGTATGAGTATGAGTATGAGTATGAGTATGAGTATGAGTATGAGTATGAGTATAAGTATGAGTATGAGTATGAGTATGAGTATAAGTATTAGTATGAGTATGAGTACGAGTATTAGTATGAGTATGAGTATGAGTATGAGTATGAGTATGAGTTTAAGTATGAGTATGAGTATGAGTATGAGTATGAGTATGAGTATAAGTATGAGTATGAGTATGAGTATGAGTGTGAGTATGAGTATGAGTATGAGTATGAGTAAGAGTATGAGTATGAGTATGAGTATGTGTATGAGTATGAGTATGAGTATGAGAATGAGTATGAGTTTGAGAATGAGTATGAGTATGAGTATGAGCATGAGCATGAGCATGAGTATGAGTATGTGCATGAGTATGAGTATGTGTATGAGTATGAGTATGAGTTTGAGTTTGAGTATGAGTATGAGTATGAGTATGAGTATAAGTATGAGAATGAGTATGAGTGTGAGTATGAGAATGAGTATGAGTATGTGTATGAGTATGAGTATGAGTATGAGTATGAGTATGAGTATGAGTATGAGTATGAGTATGAGTATGAGTATGAGTATGAGTATGAGTATAAGTATGAGTATGAGTATGAGTATGAGTATGAGTATAAGTATGAGTATGAGTATGAGTATGAGTGTGAGTATGAGTATGAGTATGAGTATGAGTATGAGTGTGAGTATGAGTATGAGTATGAGTATGAGTATGAGTATGAGTATGAGTATGAGTATGAGTATGAGTATGAGTACGAGTATGCGTATGAATATGAGTATGAGTATGAGTATGGGTATGAGTATGAGTATGAGTATGAGTATGAGTATGAGTATGAGTATGAGTATGAGTATGAGAATGAGTATGAGTATGAGTATGAGCATGAGCATGAGCATGAGTATGAGTATGAGTATGAGTATGAGTATGAGTATGAGTATGAGTATGAGTATGAGTATGAGTATGAGTATAAGTATTAGTATGAGTACGAGTACGAGTACGAGTATGCGTATGAGTTTGAGTTTGAGTATGAGTATGATTATGAGTATGAGTATGAGTATGAGTATGAGTATGAGTATGAGTATGAGTATAAGTATGAGCATGAGCATGAGTATAAGTATGAGAATGAGTATGAGTGTGAGTATGAGAATGAGTATGAGTATGTGTATGAGTATGAGTATGAGTATGAGTATGAGTATGAGTATGAGTATGAGTATGAGTATGAGTATGAGTATGAGTATGAGTATGAGTATAAGTATGAGTATGAGTATGAGTATGAGTATGAGTATAAGTATGAGTATGAGTATGAGTATGAGTGTGAGTATGAGTATGAGTATGAGTATGAGTATGAGTGTGAGTATGAGTATGAGTATGAGTATGAGTATGAGTATGAGTATGAGTATGAGTATGAGTATGAGTATGAGTACGAGTATGCGTATGAATATGAGTATGAGTATGGGTATGAGTATGAGTATGAGTTTGAGTATGAGTATGAGTATGAGTATGAGTATGAGTATGAGTATGAGTATGAGAATGAGTATGAGTATGAGTATGAGCATGAGCATGAGCATGAGTATGAGTATGAGTATGAGTATGAGTATGAGTATGAGTATGAGTATGAGTATGAGTATGAGTATGAGTATAAGTATTAGTATGAGTACGAGTACGAGTACGAGTATGCGTATGAGTTTGAGTTTGAGTATGAGTATGATTATGAGTATGAGTATGAGTATGAGTATGAGTATGAGTATGAGTATGAGTATAAGTATGAGTATGAGTATGAGTATGAGTATGAGTTTAAGTATGAGTATGAGTATGAGTATGAGTATGAGTATGAGTATGAGTATGAGTATGAGTATGAGTATGAGTATGAGTTTAAGTATGAGTATGAGTATGAGTATGAGTATGAGTATGAGTATGTGCATGAGTATGAGTATGTGTATGAGTATGAGTATGAGTATGAGTATGAGTATGAGTATGAGGATGAGTATGAGTATGAGTATGAGTATGTGTATGAGTATGAGTATGAGTATGAGTATGAGTATGAGTATGAGTATGAGTATGAGTATGAGTATGATATAGAGTATGAGTATGTGTATGAGTATGAGTATGAGTATGAGTATGAGTATAAGTATGAGTATGAGTATGAGTATGAGTGTGAGTATGAGTATGAGTATGAGTATGAGTATGAGTATGAGAATGAGTATGAGTATGAGAATGAGTATGAGTATGAGTATGAGCATGAGCATGAGCATGAGTATGAGTATGTGCATGAGTATGAGTATGTGTATGAGTATGAGTATGAGTTTGAGTATGAGTATGAGTATGAGTATGAGTATAAGTATGAGAATGAGTATGAGTGTGAGTATGAGAATGAGTATGAGTATGTGTATGAGTATGAGTATGAGTATGAGTATGAGTATGAGTATGAGTATGAGTATGAGTATGAGTATGAGTATGAGTATGAGTATGAGTATGAGTATGAGTATGAGTATGAGTATGAGTATGAGTATGAGTATGAGTATGAGTATGAGTATGAGTATGAGTATGAGTATGAGTATGAGTATGAGTATGAGTATGAGTATGAGTATGAGTATGAGTATGAGTATGAGTATAAGTATGAGTATGAGTATGAGTATGAGTATGAGTATAAGTATGAGTATGAGTATGAGTATGAGTATGAGTATGAGTATAAGTATTAGTATGAGTATGAGTACGAGTATTAGTATGAGTATGAGTATGAGTATGAGTATGAGTATGAGTTTAAGTATGAGTATGAGTATGAGTATGAGTATGAGTATGAGTATGAGTATGAGTATGAGTATGAGTATGAGTATGAGTATGAGTATGAGTATGAGTATGAGTATGAGTATGAGTATCAGTATGAGTATGAGTATGAGTATGAGTATGAGTATGAGTATGAGTATGAGTATGAGTATGAGTATGAGTATGAGTATGAGTATGAGTATGAGTATGAGTATGAGTATGAGTATGAGTATGAGTATGAGTATGAGTATGAGTATGAGTATGAGAATGAGTATGAGTACGAGAATGAGTATGCGTATGAATATGAGTATGAGTATGAGTATGGGTATGAGTATGAGTATGAGTATGAGTATGAATATGAGTATGAGTATGAGTATGAGTATGAGTATGAGAATGAGTATGAGTATGAGTATGAGCATGAGCATGAGCATGAGTATGAGTATGAGTATGAGTATGAGTATGAGTATGAGTATGAGTATGAGTACGAGTATGAGTATGAGTATGAGTATAAGTATTAGTATGAGTACGAGTACGAGTACGAGTATGCGTATGAGTTTGAGTTTGAGTATGAGTATGATTATGAGTATGAGTATGAGTATGAGTATGAGTATGAGTATGAGTATGAGTATAAGTATGAGTATGAGTATGAGTATGAGTATGAGTTTAAGTATGAGTATGAGTATGAGAATGCGTATGAGTATGAGTATGAGTATGGGTATGAGTATGAGTATGAGTATGAGTATGAGTATGAGTTTGAGTATGAGTATGAGTATGAGTATGAGTATAAGAATTAGTATGAGTATGAGTATGAGCATGAGCATGAGCATGAGTATGAGTATGAGTATGAGTATGAGTGTGAGTATGAGTATGAGTATGAGTATGAGTATGAGTATGAGTATGAGTATGAGTATGAGTATGAGTATGAGTTTAAGTATGAGTATGAGTATGAGAATGCGTATGAGTATGAGTATGAGTATGAGTATAAGTATGAGTATGAGTTTAAGTATGAGTATGAGTACAAGTATGCGTATGAGTATGAGTATGAGTATGAGTATAAGTATGAGTATGAGTATGAGTATGAGTGTGAGTATGAGTATGAGTATGAGTATGAGTATGAGTATGAGTATGAGTATGAGTATGAGTATGAGAATGAGTATGAGTATGAGAATGAGTATGAGTATGAGTATGAGCATGAGCATGAGCATGAGTATGAGTATGTGCATGAGTATGGGTATGTGTATGAGTATGAGTATGAGTTTGAGTATGAGTATGAGTATGAGTATGAGTATGAGTATGAGTATAAGTATGAAAATGAGTATGAGTGTGAGTATGAGAATGAGTATGAGTATGTGTATGAGTATGGGTATGTGTATGAGTATGAGTATGAGTTTGAGTATGAGTATGAGTATGAGTATGAGTATGAGTATGAGTATAAGTATGAAAATGAGTATGAGTGTGAGTATGAGAATGAGTATGAGTATGTGTATGAGTATGAGTATGAGTATGAGTATGAGTATGAGTATGAGTATGAGTATGAGTATGAGTATGAGTATAAGTATGAGTATGAGTATGAGTATGAGTATAAGTATTAGTATGAGTATGAGTACGAGTATTAGTATGAGTATGAGTATGAGTATGAGTATGAGTATGAGTTTAAGTATGAGTATGAGTATGAGTATGAGTATGAGTATGAGTATAAGTATGAGTATGAGTATGAGTATGAGTGTGAGTATGAGTATGAGTATGAGTATGAGTAAGAGTATGAGTATGAGTATGAGTATGTGTATGAGTATGAGTATGAGTATGAGAATGAGTATGAGTTTGAGAATGAGTATGAGTATGAGTATGAGCATGAGCATGAGCATGAGTATGAGTATGTGCATGAGTATGAGTATGTGTATGAGTATGAGTATGAGTTTGAGTTTGAGTATGAGTATGAGTATGAGTATGAGTATAAGTATGAGAATGAGTATGAGTGTGAGTATGAGAATGAGTATGAGTATGTGTATGAGTATGAGTATGAGTATGAGTATGAGTATGAGTATGAGTATGAGTATGAGTATGAGTATGAGTATGAGTATGAGTATGAGTATAAGTATGAGTATGAGTATGAGTATGAGTATGAGTATAAGTATGAGTATGAGTATGAGTATGAGTGTGAGTATGAGTATGAGTATGAGTATGAGTATGAGTGTGAGTATGAGTATGAGTATGAGTATGAGTATGAGTATGAGTATGAGTATGAGTATGAGTATGAGTATGAGTACGAGTATGCGTATGAATATGAGTATGAGTATGAGTATGGGTATGAGTATGAGTATGAGTATGAGTATGAGTATGAGTATGAGTATGAGTATGAGTATGAGTATGAGAATGAGTATGAGTATGAGTATGAGCATGAGCATGAGCATGAGTATGAGTATGAGTATGAGTATGAGTATGAGTATGAGTATGAGTATGAGTATGAGTATGAGTATGAGTATAAGTATTAGTATGAGTACGAGTACGAGAACGAGTATGCGTATGAGTTTGAGTTTGAGTATGAGTATGATTATGAGTATGAGTATGAGTATGAGTATGAGTATGAGTATGAGTATGAGTATAAGTATGAGCATGAGCATGAGTATAAGTATGAGAATGAGTATGAGTGTGAGTATGAGAATGAGTATGAGTATGTGTATGAGTATGAGTATGAGTATGAGTATGAGTATGAGTATGAGTATGAGTATGAGTATGAGTATGAGTATGAGTATGAGTATGAGTATAAGTATGAGTATGAGTATGAGTATGAGTATGAGTATAAGTATGAGTATGAGTATGAGTATGAGTGTGAGTATGAGTATGAGTATGAGTATGAGTATGAGTGTGAGTATGAGTATGAGTATGAGTATGAGTATGAGTATGAGTATGAGTATGAGTATGAGTATGAGTATGAGTATGAGTACGAGTATGCGTATGAATATGAGTATGAGTATGGGTATGAGTATGAGTATGAGTTTGAGTATGAGTATGAGTATGAGTATGAGTATGAGTATGAGTATGAGTATGAGAATGAGTATGAGTATGAGTATGAGCATGAGCATGAGCATGAGTATGAGTATGAGTATGAGTATGAGTATGAGTATGAGTATGAGTATGAGTATGAGTATGAGTATGAGTATGAGTATAAGTATTAGTATGAGTACGAGTACGAGTACGAGTATGCGTATGAGTTTGAGTTTGAGTATGAGTATGATTATGAGTATGAGTATGAGTATGAGTATGAGTATGAGTATGAGTATGAGTATAAGTATGAGTATGAGTATGAGTATGAGTATGAGTTTAAGTATGAGTATGAGTATGAGTATGAGTATGAGTATGAGTATGAGTATGAGTATGAGTATGAGTATGAGTATGAGTTTAAGTATGAGTATGAGTATGAGTATGAGTATGAGTATGAGTATGTGCATGAGTATGAGTATGTGTATGAGTATGAGTATGAGTATGAGTATGAGTATGAGTATGAGGATGAGTATGAGTATGAGTATGAGTATGTGTATGAGTATGAGTATGAGTATGAGTATGAGTATGAGTATGAGTATGAGTATGAGTATGAGTATGATATAGAGTATGAGTATGTGTATGAGTATGAGTATGAGTATGAGTATGAGTATAAGTATGAGTATGAGTATGAGTATGAGTGTGAGTATGAGTATGAGTATGAGTATGAGAATGAGTATGAGTATGAGAATGAGTATGAGTATGAGTATGAGCATGAGCATGAGCATGAGTATGAGCATGAGTATGAGTATGTGCATGAGTATGAGTATGTGTATGAGTATGAGTATGAGTTTGAGTATGAGTATGAGTATGAGTATAAGTATGAGAATGAGTATGAGTGTGAGTATGAGAATGAGTATGAGTATGTGTATGAGTATGAGTATGAGTATGAGTATGAGTATGAGTATGAGTATGAATATGAGTATGAGTATGAGTATGAGTATGAGTATGAGTATGAGTATGAGTATAAGTATGAGTATGAGTATGAGTATGAGTATGAGTATGAGTATAAGTATTAGTATGAGTACGAGTACGAGTACGAGTATGCGTATGAGTTTGAGTTTGAGTATGAGTATGATTATGAGTATGAGTATGAGTATGAGTATGAGTATGAGTATGAGTATAAGTATGAGTATGAGTATGAGTATGAGTTTAAGTATGAGTATGAGTATGAGAATGCGTATGAGTATGAGTATGAGCATGAGCATGAGCATGAGTATGAGTATGTGCATGAGTATGAGTATGTGTATGAGTATGAGTATGAGTTTGAGTATGAGTATGAGTATGAGTATAAGTATGAGAATGAGTATGAGTGTGAGTATGAGAATGAGTATGAGTATGTGTATGAGTATGAGTATGAGTATGAGTATGAGTATGAGTATGAGTATGAGTATGAGTATGAGTATGAGTATGAGTATGAGTATGAGTATGAGTATGAGTATAAGTATGAGTATGAGTATGAGTATGAGTATGAGTATGAGTATAAGTATTAGTATGAGTACGAGTACGAGTACGAGTATGCGTATGAGTTTGAGTTTGAGTATGAGTATGATTATGAGTATGAGTATGAGTATGAGTATGAGTATGAGTATGAGTATAAGTATGAGTATGAGTATGAGTATGAGTTTAAGTATGAGTATGAGTATGAGAATGCGTATGAGTATGAGTATGAGTATGGGTATGAGTATGAGTATGAGTTTAAGTATGAGTATGAGTACGAGTATGCGTATGAGTATGAGTATGAGTATGAGTATAAGTATGAGTATGAGTATGAGTATGAGTGTGAGTATGAGTATGAGTATGAGTATGAGTATGAGTATGAGTATGAGTATGAGTATGAGAATGAGTATGAGTATGAGAATGAGTATGAGTATGAGTATGAGCATGAGCATGAGCATGAGTATGAGTATGTGCATGAGTATGGGTATGTGTATGAGTATGAGTATGAGTTTGAGTATGAGTATGAGTATGAGTATGAGTATGAGTATAAGTATGAAAATGAGTATGAGTGTGAGTATGAGAATGAGTATGAGTATGTGTATGAGTATGAGTATGAGTATGAGTATGAGTATGAGTATGAGTATGAGTATGAGTATGAGTATGAGTATGAGTATGAGTATGAGTATAAGTATGAGTATGAGTATGAGTATGAGTATGAGTATAAGTATTAGTATGAGTATGAGTACGAGTATTAGTATGAGTATGAGTATGAGTATGAGTATGAGTATGAGTTTAAGTATGAGTATGAGTATGAGTATGAGTATGAGTATGAGTATGAGTATGAGTATGAGTATGAGTATGAGTATGAGTATGAGTATGAGTATGAGTATGAGTATGAGTATGAGTATGAGTATGAGTATGAGTATGAGTATGAGTATGAGTATGAGTATGAGTATGAGTATGAGTATGAGTATGAGTATGAGTATGAGTATGAGTATGAGTATGAGTATGAGTATGAGTATGAGTATGAGTATGAGTATGAGAATGAGTATGAGTACGAGAATGAGTATGAGTATGAGTATGAGCATGAGCATGAGCATGAGTATGAGTATGAGTATGAGTATGAGTATGAGTATGAGTATAAGTATGAGCATGAGCATGAGTATGAGTATGAGTATGAGTATGAGTATGAGTATGAGTATGAGTATGAGTATGAGTATAAGTATGAGTATGAGTATGAGTATGAGTGTGAGTATGAGTATGAGTATGAGTATGAGTATGAGTATGAGTATGAGTATGAGTATGAGTATGAGTATGAGTATGAGAATGAGTATGAGTATGAGAATGAGTATGAGTATGAGTATGAGCATGAGCATGAGCATGAGTATGAGTATGTGCATGAGTATGAGTATGTGCATGAGTATGAGTATGTGTATGAGTATGAGTATGAGTTTGAGTTTGAGTATGAGTATGAGTATGAGTATGAGTATGGGTATGAGTATGAGTATGAGTTTAAGTATGAGTATGAGTACGAGTATGCGTATGAGTATGAGTATGAGTATGAGTATAAGTATGAGTATGAGTATGAGTATGAGTGTGAGTATGAGTATGAGTATGAGTATGAGTATGAGTATGAGTATGAGTATGAGTATGAGAATGAGTATGAGTATGAGAATGAGTATGAGTATGAGTATGAGCATGAGCATGAGCATGAGTATGAGTATGTGCATGAGTATGGGTATGTGTATGAGTATGAGTATGAGTTTGAGTATGAGTATGAGTATGAGTATGAGTATGAGTATAAGTATGAAAATGAGTATGAGTGTGAGTATGAGAATGAGTATGAGTATGTGTATGAGTATGAGTATGAGTATGAGTATGAGTATGAGTATGAGTATGAGTATGAGTATGAGTATGAGTATGAGTATGAGTATGAGTATAAGTATGAGTATGAGTATGAGTATGAGTATGAGTATAAGTATTAGTATGAGTATGAGTACGAGTATTAGTATGAGTATGAGTATGAGTATGAGTATGAGTATGAGTTTAAGTATGAGTATGAGTATGAGTATGAGTATGAGTATGAGTATGAGTATGAGTATGAGTATGAGTATGAGTATGAGTATGAGTATGAGTATGAGTATGAGTATGAGTATGAGTATGAGTATGAGTATGAGTATGAGTATGAGTATGAGTATGAGTATGAGTATGAGTATGAGTATGAGTATGAGTATGAGTATGAGTATGAGTATGAGTATGAGTATGAGAATGAGTATGAGTACGAGAATGAGTATGAGTATGAGTATGAGCATGAGCATGAGCATGAGTATGAGTATGAGTATGAGTATGAGTATGAGTATGAGTATAAGTATGAGCATGAGCATGAGTATGAGTATGAGTATGAGTATGAGTATGAGTATGAGTATGAGTATGAGTATGAGTATAAGTATGAGTATGAGTATGAGTATGAGTGTGAGTATGAGTATGAGTATGAGTATGAGTATGAGTATGAGTATGAGTATGAGTATGAGTATGAGTATGAGTATGAGAATGAGTATGAGTATGAGAATGAGTATGAGTATGAGTATGAGCATGAGCATGAGCATGAGCATGAGTATGAGTATGTGCATGAGTATGAGTATGTGCATGAGTATGAGTATGTGTATGAGTATGAGTATGAGTTTGAGTTTGAGTATGAGTATGAGTATGAGTATGAGTATAAGTATGAGTATGAGTATGAGTATGAGTATGAGTATGAGTATGAGTATGAGTATGAGTATGAGTATGAGTATGAGTATGAGTATGAGTATGAGTATGAGTATGAGTATGAGTATGAGTATGAGTATGAGTATGAGTATGAGAATGAGTATGAGTACGAGAATGAGTATGAGTATGAGTATGAGTATGAGCATGAGCATGAGCATGAGTATGAGTATGAGTATGAGTATGAGTATGAGTATGAGTATAAGTATGAGCATGAGCATGAGTATGAGTATGAGTATGAGTATGAGTATGAGTATGAGTATGAGTATGAGTATAAGTATGAGTATGAGTATGAGTATGAGTGTGAGTTTGAGTATGAGTATGAGTATGAGTATGAGTATGAGTATGAGTATGTGTATGAGTATGAGTATGAGTATGAGAATGAGTATGAGTATGAGAATGAGTATGAGTATGAGTATGAGCATGAGCATGAGCATGAGTATGAGTATGTGCATGAGTATGAGTATGTGTATGAGTATGAGTATGAGTTTGAGTTTGAGTATGAGTATGAGTATGAGTATGAGTATAAGTATGAGAATGAGTATGAGTGTGAGTATGAGAATGAGTATGAGTATGTGTATGAGTATGAGTATGAGTATGAGTATGAGTATGAGTATGAGTATGAGTATGAGTATAAGTATGAGTATGAGTATGAGTATGAGTATGAGTATAAGTATGAGTATGAGTACGAGTATGCGTATGAATATGAGTATGAGTATGAGTATGGGTATGAGTATGAGTATGAGTATGAGTATGAGTATGAGTATGAGTATGAGTATGAGTATGAGTATGAGTATGAGAATGAGTATGAGTATGAGTATGAGCATGAGCATGAGCATGAGTATGAGTATGAGTATGAGTATGAGTATGAGTATGAGTATGAGTATGAGTATGAGTATGAGTATGAGTATAAGTATTAGTATGAGTACGAGTACGAGTACGAGTATGCGTATGAGTTTGAGTTTGAGTATGAGTATGATTATGAGTATGAGTATGAGTATGAGTATGAGTATGAGTATGAGTATGAGTATAAGTATGAGTATGAGTATGAGTATGAGTATGAGTGTGAGTATGAGTATGAGTATGAGTATGAGTATGAGTGTGAGTATGAGTATGAGTATGAGTATGAGTATGAGTATGAGTATGAGTATGAGTATGAGTATGAGTACGAGTATGCGTATGAATATGAGTATGAGTATGAGTATGGGTATGAGTATGAGTATGAGTATGAGTATGAGTATGAGTATGAGTATGAGTATGAGTATGAGTATGAGAATGAGTATGAGTATGAGTATGAGCATGAGCATGAGCATGAGTATGAGTATGAGTATGAGTATGAGTGTGAGTATGAGTATGAGTATGAGTATGAGTATGAGAATGCGTATGAGTATGAGTATGAGTATAAGTATGAGTATGAGTTTAAGTATGAGTATGAGTACGAGTATGCGTATGAGTATGAGTATGAGTATGAGTATAAGTATGAGTATGGGTATGAGTATGAGTGTGAGTATGAGTATGAGTATGAGTATGAGTATGAGTATGAGTATGAGTATGAGTATGAGTATGAGTATAAGAATTAGTATGAGTATGAGTATGAGCATGAGCATGAGCATGAGTATGAGTATGAGTATGAGTGTGAGTATGAGTATGAGTATGAGTATGAGTATGAGTATGAGTATGAGTATGAGTATGAGTATGAGTATGAGTATGAGTATGAGTATGAGTATGAGTATGAGTATGAGTATGAGTATGAGTTTAAGTATGAGTATGAGTATGAGAATGCGTATGAGTATGAGTATGAGTATGAGTATAAGTATGAGTATGAGTTTAAGTATGAGTATGAGTACGAGTATGCGTATGAGTATGAGTATGAGTATGAGTATAAGTATGAGTATGAGTATGAGTATGAGTGTGAGTATGAGTATGAGTATGAGTATGAGTATGAGTATGAGTATGAGTATGAGTATGAGTATGAGAATGAGTATGAGTATGAGAATGAGTATGAGTATGAGTATGAGCATGAGCATGAGCATGAGTATGAGTATGTGCATGAGTATGGGTATGTGTATGAGTATGAGTATGAGTTTGAGTATGAGTATGAGTATGAGTATGAGTATGAGTATGAGTATAAGTATGAAAATGAGTATGAGTGTGAGTATGAGAATGAGTATGAGTATGTGTATGAGTATGAGTATGAGTATGAGTGTGAGTATGAGTATGAGTATGAGTATGAGTATGAGTGTGAGTATGAGTATGAGTATGAGTATGAGTATGAGTATGAGTATGAGTATGAGTATGAGTATGAGTATGAGTATGAGTATGAGTACGAGTATGCGTATGAATATGAGTATGAGTATGAGTATGGGTATGAGTATGAGTATGAGTATGAGTATGAGTATGAGTATGAGTATGAGTATGAGTATGAGTATGAGAATGAGTATGAGTATGAGTATGAGCATGAGCATGAGCATGAGTATGAGTATGAGTATGAGTATGAGTATGAGTATGAGTATAAGAATTAGTATGAGTATGAGTATGAGCATGAGCATGAGCATGAGTATGAGTATGAGTATGAGTGTGAGTATGAGTATGAGTTTAAGTATGAGTATGAGTACGAGTATGAGTATGAGTATGAGTATGAGTTTAAGTATGAGTATGAGTATGAGAATGCGTATGAGTATGAGTATGAGTATGAGTATAAGTATGAGTATGAGTTTAAGTATGAGTATGAGTACGAGTATGCGTATGAGTATGAGTATGAGTATGAGTATAAGTATGAGTATGAGTATGAGTATGAGTATGAGTATGAGTGTGAGTATGAGTATGAGTATGAGTATGAGTATGAGTATGAGTATGAGTATGAGTATGAGTATGAGTTTAAGTATGAGTATGAGTATGAGAATGCGTATGAGTATGAGTATGAGTATGAGTATAAGTATGAGTATGAGTTTAAGTATGAGTATGAGTACGAGTATGCGTATGAGTATGAGTATGAGTATGAGTATAAGTATGAGTATGAGTATGAGTATGAGTGTGAGTATGAGTATGAGTATGAGTATGAGTATGAGTATGAGTATGAGAATGAGTATGAGTATGAGAATGAGTATGAGTATGAGTATGAGCATGAGCATGAGCATGAGTATGAGTATGTGCATGAGTATGGGTATGTGTATGAGTATGAGTATGAGTTTGAGTATGAGTATGAGTATGAGTATGAGTATGAGTATGAGTATAAGTATGAAAATGAGTATGAGTGTGAGTATGAGAATGAGTATGAGTATGTGTATGAGTATGAGTATGAGTATGAGTATGAGTATGAGTATGAGTATGAGTATGAGTATGAGTATGAGTATAAGTATGAGTATGAGTATGAGTATGAGTATGAGTATAAGTATTAGTATGAGTATGAGTACGAGTATTAGTATGAGTATGAGTATGAGTATGAGTATGAGTATGAGTATGAGTTTAAGTATGAGTATGAGTATGAGTATGAGTATGAGTATGAGTATGAGTATGAGTATCAGTATGAGTATGAGTATGAGTATGAGTATGAGTATGAGTATGAGTATGAGTATGAGTATGAGTATGAGTATGAGTATGAGTATGAGTATGAGTATGAGTATGAGTATGAGTATGAGTATGAGTATGAGTATGAGTATGAGAATGAGTATGAGTACGAGAATGAGTATGAGTATGAGTATGAGTATGAGCATGAGCATGAGCATGAGTATGAGTATGAGTATGAGTATGAGTATGAGTATGAGTATAAGTATGAGCATGAGCATGAGTATGAGTATGAGTATGAGTATGAGTATGAGTATGAGTATGAGTATGAGTATAAGTATGAGTATGAGTATGAGTATGAGTGTGAGTATGTGTATGAGTATGAGTATGAGTATGAGTATGAGTATGAGTATGAGTATGTGTATGAGTATGAGTATGAGTATGAGAATGAGTATGAGTATGAGAATGAGTATGAGTATGAGTATGAGCATGAGCATGAGCATGAGTATGAGTATGTGCATGAGTATGAGTATGTGTATGAGTATGAGTATGAGTTTGAGTTTGAGTATGAGTATGAGTATGAGTATGAGTATAAGTATGAGAATGAGTATGAGTGTGAGTATGAGAATGAGTATGAGTATGTGTATGAGTATGAGTATGAGTATGAGTATGAGTATGAGTATGAGTATGAGTATGAGTATGAGTATGAGTATGAGTATGAGTATGAGTATAAGTATGAGTATGAGTATGAGTATGAGTATGAGTATAAGTATGAGTATGAGTATGAGTATGAGTGTGAGTATGAGTATGAGTATGAGTATGAGTGTGAGTATGAGTATGAGTATGAGTATGAGTATGAGTATGAGTATGAGTATGAGTATGAGTATGAGTACGAGTATGCGTATGAGTATGAGTATGAGTATGAGTATGAGTATGAGTATGAGTATGTGTATGAGTATGAGTATGAGTATGAGAATGAGTATGAGTATGAGAATGAGTATGAGTATGAGTATGAGCATGAGCATGAGCATGAGTATGAGTATGTGCATGAGTATGAGTATGTGTATGAGTATGAGTATGAGTTTGAGTTTGAGTATGAGTATGAGTATGAGTATGAGTATAAGTATGAGAATGAGTATGAGTGTGAGTATGAGAATGAGTATGAGTATGTGTATGAGTATGAGTATGAGTATGAGTATGAGTATGAGTATGAGTATGAGTATGAGTATGAGTATGAGTATGAGTATGAGTATGAGTATGAGTATAAGTATGAGTATGAGTATGAGTATGAGTATGAGTATAAGTATGAGTATGAGTATGAGTATGCGTGTGAGTATGAGTATGAGTATGAGTATGAGTATGAGTGTGAGTATGAGTATGAGTATGAGTATGAGTATGAGTATGAGTATGAGTATGAGTATGAGTACGAGTATGCGTATGAATATGAGTATGAGTATGAGTATGGGTATGAGTATGAGTATGAGTATGAGTATGAGTATGAGTATGAGTATGAGTATGAGTATGAGTATGAGAATGAGTATGAGTATGAGTATGAGCATGAGCATGAGCATGAGTATGAGTATGAGTATGAGTATGAGTATGAGTATGAGTATGAGTATGAGTATGAGTATGAGTATGAGTATAAGTATTAGTATGAGTACGAGTACGAGTACGAGTATGCGTATGAGTTTGAGTTTGAGTATGAGTATGATTATGAGTATGAGTATGAGTATGAGTATGAGTATGAGTATGAGTATGAGTATAAGTATGAGCATGAGCATGAGTATAAGTATGAGAATGAGTATGAGTGTGAGTATGAGAATGAGTATGAGTATGTGTATGAGTATGAGTATGAGTATGAGTATGAGTATGAGTATGAGTATGAGTATGAGTATGAGTATGAGTATGTGTATGAGTATGAGTATGAGTATGAGTATGAGTATGAGTATGAGTATGAGTATGAGTATGAGTATGAGTATGAGTATGAGTATGAGTATAAGTATGAGTATGAGTATGAGTATGAGTATGAGTATAAGTATGAGTATGAGTATGAGTATGAGTGTGAGTATGAGTATGAGTATGAGTATGAGTGTGAGTATGAGTATGAGTATGAGTATGAGTATGAGTATGAGTATGAGTATGAGTATGAGTATGAGTACGAGTATGCGTATGAGTATGAGTATGAGTATGAGTATGAGTATGAGTATGAGTATGTGTATGAGTATGAGTATGAGTATGAGAATGAGTATGAGTATGAGAATGAGTATGAGTATGAGTATGAGCATGAGCATGAGCATGAGTATGAGTATGTGCATGAGTATGAGTATGTGTATGAGTATGAGTATGAGTTTGAGTTTGAGTATGAGTATGAGTATGAGTATGAGTATAAGTATGAGAATGAGTATGAGTGTGAGTATGAGAATGAGTATGAGTATGTGTATGAGTATGAGTATGAGTATGAGTATGAGTATGAGTATGAGTATGAGTATGAGTATGAGTATGAGTATGAGTATGAGTATAAGTATGAGTATGAGTATGAGTATGAGTATGAGTATAAGTATGAGTATGAGTATGAGTATGCGTGTGAGTATGAGTATGAGTATGAGTATGAGTATGAGTGTGAGTATGAGTATGAGTATGAGTATGAGTATGAGTATGAGTATGAGTATGAGTATGAGTACGAGTATGCGTATGAATATGAGTATGAGTATGAGTATGGGTATGAGTATGAGTATGAGTATGAGTATGAGTATGAGTATGAGTATGAGTATGAGTATGAGTATGAGAATGAGTATGAGTATGAGTATGAGCATGAGCATGAGCATGAGTATGAGTATGAGTATGAGTATGAGTATGAGTATGAGTATGAGTATGAGTATGAGTATGAGTATGAGTATAAGTATTAGTATGAGTACGAGTACGAGTACGAGTATGCGTATGAGTTTGAGTTTGAGTATGAGTATGATTATGAGTATGAGTATGAGTATGAGTATGAGTATGAGTATGAGTATGAGTATAAGTATGAGCATGAGCATGAGTATAAGTATGAGAATGAGTATGAGTGTGAGTATGAGAATGAGTATGAGTATGTGTATGAGTATGAGTATGAGTATGAGTATGAGTATGAGTATGAGTATGAGTATGAGTATGAGTATGAGTATGAGTATAAGTATGAGTATGAGTATGAGTATGAGTATGAGTATAAGTATGAGTATGAGTATGAGTATGAGTGTGAGTATGAGTATGAGTATGAGTATGAGTATGAGTGTGAGTATGAGTATGAGTATGAGTATGAGTATGAGTATGAGTATGAGTATGAGTATGAGTATGAGTATGAGTATGAGTATGAGTATGAGTATGAGTATGAGCATGAGTATGAGTATGAGTATGAGTATGAGTATGAGTATGAGTATGAGTATGAGTATAAGTATGAGTATGAGTATGAGTATGAGTGTGAGTGTGAGTATGTGTATGAGTATGAGTATGAGTATGAGTATGAGTATGAGTATGTGTATGAGTATGAGTATGAGTATGAGAATGAGTATGAGTATGAGAATGAGTATGAGTATGAGTATGAGCATGAGCATGAGCATGAGTATGAGTATGTGCATGAGTATGAGTATGTGTATGAGTATGAGTATGAGTTTGAGTTTGAGTATGAGTATGAGTATGAGTATGAGTATAAGTATGAGAATGAGTATGAGTGTGAGTATGAGAATGAGTATGAGTATGAGTATGAGTATGAGTATGAGTATGAGTATGAGTATGAGTATGAGTATGAGTATAAGTATTAGTATGAGTACGAGTACGAGTACGAGTATGCGTATGAGTTTGAGTTTGAGTATGAGTATGATTATGAGTATGAGTATGATTATGAGTATGAGTATGAGTATGAGTATGAGTATGAGTATGAGTATGAGTATGAGTATGAGTATGAGTATGAGTATAAGTATGAGTATGAGTATGAGTATGAGTATAAGTATTAGTATGAGTATGAGTACGAGTATTAGTATGAGTATGAGTATGAGTATGAGTATGAGTATGAGTTTAAGTATGAGTATGAGTATGAGTATGAGTATGAGTATGAGTATAAGTATGAGTATAAGAATTAGTATGAGTATGAGTATGAGCATGAGCATGAGCATGAGTATGAGTATGAGTATGAGTGTGAGTATGAGTATGAGTATGAGTATGAGTATGAGTATGAGAATGAGTATGAGTATGAGTATGAGTTTAAGTATGAGTATGAGTATGAGAATGCGTATGAGTATGAGTATGAGTATGAGTATAAGTATGAGTATGAGTTTAAGTATGAGTATGAGTACGAGTATGCGTATGAGTATGAGTATGAGTATGAGTATAAGTATGGGTATGAGTATGAGTATGAGTGTGAGTATGAGTATGAGTATGAGTATGAGTATGAGTATGAGTATGAGTATGAGAATGAGTATGAGTATGAGAATGAGTATGAGTATGAGTATGAGCATGAGCATGAGCATGAGTATGAGTATGTGCATGAGTATGGGTATGTGTATGAGTATGAGTATGAGTTTGAGTATGAGTATGAGTATGAGTATGAGTATGAGTATGAGTATAAGTATGAAAATGAGTATGAGTGTGAGTATGAGAATGAGTATGAGTATGTGTATGAGTATGAGTATGAGTATGAGTATGAGTATGAGTATGAGTATGAGTATGAGTATGAGTATGAGTATGAGTATAAGTATGAGTATGAGTATGAGTATGAGTATGAGTATAAGTATTAGTATGAGTATGAGTACGAGTATTAGTATGAGTATGAGTATGAGTATGAGTATGAGTATGAGTATGAGTTTAAGTATGAGTATGAGTATGAGTATGAGTATGAGTATGAGTATGAGTATGAGTATCAGTATGAGTATGAGTATGAGTATGAGTATGAGTATGAGTATGAGTATGAGTATGAGTATGAGTATGAGTATGAGTATGAGTATGAGTATGAGTATGAGTATGAGTATGAGTATGAGTATGAGTATGAGAATGAGTATGAGTACGAGAATGAGTATGAGTATGAGTATGAGTATGAGCATGAGCATGAGCATGAGTATGAGTATGAGTATGAGTATGAGTATGAGTATGAGTATAAGTATGAGCATGAGCATGAGTATGAGTATGAGTATGAGTATGAGTATGAGTATGAGTATGAGTATGAGTATAAGTATGAGTATGAGTATGAGTATGAGTGTGAGTATGTGTATGAGTATGAGTATGAGTATGAGTATGAGTATGAGTATGAGTATAAGTATGAGTATGAGTATGAGTATGAGTATGAGTATAAGTATGAGTATGAGTATGAGTATGAGTATAAGAATTAGTATGAGTATGAGTATGAGCATGAGCATGAGCATGAGTATGAGTATGAGTATGAGTGTGAGTATGAGTATGAGTATGAGTATGAGTATGAGTATGAGTATGAGTATGAGTATGAGTATGAGTATGAGTTTAAGTATGAGTATGAGTATGAGAATGCGTATGAGTATGAGTATGAGTATGAGTATAAGTATGAGTATGAGTTTAAGTATGAGTATGAGTACGAGTATGCGTATGAGTATGAGTATGAGTATGAGTATAAGTATGAGTATGAGTATGAGTATGAGTGTGAGTATGAGTATGAGTATGAGTATGAGTATGAGTATGAGTATGAGTATGAGTATGAGTATGAGAATGAGTATGAGTATGAGAATGAGTATGAGTATGAGTATGAGCATGAGCATGAGCATGAGTATGAGTATGTGCATGAGTATGGGTATGTGTATGAGTATGAGTATGAGTTTGAGTATGAGTATGAGTATGAGTATGAGTATGAGTATGAGTATAAGTATGAAAATGAGTATGAGTGTGAGTATGAGAATGAGTATGAGTATGTGTATGAGTATGGGTATGTGTATGAGTATGAGTATGAGTTTGAGTATGAGTATGAGTATGAGTATGAGTATGAGTATGAGTATGAGTATAAGTATTAGTATGAGTACGAGTACGAGTACGAGTATGCGTATGAGTTTGAGTTTGAGTATGAGTATGATTATGAGTATGAGTATGAGTATGAGTATGAGTATGAGTATGAGTATGAGTATAAGTATGAGTATGAGTATGAGTATGAGTATGAGTGTGAGTATGAGTATGAGTATGAGTATGAGTATGAGTGTGAGTATGAGTATGAGTATGAGTATGAGTATGAGTATGAGTATGAGTATGAGTATGAGTATGAGTATGAGTATGAGTACGAGTATGCGTATGAATATGAGTATGAGTATGAGTATGGGTATGAGTATGAGTATGAGTATGAGTATGAGTATGAGTATGAGTATGAGTATGAGTATGAGTATGAGAATGAGTATGAGTATGAGTATGAGCATGAGCATGAGCATGAGTATGAGTATGAGTATGAGTATGAGTATGAGTATGAGTATGAGTGTGAGTATGAGTATGAGTATGAGTATGAGTATGAGAATGCGTATGAGTATGAGTATGAGTATAAGTATGAGTATGAGTTTAAGTATGAGTATGAGTACGAGTATGCGTATGAGTATGAGTATGAGTATGAGTATAAGTATGAGTATGAGTATGAGTATGAGTGTGAGTATGAGTATGAGTATGAGTATGAGTATGAGTATGAGTATGAGTATGAGTATGAGTATGAGTATAAGAATTAGTATGAGTATGAGTATGAGCATGAGCATGAGCATGAGTATGAGTATGAGTATGAGTGTGAGTATGAGTATGAGTATGAGTATGAGTATGAGTATGAGTATGAGTATGAGTATGAGTATGAGTTTAAGTATGAGTATGAGTATGAGAATGCGTATGAGTATGAGTATGAGTATGAGTATAAGTATGAGTATGAGTTTAAGTATGAGTATGAGTACGAGTATGCGTATGAGTATGAGTATGAGTATGAGTATAAGTATGAGTATGAGTATGAGTATGAGTGTGAGTATGAGTATGAGTATGAGTATGAGTATGAGTATGAGTATGAGAATGAGTATGAGTATGAGAATGAGTATGAGTATGAGTATGAGCATGAGCATGAGCATGAGTATGAGTATGTGCATGAGTATGGGTATGTGTATGAGTATGAGTATGAGTTTGAGTATGAGTATGAGTATGAGTATGAGTATGAGTATGAGTATAAGTATGAAAATGAGTATGAGTGTGAGTATGAGAATGAGTATGAGTATGTGTATGAGTATGAGTATGAGTATGAGTATGAGTATGAGTATGAGTATGAGTATGAGTATGAGTATGAGTATAAGTATGAGTATGAGTATGAGTATGAGTATGAGTATAAGTATTAGTATGAGTATGAGTACGAGTATTAGTATGAGTATGAGTATGAGTATGAGTATGAGTATGAGTATGAGTTTAAGTATGAGTATGAGTATGAGTATGAGTATGAGTATGAGTATGAGTATGAGTATCAGTATGAGTATGAGTATGAGTATGAGTATGAGTATGAGTATGAGTATGAGTATGAGTATGAGTATGAGTATGAGTATGAGTATGAGTATGAGTATGAGTATGAGTATGAGTATGAGTATGAGTATGAGTATGAGAATGAGTATGAGTACGAGAATGAGTATGAGTATGAGTATGAGTATGAGCATGAGCATGAGCATGAGTATGAGTATGAGTATGAGTATGAGTATGAGTATGAGTATAAGTATGAGCATGAGCATGAGTATGAGTATGAGTATGAGTATGAGTATGAGTATGAGTATGAGTATGAGTATAAGTATGAGTATGAGTATGAGTATGAGTGTGAGTATGTGTATGAGTATGAGTATGAGTATGAGTATGAGTATGAGTATGTGTATGAGTATGAGTATGAGTATGAGAATGAGTATGAGTATGAGAATGAGTATGAGTATGAGTATGAGCATGAGCATGAGCATGAGTATGAGTATGTGCATGAGTATGAGTATGTGTATGAGTATGAGTATGAGTTTGAGTTTGAGTATGAGTATGAGTATGAGTATGAGTATAAGTATGAGAATGAGTATGAGTGTGAGTATGAGAATGAGTATGAGTATGTGTATGAGTATGAGTATGAGTATGAGTATGAGTATGAGTATGAGTATGAGTATGAGTATGAGTATGAGTATGAGTATGAGTATGAGTATGAGTATAAGTATGAGTATGAGTATGAGTATGAGTATGAGTATAAGTATGAGTATGAGTATGAGTATGAGTGTGAGTATGAGTATGAGTATGAGTATGAGTGTGAGTATGAGTATGAGTATGAGTATGAGTATGAGTATGAGTATGAGTATGAGTATGAGTACGAGTATGCGTATGAGTATGAGTATGAGTATGAGTATGAGTATGAGTATGAGTATGTGTATGAGTATGAGTATGAGTATGAGAATGAGTATGAGTATGAGAATGAGTATGAGTATGAGTATGAGCATGAGCATGAGCATGAGTATGAGTATGTGCATGAGTATGAGTATGTGTATGAGTATGAGTATGAGTTTGAGTTTGAGTATGAGTATGAGTATGAGTATGAGTATAAGTATGAGAATGAGTATGAGTGTGAGTATGAGAATGAGTATGAGTATGTGTATGAGTATGAGTATGAGTATGAGTATGAGTATGAGTATGAGTATGAGTATGAGTATGAGTATGAGTATGAGTATGAGTATGAGTATGAGTATGAGTATAAGTATGAGTATGAGTATGAGTATGAGTATGAGTATAAGTATGAGTATGAGTATGAGTATGCGTGTGAGTATGAGTATGAGTATGAGTATGAGTATGAGTGTGAGTATGAGTATGAGTATGAGTATGAGTATGAGTATGAGTATGAGTATGAGTATGAGTACGAGTATGCGTATGAATATGAGTATGAGTATGAGTATGGGTATGAGTATGAGTATGAGTATGAGTATGAGTATGAGTATGAGTATGAGTATGAGTATGAGTATGAGAATGAGTATGAGTATGAGTATGAGCATGAGCATGAGCATGAGTATGAGTATGAGTATGAGTATGAGTATGAGTATGAGTATGAGTATGAGTATGAGTATGAGTATGAGTATAAGTATTAGTATGAGTACGAGTACGAGTACGAGTATGCGTATGAGTTTGAGTTTGAGTATGAGTATGATTATGAGTATGAGTATGAGTATGAGTATGAGTATGAGTATGAGTATGAGTATAAGTATGAGCATGAGCATGAGTATAAGTATGAGAATGAGTATGAGTGTGAGTATGAGAATGAGTATGAGTATGTGTATGAGTATGAGTATGAGTATGAGTATGAGTATGAGTATGAGTATGAGTATGAGTATGAGTATGAGTATGAGTATGAGTATGAGTATAAGTATGAGTATGAGTATGAGTATGAGTATGAGTATAAGTATGAGTATGAGTATGAGTATGAGTGTGAGTATGAGTATGAGTATGAGTATGAGTATGAGTGTGAGTATGAGTATGAGTATGAGTATGAGTATGAGTATGAGTATGAGTATGAGTATGAGTATGAGTATGAGTATGAGTATGAGTATGAGTATGAGCATGAGTATGAGTATGAGTATGAGTATGAGTATGAGTATGAGTATGAGTATGAGTATAAGTATGAGTATGAGTATGAGTATGAGTGTGAGTATGTGTATGAGTATGAGTATGAGTATGAGTATGAGTATGAGTATGTGTATGAGTATGAGTATGAGTATGAGAATGAGTATGAGTATGAGAATGAGTATGAGTATGAGTATGAGCATGAGCATGAGCATGAGTATGAGTATGTGCATGAGTATGAGTATGTGTATGAGTATGAGTATGAGTTTGAGTTTGAGTATGAGTATGAGTATGAGTATGAGTATAAGTATGAGAATGAGTATGAGTGTGAGTATGAGAATGAGTATGAGTATGAGTATGAGTATGAGTATGAGTATGAGTATGAGTATGAGTATGAGTATGAGTATAAGTATTAGTATGAGTACGAGTACGAGTACGAGTATGCGTATGAGTTTGAGTTTGAGTATGAGTATGATTATGAGTATGAGTATGATTATGAGTATGAGTATGAGTATGAGTATGAGTATGAGTATGAGTATGAGTATGAGTATGAGTATGAGTATAAGTATGAGTATGAGTATGAGTATGAGTATAAGTATTAGTATGAGTATGAGTACGAGTATTAGTATGAGTATGAGTATGAGTATGAGTATGAGTATGAGTTTAAGTATGAGTATGAGTATGAGTATGAGTATGAGTATGAGTATAAGTATGAGTATGAGTATGAGTATGAGTGTGAGTATGAGTATGAGTATGAGTATGAGTATGAGTATGAGTATGAGTATGAGTATGTGTATGAGTATGAGTATGAGTATGAGAATGAGTATGAGTATGAGAATGAGTATGAGTATGAGTATGAGCATGAGCATGAGCATGAGTATGAGTATGTGCATGAGTATGAGTATGAGTATGAGTATAAGTATGAGTATGAGTATGAGTATGAGTATGAGTATGAGTTTGAGTATGAGTATGAGTATGAGTATGAGTATAAGAATTAGTATGAGTATGAGTATGAGCATGAGTATGAGTATGAGTATGAGTGTGAGTATGAGTATGAGTATGAGTATGAGTATGAGTATGAGTATGAGTATGAGTATGAGTATGAGTTTAAGTATGAGTATGAGTATGAGAATGCGTATGAGTATGAGTATGAGTATGAGTATAAGTATGAGTATGAGTTTAAGTATGAGTATGAGTACGAGTATGCGTATGAGTATGAGTATGAGTATGAGTATAAGTATGAGTATGAGTATGAGTATGAGTGTGAGTATGAGTATGAGTATGAGTATGAGTATGAGTATGAGTATGAGTATGAGTATGAGTATGAGAATGAGTATGAGTATGAGAATGAGTATGAGTATGAGTATGAGCATGAGCATGAGCATGAGTATGAGTATGTGCATGAGTATGGGTATGTGTATGAGTATGAGTATGAGTTTGAGTATGAGTATGAGTATGAGTATGAGTATGAGTATGAGTATAAGTATGAAAATGAGTATGAGTGTGAGTATGAGAATGAGTATGAGTATGTGTATGAGTATGGGTATGTGTATGAGTATGAGTATGAGTTTGAGTATGAGTATGAGTATGAGTATGAGTATGAGTATGAGTATGAGTATAAGTATGAAAATGAGTATGAGTGTGAGTATGAGAATGAGTATGAGTATGTGTATGAGTATGAGTATGAGTATGAGTATGAGTATGAGTATGAGTATGAGTATGAGTATGAGTATGAGTATAAGTATGAGTATGAGTATGAGTATGAGTATGAGTATGAGTATGAGTATAAGAATTAGTATGAGTATGAGTATGAGCATGAGCATGAGCATGAGTATGAGTATGAGTATGAGTGTGAGTATGAGTATGAGTATGAGTATGAGTATGAGTATGAGTATGAGTATGAGTATGAGTATGAGTTTAAGTATGAGTATGAGTATGAGAATGCGTATGAGTATGAGTATGAGTATGAGTATAAGTATGAGTATGAGTTTAAGTATGAGTATGAGTACGAGTATGCGTATGAGTATGAGTATGAGTATGAGTATAAGTATGAGTATGAGTATGTGCATGAGTATGAGTATGTGTATGAGTATGAGTATGAGTTTGAGTTTGAGTATGAGTATGAGTATGAGTATGAGTATAAGTATGAGAATGAGTATGAGTGTGAGTATGAGAATGAGTATGAGTATGTGTATGAGTATGAGTATGAGTATGAGTATGAGTATGAGTATGAGTATGAGTATGAGTATGAGTATGAGTATGAGTATGAGTATGAGTATAAGTATGAGTATGAGTATGAGTATGAGTATGAGTATAAGTATGAGTATGAGTATGAGTATGAGTGTGAGTATGAGTATGAGTATGAGTATGAGTATGAGTGTGAGTATGAGTATGAGTATGAGTATGAGTATGAGTATGAGTATGAGTATGAGTATGAGTACGAGTATGCGTATGAATATGAGTATGAGTATGAGTATGGGTATGAGTATGAGTATGAGTATGAGTATGAGTATGAGTATGAGTATGAGTATGAGTATGAGAATGAGTATGAGTATGAGTATGAGCATGAGCATGAGCATGAGTATGAGTATGAGTATGAGTATGAGTATGAGTATGAGTATGAGTATGAGTATGAGTATGAGTTTAAGTATGAGTATGAGTATGAGTATGAGTATGAGTATGAGTATGTGCATGAGTATGAGTATGTGTATGAGTATGAGTATGAGTATGAGTATGAGTATGAGTATGAGGATGAGTATGAGTATGAGTATGAGTATGTGTATGAGTATGAGTATGAGTATGAGTATGAGTATGAGTATGAGTATGAGTATGAGTATGAGTATGAGTATGAGTATGATATAGAGTATGAGTATGTGTATGAGTATGAGTATGAGTATGAGTATGAGTATAAGTATGAGTATGAGTATGAGTATGAGTGTGAGTATGAGTATGAGTATGAGTATGAGTATGAGAATGAGTATGAGTATGAGAATGAGTATGAGTATGAGTATGAGCATGAGCATGAGCATGAGTATGAGTATGTGCATGAGTATGAGTATGTGTATGAGTATGAGTATGAGTTTGAGTATGAGTATGAGTATGAGTATGAGTATAAGTATGAGAATGAGTATGAGTGTGAGTATGAGAATGAGTATGAGTATGTGTATGAGTATGAGTATGAGTATGAGTATGAGTATGAGTATGAGTATGAGTATAAGTATGAGTATGAGTATGAGTATGAGTGTGAGTATGAGTATGAGTGTGAGTATGAGTATGAGTATGAGTATGAGTATGAGTATGAGTATGAGTATGAGTATGAGTATGAGTATGAGAATGAGTATGAGTATGAGAATGAGTATGAGTATGAGTATGAGCATGAGCATGAGCATGAGTATGAGTATGTGCATGAGTATGAGTATGTGCATGAGTATGAGTATGTGTATGAGTATGAGTATGAGTTTGAGTTTGAGTATGAGTATGAGTATGAGTATGAGTATAAGTATGAGAATGAGTATGAGTGTGAGTATGAGAATGAGTATGAGTATGTGTATGAGTATGAGTATGAGTATGAGTATGAGTATGAGTATGAGTATGAGTATGAGTATGAGTATGAGTATGAGTATGAGTATGAGTATAAGTATGAGTATGAGTATGAGTATGAGTATGAGTATAAGTATGAGTATGAGTATGAGTATGAGTGTGAGTATGAGTATGAGTATGAGTATGAGTATGAGTGTGAGTATGAGTATGAGTATGAGTATGAGTATGAGTATGAGTATGAGTATGAGTATGAGTATGAGTATGAGTACGAGTATGCGTATGAATATGAGTATGAGTATGGGTATGAGTATGAGTATGAGTATGAGTATGAGTATGAGTATGAGTATGAGTATGAGTATGAGTATGAGAATGAGTATGAGTATGAGTATGAGCATGAGCATGAGCATGAGTATGAGTATGAGTATGAGTATGAGTATGAGTATGAGTATGAGTATGAGTATGAGTATGAGTATGAGAATGCGTATGAGTATGAGTATGAGTATAAGTATGAGTATGAGTTTAAGTATGAGTATGAGTACGAGTATGCGTATGAGTATGAGTATGAGTATGAGTATAAGTATGAGTATGAGTATAAGTATTAGTATGAGTACGAGTACGAGTACGAGTATGAGTGTGAGTATGAGTATGAGTATGAGTATGATTATGAGTGTGAGTATGAGTATGAGTATGAGTATGAGTATGAGTATGAGTATGAGTATGAGTATGAGTATGAGTATGAGTACGAGTATGCGTATGCGTATGAATATGAGTATGAGTATGAGTATGGGTATGAGTATGAGTATGAGTACGAGTATGCGTATGAATATGAGTATGAGTATGAGTATGGGTATGAGTATGAGTATGAGTATGAGTATGAGTACGAGTATGCGTATGAGTATGAGTATGAGTATGAGTATAAGTATGAGTATGAGTATGAGTATGAGTGTGAGTATGAGTATGAGTATGAGTATGAGTATGAGTGTGAGTATGAGTATGAGTATGAGTATGAGTATGAGTATGAGTATGAGTATGAGTATGAGTATGAGTATGAGTACGAGTATGCGTATGAATATGAGTATGAGTATGAGTATGGGTATGAGTATGAGTATGAGTATGAGTATGAGTATGAGTATGAGTATGAGTATGAGTATGAGTATGAGTATGAGAATGAGTATGAGTATGAGTATGAGCATGAGCATGAGCATGAGTATGAGTATGAGTATGAGTATGAGTATGAGTATGAGTATGAGTATGAGTATGAGTATGAGTATGAGTATGAGTATGAGTATAAGTATTAGTATGAGTACGAGTACGAGTACGAGTATGCGTATGAGTTTGAGTTTGAGTATGAGTATGATTATGAGTATGAGTATGAGTATGAGTATGAGTATGAGTATGAGTATGAGTATGAGTATAAGTATGAGTATGAGTATGAGTATGAGTTTAAGTATGAGTATGAGTATGAGAATGCGTATGAGTATGAGTATGAGTATGGGTATGAGTATGAGTATGAGTATGAGTATGAGTATGAGTATGAGTATGAGTATGAGTATGAGTATGAGTATAAGAATTAGTATGAGTATGAGTATGAGCATGAGCATGAGCATGAGTATGAGTATGAGTATGAGTGTGAGTATGAGTATGAGTATGAGTATGAGTATGAGTATGAGTATGAGTATGAGTATGAGTATGAGTTTAAGTATGAGTATGAGTATGAGAATGCGTATGAGTATGAGTATGAGTATGAGTATAAGTATGAGTATGAGTTTAAGTATGAGTATGAGTACGAGTATGCGTATGAGTATGAGTATGAGTATGAGTATAAGTATGAGTATGGGTATGAGTATGAGTGTGAGTATGAGTATGAGTATGAGTATGAGTATGAGTATGAGTATGAGTATGAGTATGAGTATGAGAATGAGTATGAGTATGAGAATGAGTATGAGTATGAGTATGAGCATGAGCATGAGCATGAGTATGAGTATGTGCATGAGTATGGGTATGTGTATGAGTATGAGTATGAGTTTGAGTATGAGTATGAGTATGAGTATGAGTATGAGTATAAGTATGAAAATGAGTATGAGTGTGAGTATGAGAATGAGTATGAGTATGTGTATGAGTATGAGTATGAGTATGAGTATGAGTATGAGTATGAGTATGAGTATGAGTATGAGTATGAGTATAAGTATGAGTATGAGTATGAGTATGAGTATAAGTATTAGTATGAGTATGAGTACGAGTATTAGTATGAGTATGAGTATGAGTATGAGTATGAGTATGAGTTTAAGTATGAGTATGAGTATGAGTATGAGTATGAGTATGAGTATGAGTATGAGTATGAGTATGAGTATGAGTATGAGTATGAGTATGAGTATGAGTATGAGTATGAGTATGAGTATGAGTATGAGTATGAGTATGAGTATGAGTATGAGTATGAGTATGAGTATGAGTATGAGTATGAGTATGAGTATGAGTATGAGTATGAGTATGAGTATGAGTATGAGTATGAGTATGAGTATGAGTATGAGAATAAGTATGAGAATAAGTATGAGTACGAGAATGAGTATGAGTATGAGTATGAGTATGAGCATGAGCATGAGCATGAGTATGAGTATGAGTATGAGTATGAGTATGAGTATAAGTATGAGCATGAGCATGAGTATGAGTATGAGTATGAGTATGAGTATGAGTATGAGTATGAGTATGAGTATGAGTATAAGTATGAGTATGAGTATGAGTATGAGTGTGAGTATGAGTATGAGTATGAGTATGAGTATGAGTATGAGTATGAGTATGTCTATGAGTATGAGTATGAGTATGAGAATGAGTATGAGTATGAGAATGAGTATGAGTATGAGTATGAGCATGAGCATGAGCATGAGTATGAGTATGTGCATGAGTATGAGTATGTGTATGAGTATGAGTATGAGTTTGAGTTTGAGTATGAGTATGAGTATGAGTATGAGTATAAGTATGAGAATGAGTATGAGTGTGAGTATGAGAATGAGTATGAGTATGTGTATGAGTATGAGTATGAGTATGAGTATGAGTATGAGTATGAGTATGAGTATGAGTATGAGTATGAGTATGAGTATGAGTATGAGTATGAGTATAAGTATGAGTATGAGTATGAGTATGAGTATGAGTATAAGTATGAGTATGAGTATGAGTATGAGTGTGAGTATGAGAATGAGTATGAGTATGTGTATGAGTATGAGTATGAGTATGAGTATGAGTATGAGTATGAGTATGAGTATGAGTATGAGTATGAGTATGAGTATGAGTATGAGTATGAGTATAAGTATGAGTATGAGTATGAGTATGAGTATGAGTATAAGTATGAGTATGAGTATGAGTATGAGTGTGAGTATGAGTATGAGTATGAGTATGAGTATGAGTATGAGTATGAGTATGAGTATGAGTATGAGTATGAGTATGAGTATGAGTATGAGTATGAGTATGAGTATGAGTATGAGTATGAGTATGAGTATGAGTATGAGTATGAGTATGAGTATGAGTATGAGTATGAGTATGAGTATGAGAATAAGTATGAGAATAAGTATGAGTACGAGAATGAGTATGAGTATGAGTATGAGTATGAGCATGAGCATGAGCATGAGTATGAGTATGAGTATGAGTATGAGTATGAGTATAAGTATGAGCATGAGCATGAGTATGAGTATGAGTATGAGTATGAGTATGAGTATGAGTATGAGTATGAGTATGAGTATATGTATGAGTATGAGTATGAGTATGAGTGTGAGTATGAGTATGAGTATGAGTATGAGTATGAGTATGAGTATGAGTATGTCTATGAGTATGAGTATGAGTATGAGAATGAGTATGAGTATGAGAATGAGTATGAGTATGAGTATGAGCATGAGCATGAGCATGAGTATGAGTATGTGCATGAGTATGAGTATGTGTATGAGTATGAGTATGAGTTTGAGTTTGAGTATGAGTATGAGTATGAGTATGAGTATAAGTATGAGAATGAGTATGAGTGTGAGTATGAGAATGAGTATGAGTATGTGTATGAGTATGAGTATGAGTATGAGTATGAGTATGAGTATGAGTATGAGTATGAGTATGAGTATGAGTATGAGTATGAGTATGAGTATGAGTATAAGTATGAGTATGAGTATGAGTATGAGTATGAGTATAAGTATGAGTATGAGTATGAGTATGAGTGTGAGTATGAGTATGAGTATGAGTATGAGTATGAGTGTGAGTATGAGTATGAGTATGAGTATGAGTATGAGTATGAGTATGAGTATGAGTATGAGTATGAGTACGAGTATGCGTATGAATATGAGTATGAGTATGAGTATGGGTATGAGTATGAGTATGAGTATGAGTATGAGTATGAGTATGAGTATGAGTATGAGTATGAGAATGAGTATGAGTATGAGTATGAGCATGAGCATGAGCATGAGTATGAGTATGAGTATGAGTATGAGTATGAGTATGAGTATGAGTATGAGTATAAGTATTAGTATGAGTACGAGTACGAGTACGAGTATGCGTATGAGTTTGAGTTTGAGTATGAGTATGATTATGAGTATGAGTATGAGTATGAGTATGAGTATGAGTATGAGTATGAGTATGAGTATGAGTATGAGTATGAGTATGAGTATGAGTATGAGTTTAAGTATGAGTATGAGTATGAGTATGAGTATGAGTATGAGTATGAGTATGTGCATGAGTATGAGTATGTGTATGAGTATGAGTATGAGTATGAGTATGAGTATGAGTATGAGGATGAGTATGAGTATGAGTATGAGTATGAGTATGTGTATGAGTATGAGTATGAGTATGAGTATGAGTATGAGTATGAGTATGAGTATGAGTATGAGTATGATATAGAGTATGAGTATGGGTATGAGTATGAGTATGAGTATGAGTATGAGTATGAGTATGAGTATGAGTATGAGTATGAGTATGAGTATGAGAATGAGTATGAGTATGAGTATGAGCATGAGCATGAGCATGAGTATGAGTATGAGTATGAGTATGAGTATGAGTATGAGTATGAGTATGAGTATGAGTATGAGTATAAGTATTAGTATGAGTACGAGTACGAGTACGAGTATGCGTATGAGTTTGAGTTTGAGTATGAGTATGATTATGAGTATGAGTATGAGTATGAGTATGAGTATGAGTATGAGTATGAGTATAAGTATGAGTATGAGTATGAGTATGAGTATGAGTTTAAGTATGAGTATGAGTATGAGAATGCGTATGAGTATGAGTATGAGTATGGGTATGAGTATGAGTATGAGTATGAGTATGAGTATGAGTATGAGTATGAGTATGAGTATAAGAATTAGTATGAGTATGAGTATGAGCATGAGCATGAGCATGAGTATGAGTATGAGTATGAGTGTGAGTATGAGTATGAGTATGAGTATGAGTATGAGTATGAGTATGAGTATGAGTATGAGTATGAGTTTAAGTATGAGTATGAGTATGAGAATGCGTATGAGTATGAGTATGAGTATGAGTATAAGTATGAGTATGAGTTTAAGTATGAGTATGAGTACGAGTATACGTATGAGTATGAGTATGAGTATGAGTATAAGTATGAGTATGAGTATGAGTATGAGTGTGAGTATGAGTATGAGTATGAGTATGAGTATGAGTATGAGTATGAGTATGAGTATGAGAATGAGTATGAGTATGAGAATGAGTATGAGTATGAGTATGAGCATGAGCATGAGCATGAGTATGAGTATGTGCATGAGTATGGGTATGTGTATGAGTATGAGTATGAGTTTGAGTATGAGTATGAGTATGAGTATGAGTATGAGTATAAGTATGAAAATGAGTATGAGTGTGAGTATGAGAATGAGAATGAGTATGTGTATGAGTATGAGTATGAGTATGAGTATGAGTATGAGTATAAGAATTAGTATGAGTATGAGTATGAGCATGAGCATGAGCATGAGTATGAGTATGAGTATGAGTATGAGTATAAGTATGAGTATGAGTATGAGTATGAGTATGAGTATAAGTATTAGTATGAGTATGAGTACGAGTATTAGTATGAGTATGAGTATGAGTATGAGTATGAGTATGAGTTTAAGTATGAGTATGAGTATGAGTATGAGTATGAGTATGAGTATGAGTATGAGTATGAGTATGAGTATGAGTATGAGTATGAGTATGAGTATGAGTATGAGTATGAGTATGAGTATGAGTATGAGTATGAGTATGAGTATGAGTATGAGTATGAGTATGAGTATGAGTATGAGTATGAGTATGAGTATGAGTATGAGTATGAGTATATGTATGAGTATGAGTATGAGTATGAGTATGAGTATGAGTATGAGTATGAGTATGAGAATGAGTATGAGTACGAGAATGAGTATGAGTATGAGTATGAGCATGAGCATGAGCATGAGTATGAGTATGAGTATGAGTATGAGTATGAGTATGAGTATAAGTATGAGCATGAGCATGTGTATGAGTATGAGTATGAGTATGAGTATGAGTATGAGTATGAGTATGAGTATAAGTATGAGTATGAGTATGAGTATGAGTGTGAGTATGAGTATGAGTATGAGTATGAGTATGAGTATGAGTATGAGTATGAGTATGAGTATGAGAATGAGTATGAGTATGAGTGTGAGTATGAGTATGAGTATGAGTATGAGTATGAGTATGAGTATGAGTATGAGTATGAGTATGAGTATGAGTATGAGTACGAGTATGCGTATGAATATGAGTATGAGTATGAGTATGGGTATGAGTATGAGTATGAGTATGAGTATGAGTATGAGTATGAGTATGTGTATGAGTATGAGTATGAGTATGAGAATGAGTATGAGTATGAGTATGAGCATGAGCATGAGCATGAGTATGAGTATGAGTATGAGTATGAGTATGAGTATGAGTATGAGTATGAGTATGAGTATGAGTATGAGTATGAGAATGCGTATGAGTATGAGTATGAGTATAAGTATGAGTATGAGTTTAAGTATGAGTATGAGTACGAGTATGCGTATGAGTATGAGTATGAGTATGAGTATAAGTATGAGTATGAGTATGAGTATGAGTGTGAGTATGAGTATGAGTATGAGTATGAGTATGAGTATGAGTATGAGTATGAGTATGAGTATGAGTATGAGTATGAGTATAAGAATTAGTATGAGTATGAGTATGAGCATGAGCATGAGCATGAGTATGAGTATGAGTATGAGTGTGAGTATGAGTATGAGTATGAGTATGAGTATGAGTATGAGTATGAGTATGAGTATGAGTATGAGTATGAGTTTAAGTATGAGTATGAGTATGAGAATGCGTATGAGTATGAGTATGAGTATAAGTATGAGTATGAGTTTAAGTATGAGTATGAGTACGAGTATGCGTATGAGTATGAGTATGAGTATGAGTATGAGTATAAGTATGAGTATGAGTATGAGTATGAGTGTGAGTATGAGTATGAGTATGAGTATGAGTATGAGTGTGAGTATGAGTATGAGTATGAGTATGAGTATGAGTATGAGTATGAGTATGAGTATGAGTATGAGTATGAGTATGAGTACGAGTATGCGTATGAATATGAGTATGAGTATGAGTATGAGTATGAGTATGAGTATGAGTATGAGTATGAGTATGAGTATGAGTATGAGTATGAGTATGAGTATGAGTATGAGAATGAGTATGAGTATGAGTATGAGCATGAGCATGAGCATGAGTATGAGTATGAGTATGAGTATGAGTATGAGTATGTGTATGAGTATGAGTATGAGTATGAGTATGAGTATAAGTATTAGTATGAGTACGAGTACGAGTACGAGTATGCGTATGAGTTTGAGTTTGAGTATGAGTATGATTATGAGTATGAGTATGAGTATGAGTATGAGTATGAGTATGAGTATGAGTATGAGTATAAGTATGAGTATGAGTATGAGTATGAGTATGAGTTTAAGTATGAGTATGAGTATGAGAATGCGTATGAGTATGAGTATGAGTATGGGTATGAGTATGAGTATGAGTATGAGTATGAGTATGAGTATGAGTATGAGTATGAGTATGAGTATGAGTATAAGAATTAGTATGAGTATGAGTATGAGCATGAGCATGAGCATGAGTATGAGTATGAGTATGAGTATGAGTATGAGTGTGAGTATGAGTATGAGTATGAGTATGAGTATGAGTATGAGTATGAGTATGAGTATGAGTATGAGTATGAGTATAAGAATTAGTATGAGTATGAGTATGAGCATGAGCATGAGCATGAGTATGAGTATGAGTGTGAGTATGAGTATGAGTATGAGTATGAGTATGAGTATGAGTATGAGTATGAGTATGAGTTTAAGTATGAGTATGAGTATGAGAATGCGTATGAGTATGAGTATGAGTATAAGTATGAGTATGAGTTTAAGTATGAGTATGAGTATGAGTATGAGTATGAGTATGAGTATGAGAATGAGTATGAGTATGAGTATGAGCATGAGCATGAGCATGAGTATGAGTATGAGTATGAGTATGAGTATGAGTATGAGTATGAGTATGAGTATGAGTATGAGTATGAGTATGAGAATGCGTATGAGTATGAGTATGAGTATAAGTATGAGTATGAGTTTAAGTATGAGTATGAGTACGAGTATGCGTATGAGTATGAGTATGAGTATGAGTATAAGTATGAGTATGAGTATGAGTATGAGTGTGAGTATGAGTATGAGTATGAGTATGAGTATGAGTATGAGTATGAGTATGAGTATGAGTATGAGTATGAGTATGAGTATAAGAATTAGTATGAGTATGAGTATGAGCATGAGCATGAGCATGAGTATGAGTATGAGTGTGAGTATGAGTATGAGTATGAGTATGAGTATGAGTATGAGTATGAGTATGAGTATGAGTTTAAGTATGAGTATGAGTATGAGAATGCGTATGAGTATGAGTATGAGTATAAGTATGAGTATGAGTTTAAGTATGAGTATGAGTACGAGTATGCGTATGAGTATGAGTATGAGTATGAGTATAAGTATGAGTATGAGTATGAGTATGAGTGTGAGTATGAGTATGAGTATGAGTATGAGTATGAGTGTGAGTATGAGTATGAGTATGAGTATGAGTATGAGTATGAGTATGAGTATGAGTATGAGTATGAGTATGAGTACGAGTATGCGTATGAATATGAGTATGAGTATGAGTATGGGTATGAGTATGAGTATGAGTATGAGTATGAGTATGAGTATGAGTATGAGTATGAGTATGAGTATGAGAATGAGTATGAGTATGAGTATGAGCATGAGCATGAGCATGAGTATGAGTATGAGTATGAGTATGAGTATGAGTATGAGTATGAGTACGAGTATGAGTATGAGTATGAGTATAAGTATTAGTATGAGTACGAGTACGAGTACGAGTATGCGTATGAGTTTGAGTTTGAGTATGAGTATGATTATGAGTATGAGTATGAGTATGAGTATGAGTATGAGTATGAGTATGAGTATAAGTATGAGTATGAGTATGAGTATGAGTATGAGTTTAAGTATGAGTATGAGTATGAGAATGCGTATGAGTATGAGTATGAGTATGGGTATGAGTATGAGTATGAGTATGAGTATGAGTATGAGTTTGAGTATGAGTATGAGTATGAGTATGAGTATAAGAATTAGTATGAGTATGAGTATGAGCATGAGCATGAGCATGAGTATGAGTATGAGTATGAGTGTGAGTATGAGTATGAGTATGAGTATGAGTATGAGTATGAGTATGAGTATGAGTATGAGTATGAGTATGAGTTTAAGTATGAGTATGAGTATGAGAATGCGTATGAGTATGAGTATGAGTATGAGTATAAGTATGAGTATGAGTTTAAGTATGAGTATGAGTACGAGTATGCGTATGAGTATGAGTATGAGTATGAGTATAAGTATGAGTATGAGTATGAGTATGAGTGTGAGTATGAGTATGAGTATGAGTATGAGTATGAGTATGAGTATGAGTATGAGTATGAGTATGAGAATGAGTATGAGTATGAGAATGAGTATGAGTATGAGTATGAGCATGAGCATGAGCATGAGTATGAGTATGTGCATGAGTATGGGTATGTGTATGAGTATGAGTATGAGTTTGAGTATGAGTATGAGTATGAGTATGAGTATGAGTATGAGTATAAGTATGAAAATGAGTATGAGTGTGAGTATGAGAATGAGTATGAGTATGTGTATGAGTATGGGTATGTGTATGAGTATGAGTATGAGTTTGAGTATGAGTATGAGTATGAGTATGAGTATGAGTATGAGTATAAGTATGAAAATGAGTATGAGTGTGAGTATGAGAATGAGTATGAGTATGTGTATGAGTATGAGTATGAGTATGAGTATGAGTATGAGTATGAGTATGAGTATGAGTATGAGTATGAGTATAAGTATGAGTATGAGTATGAGTATGAGTATAAGTATTAGTATGAGTATGAGTACGAGTATTAGTATGAGTATGAGTATGAGTATGAGTATGAGTATGAGTTTAAGTATGAGTATGAGTATGAGTATGAGTATGAGTATGAGTATAAGTATGAGTATGAGTATGAGTATGAGTGTGAGTATGAGTATGAGTATGAGTATGAGTAAGAGTATGAGTATGAGTATGAGTATGTGTATGAGTATGAGTATGAGTATGAGAATGAGTATGAGTTTGAGAATGAGTATGAGTATGAGTATGAGCATGAGCATGAGCATGAGTATGAGTATGTGCATGAGTATGAGTATGTGTATGAGTATGAGTATGAGTTTGAGTTTGAGTATGAGTATGAGTATGAGTATGAGTATAAGTATGAGAATGAGTATGAGTGTGAGTATGAGAATGAGTATGAGTATGTGTATGAGTATGAGTATGAGTATGAGTATGAGTATGAGTATGAGTATGAGTATGAGTATGAGTATGAGTATGAGTATGAGTATGAGTATAAGTATGAGTATGAGTATGAGTATGAGTATGAGTATAAGTATGAGTATGAGTATGAGTATGAGTGTGAGTATGAGTATGAGTATGAGTATGAGTATGAGTGTGAGTATGAGTATGAGTATGAGTATGAGTATGAGTATGAGTATGAGTATGAGTATGAGTATGAGTATGAGTACGAGTATGCGTATGAATATGAGTATGAGTATGAGTATGGGTATGAGTATGAGTATGAGTATGAGTATGAGTATGAGTATGAGTATGAGTATGAGTATGAGTATGAGAATGAGTATGAGTATGAGTATGAGCATGAGCATGAGCATGAGTATGAGTATGAGTATGAGTATGAGTATGAGTATGAGTATGAGTATGAGTATGAGTATGAGTATGAGTATAAGTATTAGTATGAGTACGAGTACGAGTACGAGTATGCGTATGAGTTTGAGTTTGAGTATGAGTATGATTATGAGTATGAGTATGAGTATGAGTATGAGTATGAGTATGAGTATGAGTATAAGTATGAGCATGAGCATGAGTATAAGTATGAGAATGAGTATGAGTGTGAGTATGAGAATGAGTATGAGTATGTGTATGAGTATGAGTATGAGTATGAGTATGAGTATGAGTATGAGTATGAGTATGAGTATGAGTATGAGTATGAGTATGAGTATAAGTATGAGTATGAGTATGAGTATGAGTATGAGTATAAGTATGAGTATGAGTATGAGTATGAGTGTGAGTATGAGTATGAGTATGAGTATGAGTGTGAGTATGAGTATGAGTATGAGTATGAGTATGAGTATGAGTATGAGTATGAGTATGAGTATGAGTATGAGTACGAGTATGCGTATGAATATGAGTATGAGTATGGGTATGAGTATGAGTATGAGTTTGAGTATGAGTATGAGTATGAGTATGAGTATGAGTATGAGTATGAGTATGAGAATGAGTATGAGTATGAGTATGAGCATGAGCATGAGCATGAGTATGAGTATGAGTATGAGTATGAGTATGAGTATGAGTATGAGTATGAGTATGAGTATGAGTATGAGTATAAGTATTAGTATGAGTACGAGTACGAGTACGAGTATGCGTATGAGTTTGAGTTTGAGTATGAGTATGATTATGAGTATGAGTATGAGTATGAGTATGAGTATGAGTATGAGTATGAGTATAAGTATGAGTATGAGTATGAGTATGAGTATGAGTTTAAGTATGAGTATGAGTATGAGTATGAGTATGAGTATGAGTATGAGTATGAGTATGAGTATGAGTATGAGTATGAGTATGAGTTTAAGTATGAGTATGAGTATGAGTATGAGTATGAGTATGAGTATGTGCATGAGTATGAGTATGTGTATGAGTATGAGTATGAGTATGAGTATGAGTATGAGTATGAGGATGAGTATGAGTATGAGTATGAGTATGTGTATGAGTATGAGTATGAGTATGAGTATGAGTATGAGTATGAGTATGAGTATGAGTATGAGTATGATATAGAGTATGAGTATGTGTATGAGTATGAGTATGAGTATGAGTATGAGTATAAGTATGAGTATGAGTATGAGTATGAGTGTGAGTATGAGTATGAGTATGAGTATGAGTATGAGAATGAGTATGAGTATGAGAATGAGTATGAGTATGAGTATGAGCATGAGCATGAGCATGAGTATGAGTATGTGCATGAGTATGAGTATGTGTATGAGTATGAGTATGAGTTTGAGTATGAGTATGAGTATGAGTATGAGTATAAGTATGAGAATGAGTATGAGTGTGAGTATGAGAATGAGTATGAGTATGTGTATGAGTATGAGTATGAGTATGAGTATGAGTATGAGTATGAGTATGAGTATGAGTATGAGTATGAGTATGAGTATGAGTATGAGTATGAGTATGAGTATGAGTGTGAGTATGAGTATGAGTATGAGTATGAGTATGAGTATGAGTATGAGTATGAGTATGAGTATGAGAATGAGTATGAGTATGAGAATGAGTATGAGTATGAGTATGAGCATGAGCATGAGCATGAGTATGAGTATGTGCATGAGTATGGGTATGTGTATGAGTATGAGTATGAGTTTGAGTATGAGTATGAGTATGAGTATGAGTATGAGTATGAGTATAAGTATGAAAATGAGTATGAGTGTGAGTATGAGAATGAGTATGAGTATGTGTATGAGTATGGGTATGTGTATGAGTATGAGTATGAGTTTGAGTATGAGTATGAGTATGAGTATGAGTATGAGTATGAGTATAAGTATGAAAATGAGTATGAGTGTGAGTATGAGAATGAGTATGAGTATGTGTATGAGTATGAGTATGAGTATGAGTATGAGTATGAGTATGAGTATGAGTATGAGTATGAGTATGAGTATAAGTATGAGTATGAGTATGAGTATGAGTATAAGTATTAGTATGAGTATGAGTACGAGTATTAGTATGAGTATGAGTATGAGTATGAGTATGAGTATGAGTTTAAGTATGAGTATGAGTATGAGTATGAGTATGAGTATGAGTATAAGTATGAGTATGAGTATGAGTATGAGTGTGAGTATGAGTATGAGTATGAGTATGAGTAAGAGTATGAGTATGAGTATGAGTATGTGTATGAGTATGAGTATGAGTATGAGAATGAGTATGAGTTTGAGAATGAGTATGAGTATGAGTATGAGCATGAGCATGAGCATGAGTATGAGTATGTGCATGAGTATGAGTATGTGTATGAGTATGAGTATGAGTTTGAGTTTGAGTATGAGTATGAGTATGAGTATGAGTATAAGTATGAGAATGAGTATGAGTGTGAGTATGAGAATGAGTATGAGTATGTGTATGAGTATGAGTATGAGTATGAGTATGAGTATGAGTATGAGTATGAGTATGAGTATGAGTATGAGTATGAGTATGAGTATGAGTATAAGTATGAGTATGAGTATGAGTATGAGTATGAGTATAAGTATGAGTATGAGTATGAGTATGAGTGTGAGTATGAGTATGAGTATGAGTATGAGTATGAGTGTGAGTATGAGTATGAGTATGAGTATGAGTATGAGTATGAGTATGAGTATGAGTATGAGTATGAGTATGAGTACGAGTATGCGTATGAATATGAGTATGAGTATGAGTATGGGTATGAGTATGAGTATGAGTATGAGTATGAGTATGAGTATGAGTATGAGTATGAGTATGAGTATGAGAATGAGTATGAGTATGAGTATGAGCATGAGCATGAGCATGAGTATGAGTATGAGTATGAGTATGAGTATGAGTATGAGTATGAGTATGAGTATGAGTATGAGTATGAGTATAAGTATTAGTATGAGTACGAGTACGAGTACGAGTATGCGTATGAGTTTGAGTTTGAGTATGAGTATGATTATGAGTATGAGTATGAGTATGAGTATGAGTATGAGTATGAGTATGAGTATAAGTATGAGCATGAGCATGAGTATAAGTATGAGAATGAGTATGAGTGTGAGTATGAGAATGAGTATGAGTATGTGTATGAGTATGAGTATGAGTATGAGTATGAGTATGAGTATGAGTATGAGTATGAGTATGAGTATGAGTATGAGTATGAGTATAAGTATGAGTATGAGTATGAGTATGAGTATGAGTATAAGTATGAGTATGAGTATGAGTATGAGTGTGAGTATGAGTATGAGTATGAGTATGAGTGTGAGTATGAGTATGAGTATGAGTATGAGTATGAGTATGAGTATGAGTATGAGTATGAGTATGAGTATGAGTACGAGTATGCGTATGAATATGAGTATGAGTATGGGTATGAGTATGAGTATGAGTTTGAGTATGAGTATGAGTATGAGTATGAGTATGAGTATGAGTATGAGTATGAGAATGAGTATGAGTATGAGTATGAGCATGAGCATGAGCATGAGTATGAGTATGAGTATGAGTATGAGTATGAGTATGAGTATGAGTATGAGTATGAGTATGAGTATGAGTATGAGTATAAGTATTAGTATGAGTACGAGTACGAGTACGAGTATGCGTATGAGTTTGAGTTTGAGTATGAGTATGATTATGAGTATGAGTATGAGTATGAGTATGAGTATGAGTATGAGTATGAGTATAAGTATGAGTATGAGTATGAGTATGAGTATGAGTTTAAGTATGAGTATGAGTATGAGTATGAGTATGAGTATGAGTATGAGTATGAGTATGAGTATGAGTATGAGTATGAGTTTAAGTATGAGTATGAGTATGAGTATGAGTATGAGTATGTGCATGAGTATGAGTATGTGTATGAGTATGAGTATGAGTATGAGTATGAGTATGAGTATGAGGATGAGTATGAGTATGAGTATGAGTATGTGTATGAGTATGAGTATGAGTATGAGTATGAGTATGAGTATGAGTATGAGTATGAGTATGAGTATGAGTATGATATAGAGTATGAGTATGTGTATGAGTATGAGTATGAGTATGAGTATGAGTATAAGTATGAGTATGAGTATGAGTATGAGTGTGAGTATGAGTATGAGTATGAGTATGAGTATGAGAATGAGTATGAGTATGAGAATGAGTATGAGTATGAGTATGAGCATGAGCATGAGCATGAGTATGAGTATGTGCATGAGTATGAGTATGTGTATGAGTATGAGTATGAGTTTGAGTATGAGTATGAGTATGAGTATGAGTATAAGTATGAGAATGAGTATGAGTGTGAGTATGAGAATGAGTATGAGTATGTGTATGAGTATGAGTATGAGTATGAGTATGAGTATGAGTATGAGTATGAGTATGAGTATGAGTATGAGTATGAGTATGAGTATGAGTATGAGTATGAGTATGAGTATGAGTATGAGTATGAGTATGAGTATGAGTATGAGTATGAGTATGAGTATGAGTATGAGTATGAGTATGAGTATGAGTATGAGTATGAGTATGAGTATGAGTATGAGTATGAGTATGAGTATGAGTATGAGTATGAGTATAAGTATGAGTATGAGTATGAGTATGAGTATGAGTATAAGTATGAGTATGAGTATGAGTATGAGTATGAGTATGAGTATAAGTATTAGTATGAGTATGAGTACGAGTATTAGTATGAGTATGAGTATGAGTATGAGTATGAGTATGAGTTTAAGTATGAGTATGAGTATGAGTATGAGTATGAGTATGAGTATGAGTATGAGTATGAGTATGAGTATGAGTATGAGTATGAGTATGAGTATGAGTATGAGTATGAGTATGAGTATGAGTATGAGTATGAGTATGAGTATGAGTATGAGTATGAGTATGAGTATGAGTATGAGTATGAGTATGAGTATGAGTATGAGTATGAGTATGAGTATGAGTATGAGTATGAGTATGAGTATGAGTATGAGTATGAGTATGAGTATGAGTATGAGTATGAGAATGAGTATGAGTACGAGAATGAGTATGCGTATGAATATGAGTATGAGTATGAGTATGGGTATGAGTATGAGTATGAGTATGAGTATGAGTATGAGTATGAGTATGAGTATGAGTATGAGTATGAGAATGAGTATGAGTATGAGTATGAGCATGAGCATGAGCATGAGTATGAGTATGAGTATGAGTATGAGTATGAGTATGAGTATGAGTACGAGTATGAGTATGAGTATGAGTATAAGTATTAGTATGAGTACGAGTACGAGTACGAGTATGCGTATGAGTTTGAGTTTGAGTATGAGTATGATTATGAGTATGAGTATGAGTATGAGTATGAGTATGAGTATGAGTATGAGTATAAGTATGAGTATGAGTATGAGTATGAGTATGAGTTTAAGTATGAGTATGAGTATGAGAATGCGTATGAGTATGAGTATGAGTATGGGTATGAGTATGAGTATGAGTATGAGTATGAGTATGAGTTTGAGTATGAGTATGAGTATGAGTATGAGTATAAGAATTAGTATGAGTATGAGTATGAGCATGAGCATGAGCATGAGTATGAGTATGAGTATGAGTGTGAGTATGAGTATGAGTATGAGTATGAGTATGAGTATGAGTATGAGTATGAGTATGAGTATGAGTATGAGTATGAGTTTAAGTATGAGTATGAGTATGAGAATGCGTATGAGTATGAGTATGAGTATGAGTATAAGTATGAGTATGAGTTTAAGTATGAGTATGAGTACAAGTATGCGTATGAGTATGAGTATGAGTATGAGTATAAGTATGAGTATGAGTATGAGTATGAGTGTGAGTATGAGTATGAGTATGAGTATGAGTATGAGTATGAGTATGAGTATGAGTATGAGTATGAGAATGAGTATGAGTATGAGAATGAGTATGAGTATGAGTATGAGCATGAGCATGAGCATGAGTATGAGTATGTGCATGAGTATGGGTATGTGTATGAGTATGAGTATGAGTTTGAGTATGAGTATGAGTATGAGTATGAGTATGAGTATGAGTATAAGTATGAAAATGAGTATGAGTGTGAGTATGAGAATGAGTATGAGTATGTGTATGAGTATGGGTATGTGTATGAGTATGAGTATGAGTTTGAGTATGAGTATGAGTATGAGTATGAGTATGAGTATGAGTATAAGTATGAAAATGAGTATGAGTGTGAGTATGAGAATGAGTATGAGTATGTGTATGAGTATGAGTATGAGTATGAGTATGAGTATGAGTATGAGTATGAGTATGAGTATGAGTATGAGTATAAGTATGAGTATGAGTATGAGTATGAGTATAAGTATTAGTATGAGTATGAGTACGAGTATTAGTATGAGTATGAGTATGAGTATGAGTATGAGTATGAGTTTAAGTATGAGTATGAGTATGAGTATGAGTATGAGTATGAGTATAAGTATGAGTATGAGTATGAGTATGAGTGTGAGTATGAGTATGAGTATGAGTATGAGTAAGAGTATGAGTATGAGTATGAGTATGTGTATGAGTATGAGTATGAGTATGAGAATGAGTATGAGTTTGAGAATGAGTATGAGTATGAGTATGAGCATGAGCATGAGCATGAGTATGAGTATGTGCATGAGTATGAGTATGTGTATGAGTATGAGTATGAGTTTGAGTTTGAGTATGAGTATGAGTATGAGTATGAGTATAAGTATGAGAATGAGTATGAGTGTGAGTATGAGAATGAGTATGAGTATGTGTATGAGTATGAGTATGAGTATGAGTATGAGTATGAGTATGAGTATGAGTATGAGTATGAGTATGAGTATGAGTATGAGTATGAGTATAAGTATGAGTATGAGTATGAGTATGAGTATGTGTATAAGTATGAGTATGAGTATGAGTATGAGTGTGAGTATGAGTATGAGTATGAGTATGAGTATGAGTGTGAGTATGAGTATGAGTATGAGTATGAGTATGAGTATGAGTATGAGTATGAGTATGAGTATGAGTATGAGTACGAGTATGCGTATGAATATGAGTATGAGTATGAGTATGGGTATGAGTATGAGTATGAGTATGAGTATGAGTATGAGTATGAGTATGAGTATGAGTATGAGTATGAGAATGAGTACGAGTATTAGTATGAGTATGAGTATGAGTATGAGTATGAGTATGAGTTTAAGTATGAGTATGAGTATGAGTATGAGTATGAGTATGAGTATAAGTATGAGTATGAGTATGAGTATGAGTGTGAGTATGAGTATGAGTATGAGTATGAGTAAGAGTATGAGTATGAGTATGAGTATGTGTATGAGTATGAGTATGAGTATGAGAATGAGTATGAGTTTGAGAATGAGTATGAGTATGAGTATGAGCATGAGCATGAGCATGAGTATGAGTATGTGCATGAGTATGAGTATGTGTATGAGTATGAGTATGAGTTTGAGTTTGAGTATGAGTATGAGTATGAGTATGAGTATAAGTATGAGAATGAGTATGAGTGTGAGTATGAGAATGAGTATGAGTATGTGTATGAGTATGAGTATGAGTATGAGTATGAGTATGAGTATGAGTATGAGTATGAGTATGAGTATGAGTATGAGTATGAGTATGAGTATAAGTATGAGTATGAGTATGAGTATGAGTATGAGTATAAGTATGAGTATGAGTATGAGTATGAGTGTGAGTATGAGTATGAGTATGAGTATGAGTATGAGTGTGAGTATGAGTATGAGTATGAGTATGAGTATGAGTATGAGTATGAGTATGAGTATGAGTATGAGTATGAGTACGAGTATGCGTATGAATATGAGTATGAGTATGAGTATGGGTATGAGTATGAGTATGAGTATGAGTATGAGTATGAGTATGAGTATGAGTATGAGTATGAGTATGAGAATGAGTATGAGTATGAGTATGAGCATGAGCATGAGCATGAGTATGAGTATGAGTATGAGTATGAGTATGAGTATGAGTATGAGTATGAGTATGAGTATGAGTATGAGTATAAGTATTAGTATGAGTACGAGTACGAGTACGAGTATGCGTATGAGTTTGAGTTTGAGTATGAGTATGATTATGAGTATGAGTATGAGTATGAGTATGAGTATGAGTATGAGTATGAGTATAAGTATGAGCATGAGCATGAGTATAAGTATGAGAATGAGTATGAGTGTGAGTATGAGAATGAGTATGAGTATGTGTATGAGTATGAGTATGAGTATGAGTATGAGTATGAGTATGAGTATGAGTATGAGTATGAGTATGAGTATGAGTATGAGTATAAGTATGAGTATGAGTATGAGTATGAGTATGAGTATAAGTATGAGTATGAGTATGAGTATGAGTGTGAGTATGAGTATGAGTATGAGTATGAGTATGAGTGTGAGTATGAGTATGAGTATGAGTATGAGTATGAGTATGAGTATGAGTATGAGTATGAGTATGAGTATGAGTACGAGTATGCGTATGAATATGAGTATGAGTATGGGTATGAGTATGAGTATGAGTTTGAGTATGAGTATGAGTATGAGTATGAGTATGAGTATGAGTATGAGTATGAGAATGAGTATGAGTATGAGTATGAGCATGAGCATGAGCATGAGTATGAGTATGAGTATGAGTATGAGTATGAGTATGAGTATGAGTATGAGTATGAGTATGAGTATGAGTATAAGTATTAGTATGAGTACGAGTACGAGTACGAGTATGCGTATGAGTTTGAGTTTGAGTATGAGTATGATTATGAGTATGAGTATGAGTATGAGTATGAGTATGAGTATGAGTATGAGTATAAGTATGAGTATGAGTATGAGTATGAGTATGAGTTTAAGTATGAGTATGAGTATGAGTATGAGTATGAGTATGAGTATGTGTATGAGTATGAGTATGAGTATGAGTATGAGTATGAGTATGAGTATGAGTATGAGTATGAGTATGAGTATGAGTATGAGTATAAGTATGAGTATGAGTATGAGTATGAGTATGAGTATAAGTATGAGTATGAGTATGAGTATGAGTGTGAGTATGAGTATGAGTATGAGTATGAGTATGAGTGTGAGTATGAGTATGAGTATGAGTATGAGTATGAGTATGAGTATGAGTATGAGTATGAGTATGAGTATGAGTACGAGTATGCGTATGAATATGAGTATGAGTATGGGTATGAGTATGAGTATGAGTTTGAGTATGAGTATGAGTATGAGTATGAGTATGAGTATGAGTATGAGTATGAGAATGAGTATGAGTATGAGTATGAGCATGAGCATGAGCATGAGTATGAGTATGAGTATGAGTATGAGTATGAGTATGAGTATGAGTATGAGTATGAGTATGAGTATGAGTATAAGTATTAGTATGAGTACGAGTACGAGTACGAGTATGCGTATGAGTTTGAGTTTGAGTATGAGTATGATTATGAGTATGAGTATGAGTATGAGTATGAGTATGAGTATGAGTATGAGTATAAGTATGAGTATGAGTATGAGTATGAGTATGAGTTTAAGTATGAGTATGAGTATGAGTATGAGTATGAGTATGAGTATGAGTATGAGTATGAGTATGAGTATGAGTATGAGTTTAAGTATGAGTATGAGTATGAGTATGAGTATGAGTATGAGTATGTGCATGAGTATGAGTATGTGTATGAGTATGAGTATGAGTATGAGTATGAGTATGAGTATGAGGATGAGTATGAGTATGAGTATGAGTATGTGTATGAGTATGAGTATGAGTATGAGTATAAGTATGAGTATGAGTATGAGTATGAGTATGAGTATGAGTATAAGTATGAGTATGAGTATGAGTATGAGTGTGAGTATGAGTATGAGTATGAGTATGAGTATGAGTGTGAGTATGAGTATGAGTATGAGTATGAGTATGAGTATGAGTATGAGTATGAGTATGAGTATGAGTATGAGTACGAGTATGCGTATGAATATGAGTATGAGTATGGGTATGAGTATGAGTATGAGTTTGAGTATGAGTATGAGTATGAGTATGAGTATGAGTATGAGTATGAGTATGAGAATGAGTATGAGTATGAGTATGAGCATGAGCATGAGCATGAGTATGAGTATGAGTATGAGTATGAGTATGAGTATGAGTATGAGTATGAGTATGAGTATGAGTATAAGTATTAGTATGAGTACGAGTACGAGTACGAGTATGCGTATGAGTTTGAGTTTGAGTATGAGTATGATTATGAGTATGAGTATGAGTATGAGTATGAGTATGAGTATGAGTATGAGTATAAGTATGAATATGAGTATGAGTATGAGTATGAGTTTAAGTATGAGTATGAGTATGAGTATGAGTATGAGTATGAGTATGAGTATGAGTATGAGTATGAGTATGAGTTTAAGTATGAGTATGAGTATGAGTATGAGTATGAGTATGAGTATGTGCATGAGTATGAGTATGTGTATGAGTATGAGTATGAGTATGAGTATGAGTATGAGTATGAGGATGAGTATGAGTATGAGTATGAGTATGTGTATGAGTATGAGTATGAGTATGAGTATGAGTATGAGTATGAGTATGAGTATGAGTATGAGTATGATATAGAGTATGAGTATGTGTATGAGTATGAGTATGAGTATGAGTATGAGTATAAGTATGAAAATGAGTATGAGTGTGAGTATGAGAATGAGTATGAGTATGTGTATGAGTATGAGTATGAGTATGAGTATGAGTATGAGTATGAGTATGTGTATGAGTATGAGTATGAGTATGAGTATGAGTATGAGTATAAGTATGAGTATGAGTATGAGTATGAGTATGAGTATAAGTATTAGTATGAGTATGAGTACGAGTATTAGTATGAGTATGAGTATGAGTATGAGTATGAGTATGAGTTTAAGTATGAGTATGAGTATGAGTATGAGTATGAGTATGAGTATGAGTATGAGTATGAGTATGAGTATGAGTATGAGTATGAGTATGAGTATGAGTATGAGTATGAGTATGAGTATGAGTATGAGTATGAGTATGAGTATGAGTATGAGTATGAGTATGAGTATGAGTATGAGTATGAGTATGAGTATGAGTATGAGTATGAGTATGAGTATGAGTATGAGAATGAGTATGAGTACGAGAATGAGTATGAGTATGAGTATGAGCATGAGCATGAGCATGAGTATGAGTATGAGTATGAGTATGAGTATGAGTATGAGTATAAGTATGAGCATGAGCATGAGTATGAGTATGAGTATGAGTATGAGTATGAGTATGAGTATGAGTATGAGTATGAGTATAAGTATGAGTATGAGTATGAGTATGAGTGTGAGTATGAGTATGAGTATGAGTATGAGTATGAGTATGAGTATGAGTATGAGTATGAGTATGAGTATGAGTATGAGAATGAGTATGAGTATGAGAATGAGTATGAGTATGAGTATGAGCATGAGCATGAGCATGAGCATGAGTATGAGTATGTGCATGAGTATGAGTATGTGCATGAGTATGAGTATGTGTATGAGTATGAGTATGAGTTTGAGTTTGAGTATGAGTATGAGTATGAGTATGAGTATAAGTATGAGTATGAGTATGAGTATGAGTATGAGTATGAGTATGAGTATGAGTATGAGTATGAGTATGAGTATGAGTATGAGTATGAGTATGAGTATGAGTATGAGTATGAGTATGAGTATGAGTATGAGTATGAGTATGAGTATGAGTATGAGAATGAGTATGAGTACGAGAATGAGTATGAGTATGAGTATGAGTATGAGCATGAGCATGAGCATGAGTATGAGTATGAGTATGAGTATGAGTATGAGTATGAGTATAAGTATGAGCATGAGCATGAGTATGAGTATGAGTATGAGTATGAGTATGAGTATGAGTATGAGTATGAGTATAAGTATGAGTATGAGTATGAGTATGAGTGTGAGTATGAGTATGAGTATGAGTATGAGTATGAGTATGAGTATGAGTATGTGTATGAGTATGAGTATGAGTATGAGAATGAGTATGAGTATGAGAATGAGTATGAGTATGAGTATGAGCATGAGCATGAGCATGAGTATGAGTATGTGCATGAGTATGAGTATGTGTATGAGTATGAGTATGAGTTTGAGTTTGAGTATGAGTATGAGTATGAGTATGAGTATAAGTATGAGAATGAGTATGAGTGTGAGTATGAGAATGAGTATGAGTATGTGTATGAGTATGAGTATGAGTATGAGTATGAGTATGAGTATGAGTATGAGTATGAGTATAAGTATGAGTATGAGTATGAGTATGAGTATGAGTATAAGTATGAGTATGAGTACGAGTATGCGTATGAATATGAGTATGAGTATGAGTATGGGTATGAGTATGAGTATGAGTATGAGTATGAGTATGAGTATGAGTATGAGTATGAGTATGAGTATGAGTATGAGAATGAGTATGAGTATGAGTATGAGCATGAGCATGAGCATGAGTATGAGTATGAGTATGAGTATGAGTATGAGTATGAGTATGAGTATGAGTATGAGTATGAGTATGAGTATGAGTATGAGTATAAGTATTAGTATGAGTACGAGTACGAGTACGAGTATGCGTATGAGTTTGAGTTTGAGTATGAGTATGATTATGAGTATGAGTATGAGTATGAGTATGAGTATGAGTATGAGTATAAGTATGAGTATGAGTATGAGTATGAGTATGAGTGTGAGTATGAGTATGAGTATGAGTATGAGTATGAGTGTGAGTATGAGTATGAGTATGAGTATGAGTATGAGTATGAGTATGAGTATGAGTATGAGTATGAGTATGAGTATGAGTACGAGTATGCGTATGAATATGAGTATGAGTATGAGTATGGGTATGAGTATGAGTATGAGTATGAGTATGAGTATGAGTATGAGTATGAGTATGAGTATGAGTATGAGAATGAGTATGAGTATGAGTATGAGCATGAGCATGAGCATGAGTATGAGTATGAGTATGAGTATGAGTGTGAGTATGAGTATGAGTATGAGTATGAGTATGAGAATGCGTATGAGTATGAGTATGAGTATAAGTATGAGTATGAGTTTAAGTATGAGTATGAGTACGAGTATGCGTATGAGTATGAGTATGAGTATGAGTATAAGTATGAGTATGAGTATGAGTATGAGTGTGAGTATGAGTATGAGTATGAGTATGAGTATGAGTATGAGTATGAGTATGAGTATGAGTATGAGAATGAGTATGAGTACGAGAATGAGTATGAGTATGAGTATGAGCATGAGCATGAGCATGAGTATGAGTATGAGTATGAGTATGAGTATGAGTATGAGTATAAGTATGAGCATGAGCATGAGTATGAGTATGAGTATGAGTATGAGTATGAGTATGAGTATGAGTATGAGTATGAGTATGAGTATAAGTATGAGTATGAGTATGAGTATGAGTGTGAGTATGAGTATGAGTATGAGTATGAGTATGAGTATGAGTATGAGTATGAGTATGAGTATGAGTATGAGTATGAGTATGAGAATGAGTATGAGTATGAGAATGAGTATGAGTATGAGTATGAGCATGAGCATGAGCATGAGCATGAGTATGAGTATGTGCATGAGTATGAGTATGTGCATGAGTATGAGTATGTGTATGAGTATGAGTATGAGTTTGAGTTTGAGTATGAGTATGAGTATGAGTATAAGTATAAGTATGAGTATGAGTATGAGTATGAGTATGAGTATGAGTATGAGTATGAGTATGAGTATGAGTATGAGTATGAGTATGAGTATGAGTATGAGTATGAGTATGAGTATGAGTATGAGTATGAGTATGAGTATGAGTATGAGTATGAGTATGAGAATGAGTATGAGTACGAGAATGAGTATGAGTATGAGTATGAGTATGAGCATGAGCATGAGCATGAGTATGAGTATGAGTATGAGTATGAGTATGAGTATGAGTATAAGTATGAGCATGAGCATGAGTATGAGTATGAGTATGAGTATGAGTATGAGTATGAGTATGAGTATGAGTATAAGTATGAGTATGAGTATGAGTATGAGTGTGAGTATGAGTATGAGTATGAGTATGAGTATGAGTATGAGTATGAGTATGTGTATGAGTATGAGTATGAGTATGAGAATGAGTATGAGTATGAGAATGAGTATGAGTATGAGTATGAGCATGAGCATGAGCATGAGTATGAGTATGTGCATGAGTATGAGTATGTGTATGAGTATGAGTATGAGTTTGAGTTTGAGTATGAGTATGAGTATGAGTATGAGTATAAGTATGAGAATGAGTATGAGTGTGAGTATGAGAATGAGTATGAGTATGTGTATGAGTATGAGTATGAGTATGAGTATGAGTATGAGTATGAGTATGAGTATAAGTATGAGTATGAGTATGAGTATGAGTATGAGTATAAGTATGAGTATGAGTACGAGTATGCGTATGAATATGAGTATGAGTATGAGTATGGGTATGAGTATGAGTATGAGTATGAGTATGAGTATGAGTATGAGTATGAGTATGAGTATGAGTATGAGTATGAGAATGAGTATGAGTATGAGTATGAGCATGAGCATGAGCATGAGTATGAGTATGAGTATGAGTATGAGTATGAGTATGAGTATGAGTATGAGTATGAGTATGAGTATGAGTATGAGTATAAGTATTAGTATGAGTACGAGTACGAGTACGAGTATGCGTATGAGTTTGAGTTTGAGTATGAGTATGATTATGAGTATGAGTATGAGTATGAGTATGAGTATGAGTATGAGTATAAGTATGAGTATGAGTATGAGTATGAGTATGAGTGTGAGTATGAGTATGAGTATGAGTATGAGTATGAGTGTGAGTATGAGTATGAGTATGAGTATGAGTATGAGTATGAGTATGAGTATGAGTATGAGTATGAGTATGAGTACGAGTATGCGTATGAATATGCGTATGAGTATGAGTATGGGTATGAGTATGTGTATGAGTATGAGTATGAGTATGAGTATGAGTATGAGTATGAGTATGAGTATGAGAATGAGTATGAGTATGAGTATGAGCATGAGCATGAGCATGAGTATGAGTATGAGTATGAGTATGAGTGTGAGTATGAGTATGAGTATGAGTATGAGTATGAGAATGCGTATGAGTATGAGTATGAGTATAAGTATGAGTATGAGTTTAAGTATGAGTATGAGTACGAGTATGCGTATGAGTATGAGTATGAGTATGAGTATAAGTATGAGTATGAGTATGAGTATGAGTGTGAGTATGAGTATGAGTATGAGTATGAGTATGAGTATGAGTATGAGTATGAGTATGAGTATAAGAATTAGTATGAGTATGAGTATGAGCATGAGCATGAGCATGAGTATGAGTATGAGTATGAGTGTGAGTATGAGTATGAGTATGAGTATGAGTATGAGTATGAGTATGAGTATGAGTATGAGTATGAGTTTAAGTATGAGTATGAGTATGAGAATGCGTATGAGTATGAGTATGAGTATGAGTATAAGTATGAGTATGAGTTTAAGTATGAGTATGAGTACGAGTATGCGTATGAGTATGAGTATGAGTATGAGTATAAGTATGAGTATGAGTATGAGTATGAGTGTGAGTATGAGTATGAGTATGAGTATGAGTATGAGTATGAGTATGAGTATGAGAATGAGTATGAGTATGAGAATGAGTATGAGTATGAGTATGAGCATGAGCATGAGCATGAGTATGAGTATGTGCATGAGTATGGGTATGTGTATGAGTATGAGTATGAGTTTGAGTATGAGTATGAGTATGAGTATGAGTATGAGTATGAGTATAAGTATGAAAATGAGTATGAGTGTGAGTATGAGAATGAGTATGAGTATGTGTATGAGTATGAGTATGAGTATGAGTATGAGTATGAGTATGAGTATGAGTATGAGTATGAGTATGAGTATAAGTATGAGTATGAGTATGAGTATGAGTATGAGTATAAGTATTAGTATGAGTATGAGTACGAGTATTAGTATGAGTATGGGTATGAGTATGAGTATGAGTATGAGTATGAGTTTAAGTATGAGTATGAGTATGAGTATGAGTATGAGTATGAGTATGAGTATGAGTATGAGTATCAGTATGAGTATGAGTATGAGTATGAGTATGAGTATGAGTATGAGTATGAGTATGAGTATGAGTATGAGTATGAGTATGAGTATGAGTATGAGTATGAGTATGAGTATGAGTATGAGTATGAGTATGAGAATGAGTATGAGTACGAGAATGAGTATGAGTATGAGTATGAGTATGAGCATGAGCATGAGCATGAGTATGAGTATGAGTATGAGTATGAGTATGAGTATGAGTATAAGTATGAGCATGAGCATGAGTATGAGTATGAGTATGAGTATGAGTATGAGTATGAATATGAGTATGAGTATAAGTATGAGTATGAGTATGAGTATGAGTGTGAGTATGTGTATGAGTATGAGTATGAGTATGAGTATGAGTATGAGTATGAGTATAAGTATGAGTATGAGTATGAGTATGAGTATGAGTATAAGTATGAGTATGAGTATGAGTATGAGTATAAGAATTAGTATGAGTATGAGTATGAGCATGAGCATGAGCATGAGTATGAGTATGAGTATGAGTGTGAGTATGAGTATGAGTATGAGTATGAGTATGAGTATGAGTATGAGTATGAGTATGAGTATGAGTATGAGTTTAAGTATGAGTATGAGTATGAGAATGCGTATGAGTATGAGTATGAGTATGAGTATAAGTATGAGTATGAGTTTAAGTATGAGTATGAGTACGAGTATGCGTATGAGTATGAGTATGAGTATGAGTATAAGTATGAGTATGAGTATGAGTATGAGTGTGAGTATGAGTATGAGTATGAGTATGAGTATGAGTATGAGTATGAGTATGAGTATGAGTATGAGAATGAGTATGAGTATGAGAATGAGTATGAGTATGAGTATGAGCATGAGCATGAGCATGAGTATGAGTATGTGCATGAGTATGGGTATGTGTATGAGTATGAGTATGAGTTTGAGTATGAGTATGAGTATGAGTATGAGTATGAGTATGAGTATAAGTATGAAAATGAGTATGAGTGTGAGTATGAGAATGAGTATGAGTATGTGTATGAGTATGGGTATGTGTATGAGTATGAGTATGAGTTTGAGTATGAGTATGAGTATGAGTATGAGTATGAGTATGAGTATGAGTATAAGTATTAGTATGAGTACGAGTACGAGTACGAGTATGCGTATGAGTTTGAGATTGAGTATGAGTATGATTATGAGTATGAGTATGAGTATGAGTATGAGTATGAGTATGAGTATGAGTATAAGTATGAGTATGATTATGAGTATGAGTATGAGTATGAGTGTGAGTATGAGTATGAGTATGAGTATGAGTATGAGTGTGAGTATGAGTATGAGTATGAGTATGAGTATGAGTATGAGTATGAGTATGAGTATGAGTATGAGTATGAGTATGAGTACGAGTATGCGTATGAATATGAGTATGAGTATGAGTATGGGTATGAGTATGAGTATGAGTATGAGTATGAGTATGAGTATGAGTATGAGTATGAGTATGAGAATGAGTATGAGTATGAGTATGAGCATGAGCATGAGCATGAGTATGAGTATGAGTATGAGTATGAGTATGAGTATGAGTATGAGTGTGAGTATGAGTATGAGTATGAGTATGAGTATGAGAATGCGTATGAGTATGAGTATGAGTATAAGTATGAGTATGAGTTTAAGTATGAGTATGAGTACGAGTATGCGTATGAGTATGAGTATGAGTATGAGTATAAGTATGAGTATGAGTATGAGTATGAGTGTGAGTATGAGTATGAGTATGAGTATGAGTATGAGTATGAGTATGAGTATGAGTATGAGTATGAGTATGAGTATAAGAATTAGTATGAGTATGAGTATGAGCATGAGCATGAGCATGAGTATGAGTATGAGTATGAGTGTGAGTATGAGTATGAGTATGAGTATGAGTATGAGTATGAGTATGAGTATGAGTATGAGTATGAGTATGAGTTTAAGTATGAGTATGAGTATGAGAATGCGTATGAGTATGAGTATGAGTATGAGTATAAGTATGAGTATGAGTTTAAGTATGAGTATGAGTACGAGTATGCGTATGAGTATGAGTATGAGTATGAGTATAAGTATGAGTATGAGTATGAGTATGAGTGTGAGTATGAGTATGAGTATGAGTATGAGTATGAGTATGAGTATGAGAATGAGTATGAGTATGAGAATGAGTATGAGTATGAGTATGAGCATGAGCATGAGCATGAGTATGAGTATGTGCATGAGTATGGGTATGTGTATGAGTATGAGTATGAGTTTGAGTATGAGTATGAGTATGAGTATGAGTATGAGTATGAGTATAAGTATGAAAATGAGTATGAGTGTGAGTATGAGAATGAGTATGAGTATGTGTATGAGTATGAGTATGAGTATGAGTATGAGTATGAGTATGAGTATGAGTATGAGTATGAGTATGAGTATGAGTATAAGTATGAGTATGAGTATGAGTATGAGTATGAGTATAAGTATTAGTATGAGTATGAGTACGAGTATTAGTATGAGTATGAGTATGAGTATGAGTATGAGTATGAGTATGAGTTTAAGTATGAGTATGAGTATGAGTATGAGTATGAGTATGAGTATGAGTATGAGTATCAGTATGAGTATGAGTATGAGTATGAGTATGAGTATGAGTATGAGTATGAGTATGAGTATGAGTATGAGTATGAGTATGAGTATGAGTATGAGTATGAGTATGAGTATGAGTATGAGTATGAGTATGAGTATGAGTATGAGTATGAGAATGAGTATGAGTACGAGAATGAGTATGAGTATGAGTATGAGTATGAGCATGAGCATGAGCATGAGTATGAGTATGAGTATGAGTATGAGTATGAGTATGAGTATAAGTATGAGCATGAGCATGAGTATGAGTATGAGTATGAGTATGAGTATGAGTATGAGTATGAGTATGAGTATAAGTATGAGTATGAGTATGAGTATGAGTGTGAGTATGTGTATGAGTATGAGTATGAGTATGAGTATGAGTATGAGTATGTGTATGAGTATGAGTATGAGTATGAGAATGAGTATGAGTATGAGAATGAGTATGAGTATGAGTATGAGCATGAGCATGAGCATGAGTATGAGTATGTGCATGAGTATGAGTATGTGTATGAGTATGAGTATGAGTTTGAGTTTGAGTATGAGTATGAGTATGAGTATGAGTATAAGTATGAGAATGAGTATGAGTGTGAGTATGAGAATGAGTATGAGTATGTGTATGAGTATGAGTATGAGTATGAGTATGAGTATGAGTATGAGTATGAGTATGAGTATGAGTATGAGTATGAGTATGAGTATGAGTATAAGTATGAGTATGAGTATGAGTATGAGTATGAGTATAAGTATGAGTATGAGTATGAGTATGAGTGTGAGTATGAGTATGAGTATGAGTATGAGTGTGAGTATGAGTATGAGTATGAGTATGAGTATGAGTATGAGTATGAGTATGAGTATGAGTATGAGTATGAGTACGAGTATGCGTATGAGTATGAGTATGAGTATGAGTATGAGTATGAGTATGAGTATGTGTATGAGTATGAGTATGAGTATGAGAATGAGTATGAGTATGAGAATGAGTATGAGTATGAGTATGAGCATGAGCATGAGCATGAGTATGAGTATGTGCATGAGTATGAGTATGTGTATGAGTATGAGTATGAGTTTGAGTTTGAGTATGAGTATGAGTATGAGTATGAGTATAAGTATGAGAATGAGTATGAGTGTGAGTATGAGAATGAGTATGAGTATGTGTATGAGTATGAGTATGAGTATGAGTATGAGTATGAGTATGAGTATGAGTATGAGTATGAGTATGAGTATGAGTATGAGTATGAGTATAAGTATGAGTATGAGTATGAGTATGAGTATAAGTATGAGTATGAGTATGAGTATGCGTGTGAGTATGAGTATGAGTATGAGTATGAGTATGAGTGTGAGTATGAGTATGAGTATGAGTATGAGTATGAGTATGAGTATGAGTATGAGTACGAGTATGCGTATGAATATGAGTATGAGTATGAGTATGGGTATGAGTATGAGTATGAGTATGAGTATGAGTATGAGTATGAGTATGAGTATGAGTATGAGTATGAGAATGAGTATGAGTATGAGTATGAGCATGAGCATGAGCATGAGTATGAGTATGAGTATGAGTATGAGTATGAGTATGAGTATGAGTATGAGTATGAGTATGAGTATGAGTATAAGTATTAGTATGAGTACGAGTACGAGTACGAGTATGCGTATGAGTTTGAGTTTGAGTATGAGTATGATTATGAGTATGAGTATGAGTATGAGTATGAGTATGAGTATGAGTATGAGTATAAGTATGAGCATGAGCATGAGTATAAGTATGAGAATGAGTATGAGTGTGAGTATGAGAATGAGTATGAGTATGTGTATGAGTATGAGTATGAGTATGAGTATGAGTATGAGTATGAGTATGAGTATGAGTATGAGTATGAGTATGAGTATGAGTATAAGTATGAGTATGAGTATGAGTATGAGTATGAGTATAAGTATGAGTATGAGTATGAGTATGAGTGTGAGTATGAGTATGAGTATGAGTATGAGTATGAGTGTGAGTATGAGTATGAGTATGAGTATGAGTATGAGTATGAGTATGAGTATGAGTATGAGTATGAGTATGAGTATGAGTATGAGTATGAGTATGAGTATGAGTATGAGCATGAGTATGAGTATGAGTATGAGTATGAGTATGAGTATGAGTATGAGTATGAGTATAAGTATGAGTATGAGTATGAGTATGAGTGTGAGTATGTGTATGAGTATGAGTATGAGTATGAGTATGAGTATGAGTATGTGTATGAGTATGAGTATGAGTATGAGAATGAGTATGAGTATGAGAATGAGTATGAGTATGAGTATGAGCATGAGCATGAGCATGAGTATGAGTATGTGCATGAGTATGAGTATGTGTATGAGTATGAGTATGAGTTTGAGTTTGAGTATGAGTATGAGTATGAGTATGAGTATAAGTATGAGAATGAGTATGAGTGTGAGTATGAGAATGAGTATGAGTATGAGTATGAGTATGAGTATGAGTATGAGTATGAGTATGAGTATGAGTATGAGTATAAGTATTAGTATGAGTACGAGTACGAGTACGAGTATGCGTATGAGTTTGAGTTTGAGTATGAGTATGATTATGAGTATGAGTATGATTATGAGTATGAGTATGAGTATGAGTATGAGTATGAGTATGAGTATGAGTATGAGTATGAGTATGAGTATGAGTATAAGTATGAGTATGAGTATGAGTATGAGTATAAGTATTAGTATGAGTATGAGTACGAGTATTAGTATGAGTATGAGTATGAGTATGAGTATGAGTATGAGTTTAAGTATGAGTATGAGTATGAGTATGAGTATGAGTATAAGTATGAGTATGAGTATGAGTATGAGTGTGAGTATGAGTATGAGTATGAGTATGAGTATGAGTATGAGTATGAGTATGAGTATGTGTATGAGTATGAGTATGAGTATGAGAATGAGTATGAGTATGAGAATGAGTATGAGTATGAGTATGAGCATGAGCATGAGCATGAGTATGAGTATGTGCATGAGTATGAGTATGAGTATGAGTATAAGTATGAGTATGAGTATGAGTATGAGTATGAGTATGAGTTTGAGTATGAGTATGAGTATGAGTATGAGTATAAGAATTAGTATGAGTATGAGTATGAGCATGAGCATGAGCATGAGTATGAGTATGAGTATGAGTGTGAGTATGAGTATGAGTATGAGTATGAGTATGAGTATGAGTATGAGTATGAGTATGAGTATAAGTATGAGTATGAGTTTAAGTATGAGTATGAGTACGAGTATGCGTATGAGTATGAGTATAAGTATGAGTATGAGTATGAGTATGAGTGTGAGTATGAGTATGAGTATGAGTATGAGTATGAGTATGAGTATGAGTATGAGTATGTGTATGAGTATGAGTATGAGTATGAGTATGAGTATGAGTACGAGTATGCGTATGAATATGAGTATGAGTATGAGTATGGGTATGAGTATGAGTATGAGTATGAGTATGAGTATGAGTATGAGTATGAGTATGAGTATGAGTATGAGAATGAGTATGAGTATGAGTATGAGCATGAGCATGAGCATGAGTATGAGTATGAGTATGAGTATGAGTATGAGTATGAGTATGAGTATGAGTATGAGTATGAGTATGAGTATAAGTATTAGTATGAGTACGAGTACGAGTACGAGTATGCGTATGAGTTTGAGTTTGAGTATGAGTATGATTATGAGTATGAGTATGAGTATGAGTATGAGTATGAGTATGAGTATGAGTATAAGTATGAGCATGAGCATGAGTATAAGTATGAGAATGAGTATGAGTGTGAGTATGAGAATGAGTATGAGTATGTGTATGAGTATGAGTATGAGTATGAGTATGAGTATGAGTATGAGTATGAGTATGAGTATGAGTATGAGTATGAGTATGAGTATGAGTATAAGTATGAGTATGAGTATGAGTATGAGTATGAGTATAAGTATGAGTATGAGTATGAGTATGAGTGTGAGTATGAGTATGAGTATGAGTATGAGTATGAGTGTGAGTATGAGTATGAGTATGAGTATGAGTATGAGTATGAGTATGAGTATGAGTATGAGTATGAGTATGAGTACGAGTATGCGTATGAATATGAGTATGAGTATGGGTATGAGTATGAGTATGAGTTTGAGTATGAGTATGAGTATGAGTATGAGTATGAGTATGAGTATGAGTATGAGTATGAGAATGAGTATGAGTATGAGTATGAGCATGAGCATGAGCATGAGTATGAGTATGAGTATGAGTATGAGTATGAGTATGAGTATGAGTATGAGTATGAGTATGAGTATGAGTATAAGTATTAGTATGAGTACGAGTACGAGTACGAGTATGCGTATGAGTTTGAGTTTGAGTATGAGTATGATTATGAGTATGAGTATGAGTATGAGTATGAGTATGAGTATGAGTATGAGTATAAGTATGAGTATGAGTATGAGTATGAGTATGAGTATGAGTTTAAGTATGAGTATGAGTATGAGTATGAGTATGAGTATGAGTATGAGTATGAGTATGAGTATGAGTATGAGTTTAAGTATGAGTATGAGTATGAGTATGAGTATGAGTATGAGTATGTGCATGAGTATGAGTATGTGTATGAGTATGAGTATGAGTATGAGTATGAGTATGAGTATGAGGATGAGTATGAGTATGAGTATGAGTATGTGTATGAGTATGAGTATGAGTATGAGTATGAGTATGAGTATGAGTATGAGTATGAGTATGAGTATGAGTATGATATAGAGTATGAGTATGTGTATGAGTATGAGTATGAGTATGAGTATGAGTATAAGTATGAGTATGAGTATGAGTATGAGTGTGAGTATGAGTATGAGTATGAGTATGAGTATGAGAATGAGTATGAGTATGAGAATGAGTATGAGTATGAGTATGAGCATGAGCATGAGCATGAGTATGAGTATGTGCATGAGTATGAGTATGTGTATGAGTATGAGTATGAGTTTGAGTATGAGTATGAGTATGAGTATGAGTATAAGTATGAGAATGAGTATGAGTGTGAGTATGAGAATGAGTATGAGTATGTGTATGAGTATGAGTATGAGTATGAGTATGAGTATGAGTATGAGTATGAGTATAAGTATGAGTATGAGTATGAGTATGAGTGTGAGTATGAGTATGAGTATGAGTATGAGTATGAGTATGAGTATGAGTATGAGAATGAGTATGAGTATGAGAATGAGTATGAGTATGAGTATGAGCATGAGCATGAGCATGAGTATGAGTATGTGCATGAGTATGAGTATGTGTATGAGTATGAGTATGAGTTTGAGTATGAGTATGAGTATGAGTATAAGTATGAGAATGAGTATGAGTGTGAGTATGAGAATGAGTATGAGTATGTGTATGAGTATGAGTATGAGTATGAGTATGAGTATGAGTATGAGTATGAGTATGAGTATGAGTATGAGTATGAGTATGAGTATGAGTATGAGTATGAGTATAAGTATGAGTATGAGTATGAGTATGAGTATGAGTATGAGTATAAGTATTAGTATGAGTACGAGTACGAGTACGAGTATGCGTATGAGTTTGAGTTTGAGTATGAGTATGATTATGAGTATGAGTATGAGTATGAGTATGAGTATGAGTATGAGTATGAGTATAAGTATGAGTATGAGTATGAGTATGAGTTTAAGTATGAGTATGAGTATGAGAATGCGTATGAGTATGAGTATGAGTATGGATATGAGTATGAGTATGAGTTTAAGTATGAGTATGAGTACGAGTATGCGTATGAGTATGAGTATGAGTATGAGTATAAGTATGAGTATGAGTATGAGTATGAGTGTGAGTATGAGTATGAGTATGAGTATGAGTATGAGTATGAGTATGAGTATGAGTATGAGAATGAGTATGAGTATGAGAATGAGTATGAGTATGAGTATGAGCATGAGCATGAGCATGAGTATGAGTATGTGCATGAGTATGGGTATGTGTATGAGTATGAGTATGAGTTTGAGTATGAGTATGAGTATGAGTATGAGTATGAGTATAAGTATGAAAATGAGTATGAGTGTGAGTATGAGAATGAGTATGAGTATGTGTATGAGTATGAGTATGAGTATGAGTATGAGTATGAGTATGAGTATGAGTATGAGTATGAGTATGAGTATGAGTATGAGTATAAGTATGAGTATGAGTATGAGTATGAGTATAAGTATTAGTATGAGTATGAGTACGAGTATTAGTATGAGTATGAGTATGAGTATGAGTATGAGTATGAGTTTAAGTATGAGTATGAGTATGAGTATGAGTATGAGTATGAGTATGAGTATGAGTATGAGTATGAGTATGAGTATGAGTATGAGTATGAGTATGAGTATGAGTATGAGTATGAGTATGAGTATGAGTATGAGTATGAGTATGAGTATGAGTATGAGTATGAGTATGAGTATGAGTATGAGTATGAGTATGAGTATGAGTATGAGTATGAGTATGAGTATGAGTATGAGTATGAGTATGAGTATGAGAATGAGTATGAGTACGAGAATGAGTATGAGTATGAGTATGAGCATGAGCATGAGCATGAGTATGAGTATGAGTATGAGTATGAGTATGAGTATGAGTATAAGTATGAGCATGAGCATGAGTATGAGTATGAGTATGAGTATGAGTATGAGTATGAGTATGAGTATGAGTATGAGTATAAGTATGAGTATGAGTATGAGTATGAGTGTGAGTATGAGTATGAGTATGAGTATGAGTATGAGTATGAGTATGAGTATGAGTATGAGTATGAGAATGAGTATGAGTATGAGAATGAGTATGAGTATGAGTATGAGCATGAGCATGAGCATGAGTATGAGTATGTGCATGAGTATGAGTATGTGCATGAGTATGAGTATGTGTATGAGTATGAGTATGAGTTTGAGTTTGAGTATGAGTATGAGTATGAGTATGAGTATAAGTATGAGAATGAGTATGAGTGTGAGTATGAGAATGAGTATGAGTATGTGTATGAGTATGAGTATGAGTATGAGTATGAGTATGAGTATGAGTATGAGTATGAGTATGAGTATGAGTATGAGTATGAGTATGAGTATGAGTATAAGTATGAGTATGAGTATGAGTATGAGTATGAGTATAAGTATGAGTATGAGTATGAGTATGAGTGTGAGTATGAGTATGAGTATGAGTATGAGTATGAGTATGAGTGTGAGTATGAGTATGAGTATGAGTATGAGTATGAGTATGAGTATGAGTATGAGTATGAGTATGAGTATGAGTATGAGTATGAGTATGAGTACGAGTATGCGTATGAATATGAGTATGAGTATGAGTATGGGTATGAGTATGAGTATGAGTATGAGTATGAGTATGAGTATGAGTATGAGTATGAGTATAAGTATGAGTATGAGTATGAGTATGAGTTTAAGTATGAGTATGATGCGTATGAGTATGAGTATGAGTATGGGTATGAGTATGAGTATGAGTTTAAGTATGAGTATGAGTACGAGTATGCGTATGAGTATGAGTATGAGTATGAGTATAAGTATGAGTATGAGTATGAGTATGAGTGTGAGTATGAGTATGAGTATGAGTATGAGTATGAGTATGAGTATGAGTATGAGTATGAGTATGAGAATGAGTATGAGTATGAGAATGAGTATGAGTATGAGTATGAGCATGAGCATGAGCATGAGTATGAGTATGTGCATGAGTATGGGTATGTGTATGAGTATGAGTATGAGTTTGAGTATGAGTATGAGTATGAGTATGAGTATGAGTATAAGTATGAAAATGAGTATGAGTGTGAGTATGAGAATGAGTATGAGTATGTGTATGAGTATGAGTATGAGTATGAGTATGAGTATGAGTATGAGTATGAGTATGAGTATGAGTATGAGTATGAGTATAAGTATGAGTATGAGTATGAGTATGAGTATGAGTATAAGTATTAGTATGAGTATGAGTACGAGTATTAGTATGAGTATGAGTATGAGTATGAGTATGAGTATGAGTTTAAGTATGAGTATGAGTATGAGTATGAGTATGAGTATGAGTATGAGTATGAGTATGAGTATGAGTATGAGTATGAGTATGAGTATGAGTATGAGTATGAGTATGAGTATGAGTATGAGTATGAGTATGAGTATGAGTATGAGTATGAGTATGAGTATGAGTATGAGTATGAGTATGAGTATGAGTATGAGTATGAGTATGAGTATGAGTATGAGTATGAGTATGAGTATGAGAATGAGTATGAGTACGAGAATGAGTATGAGTATGAGTATGAGCATGAGCATGAGCATGAGTATGAGTATGAGTATGAGTATGAGTATGAGTATGAGTATAAGTATGAGCATGAGCATGAGTATGAGTATGAGTATGAGTATGAGTATGAGTATGAGTATGAGTATGAGTATAAGTATGAGTATGAGTATGAGTATGAGTGTGAGTATGAGTATGAGTATGAGTATGAGTATGAGTATGAGTATGAGTATGAGTATGAGTATGAGTATGAGTATGAGAATGAGTATGAGTATGAGAATGAGTATGAGTATGAGCATGAGCATGAGCATGAGCATGAGTATGAGTATGTGCATGAGTATGAGTATGTGCATGAGTATGAGTATGTGTATGAGTATGAGTATGAGTTTGAGTTTGAGTATGAGTATGAGTATGAGTATGAGTATAAGTATGAGAATGAGTATGAGTGTGAGTATGAGAATGAGTATGAGTATGTGTATGAGTATGAGTATGAGTATGAGTATGAGTATGAGTATGAGTATGAGTATGAGTATGAGTATGAGTATGAGTGTGAGTATGAGTATGAGTATGAGTATGAGTATGAGTATGAGTATGAGTATGAGTATGAGTATGAGTATGAGTATGAGTACGAGTATGCGTATGAATATGAGTATGAGTATGGGTATGAGTATGAGTATGAGTTTGAGTATGAGTATGAGTATGAGTATGAGTATGAGTATGAGTATGAGTATGAGAATGAGTATGAGTATGAGTATGAGCATGAGCATGAGCATGAGTATGAGTATGAGTATGAGTATGAGTATGAGTATGAGTATGAGTATGAGTATGAGTATGAGTATGAGTATAAGTATTAGTATGAGTACGAGTACGAGTACGAGTATGCGTATGAGTTTGAGTTTGAGTATGAGTATGATTATGAGTATGAGTATGAGTATGAGTATGAGTATGAGTATGAGTATGAGTATAAGTATGAGTATGAGTATGAGTATGAGTATGAGTATGAGTTTAAGTATGAGTATGAGTATGAGTATGAGTATGAGTATGAGTATGAGTATGAGTATGAGTATGAGTATGAGTTTAAGTATGAGTATGAGTATGAGTATGAGTATGAGTATGAGTATGAGTATGTGCATGAGTATGAGTATGTGTATGAGTATGAGTATGAGTATGAGTATGAGTATGAGTATGAGGATGAGTATGAGTATGAGTATGAGTATGTGTATGAGTATGAGTATGAGTATGAGTATGAGTATGAGTATGAGTATGAGTATGAGTATGAGTATGAGTATGAGTATGAGTATAAGTATGAAAATGAGTATGAGTGTGAGTATGAGAATGAGTATGAGTATGTGTATGAGTATGAGTATGAGTATGAGTATGAGTATGAGTATGAGTATGAGTATGAGTATGAGTATGAGTATGAGTATGAGTATAAGTATGAGTATGAGTATGAGTATGAGTATGAGTATAAGTATTAGTATGAGTATGAGTACGAGTATTAGTATGAGTATGAGTATGAGTATGAGTATGAGTATGAGTTTAAGTATGAGTATGAGTATGAGTATGAGTATGAGTATGAGTATGAGTATGAGTATGAGTATGAGTATGAGTATGAGTATGAGTATGAGTATGAGTATGAGTATGAGTATGAGTATGAGTATGAGTATGAGTATGAGTATGAGTATGAGTATGAGTATGAGTATGAGTATGAGTATGAGTATGAGTATGAGTATGAGTATGAGTATGAGTATGAGTATGAGTATGAGTATGAGTATGAGTATGAGTATGAGTATGAGTATGAGTATGAGTATGAGTATGAGTATGAGTATGAGAATGAGTATGAGTACGAGAATGAGTATGAGTATGAGTATGAGCATGAGCATGAGCATGAGTATGAGTATGAGTATGAGTATGAGTATGAGTATGAGTATAAGTATGAGCATGAGCATGAGTATGAGTATGAGTATGAGTATGAGTATGAGTATGAGTATGAGTATGAGTATAAGTATGAGTATGAGTATGAGTATGAGTGTGAGTATGAGTATGAGTATGAGTATGAGTATGAGTATGAGTATGAGTATGAGTATGAGTATGAGTATGAGAATGAGTATGAGTATGAGAATGAGTATGAGTATGAGCATGAGCATGAGCATGAGCATGAGTATGAGTATGTGCATGAGTATGAGTATGTGCATGAGTATGAGTATGTGTATGAGTATGAGTATGAGTTTGAGTTTGAGTATGAGTATGAGTATGAGTATGAGTATAAGTATGAGAATGAGTATGAGTGTGAGTATGAGAATGAGTATGAGTATGAGTATGAGTATGAGTATGAGTATGAGTATGAGTATGAGTATAAGTATTAGTATGAGTACGAGTACGAGTACGAGTATGCGTATGAGTTTGAGTTTGAGTATGAGTATGATTATGAGTATGAGTATGAGTATGAGTATGAGTATGAGTATGAGTATGAGTATAAGTATGAGTATGAGTATGAGTATGAGTATGAGTATGAGTTTAAGTATGAGTATGAGTATGAGTATGAGTATGAGTATGAGTATGAGTATGAGTATGAGTATGAGTATGAGTTTAAGTATGAGTATGAGTATGAGTATGAGTATGAGTATGAGTATGTGCATGAGTATGAGTATGTGTATGAGTATGAGTATGAGTATGAGTATGAGTATGAGTATGAGGATGAGTATGAGTATGAGTATGAGTATGTGTATGAGTATGAGTATGAGTATGAGTATGAGTATGAGTATGAGTATGAGTATGAGTATGAGTATGAGTATGATATAGAGTATGAGTATGTGTATGAGTATGAGTATGAGTATGAGTATGAGTATAAGTATGAGTATGAGTATGAGTATGAGTGTGAGTATGAGTATGAGTATGAGTATGAGTATGAGAATGAGTATGAGTATGAGAATGAGTATGAGTATGAGTATGAGCATGAGCATGAGCATGAGTATGAGTATGTGCATGAGTATGAGTATGTGTATGAGTATGAGTATGAGTTTGAGTATGAGTATGAGTATGAGTATGAGTATAAGTATGAGAATGAGTATGAGTGTGAGTATGAGAATGAGTATGAGTATGTGTATGAGTATGAGTATGAGTATGAGTATGAGTATGAGTATGAGTATGAGTATAAGTATGAGTATGAGTATGAGTATGAGTGTGAGTATGAGTATGAGTATGAGTATGAGTATGAGTATGAGTATGAGTATGAGAATGAGTATGAGTATGAGAATGAGTATGAGTATGAGTATGAGCATGAGCATGAGCATGAGTATGAGTATGTGCATGAGTATGAGTATGTGTATGAGTATGAGTATGAGTTTGAGTATGAGTATGAGTATGAGTATAAGTATGAGAATGAGTATGAGTGTGAGTATGAGAATGAGTATGAGTATGTGTATGAGTATGAGTATGAGTATGAGTATGAGTATGAGTATGAGTATGAGTATGAGTATGAGTATGAGTATGAGTATGAGTATGAGTATGAGTATGAGTATAAGTATGAGTATGAGTATGAGTATGAGTATGAGTATGAGTATAAGTATTAGTATGAGTACGAGTACGAGTACGAGTATGCGTATGAGTTTGAGTTTGAGTATGAGTATGATTATGAGTATGAGTATGAGTATGAGTATGAGTATGAGTATGAGTATGAGTATAAGTATGAGTATGAGTATGAGTATGAGTTTAAGTATGAGTATGAGTATGAGAATGCGTATGAGTATGAGTATGAGTATGGATATGAGTATGAGTATGAGTTTAAGTATGAGTATGAGTACGAGTATGCGTATGAGTATGAGTATGAGTATGAGTATAAGTATGAGTATGAGTATGAGTATGAGTGTGAGTATGAGTATGAGTATGAGTATGAGTATGAGTATGAGTATGAGTATGAGTATGAGAATGAGTATGAGTATGAGAATGAGTATGAGTATGAGTATGAGCATGAGCATGAGCATGAGTATGAGTATGTGCATGAGTATGGGTATGTGTATGAGTATGAGTATGAGTTTGAGTATGAGTATGAGTATGAGTATGAGTATGAGTATAAGTATGAAAATGAGTATGAGTGTGAGTATGAGAATGAGTATGAGTATGTGTATGAGTATGAGTATGAGTATGAGTATGAGTATGAGTATGAGTATGAGTATGAGTATGAGTATGAGTATGAGTATGAGTATAAGTATGAGTATGAGTATGAGTATGAGTATAAGTATTAGTATGAGTATGAGTACGAGTATTAGTATGAGTATGAGTATGAGTATGAGTATGAGTATGAGTTTAAGTATGAGTATGAGTATGAGTATGAGTATGAGTATGAGTATGAGTATGAGTATGAGTATGAGTATGAGTATGAGTATGAGTATGAGTATGAGTATGAGTATGAGTATGAGTATGAGTATGAGTATGAGTATGAGTATGAGTATGAGTATGAGTATGAGTATGAGTATGAGTATGAGTATGAGTATGAGTATGAGTATGAGTATGAGTATGAGTATGAGTATGAGTATGAGTATGAGTATGAGAATGAGTATGAGTACGAGAATGAGTATGAGTATGAGTATGAGCATGAGCATGAGCATGAGTATGAGTATGAGTATGAGTATGAGTATGAGTATGAGTATAAGTATGAGCATGAGCATGAGTATGAGTATGAGTATGAGTATGAGTATGAGTATGAGTATGAGTATGAGTATGAGTATAAGTATGAGTATGAGTATGAGTATGAGTGTGAGTATGAGTATGAGTATGAGTATGAGTATGAGTATGAGTATGAGTATGAGTATGAGTATGAGAATGAGTATGAGTATGAGAATGAGTATGAGTATGAGTATGAGCATGAGCATGAGCATGAGTATGAGTATGTGCATGAGTATGAGTATGTGCATGAGTATGAGTATGTGTATGAGTATGAGTATGAGTTTGAGTTTGAGTATGAGTATGAGTATGAGTATGAGTATAAGTATGAGAATGAGTATGAGTGTGAGTATGAGAATGAGTATGAGTATGTGTATGAGTATGAGTATGAGTATGAGTATGAGTATGAGTATGAGTATGAGTATGAGTATGAGTATGAGTATGAGTATGAGTATGAGTATGAGTATAAGTATGAGTATGAGTATGAGTATGAGTATGAGTATAAGTATGAGTATGAGTATGAGTATGAGTGTGAGTATGAGTATGAGTATGAGTATGAGTATGAGTATGAGTGTGAGTATGAGTATGAGTATGAGTATGAGTATGAGTATGAGTATGAGTATGAGTATGAGTATGAGTATGAGTATGAGTATGAGTATGAGTACGAGTATGCGTATGAATATGAGTATGAGTATGAGTATGGGTATGAGTATGAGTATGAGTATGAGTATGAGTATGAGTATGAGTATGAGTATGAGTATAAGTATGAGTATGAGTATGAGTATGAGTTTAAGTATGAGTATGAGTATGAGAATGCGTATGAGTATGAGTATGAGTATGGGTATGAGTATGAGTATGAGTTTAAGTATGAGTATGAGTACGAGTATGCGTATGAGTATGAGTATGAGTATGAGTATAAGTATGAGTATGAGTATGAGTATGAGTGTGAGTATGAGTATGAGTATGAGTATGAGTATGAGTATGAGTATGAGTATGAGTATGAGTATGAGAATGAGTATGAGTATGAGAATGAGTATGAGTATGAGTATGAGCATGAGCATGAGCATGAGTATGAGTATGTGCATGAGTATGGGTATGTGTATGAGTATGAGTATGAGTTTGAGTATGAGTATGAGTATGAGTATGAGTATGAGTATAAGTATGAAAATGAGTATGAGTGTGAGTATGAGAATGAGTATGAGTATGTGTATGAGTATGAGTATGAGTATGAGTATGAGTATGAGTATGAGTATGAGTATGAGTATGAGTATGAGTATGAGTATAAGTATGAGTATGAGTATGAGTATGAGTATGAGTATAAGTATTAGTATGAGTATGAGTACGAGTATTAGTATGAGTATGAGTATGAGTATGAGTATGAGTTTAAGTATGAGTATGAGTATGAGTATGAGTATGAGTATGAGTATGAGTATGAGTATGAGTATGAGTATGAGTATGAGTATGAGTATGAGTATGAGTATGAGTATGAGTATGAGTATGAGTATGAGTATGAGTATGAGTATGAGTATGAGTATGAGTATGAGTATGAGTATGAGTATGAGTATGAGTATGAGTATGAGTATGAGTATGAGTATGAGTATGAGTATGAGAATGAGTATGAGTACGAGAATGAGTATGAGTATGAGTATGAGCATGAGCATGAGCATGAGTATGAGTATGAGTATGAGTATGAGTATGAGTATGAGTATAAGTATGAGCATGAGCATGAGTATGAGTATGAGTATGAGTATGAGTATGAGTATGAGTATGAGTATGAGTATAAGTATGAGTATGAGTATGAGTATGAGTGTGAGTATGAGTATGAGTATGAGTATGAGTATGAGTATGAGTATGAGTATGAGTATGAGTATGAGTATGAGTATGAGAATGAGTATGAGTATGAGAATGAGTATGAGTATGAGCATGAGCATGAGCATGAGCATGAGTATGAGTATGTGCATGAGTATGAGTATGTGCATGAGTATGAGTATGTGTATGAGTATGAGTATGAGTTTGAGTTTGAGTATGAGTATGAGTTTGAGTTTGAGTATGAGTATGAGTATGAGTATGAGTATAAGTATGAGAATGAGTATGAGTGTGAGTATGAGAATGAGTATGAGTATGTGTATGAGTATGAGTATGAGTATGAGTATGAGTATGAGTATGAGTATGAGTATGAGTATGAGTATGAGTATGAGTGTGAGTATGAGTATGAGTATGAGTATGAGTATGAGTATGAGTATGAGTATGAGTATGAGTATGAGTATGAGTATGAGTACGAGTATGCGTATGAATATGAGTATGAGTATGGGTATGAGTATGAGTATGAGTTTGAGTATGAGTATGAGTATGAGTATGAGTATGAGTATGAGTATGAGTATGAGAATGAGTATGAGTATGAGTATGAGCATGAGCATGAGCATGAGTATGAGTATGAGTATGAGTATGAGTATGAGTATGAGTATGAGTATGAGTATGAGTATAAGTATTAGTATGAGTACGAGTACGAGTACGAGTATGCGTATGAGTTTGAGTTTGAGTATGAGTATGATTATGAGTATGAGTATGAGTATGAGTATGAGTATGAGTATGAGTATGAGTATAAGTATGAGTATGAGTATGAGTATGAGTATGAGTTTAAGTATGAGTATGAGTATGAGTATGAGTATGAGTATGAGTATGAGTATGAGTATGAGTATGAGTATGAGTTTAAGTATGAGTATGAGTATGAGTATGAGTATGAGTATGAGTATGAGTATGTGCATGAGTATGAGTATGTGTATGAGTATGAGTATGAGTATGAGTATGAGTATGAGTATGAGGATGAGTATGAGTATGAGTATGAGTATGTGTATGAGTATGAGTATGAGTATGAGTATGAGTATGAGTATGAGTATGAGTATGAGTATGAGTATGAGTATGAGTATGAGTATAAGTATGAAAATGAGTATGAGTGTGAGTATGAGAATGAGTATGAGTATGTGTATGAGTATGAGTATGAGTATGAGTATGAGTATGAGTATGAGTATGAGTATGAGTATGAGTATGAGTATGAGTATGAGTATAAGTATGAGTATGAGTATGAGTATGAGTATGAGTATAAGTATTAGTATGAGTATGAGTACGAGTATTAGTATGAGTATGAGTATGAGTATGAGTATGAGTATGAGTATGAGTTTAAGTATGAGTATGAGTATGAGTATGAGTATGAGTATGAGTATGAGTATGAGTATGAGTATGAGTATGAGTATGAGTATGAGTATGAGTATGAGTATGAGTATGAGTATGAGTATGAGTATGAGTATGAGTATGAGTATGAGTATGAGTATGAGTATGAGTATGAGTATGAGTATGAGTATGAGTATGAGTATGAGTATGAGTATGAGTATGAGTATGAGTATGAGTATGAGTATGAGTATGAGTATGAGAATGAGTATGAGTATGAGTATATGCATGAGTATGAGTATGTGCATGAGTATGAGTATGTGTATGAGTATGAGTATGAGTTTGAGTTTGAGTATGAGTATGAGTATGAGTATGAGTATAAGTATGAGAATGAGTATGAGTGTGAGTATGAGAATGAGTATGAGTATGTGTATGAGTATGAGTATGAGTATGAGTATGAGTATGAGTATGAGTATGAGTATGAGTATGAGTATGAGTATGAGTATGAGTATGAGTATAAGTATGAGTATTAGTATGAGTATGAGTATGAGTATAAGTATGAGTATGAGTATGAGTATGAGTGTGAGTATGAGTATGAGTATGAGTATGAGTATGAGTATGAGTATGAGTGTGAGTATGAGTATGAGTATGAGTATGAGTATGAGTATGAGTATGAGTATGAGTATGAGTATGAGTATGAGTATGAGTATGAGTATGAGTATGAGTACGAGTATGCGTATGAATATGAGTATGAGTATGAGTATGGGTATGAGTATGAGTATGAGTATGAGTATGAGTATGAGTATGAGTATGAGTATGAGTATAAGTATGAGTATGAGTATGAGTATGAGTTTAAGTATGAGTATGAGTATGAGAATGCGTATGAGTATGAGTATGAGTATGGGTATGAGTATGAGTATGAGTTTAAGTATGAGTATGAGTACGAGTATGCGTATGAGTATGAGTATGAGTATGAGTATAAGTATGAGTATGAGTATGAGTATGAGTGTGAGTATGAGTATGAGTATGAGTATGAGTATGAGTATGAGTATGAGTATGAGTATGAGTATGAGTATGAGTATGAGAATGAGTATGAGTATGAGAATGAGTATGAGTATGAGTATGAGCATGAGCATGAGCATGAGTATGAGTATGTGCATGAGTATGGGTATGTGTATGAGTATGAGTATGAGTTTGAGTATGAGTATGAGTATGAGTATGAGTATGAGTATAAGTATGAAAATGAGTATGAGTGTGAGTATGAGAATGAGTATGAGTATGTGTATGAGTATGAGTATGAGTATGAGTATGAGTATGAGTATGAGTATGAGTATGAGTATGAGTATGAGTATGAGTATAAGTATGAGTATGAGTATGAGTATGAGTATGAGTATAAGTATTAGTATGAGTATGAGTACGAGTATTAGTATGAGTATGAGTATGAGTATGAGTATGAGTATGAGTTTAAGTATGAGTATGAGTATGAGTATGAGTATGAGTATGAGTATGAGTATGAGTATGAGTATGAGTATGAGTATGAGTATGAGTATGAGTATGAGTATGAGTATGAGTATGAGTATGAGTATGAGTATGAGTATGAGTATGAGTATGAGTATGAGTATGAGTATGAGTATGAGTATGAGTATGAGTATGAGTATGAGTATGAGTATGAGTATGAGTATGAGAATGAGTATGAGTACGAGAATGAGTATGAGTATGAGTATGAGCATGAGCATGAGCATGAGTATGAGTATGAGTATGAGTATGAGTATGAGTATGAGTATAAGTATGAGCATGAGCATGAGTATGAGTATGAGTATGAGTATGAGTATGAGTATGAGTATGAGTATGAGTATAAGTATGAGTATGAGTATGAGTATGAGTGTGAGTATGAGTATGAGTATGAGTATGAGTATGAGTATGAGTATGAGTATGAGTATGAGTATGAGTATGAGAATGAGTATGAGTATGAGAATGAGTATGAGTATGAGCATGAGCATGAGCATGAGCATGAGTATGAGTATGTGCATGAGTATGAGTATGTGCATGAGTATGAGTATGTGTATGAGTATGAGTATGAGTTTGAGTTTGAGTATGAGTATGAGTATGAGTATGAGTATAAGTATGAGAATGAGTATGAGTGTGAGTATGAGAATGAGTATGAGTATGTGTATGAGTATGAGTATGAGTATGAGTATGAGTATGAGTATGAGTATGAGTATGAGTATGAGTATGAGTATGAGTGTGAGTATGAGTATGAGTATGAGTATGAGTATGAGTATGAGTATGAGTATGAGTATGAGTATGAGTATGAGTATGAGTACGAGTATGCGTATGAATATGAGTATGAGTATGGGTATGAGTATGAGTATGAGTTTGAGTATGAGTATGAGTATGAGTATGAGTATGAGTATGAGTATGAGTATGAGAATGAGTATGAGTATGAGTATGAGCATGAGCATGAGCATGAGTATGAGTATGAGTATGAGTATGAGTATGAGTATGAGTATGAGTATGAGTATGAGTATGAGTATGAGTATAAGTATTAGTATGAGTACGAGTACGAGTACGAGTATGCGTATGAGTTTGAGTTTGAGTATGAGTATGATTATGAGTATGAGTATGAGTATGAGTATGAGTATGAGTATGAGTATGAGTATAAGTATGAGTATGAGTATGAGTATGAGTATGAGTATGAGTTTAAGTATGAGTATGAGTATGAGTATGAGTATGAGTATGAGTATGAGTATGAGTATGAGTATGAGTATGAGTTTAAGTATGAGTATGAGTATGAGTATGAGTATGAGTATGAGTATGAGTATGTGCATGAGTATGAGTATGTGTATGAGTATGAGTATGAGTATGAGTATGAGTATGAGTATGAGGATGAGTATGAGTATGAGTATGAGTATGTGTATGAGTATGAGTATGAGTATGAGTATGAGTATGAGTATGAGTATGAGTATGAGTATGAGTATGAGTATGAGTATGAGTATAAGTATGAAAATGAGTATGAGTGTGAGTATGAGAATGAGTATGAGTATGTGTATGAGTATGAGTATGAGTATGAGTATGAGTATGAGTATGAGTATGAGTATGAGTATGAGTATGAGTATGAGTATGAGTATAAGTATGAGTATGAGTATGAGTATGAGTATGAGTATAAGTATTAGTATGAGTATGAGTACGAGTATTAGTATGAGTATGAGTATGAGTATGAGTATGAGTATGAGTTTAAGTATGAGTATGAGTATGAGTATGAGTATGAGTATGAGTATGAGTATGAGTATGAGTATGAGTATGAGTATGAGTATGAGTATGAGTATGAGTATGAGTATGAGTATGAGTATGAGTATGAGTATGAGTATGAGTATGAGTATGAGTATGAGTATGAGTATGAGTATGAGTATGAGTATGAGTATGAGTATGAGTATGAGTATGAGTATGAGTATGAGTATGAGTATGAGTATGAGAATGAGTATGAGTATGAGTATGTGCATGAGTATGAGTATGTGCATGAGTATGAGTATGTGTATGAGTATGAGTATGAGTTTGAGTTTGAGTATGAGTATGAGTATGAGTATGAGTATAAGTATGAGAATGAGTATGAGTGTGAGTATGAGAATGAGTATGAGTATGTGTATGAGTATGAGTATGAGTATGAGTATGAGTATGAGTATGAGTATGAGTATGAGTATGAGTATGAGTATGAGTATGAGTATAAGTATGAGTATGAGTATGAGTATGAGTATGAGTATAAGTATGAGTATGAGTATGAGTATGAGTGTGAGTATGAGTATGAGTATGAGTATGAGTATGAGTATGAGTGTGAGTATGAGTATGAGTATGAGTATGAGTATGAGTATGAGTATGAGTATGAGTATGAGTATGAGTATGAGTATGAGTATGAGTATGAGTACGAGTATGCGTATGAATATGAGTATGAGTATGAGTATGGGTATGAGTATGAGTATGAGTATGAGTATGAGTATGAGTATGAGTATGAGTATGAGTATAAGTATGAGTATGAGTATGAGTATGAGTTTAAGTATGAGTATGAGTATGAGAATGCGTATGAGTATGAGTATGAGTATGGGTATGAGTATGAGTATGAGTTTAAGTATGAGTATGAGTACGAGTATGCGTATGAGTATGAGTATGAGTATGAGTATAAGTATGAGTATGAGTATGAGTATGAGTGTGAGTATGAGTATGAGTATGAGTATGAGTATGAGTATGAGTATGAGTATGAGTATGAGTATGAGAATGAGTATGAGTATGAGAATGAGTATGAGTATGAGTATGAGCATGAGCATGAGCATGAGTATGAGTATGTGCATGAGTATGGGTATGTGTATGAGTATGAGTATGAGTTTGAGTATGAGTATGAGTATGAGTATGAGTATGAGTATAAGTATGAAAATGAGTATGAGTGTGAGTATGAGAATGAGTATGAGTATGTGTATGAGTATGAGTATGAGTATGAGTATGAGTATGAGTATGAGTATGAGTATGAGTATGAGTATGAGTATGAGTATGAGTATAAGTATGAGTATGAGTATGAGTATGAGTATGAGTATAAGTATTAGTATGAGTATGAGTACGAGTATTAGTATGAGTATGAGTATGAGTATGAGTATGAGTATGAGTTTAAGTATGAGTATGAGTATGAGTATGAGTATGAGTATGAGTATGAGTATGAGTATGAGTATGAGTATGAGTATGAGTATGAGTATGAGTATGAGTATGAGTATGAGTATGAGTATGAGTATGAGTATGAGTATGAGTATGAGTATGAGTATGAGTATGAGTATGAGTATGAGTATGAGTATGAGTATGAGTATGAGTATGAGTATGAGTATGAGAATGAGTATGAGTACGAGAATGAGTATGAGTATGAGTATGAGCATGAGCATGAGCATGAGTATGAGTATGAGTATGAGTATGAGTATGAGTATGAGTATAAGTATGAGCATGAGCATGAGTATGAGTATGAGTATGAGTATGAGTATGAGTATGAGTATGAGTATGAGTATAAGTATGAGTATGAGTATGAGTATGAGTGTGAGTATGAGTATGAGTATGAGTATGAGTATGAGTATGAGTATGAGTATGAGTATGAGTATGAGTATGAGAATGAGTATGAGTATGAGAATGAGTATGAGTATGAGCATGAGCATGAGCATGAGCATGAGTATGAGTATGTGCATGAGTATGACTATGTGCATGAGTATGAGTATGTGTATGAGTATGAGTATGAGTTTGAGTTTGAGTATGAGTATGAGTATGAGTATGAGTATAAGTATGAGAATGAGTATGAGTGTGAGTATGAGAATGAGTATGAGTATGTGTATGAGTATGAGTATGAGTATGAGTATGAGTATGAGTATGAGTATGAGTATGAGTATGAGTATGAGTATGAGTGTGAGTATGAGTATGAGTATGAGTATGAGTATGAGTATGAGTATGAGTATGAGTATGAGTATGAGTATGAGTATGAGTACGAGTATGCGTATGAATATGAGTATGAGTATGGGTATGAGTATGAGTATGAGTTTGAGTATGAGTATGAGTATGAGTATGAGTATGAGTATGAGTATGAGTATGAGAATGAGTATGAGTATGAGTATGAGCATGAGCATGAGCATGAGTATGAGTATGAGTATGAGTATGAGTATGAGTATGAGTATGAGTATGAGTATGAGTATGAGTATGAGTATAAGTATTAGTATGAGTACGAGTACGAGTACGAGTATGCGTATGAGTTTGAGTTTGAGTATGAGTATGATTATGAGTATGAGTATGAGTATGAGTATGAGTATGAGTATGAGTATGAGTATAAGTATGAGTATGAGTATGAGTATGAGTATGAGTATGAGTTTAAGTATGAGTATGAGTATGAGTATGAGTATGAGTATGAGTATGAGTATGAGTATGAGTATGAGTTTAAGTATGAGTATGAGTATGAGTATGAGTATGAGTATGAGTATGAGTATGTGCATGAGTATGAGTATGTGTATGAGTATGAGTATGAGTATGAGTATGAGTATGAGTATGAGGATGAGTATGAGTATGAGTATGAGTATGTGTATGAGTATGAGTATGAGTATGAGTATGAGTATGAGTATGAGTATGAGTATGAGTATGAGTATGAGTATGAGTATGAGTATAAGTATGAAAATGAGTATGAGTGTGAGTATGAGAATGAGTATGAGTATGTGTATGAGTATGAGTATGAGTATGAGTATGAGTATGAGTATGAGTATGAGTATGAGTATGAGTATGAGTATGAGTATGAGTATAAGTATGAGTATGAGTATGAGTATGAGTATGAGTATAAGTATTAGTATGAGTATGAGTACGAGTATTAGTATGAGTATGAGTATGAGTATGAGTATGAGTATGAGTATAAGTATTAGTATGAGTATGAGTACGAGTATTAGTATGAGTATGAGTATGAGTATGAGTATGAGTATGAGTATGAGTATGAGTATGAGTATGAGTATGAGTATGAGTATGAGTATGAGTATGAGTATGAGTATGAGTATGAGTATGAGTATGAGTATGAGTATGAGTATGAGTATGAGTATGAGTATGAGTATGAGTATGAGTATGAGTATGAGTATGAGTATGAGTATGAGTATGAGTATGAGTATGAGTATGAGTATGAGTATGAGTATGAGTATGAGTATGAGTATGAGTATGAGTATGAGTATGAGTATGAGAATGAGTATGAGTATGAGTATGTGCATGAGTATGAGTATGTGCATGAGTATGAGTATGTGTATGAGTATGAGTATGAGTTTGAGTTTGAGTATGAGTATGAGTATGAGTATGAGTATAAGTATGAGAATGAGTATGAGTGTGAGTATGAGAATGAGTATGAGTATGTGTATGAGTATGAGTATGAGTATGAGTATGAGTATGAGTATGAGTATGAGTATGAGTATGAGTATGAGTATGAGTATGAGTATAAGTATGAGTATGAGTATGAGTATGAGTATGAGTATAAGTATGAGTATGAGTATGAGTATGAGTGTGAGTATGAGTATGAGTATGAGTATGAGTATGAGTATGAGTGTGAGTATGAGTATGAGTATGAGTATGAGTATGAGTATGAGTATGAGTATGAGTATGAGTATGAGTATGAGTATGAGTATGAGTATGAGTATGAGTACGAGTATGCGTATGAATATGAGTATGAGTATGAGTATGGGTATGAGTATGAGTATGAGTATGAGTATGAGTATGAGTATGAGTATGAGTATGAGTATAAGTATGAGTATGAGTATGAGTATGAGTTTAAGTATGAGTATGAGTATGAGAATGCGTATGAGTATGAGTATGAGTATGGGTATGAGTATGAGTATGAGTTTAAGTATGAGTATGAGTACGAGTATGCGTATGAGTATGAGTATGAGTATGAGTATAAGTATGAGTATGAGTATGAGTATGAGTGTGAGTATGAGTATGAGTATGAGTATGAGTATGAGTATGAGTATGAGTATGAGTATGAGTATGAGAATGAGTATGAGTATGAGAATGAGTATGAGTATGAGTATGAGCATGAGCATGAGCATGAGTATGAGTATGTGCATGAGTATGGGTATGTGTATGAGTATGAGTATGAGTTTGAGTATGAGTATGAGTATGAGTATGAGTATGAGTATAAGTATGAAAATGAGTATGAGTGTGAGTATGAGAATGAGTATGAGTATGTGTATGAGTATGAGTATGAGTATGAGTATGAGTATGAGTATGAGTATGAGTATGAGTATGAGTATGAGTATGAGTATAAGTATGAGTATGAGTATGAGTATGAGTATGAGTATAAGTATTAGTATGAGTATGAGTACGAGTATTAGTATGAGTATGAGTATGAGTATGAGTATGAGTATGAGTTTAAGTATGAGTATGAGTATGAGTATGAGTATGAGTATGAGTATGAGTATGAGTATGAGTATGAGTATGAGTATGAGTATGAGTATGAGTATGAGTATGAGTATGAGTATGAGTATGAGTATGAGTATGAGTATGAGTATGAGTATGAGTATGAGTATGAGTATGAGTATGAGTATGAGTATGAGTATGAGTATGAGTATGAGTATGAGTATGAGTATGAGAATGAGTATGAGTACGAGAATGAGTATGAGTATGAGTATGAGCATGAGCATGAGCATGAGTATGAGTATGAGTATGAGTATGAGTATGAGTATGAGTATAAGTATGAGCATGAGCATGAGTATGAGTATGAGTATGAGTATGAGTATGAGTATGAGTATGAGTATGAGTATAAGTATGAGTATGAGTATGAGTATGAGTGTGAGTATGAGTATGAGTATGAGTATGAGTATGAGTATGAGTATGAGTATGAGTATGAGTATGAGTATGAGAATGAGTATGAGTATGAGAATGAGTATGAGTATGAGCATGAGCATGAGCATGAGCATGAGTATGAGTATGTGCATGAGTATGAGTATGTGCATGAGTATGAGTATGTGTATGAGTATGAGTATGAGTTTGAGTTTGAGTATGAGTATGAGTATGAGTATGAGTATAAGTATGAGAATGAGTATGAGTGTGAGTATGAGAATGAGTATGAGTATGTGTATGAGTATGAGTATGAGTATGAGTATGAGTATGAGTATGAGTATGAGTATGAGTATGAGTATGAGTATGAGTGTGAGTATGAGTATGAGTATGAGTATGAGTATGAGTATAAGTATGAAAATGAGTATGAGTGTGAGTATGAGAATGAGTATGAGTATGTGTATGAGTATGAGTATGAGTATGAGTATGAGTATGAGTATGAGTATGAGTATGAGTATGAGTATGAGTATGAGTATGAGTATAAGTATGAGTATGAGTATGAGTATGAGTATGAGTATAAGTATTAGTATGAGTATGAGTACGAGTATTAGTATGAGTATGAGTATGAGTATGAGTATGAGTATGAGTTTAAGTATGAGTATGAGTATGAGTATGAGTATGAGTATGAGTATGAGTATGAGTATGAGTATGAGTATGAGTATGAGTATGAGTATGAGTATGAGTATGAGTATGAGTATGAGTATGAGTATGAGTATGAGTATGAGTATGAGTATGAGTATGAGTATGAGTATGAGTATGAGTATGAGTATGAGTATGAGTATGAGTATGAGTATGAGTATGAGTATGAGTATGAGTATGAGTATGAGTATGAGAATGAGTATGAGTATGAGTATGTGCATGAGTATGAGTATGTGCATGAGTATGAGTATGTGTATGAGTATGAGTATGAGTTTGAGTTTGAGTATGAGTATGAGTATGAGTATGAGTATAAGTATGAGAATGAGTATGAGTGTGAGTATGAGAATGAGTATGAGTATGTGTATGAGTATGAGTATGAGTATGAGTATGAGTATGAGTATGAGTATGAGTATGAGTATGAGTATGAGTATGAGTATGAGTATAAGTATGAGTATGAGTATGAGTATGAGTATGAGTATAAGTATGAGTATGAGTATGAGTATGAGTGTGAGTATGAGTATGAGTATGAGTATGAGTATGAGTATGAGTGTGAGTATGAGTATGAGTATGAGTATGAGTATGAGTATGAGTATGAGTATGAGTATGAGTATGAGTATGAGTATGAGTATGAGTATGAGTACGAGTATGCGTATGAATATGAGTATGAGTATGAGTATGGGTATGAGTATGAGTATGAGTATGAGTATGAGTATGAGTATGAGTATGAGTATGAGTATAAGTATGAGTATGAGTATGAGTATGAGTTTAAGTATGAGTATGAGTATGAGAATGCGTATGAGTATGAGTATGAGTATGGGTATGAGTATGAGTATGAGTTTAAGTATGAGTATGAGTACGAGTATGCGTATGAGTATGAGTATGAGTATGAGTATAAGTATGAGTATGAGTATGAGTATGAGTGTGAGTATGAGTATGAGTATGAGTATGAGTATGAGTATGAGTATGAGTATGAGTATGAGTATGAGAATGAGTATGAGTATGAGAATGAGTATGAGTATGAGTATGAGCATGAGCATGAGCATGAGTATGAGTATGTGCATGAGTATGGGTATGTGTATGAGTATGAGTATGAGTTTGAGTATGAGTATGAGTATGAGTATGAGTATGAGTATAAGTATGAAAATGAGTATGAGTGTGAGTATGAGAATGAGTATGAGTATGTGTATGAGTATGAGTATGAGTATGAGTATGAGTATGAGTATGAGTATGAGTATGAGTATGAGTATGAGTATGAGTATAAGTATGAGTATGAGTATGAGTATGAGTATGAGTATAAGTATTAGTATGAGTATGAGTACGAGTATTAGTATGAGTATGAGTATGAGTATGAGTATGAGTATGAGTTTAAGTATGAGTATGAGTATGAGTATGAGTATGAGTATGAGTATGAGTATGAGTATGAGTATGAGTATGAGTATGAGTATGAGTATGAGTATGAGTATGAGTATGAGTATGAGTATGAGTATGAGTATGAGTATGAGTATGAGTATGAGTATGAGTATGAGTATGAGTATGAGTATGAGTATGAGTATGAGTATGAGTATGAGTATGAGTATGAGTATGAGTATGAGAATGAGTATGAGTACGAGAATGAGTATGAGTATGAGTATGAGCATGAGCATGAGCATGAGTATGAGTATGAGTATGAGTATGAGTATGAGTATGAGTATAAGTATGAGCATGAGCATGAGTATGAGTATGAGTATGAGTATGAGTATGAGTATGAGTATGAGTATGAGTATAAGTATGAGTATGAGTATGAGTATGAGTGTGAGTATGAGTATGAGTATGAGTATGAGTATGAGTATGAGTATGAGTATGAGTATGAGTATGAGTATGAGAATGAGTATGAGTATGAGAATGAGTATGAGTATGAGCATGAGCATGAGCATGAGCATGAGTATGAGTATGTGCATGAGTATGACTATGTGCATGAGTATGAGTATGTGTATGAGTATGAGTATGAGTTTGAGTTTGAGTATGAGTATGAGTATGAGTATGAGTATAAGTATGAGAATGAGTATGAGTGTGAGTATGAGAATGAGTATGAGTATGTGTATGAGTATGAGTATGAGTATGAGTATGAGTATGAGTATGAGTATGAGTATGAGTATGAGTATGAGTATGAGTGTGAGTATGAGTATGAGTATGAGTATGAGTATGAGTATGAGTATGAGTATGAGTATGAGTATGAGTATGAGTATGAGTACGAGTATGCGTATGAATATGAGTATGAGTATGGGTATGAGTATGAGTATGAGTTTGAGTATGAGTATGAGTATGAGTATGAGTATGAGTATGAGTATGAGTATGAGAATGAGTATGAGTATGAGTATGAGCATGAGCATGAGCATGAGTATGAGTATGAGTATGAGTATGAGTATGAGTATGAGTATGAGTATGAGTATGAGTATGAGTATGAGTATAAGTATTAGTATGAGTACGAGTACGAGTACGAGTATGCGTATGAGTTTGAGTTTGAGTATGAGTATGATTATGAGTATGAGTATGAGTATGAGTATGAGTATGAGTATGAGTATGAGTATAAGTATGAGTATGAGTATGAGTATGAGTATGAGTATGAGTTTAAGTATGAGTATGAGTATGAGTATGAGTATGAGTATGAGTATGAGTATGAGTATGAGTATGAGTTTAAGTATGAGTATGAGTATGAGTATGAGTATGAGTATGAGTATGTGCATGAGTATGAGTATGTGTATGAGTATGAGTATGAGTATGAGTATGAGTATGAGTATGAGGATGAGTATGAGTATGAGTATGAGTATGTGTATGAGTATGAGTATGAGTATGAGTATGAGTATGAGTATGAGTATGAGTATGAGTATGAGTATGAGTATGAGTATGAGTATAAGTATGAAAATGAGTATGAGTGTGAGTATGAGAATGAGTATGAGTATGTGTATGAGTATGAGTATGAGTATGAGTATGAGTATGAGTATGAGTATGAGTATGAGTATGAGTATGAGTATGAGTATGAGTATAAGTATGAGTATGAGTATGAGTATGAGTATGAGTATAAGTATTAGTATGAGTATGAGTACGAGTATTAGTATGAGTATGAGTATGAGTATGAGTATGAGTATGAGTATAAGTATTAGTATGAGTATGAGTACGAGTATTAGTATGAGTATGAGTATGAGTATGAGTATGAGTATGAGTATGAGTATGAGTATGAGTATGAGTATGAGTATGAGTATGAGTATGAGTATGAGTATGAGTATGAGTATGAGTATGAGTATGAGTATGAGTATGAGTATGAGTATGAGTATGAGTATGAGTATGAGTATGAGTATGAGTATGAGTATGAGTATGAGTATGAGTATGAGTATGAGTATGAGTATGAGTATGAGTATGAGTATGAGTATGAGTATGAGTATGAGTATGAGTATGAGTATGAGTATGAGTATGAGAATGAGTATGAGTATGAGTATGTGCATGAGTATGAGTATGTGCATGAGTATGAGTATGTGTATGAGTATGAGTATGAGTTTGAGTTTGAGTATGAGTATGAGTATGAGTATGAGTATAAGTATGAGAATGAGTATGAGTGTGAGTATGAGAATGAGTATGAGTATGTGTATGAGTATGAGTATGAGTATGAGTATGAGTATGAGTATGAGTATGAGTATGAGTATGAGTATGAGTATGAGTATGAGTATAAGTATGAGTATGAGTATGAGTATGAGTATGAGTATAAGTATGAGTATGAGTATGAGTATGAGTGTGAGTATGAGTATGAGTATGAGTATGAGTATGAGTATGAGTGTGAGTATGAGTATGAGTATGAGTATGAGTATGAGTATGAGTATGAGTATGAGTATGAGTATGAGTATGAGTATGAGTATGAGTATGAGTATGAGTACGAGTATGCGTATGAATATGAGTATGAGTATGAGTATGGGTATGAGTATGAGTATGAGTATGAGTATGAGTATGAGTATGAGTATGAGTATGAGTATAAGTATGAGTATGAGTATGAGTATGAGTTTAAGTATGAGTATGAGTATGAGAATGCGTATGAGTATGAGTATGAGTATGGGTATGAGTATGAGTATGAGTTTAAGTATGAGTATGAGTACGAGTATGCGTATGAGTATGAGTATGAGTATGAGTATAAGTATGAGTATGAGTATGAGTATGAGTGTGAGTATGAGTATGAGTATGAGTATGAGTATGAGTATGAGTATGAGTATGAGTATGAGTATGAGAATGAGTATGAGTATGAGAATGAGTATGAGTATGAGTATGAGCATGAGCATGAGCATGAGTATGAGTATGTGCATGAGTATGGGTATGTGTATGAGTATGAGTATGAGTTTGAGTATGAGTATGAGTATGAGTATGAGTATGAGTATAAGTATGAAAATGAGTATGAGTGTGAGTATGAGAATGAGTATGAGTATGTGTATGAGTATGAGTATGAGTATGAGTATGAGTATGAGTATGAGTATGAGTATGAGTATGAGTATGAGTATGAGTATAAGTATGAGTATGAGTATGAGTATGAGTATGAGTATAAGTATTAGTATGAGTATGAGTACGAGTATTAGTATGAGTATGAGTATGAGTATGAGTATGAGTATGAGTTTAAGTATGAGTATGAGTATGAGTATGAGTATGAGTATGAGTATGAGTATGAGTATGAGTATGAGTATGAGTATGAGTATGAGTATGAGTATGAGTATGAGTATGAGTATGAGTATGAGTATGAGTATGAGTATGAGTATGAGTATGAGTATGAGTATGAGTATGAGTATGAGTATGAGTATGAGTATGAGTATGAGTATGAGTATGAGTATGAGTATGAGAATGAGTATGAGTACGAGAATGAGTATGAGTATGAGTATGAGCATGAGCATGAGCATGAGTATGAGTATGAGTATGAGTATGAGTATGAGTATGAGTATAAGTATGAGCATGAGCATGAGTATGAGTATGAGTATGAGTATGAGTATGAGTATGAGTATGAGTATGAGTATAAGTATGAGTATGAGTATGAGTATGAGTGTGAGTATGAGTATGAGTATGAGTATGAGTATGAGTATGAGTATGAGTATGAGTATGAGTATGAGTATGAGAATGAGTATGAGTATGAGAATGAGTATGAGTATGAGCATGAGCATGAGCATGAGCATGAGTATGAGTATGTGCATGAGTATGAGTATGTGCATGAGTATGAGTATGTGTATGAGTATGAGTATGAGTTTGAGTTTGAGTATGAGTATGAGTATGAGTATGAGTATAAGTATGAGAATGAGTATGAGTGTGAGTATGAGAATGAGTATGAGTATGTGTATGAGTATGAGTATGAGTATGAGTATGAGTATGAGTATGAGTATGAGTATGAGTATGAGTATGAGTATGAGTGTGAGTATGAGTATGAGTATGAGTATGAGTATGAGTATGAGTATGAGTATGAGTATGAGTATGAGTATGAGTATGAGTACGAGTATGCGTATGAATATGAGTATGAGTATGGGTATGAGTATGAGTATGAGTTTGAGTATGAGTATGAGTATGAGTATGAGTATGAGTATGAGTATGAGTATGAGAATGAGTATGAGTATGAGTATGAGCATGAGCATGAGCATGAGTATGAGTATGAGTATGAGTATGAGTATGAGTATGAGTATGAGTATGAGTATGAGTATGAGTATGAGTATAAGTATTAGTATGAGTACGAGTACGAGTACGAGTATGCGTATGAGTTTGAGTTTGAGTATGAGTATGATTATGAGTATGAGTATGAGTATGAGTATGAGTATGAGTATGAGTATGAGTATAAGTATGAGTATGAGTATGAGTATGAGTATGAGTATGAGTTTAAGTATGAGTATGAGTATGAGTATGAGTATGAGTATGAGTATGAGTATGAGTATGAGTATGAGTTTAAGTATGAGTATGAGTATGAGTATGAGTATGAGTATGAGTATGAGTATGTGCATGAGTATGAGTATGTGTATGAGTATGAGTATGAGTATGAGTATGAGTATGAGTATGAGGATGAGTATGAGTATGAGTATGAGTATGTGTATGAGTATGAGTATGAGTATGAGTATGAGTATGAGTATGAGTATGAGTATGAGTATGAGTATGAGTATGAGTATGAGTATAAGTATGAAAATGAGTATGAGTGTGAGTATGAGAATGAGTATGAGTATGTGTATGAGTATGAGTATGAGTATGAGTATGAGTATGAGTATGAGTATGAGTATGAGTATGAGTATGAGTATGAGTATGAGTATAAGTATGAGTATGAGTATGAGTATGAGTATGAGTATAAGTATTAGTATGAGTATGAGTACGAGTATTAGTATGAGTATGAGTATGAGTATGAGTATGAGTATGAGTTTAAGTATGAGTATGAGTATGAGTATGAGTATGAGTATGAGTATGAGTATGAGTATGAGTATGAGTATGAGTATGAGTATGAGTATGAGTATGAGTATGAGTATGAGTATGAGTATGAGTATGAGTATGAGTATGAGTATGAGTATGAGTATGAGTATGAGTATGAGTATGAGTATGAGTATGAGTATGAGTATGAGTATGAGTATGAGTATGAGTATGAGTATGAGTATGAGTATGAGAATGAGTATGAGTATGAGTATGTGCATGAGTATGAGTATGTGCATGAGTATGAGTATGTGTATGAGTATGAGTATGAGTTTGAGTTTGAGTATGAGTATGAGTATGAGTATGAGTATAAGTATGAGAATGAGTATGAGTGTGAGTATGAGAATGAGTATGAGTATGTGTATGAGTATGAGTATGAGTATGAGTATGAGTATGAGTATGAGTATGAGTATGAGTATGAGTATGAGTATGAGTATGAGTATGAGTATAAGTATGAGTATGAGTATGAGTATGAGTATGAGTATAAGTATGAGTATGAGTATGAGTATGAGTGTGAGTATGAGTATGGGTATGAGTATGAGTATGAGTTTAAGTATGAGTATGAGTACGAGTATGCGTATGAGTATGAGTATGAGTATGAGTATAAGTATGAGTATGAGTATGAGTATGAGTGTGAGTATGAGTATGAGTATGAGTATGAGTATGAGTATGAGTATGAGTATGAGTATGAGTATGAGAATGAGTATGAGTATGAGAATGAGTATGAGTATGAGTATGAGCATGAGCATGAGCATGAGTATGAGTATGTGCATGAGTATGGGTATGTGTATGAGTATGAGTATGAGTTTGAGTATGAGTATGAGTATGAGTATGAGTATGAGTATAAGTATGAAAATGAGTATGAGTGTGAGTATGAGAATGAGTATGAGTATGTGTATGAGTATGAGTATGAGTATGAGTATGAGTATGAGTATGAGTATGAGTATGAGTATGAGTATGAGTATGAGTATAAGTATGAGTATGAGTATGAGTATGAGTATGAGTATAAGTATTAGTATGAGTATGAGTACGAGTATTAGTATGAGTATGAGTATGAGTATGAGTATGAGTATGAGTTTAAGTATGAGTATGAGTATGAGTATGAGTATGAGTATGAGTATGAGTATGAGTATGAGTATGAGTATGAGTATGAGTATGAGTATGAGTATGAGTATGAGTATGAGTATGAGTATGAGTATGAGTATGAGTATGAGTATGAGTATGAGTATGAGTATGAGTATGAGTATGAGTATGAGTATGAGTATGAGTATGAGTATGAGTATGAGTATGAGAATGAGTATGAGTACGAGAATGAGTATGAGTATGAGTATGAGCATGAGCATGAGCATGAGTATGAGTATGAGTATGAGTATGAGTATGAGTATGAGTATAAGTATGAGCATGAGCATGAGTATGAGTATGAGTATGAGTATGAGTATGAGTATGAGTATGAGTATGAGTATAAGTATGAGTATGAGTATGAGTATGAGTGTGAGTATGAGTATGAGTATGAGTATGAGTATGAGTATGAGTATGAGTATGAGTATGAGTATGAGTATGAGAATGAGTATGAGTATGAGAATGAGTATGAGTATGAGCATGAGCATGAGCATGAGCATGAGTATGAGTATGTGCATGAGTATGAGTATGTGCATGAGTATGAGTATGTGTATGAGTATGAGTATGAGTTTGAGTTTGAGTATGAGTATGAGTATGAGTATGAGTATAAGTATGAGAATGAGTATGAGTGTGAGTATGAGAATGAGTATGAGTATGTGTATGAGTATGAGTATGAGTATGAGTATGAGTATGAGTATGAGTATGAGTATGAGTATGAGTATGAGTATGAGTGTGAGTATGAGTATGAGTATGAGTATGAGTATGAGTATGAGTATGAGTATGAGTATGAGTATGAGTATGAGTATGAGTACGAGTATGCGTATGAATATGAGTATGAGTATGGGTATGAGTATGAGTATGAGTTTGAGTATGAGTATGAGTATGAGTATGAGTATGAGTATGAGTATGAGTATGAGAATGAGTATGAGTATGAGTATGAGCATGAGCATGAGCATGAGTATGAGTATGAGTATGAGTATGAGTATGAGTATGAGTATGAGTATGAGTATGAGTATGAGTATGAGTATAAGTATTAGTATGAGTACGAGTACGAGTACGAGTATGCGTATGAGTTTGAGTTTGAGTATGAGTATGATTATGAGTATGAGTATGAGTATGAGTATGAGTATGAGTATGAGTATGAGTATAAGTATGAGTATGAGTATGAGTATGAGTATGAGTATGAGTTTAAGTATGAGTATGAGTATGAGTATGAGTATGAGTATGAGTATGAGTATGAGTATGAGTATGAGTATGAGTTTAAGTATGAGTATGAGTATGAGTATGAGTATGAGTATGAGTATGAGTATGTGCATGAGTATGAGTATGTGTATGAGTATGAGTATGAGTATGAGTATGAGTATGAGTATGAGGATGAGTATGAGTATGAGTATGAGTATGTGTATGAGTATGAGTATGAGTATGAGTATGAGTATGAGTATGAGTATGAGTATGAGTATGAGTATGAGTATGAGTATGAGTATAAGTATGAAAATGAGTATGAGTGTGAGTATGAGAATGAGTATGAGTATGTGTATGAGTATGAGTATGAGTATGAGTATGAGTATGAGTATGAGTATGAGTATGAGTATGAGTATGAGTATGAGTATGAGTATAAGTATGAGTATGAGTATGAGTATGAGTATGAGTATAAGTATTAGTATGAGTATGAGTACGAGTATTAGTATGAGTATGAGTATGAGTATGAGTATGAGTATGAGTTTAAGTATGAGTATGAGTATGAGTATGAGTATGAGTATGAGTATGAGTATGAGTATGAGTATGAGTATGAGTATGAGTATGAGTATGAGTATGAGTATGAGTATGAGTATGAGTATGAGTATGAGTATGAGTATGAGTATGAGTATGAGTATGAGTATGAGTATGAGTATGAGTATGAGTATGAGTATGAGTATGAGTATGAGTATGAGTATGAGTATGAGTATGAGTATGAGTATGAGTATGAGAATGAGTATGAGTATGAGTATGTGCATGAGTATGAGTATGTGCATGAGTATGAGTATGTGTATGAGTATGAGTATGAGTTTGAGTTTGAGTATGAGTATGAGTATGAGTATGAGTATAAGTATGAGAATGAGTATGAGTGTGAGTATGAGAATGAGTATGAGTATGTGTATGAGTATGAGTATGAGTATGAGTATGAGTATGAGTATGAGTATGAGTATGAGTATGAGTATGAGTATGAGTATGAGTATGAGTATGAGTATAAGTATGAGTATGAGTATGAGTATGAGTATGAGTATAAGTATGAGTATGAGTATGAGTATGAGTGTGAGTATGAGTATGAGTATGAGTATGAGTATGAGTATGAGTGTGAGTATGAGTATGAGTATGAGTATGAGTATGAGTATGAGTATGAGTATGAGTATGAGTATGAGTATGAGTATGAGTATGAGTATGAGTACGAGTATGCGTATGAATATGAGTATGAGTATGAGTATGGGTATGAGTATGAGTATGAGTATGAGTATGAGTATGAGTATGAGTATGAGTATGAGTATAAGTATGAGTATGAGTATGAGTATGAGTTTAAGTATGAGTATGAGTATGAGAATGCGTATGAGTATGAGTATGAGTATGGGTATGAGTATGAGTATGAGTTTAAGTATGAGTATGAGTACGAGTATGCGTATGAGTATGAGTATGAGTATGAGTATAAGTATGAGTATGAGTATGAGTATGAGTGTGAGTATGAGTATGAGTATGAGTATGAGTATGAGTATGAGTATGAGTATGAGTATGAGTATGAGAATGAGTATGAGTATGAGAATGAGTATGAGTATGAGTATGAGCATGAGCATGAGCATGAGTATGAGTATGTGCATGAGTATGGGTATGTGTATGAGTATGAGTATGAGTTTGAGTATGAGTATGAGTATGAGTATGAGTATGAGTATAAGTATGAAAATGAGTATGAGTGTGAGTATGAGAATGAGTATGAGTATGTGTATGAGTATGAGTATGAGTATGAGTATGAGTATGAGTATGAGTATGAGTATGAGTATGAGTATGAGTATGAGTATAAGTATGAGTATGAGTATGAGTATGAGTATGAGTATAAGTATTAGTATGAGTATGAGTACGAGTATTAGTATGAGTATGAGTATGAGTATGAGTATGAGTATGAGTTTAAGTATGAGTATGAGTATGAGTATGAGTATGAGTATGAGTATGAGTATGAGTATGAGTATGAGTATGAGTATGAGTATGAGTATGAGTATGAGTATGAGTATGAGTATGAGTATGAGTATGAGTATGAGTATGAGTATGAGTATGAGTATGAGTATGAGTATGAGTATGAGTATGAGTATGAGTATGAGTATGAGTATGAGTATGAGTATGAGTATGAGAATGAGTATGAGTACGAGAATGAGTATGAGTATGAGTATGAGCATGAGCATGAGCATGAGTATGAGTATGAGTATGAGTATGAGTATGAGTATGAGTATAAGTATGAGCATGAGCATGAGTATGAGTATGAGTATGAGTATGAGTATGAGTATGAGTATGAGTATGAGTATAAGTATGAGTATGAGTATGAGTATGAGTGTGAGTATGAGTATGAGTATGAGTATGAGTATGAGTATGAGTATGAGTATGAGTATGAGTATGAGAATGAGTATGAGTATGAGAATGAGTATGAGTATGAGCATGAGCATGAGCATGAGCATGAGTATGAGTATGTGCATGAGTATGAGTATGTGCATGAGTATGAGTATGTGCATGAGTATGAGTATGAGTTTGAGTTTGAGTATGAGTATGAGTATGAGTATGAGTATAAGTATGAGAATGAGTATGAGTGTGAGTATGAGAATGAGTATGAGTATGTGTATGAGTATGAGTATGAGTATGAGTATGAGTATGAGTATGAGTATGAGTATGAGTATGAGTATGAGTATGAGTGTGAGTATGAGTATGAGTATGAGTATGAGTATGAGTATGAGTATGAGTATGAGTATGAGTATGAGTATGAGTACGAGTATGCGTATGAATATGAGTATGAGTATGGGTATGAGTATGAGTATGAGTTTGAGTATGAGTATGAGTATGAGTATGAGTATGAGTATGAGTATGAGTATGAGAATGAGTATGAGTATGAGTATGAGCATGAGCATGAGCATGAGTATGAGTATGAGTATGAGTATGAGTATGAGTATGAGTATGAGTATGAGTATGAGTATGAGTATGAGTATAAGTATTAGTATGAGTACGAGTACGAGTACGAGTATGCGTATGAGTTTGAGTTTGAGTATGAGTATGATTATGAGTATGAGTATGAGTATGAGTATGAGTATGAGTATGAGTATGAGTATAAGTATGAGTATGAGTATGAGTATGAGTATGAGTATGAGTTTAAGTATGAGTATGAGTATGAGTATGAGTATGAGTATGAGTATGAGTATGAGTATGAGTATGAGTATGAGTATGAGTTTAAGTATGAGTATGAGTATGAGTATGAGTATGAGTATGAGTATGAGTATGTGCATGAGTATGAGTATGTGTATGAGTATGAGTATGAGTATGAGTATGAGTATGAGTATGAGGATGAGTATGAGTATGAGTATGAGTATGTGTATGAGTATGAGTATGAGTATGAGTATGAGTATGAGTATGAGTATGAGTATGAGTATGAGTATGAGTATGAGTATGAGTATAAGTATGAAAATGAGTATGAGTGTGAGTATGAGAATGAGTATGAGTATGTGTATGAGTATGAGTATGAGTATGAGTATGAGTATGAGTATGAGTATGAGTATGAGTATGAGTATGAGTATGAGTATGAGTATAAGTATGAGTATGAGTATGAGTATGAGTATGAGTATAAGTATTAGTATGAGTATGAGTACGAGTATTAGTATGAGTATGAGTATGAGTATGAGTATGAGTATGAGTTTAAGTATGAGTATGAGTATGAGTATGAGTATGAGTATGAGTATGAGTATGAGTATGAGTATGAGTATGAGTATGAGTATGAGTATGAGTATGAGTATGAGTATGAGTATGAGTATGAGTATGAGTATGAGTATGAGTATGAGTATGAGTATGAGTATGAGTATGAGTATGAGTATGAGTATGAGTATGAGTATGAGTATGAGTATGAGTATGAGTATGAGTATGAGTATGAGTATGAGTATGAGTATGAGAATGAGTATGAGTATGAGTATGTGCATGAGTATGAGTATGTGCATGAGTATGAGTATGTGTATGAGTATGAGTATGAGTTTGAGTTTGAGTATGAGTATGAGTATGAGTATGAGTATAAGTATGAGAATGAGTATGAGTGTGAGTATGAGAATGAGTATGAGTATGTGTATGAGTATGAGTATGAGTATGAGTATGAGTATGAGTATGAGTATGAGTATGAGTATGAGTATGAGTATGAGTATGAGTATGAGTATAAGTATGAGTATGAGTATGAGTATGAGTATGAGTATAAGTATGAGTATGAGTATGAGTATGAGTGTGAGTATGAGTATGAGTATGAGTATGAGTATGAGTATGAGTGTGAGTATGAGTATGAGTATGAGTATGAGTATGAGTATGAGTATGAGTATGAGTATGAGTATGAGTATGAGTATGAGTATGAGTATGAGTACGAGTATGCGTATGAATATGAGTATGAGTATGAGTATGGGTATGAGTATGAGTATGAGTATGAGTATGAGTATGAGTATGAGTATGAGTATGAGTATAAGTATGAGTATGAGTATGAGTATGAGTTTAAGTATGAGTATGAGTATGAGAATGCGTATGAGTATGAGTATGAGTATGGGTATGAGTATGAGTATGAGTTTAAGTATGAGTATGAGTACGAGTATGCGTATGAGTATGAGTATGAGTATGAGTATAAGTATGAGTATGAGTATGAGTATGAGTGTGAGTATGAGTATGAGTATGAGTATGAGTATGAGTATGAGTATGAGTATGAGTATGAGTATGAGAATGAGTATGAGTATGAGAATGAGTATGAGTATGAGTATGAGCATGAGCATGAGCATGAGTATGAGTATGTGCATGAGTATGGGTATGTGTATGAGTATGAGTATGAGTTTGAGTATGAGTATGAGTATGAGTATGAGTATGAGTATAAGTATGAAAATGAGTATGAGTGTGAGTATGAGAATGAGTATGAGTATGTGTATGAGTATGAGTATGAGTATGAGTATGAGTATGAGTATGAGTATGAGTATGAGTATGAGTATGAGTATGAGTATGAGTATAAGTATGAGTATGAGTATGAGTATGAGTATGAGTATAAGTATTAGTATGAGTATGAGTACGAGTATTAGTATGAGTATGAGTATGAGTATGAGTATGAGTATGAGTTTAAGTATGAGTATGAGTATGAGTATGAGTATGAGTATGAGTATGAGTATGAGTATGAGTATGAGTATGAGTATGAGTATGAGTATGAGTATGAGTATGAGTATGAGTATGAGTATGAGTATGAGTATGAGTATGAGTATGAGTATGAGTATGAGTATGAGTATGAGTATGAGTATGAGTATGAGTATGAGTATGAGTATGAGTATGAGTATGAGTATGAGTATGAGTATGAGTATGAGTATGAGTATGAGAATGAGTATGAGTACGAGAATGAGTATGAGTATGAGTATGAGCATGAGCATGAGCATGAGTATGAGTATGAGTATGAGTATGAGTATGAGTATGAGTATAAGTATGAGCATGAGCATGAGTATGAGTATGAGTATGAGTATGAGTATGAGTATGAGTATGAGTATGAGTATAAGTATGAGTATGAGTATGAGTATGAGTGTGAGTATGAGTATGAGTATGAGTATGAGTATGAGTATGAGTATGAGTATGAGAATGAGTATGAGTATGAGAATGAGTATGAGTATGAGCATGAGCATGAGCATGAGCATGAGTATGAGTATGTGCATGAGTATGAGTATGTGCATGAGTATGAGTATGTGTATGAGTATGAGTATGAGTTTGAGTTTGAGTATGAGTATGAGTATGAGTATGAGTATAAGTATGAGAATGAGTATGAGTGTGAGTATGAGAATGAGTATGAGTATGTGTATGAGTATGAGTATGAGTATGAGTATGAGTATGAGTATGAGTATGAGTATGAGTATGAGTATGAGTATGAGTATGAGTGTGAGTATGAGTATGAGTATGAGTATGAGTATGAGTATGAGTATGAGTATGAGTATGAGTATGAGTATGAGTATGAGTACGAGTATGCGTATGAATATGAGTATGAGTATGGGTATGAGTATGAGTATGAGTTTGAGTATGAGTATGAGTATGAGTATGAGTATGAGTATGAGTATGAGTATGAGAATGAGTATGAGTATGAGTATGAGCATGAGCATGAGCATGAGTATGAGTATGAGTATGAGTATGAGTATGAGTATGAGTATGAGTATGAGTATGAGTATGAGTATGAGTATAAGTATTAGTATGAGTACGAGTACGAGTACGAGTATGCGTATGAGTTTGAGTTTGAGTATGAGTATGATTATGAGTATGAGTATGAGTATGAGTATGAGTATGAGTATGAGTATGAGTATAAGTATGAGTATGAGTATGAGTATGAGTATGAGTATGAGTTTAAGTATGAGTATGAGTATGAGTATGAGTATGAGTATGAGTATGAGTATGAGTATGAGTATGAGTTTAAGTATGAGTATGAGTATGAGTATGAGTATGAGTATGAGTATGAGTATGTGCATGAGTATGAGTATGTGTATGAGTATGAGTATGAGTATGAGTATGAGTATGAGTATGAGGATGAGTATGAGTATGAGTATGAGTATGTGTATGAGTATGAGTATGAGTATGAGTATGAGTATGAGTATGAGTATGAGTATGAGTATGAGTATGAGTATGAGTATGAGTATAAGTATGAAAATGAGTATGAGTGTGAGTATGAGAATGAGTATGAGTATGTGTATGAGTATGAGTATGAGTATGAGTATGAGTATGAGTATGAGTATGAGTATGAGTATGAGTATGAGTATGAGTATGAGTATAAGTATGAGTATGAGTATGAGTATGAGTATGAGTATAAGTATTAGTATGAGTATGAGTACGAGTATTAGTATGAGTATGAGTATGAGTATGAGTATGAGTATGAGTTTAAGTATGAGTATGAGTATGAGTATGAGTATGAGTATGAGTATGAGTATGAGTATGAGTATGAGTATGAGTATGAGTATGAGTATGAGTATGAGTATGAGTATGAGTATGAGTATGAGTATGAGTATGAGTATGAGTATGAGTATGAGTATGAGTATGAGTATGAGTATGAGTATGAGTATGAGTATGAGTATGAGTATGAGTATGAGTATGAGTATGAGTATGAGTATGAGTATGAGTATGAGAATGAGTATGAGTATGAGTATGTGCATGAGTATGAGTATGTGCATGAGTATGAGTATGTGTATGAGTATGAGTATGAGTTTGAGTTTGAGTATGAGTATGAGTATGAGTATGAGTATAAGTATGAGAATGAGTATGAGTGTGAGTATGAGAATGAGTATGAGTATGTGTATGAGTATGAGTATGAGTATGAGTATGAGTATGAGTATGAGTATGAGTATGAGTATGAGTATGAGTATGAGTATGAGTATGAGTATAAGTATGAGTATGAGTATGAGTATGAGTATGAGTATAAGTATGAGTATGAGTATGAGTATGAGTGTGAGTATGAGTATGAGTATGAGTATGAGTATGAGTATGAGTGTGAGTATGAGTATGAGTATGAGTATGAGTATGAGTATGAGTATGAGTATGAGTATGAGTATGAGTATGAGTATGAGTATGAGTATGAGTACGAGTATGCGTATGAATATGAGTATGAGTATGAGTATGGGTATGAGTATGAGTATGAGTATGAGTATGAGTATGAGTATGAGTATGAGTATGAGTATAAGTATGAGTATGAGTATGAGTATGAGTTTAAGTATGAGTATGAGTATGAGAATGCGTATGAGTATGAGTATGAGTATGGGTATGAGTATGAGTATGAGTTTAAGTATGAGTATGAGTACGAGTATGCGTATGAGTATGAGTATGAGTATGAGTATAAGTATGAGTATGAGTATGAGTATGAGTGTGAGTATGAGTATGAGTATGAGTATGAGTATGAGTATGAGTATGAGTATGAGTATGAGTATGAGAATGAGTATGAGTATGAGAATGAGTATGAGTATGAGTATGAGCATGAGCATGAGCATGAGTATGAGTATGTGCATGAGTATGGGTATGTGTATGAGTATGAGTATGAGTTTGAGTATGAGTATGAGTATGAGTATGAGTATGAGTATAAGTATGAAAATGAGTATGAGTGTGAGTATGAGAATGAGTATGAGTATGTGTATGAGTATGAGTATGAGTATGAGTATGAGTATGAGTATGAGTATGAGTATGAGTATGAGTATGAGTATGAGTATAAGTATGAGTATGAGTATGAGTATGAGTATGAGTATAAGTATTAGTATGAGTATGAGTACGAGTATTAGTATGAGTATGAGTATGAGTATGAGTATGAGTATGAGTTTAAGTATGAGTATGAGTATGAGTATGAGTATGAGTATGAGTATGAGTATGAGTATGAGTATGAGTATGAGTATGAGTATGAGTATGAGTATGAGTATGAGTATGAGTATGAGTATGAGTATGAGTATGAGTATGAGTATGAGTATGAGTATGAGTATGAGTATGAGTATGAGTATGAGTATGAGTATGAGTATGAGTATGAGTATGAGTATGAGTATGAGAATGAGTATGAGTACGAGAATGAGTATGAGTATGAGTATGAGCATGAGCATGAGCATGAGTATGAGTATGAGTATGAGTATGAGTATGAGTATGAGTATAAGTATGAGCATGAGCATGAGTATGAGTATGAGTATGAGTATGAGTATGAGTATGAGTATGAGTATGAGTATAAGTATGAGTATGAGTATGAGTATGAGTGTGAGTATGAGTATGAGTATGAGTATGAGTATGAGTATGAGTATGAGTATGAGTATGAGTATGAGAATGAGTATGAGTATGAGAATGAGTATGAGTATGAGCATGAGCATGAGCATGAGCATGAGTATGAGTATGTGCATGAGTATGAGTATGTGCATGAGTATGAGTATGTGTATGAGTATGAGTATGAGTTTGAGTTTGAGTATGAGTATGAGTATGAGTATGAGTATAAGTATGAGAATGAGTATGAGTGTGAGTATGAGAATGAGTATGAGTATGTGTATGAGTATGAGTATGAGTATGAGTACGAGTATGCGTATGAATATGAGTATGAGTATGGGTATGAGTATGAGTATGAGTTTGAGTATGAGTATGAGTATGAGTATGAGTATGAGTATGAGTATGAGTATGAGAATGAGTATGAGTATGAGTATGAGCATGAGCATGAGCATGAGTATGAGTATGAGTATGAGTATGAGTATGAGTATGAGTATGAGTATGAGTATGAGTATGAGTATGAGTATAAGTATTAGTATGAGTACGAGTACGAGTACGAGTATGCGTATGAGTTTGAGTTTGAGTATGAGTATGATTATGAGTATGAGTATGAGTATGAGTATGAGTATGAGTATGAGTATGAGTATAAGTATGAGTATGAGTATGAGTATGAGTATGAGTATGAGTTTAAGTATGAGTATGAGTATGAGTATGAGTATGAGTATGAGTATGAGTATGAGTATGAGTATGAGTATGAGTTTAAGTATGAGTATGAGTATGAGTATGAGTATGAGTATGAGTATGAGTATGTGCATGAGTATGAGTATGTGTATGAGTATGAGTATGAGTATGAGTATGAGTATGAGTATGAGGATGATTATGAGTATGAGTATGAGTATGTGTATGAGTATGAGTATGAGTATGAGTATGAGTATGAGTATGAGTATGAGTATGAGTATGAGTATGAGTATGAGTATGAGTATAAGTATGAAAATGAGTATGAGTGTGAGTATGAGAATGAGTATGAGTATGTGTATGAGTATGAGTATGAGTATGAGTATGAGTATGAGTATGAGTATGAGTATGAGTATGAGTATGAGTATGAGTATGAGTATAAGTATGAGTATGAGTATGAGTATGAGTATGAGTATAAGTATTAGTATGAGTATGAGTACGAGTATTAGTATGAGTATGAGTATGAGTATGAGTATGAGTATGAGTTTAAGTATGAGTATGAGTATGAGTATGAGTATGAGTATGAGTATGAGTATGAGTATGAGTATGAGTATGAGTATGAGTATGAGTATGAGTATGAGTATGAGTATGAGTATGAGTATGAGTATGAGTATGAGTATGAGTATGAGTATGAGTATGAGTATGAGTATGAGTATGAGTATGAGTATGAGTATGAGTATGAGTATGAGTATGAGTATGAGTATGAGTATGAGTATGAGTATGAGTATGAGTATGAGTATGAGAATGAGTATGAGTATGAGTATGTGCATGAGTATGAGTATGTGCATGAGTATGAGTATGTGTATGAGTATGAGTATGAGTTTGAGTTTGAGTATGAGTATGAGTATGAGTATGAGTATAAGTATGAGAATGAGTATGAGTGTGAGTATGAGAATGAGTATGAGTATGTGTATGAGTATGAGTATGAGTATGAGTATGAGTATGAGTATGAGTATGAGTATGAGTATGAGTATGAGTATGAGTATGAGTATGAGTATAAGTATGAGTATGAGTATGAGTATGAGTATGAGTATAAGTATGAGTATGAGTATGAGTATGAGTGTGAGTATGAGTATGAGTATGAGTATGAGTATGAGTATGAGTGTGAGTATGAGTATGAGTATGAGTATGAGTATGAGTATGAGTATGAGTATGAGTATGAGTATGAGTATGAGTATGAGTATGAGTATGAGTATGAGTACGAGTATGCGTATGAATATGAGTATGAGTATGAGTATGGGTATGAGTATGAGTATGAGTATGAGTATGAGTATGAGTATGAGTATGAGTATGAGTATAAGTATGAGTATGAGTATGAGTATGAGTTTAAGTATGAGTATGAGTATGAGAATGCGTATGAGTATGAGTATGAGTATGGGTATGAGTATGAGTATGAGTTTAAGTATGAGTATGAGTACGAGTATGCGTATGAGTATGAGTATGAGTATGAGTATAAGTATGAGTATGAGTATGAGTATGAGTGTGAGTATGAGTATGAGTATGAGTATGAGTATGAGTATGAGTATGAGTATGAGTATGAGTATGAGAATGAGTATGAGTATGAGAATGAGTATGAGTATGAGTATGAGCATGAGCATGAGCATGAGTATGAGTATGTGCATGAGTATGGGTATGTGTATGAGTATGAGTATGAGTTTGAGTATGAGTATGAGTATGAGTATGAGTATGAGTATAAGTATGAAAATGAGTATGAGTGTGAGTATGAGAATGAGTATGAGTATGTGTATGAGTATGAGTATGAGTATGAGTATGAGTATGAGTATGAGTATGAGTATGAGTATGAGTATGAGTATGAGTATAAGTATGAGTATGAGTATGAGTATGAGTATGAGTATAAGTATTAGTATGAGTATGAGTACGAGTATTAGTATGAGTATGAGTATGAGTATGAGTATGAGTATGAGTTTAAGTATGAGTATGAGTATGAGTATGAGTATGAGTATGAGTATGAGTATGAGTATGAGTATGAGTATGAGTATGAGTATGAGTATGAGTATGAGTATGAGTATGAGTATGAGTATGAGTATGAGTATGAGTATGAGTATGAGTATGAGTATGAGTATGAGTATGAGTATGAGTATGAGTATGAGTATGAGTATGAGTATGAGTATGAGTATGAGTATGAGAATGAGTATGAGTACGAGAATGAGTATGAGTATGAGTATGAGCATGAGCATGAGCATGAGTATGAGTATGAGTATGAGTATGAGTATGAGTATGAGTATAAGTATGAGCATGAGCATGAGTATGAGTATGAGTATGAGTATGAGTATGAGTATGAGTATGAGTATGAGTATAAGTATGAGTATGAGTATGAGTATGAGTGTGAGTATGAGTATGAGTATGAGTATGAGTATGAGTATGAGTATGAGTATGAGTATGAGTATGAGTATGAGAATGAGTATGAGTATGAGAATGAGTATGAGTATGAGCATGAGCATGAGCATGAGCATGAGTATGAGTATGTGCATGAGTATGAGTATGTGCATGAGTATGAGTATGTGTATGAGTATGAGTATGAGTTTGAGTTTGAGTATGAGTATGAGTATGAGTATGAGTATAAGTATGAGAATGAGTATGAGTGTGAGTATGAGAATGAGTATGAGTATGTGTATGAGTATGAGTATGAGTATGAGTATGAGTATGAGTATGAGTATGAGTATGAGTATGAGTATGAGTATGAGTGTGAGTATGAGTATGAGTATGAGTATGAGTATGAGTATGAGTATGAGTATGAGTATGAGTATGAGTATGAGTATGAGTACGAGTATGCGTATGAATATGAGTATGAGTATGGGTATGAGTATGAGTATGAGTTTGAGTATGAGTATGAGTATGAGTATGAGTATGAGTATGAGTATGAGTATGAGAATGAGTATGAGTATGAGTATGAGCATGAGCATGAGCATGAGTATGAGTATGAGTATGAGTATGAGTATGAGTATGAGTATGAGTATGAGTATGAGTATGAGTATGAGTATAAGTATTAGTATGAGTACGAGTACGAGTACGAGTATGCGTATGAGTTTGAGTTTGAGTATGAGTATGATTATGAGTATGAGTATGAGTATGAGTATGAGTATGAGTATGAGTATGAGTATAAGTATGAGTATGAGTATGAGTATGAGTATGAGTATGAGTTTAAGTATGAGTATGAGTATGAGTATGAGTATGAGTATGAGTATGAGTATGAGTATGAGTATGAGTATGAGTTTAAGTATGAGTATGAGTATGAGTATGAGTATGAGTATGAGTATGAGTATGTGCATGAGTATGAGTATGTGTATGAGTATGAGTATGAGTATGAGTATGAGTATGAGTATGAGGATGAGTATGAGTATGAGTATGAGTATGTGTATGAGTATGAGTATGAGTATGAGTATGAGTATGAGTATGAGTATGAGTATGAGTATGAGTATGAGTATGAGTATGAGTATAAGTATGAAAATGAGTATGAGTGTGAGTATGAGAATGAGTATGAGTATGTGTATGAGTATGAGTATGAGTATGAGTATGAGTATGAGTATGAGTATGAGTATGAGTATGAGTATGAGTATGAGTATGAGTATAAGTATGAGTATGAGTATGAGTATGAGTATGAGTATAAGTATTAGTATGAGTATGAGTACGAGTATTAGTATGAGTATGAGTATGAGTATGAGTATGAGTATGAGTTTAAGTATGAGTATGAGTATGAGTATGAGTATGAGTATGAGTATGAGTATGAGTATGAGTATGAGTATGAGTATGAGTATGAGTATGAGTATGAGTATGAGTATGAGTATGAGTATGAGTATGAGTATGAGTATGAGTATGAGTATGAGTATGAGTATGAGTATGAGTATGAGTATGAGTATGAGTATGAGTATGAGTATGAGTATGAGTATGAGTATGAGTATGAGTATGAGTATGAGTATGAGTATGAGAATGAGTATGAGTATGAGTATGTGCATGAGTATGAGTATGTGCATGAGTATGAGTATGTGTATGAGTATGAGTATGAGTTTGAGTTTGAGTATGAGTATGAGTATGAGTATGAGTATAAGTATGAGAATGAGTATGAGTGTGAGTATGAGAATGAGTATGAGTATGTGTATGAGTATGAGTATGAGTATGAGTATGAGTATGAGTATGAGTATGAGTATGAGTATGAGTATGAGTATGAGTATGAGTATGAGTATAAGTATGAGTATGAGTATGAGTATGAGTATGAGTATAAGTATGAGTATGAGTATGAGTATGAGTGTGAGTATGAGTATGAGTATGAGTATGAGTATGAGTATGAGTGTGAGTATGAGTATGAGTATGAGTATGAGTATGAGTATGAGTATGAGTATGAGTATGAGTATGAGTATGAGTATGAGTATGAGTATGAGTACGAGTATGCGTATGAATATGAGTATGAGTATGAGTATGGGTATGAGTATGAGTATGAGTATGAGTATGAGTATGAGTATGAGTATGAGTATGAGTATAAGTATGAGTATGAGTATGAGTATGAGTTTAAGTATGAGTATGAGTATGAGAATGCGTATGAGTATGAGTATGAGTATGGGTATGAGTATGAGTATGAGTTTAAGTATGAGTATGAGTACGAGTATGCGTATGAGTATGAGTATGAGTATGGGTATGTGTATGAGTATGAGTATGAGTTTGAGTATGAGTATGAGTATGAGTATGAGTATGAGTATAAGTATGAAAATGAGTATGAGTGTGAGTATGAGAATGAGTATGAGTATGTGTATGAGTATGAGTATGAGTATGAGTATGAGTATGAGTATGAGTATGAGTATGAGTATGAGTATGAGTATGAGTATAAGTATGAGTATGAGTATGAGTATGAGTATGAGTATAAGTATTAGTATGAGTATGAGTACGAGTATTAGTATGAGTATGAGTATGAGTATGAGTATGAGTATGAGTTTAAGTATGAGTATGAGTATGAGTATGAGTATGAGTATGAGTATGAGTATGAGTATGAGTATGAGTATGAGTATGAGTATGAGTATGAGTATGAGTATGAGTATGAGTATGAGTATGAGTATGAGTATGAGTATGAGTATGAGTATGAGTATGAGTATGAGTATGAGTATGAGTATGAGTATGAGTATGAGTATGAGTATGAGTATGAGTATGAGTATGAGTATGAGAATGAGTATGAGTACGAGAATGAGTATGAGTATGAGTATGAGCATGAGCATGAGCATGAGTATGAGTATGAGTATGAGTATGAGTATGAGTATGAGTATAAGTATGAGCATGAGCATGAGTATGAGTATGAGTATGAGTATGAGTATGAGTATGAGTATGAGTATGAGTATAAGTATGAGTATGAGTATGAGTATGAGTGTGAGTATGAGTATGAGTATGAGTATGAGTATGAGTATGAGTATGAGTATGAGTATGAGTATGAGTATGAGAATGAGTATGAGTATGAGAATGAGTATGAGTATGAGCATGAGCATGAGCATGAGCATGAGTATGAGTATGTGCATGAGTATGAGTATGTGCATGAGTATGAGTATGTGTATGAGTATGAGTATGAGTTTGAGTTTGAGTATGAGTATGAGTATGAGTATGAGTATAAGTATGAGAATGAGTATGAGTGTGAGTATGAGAATGAGTATGAGTATGTGTATGAGTATGAGTATGAGTATGAGTATGAGTATGAGTATGAGTATGAGTATGAGTATGAGTATGAGTATGAGTGTGAGTATGAGTATGAGTATGAGTATGAGTATGAGTATGAGTATGAGTATGAGTATGAGTATGAGTATGAGTATGAGTACGAGTATGCGTATGAATATGAGTATGAGTATGGGTATGAGTATGAGTATGAGTTTGAGTATGAGTATGAGTATGAGTATGAGTATGAGTATGAGTATGAGAATGAGTATGAGTATGAGTATGAGCATGAGCATGAGCATGAGTATGAGTATGAGTATGAGTATGAGTATGAGTATGAGTATGAGTATGAGTATGAGTATGAGTATGAGTATAAGTATTAGTATGAGTACGAGTACGAGTACGAGTATGCGTATGAGTTTGAGTTTGAGTATGAGTATGATTATGAGTATGAGTATGAGTATGAGTATGAGTATGAGTATGAGTATGAGTATAAGTATGAGTATGAGTATGAGTATGAGTATGAGTATGAGTTTAAGTATGAGTATGAGTATGAGTATGAGTATGAGTATGAGTATGAGTATGAGTATGAGTATGAGTATGAGTTTAAGTATGAGTATGAGTATGAGTATGAGTATGAGTATGAGTATGAGTATGTGCATGAGTATGAGTATGTGTATGAGTATGAGTATGAGTATGAGTATGAGTATGAGTATGAGGATGAGTATGAGTATGAGTATGAGTATGTGTATGAGTATGAGTATGAGTATGAGTATGAGTATGAGTATGAGTATGAGTATGAGTATGAGTATGAGTATGAGTATGAGTATAAGTATGAAAATGAGTATGAGTGTGAGTATGAGAATGAGTATGAGTATGTGTATGAGTATGAGTATGAGTATGAGTATGAGTATGAGTATGAGTATGAGTATGAGTATGAGTATGAGTATGAGTATGAGTATAAGTATGAGTATGAGTATGAGTATGAGTATGAGTATAAGTATTAGTATGAGTATGAGTACGAGTATTAGTATGAGTATGAGTATGAGTATGAGTATGAGTATGAGTTTAAGTATGAGTATGAGTATGAGTATGAGTATGAGTATGAGTATGAGTATGAGTATGAGTATGAGTATGAGTATGAGTATGAGTATGAGTATGAGTATGAGTATGAGTATGAGTATGAGTATGAGTATGAGTATGAGTATGAGTATGAGTATGAGTATGAGTATGAGTATGAGTATGAGTATGAGTATGAGTATGAGTATGAGTATGAGTATGAGTATGAGTATGAGTATGAGTATGAGTATGAGAATGAGTATGAGTATGAGTATGTGCATGAGTATGAGTATGTGCATGAGTATGAGTATGTGTATGAGTATGAGTATGAGTTTGAGTTTGAGTATGAGTATGAGTATGAGTATGAGTATAAGTATGAGAATGAGTATGAGTGTGAGTATGAGAATGAGTATGAGTATGTGTATGAGTATGAGTATGAGTATGAGTATGAGTATGAGTATGAGTATGAGTATGAGTATGAGTATGAGTATGAGTATGAGTATGAGTATAAGTATGAGTATGAGTATGAGTATGAGTATGAGTATAAGTATGAGTATGAGTATGAGTATGAGTGTGAGTATGAGTATGAGTATGAGTATGAGTATGAGTATGAGTGTGAGTATGAGTATGAGTATGAGTATGAGTATGAGTATGAGTATGAGTATGAGTATGAGTATGAGTATGAGTATGAGTATGAGTATGAGTACGAGTATGCGTATGAATATGAGTATGAGTATGAGTATGGGTATGAGTATGAGTATGAGTATGAGTATGAGTATGAGTATGAGTATGAGTATGAGTATAAGTATGAGTATGAGTATGAGTATGAGTTTAAGTATGAGTATGAGTATGAGAATGCGTATGAGTATGAGTATGAGTATGGGTATGAGTATGAGTATGAGTTTAAGTATGAGTATGAGTACGAGTATGCGTATGAGTATGAGTATGAGTATGAGTATAAGTATGAGTATGAGTATGAGTATGAGTGTGAGTATGAGTATGAGTATGAGTATGAGTATGAGTATGAGTATGAGTATGAGTATGAGTATGAGAATGAGTATGAGTATGAGAATGAGTATGAGTATGAGTATGAGCATGAGCATGAGCATGAGTATGAGTATGTGCATGAGTATGGGTATGTGTATGAGTATGAGTATGAGTTTGAGTATGAGTATGAGTATGAGTATGAGTATGAGTATAAGTATGAAAATGAGTATGAGTGTGAGTATGAGAATGAGTATGAGTATGTGTATGAGTATGAGTATGAGTATGAGTATGAGTATGAGTATGAGTATGAGTATGAGTATGAGTATGAGTATGAGTATAAGTATGAGTATGAGTATGAGTATGAGTATGAGTATAAGTATTAGTATGAGTATGAGTACGAGTATTAGTATGAGTATGAGTATGAGTATGAGTATGAGTATGAGTTTAAGTATGAGTATGAGTATGAGTATGAGTATGAGTATGAGTATGAGTATGAGTATGAGTATGAGTATGAGTATGAGTATGAGTATGAGTATGAGTATGAGTATGAGTATGAGTATGAGTATGAGTATGAGTATGAGTATGAGTATGAGTATGAGTATGAGTATGAGTATGAGTATGAGTATGAGTATGAGTATGAGTATGAGTATGAGTATGAGTATGAGAATGAGTATGAGTACGAGAATGAGTATGAGTATGAGTATGAGCATGAGCATGAGCATGAGTATGAGTATGAGTATGAGTATGAGTATGAGTATGAGTATAAGTATGAGCATGAGCATGAGTATGAGTATGAGTATGAGTATGAGTATGAGTATGAGTATGAGTATGAGTATAAGTATGAGTATGAGTATGAGTATGAGTGTGAGTATGAGTATGAGTATGAGTATGAGTATGAGTATGAGTATGAGTATGAGTATGAGTATGAGTATGAGAATGAGTATGAGTATGAGAATGAGTATGAGTATGAGCATGAGCATGAGCATGAGCATGAGTATGAGTATGTGCATGAGTATGAGTATGTGCATGAGTATGAGTATGTGTATGAGTATGAGTATGAGTTTGAGTTTGAGTATGAGTATGAGTATGAGTATGAGTATAAGTATGAGAATGAGTATGAGTGTGAGTATGAGAATGAGTATGAGTATGTGTATGAGTATGAGTATGAGTATGAGTATGAGTATGAGTATGAGTATGAGTATGAGTATGAGTATGAGTATGAGTGTGAGTATGAGTATGAGTATGAGTATGAGTATGAGTATGAGTATGAGTATGAGTATGAGTATGAGTATGAGTATGAGTATGAGTACGAGTATGCGTATGAATATGAGTATGAGTATGGGTATGAGTATGAGTATGAGTTTGAGTATGAGTATGAGTATGAGTATGAGTATGAGTATGAGTATGAGTATGAGAATGAGTATGAGTATGAGTATGAGCATGAGCATGAGCATGAGTATGAGTATGAGTATGAGTATGAGTATGAGTATGAGTATGAGTATGAGTATGAGTATGAGTATGAGTATGAGTATAAGTATTAGTATGAGTACGAGTACGAGTACGAGTATGCGTATGAGTTTGAGTTTGAGTATGAGTATGATTATGAGTATGAGTATGAGTATGAGTATGAGTATGAGTATGAGTATGAGTATAAGTATGAGTATGAGTATGAGTATGAGTATGAGTATGAGTTTAAGTATGAGTATGAGTATGAGTATGAGTATGAGTATGAGTATGAGTATGAGTATGAGTATGAGTATGAGTTTAAGTATGAGTATGAGTATGAGTATGAGTATGAGTATGAGTATGAGTATGTGCATGAGTATGAGTATGTGTATGAGTATGAGTATGAGTATGAGTATGAGTATGAGTATGAGGATGAGTATGAGTATGAGTATGAGTATGTGTATGAGTATGAGTATGAGTATGAGTATGAGTATGAGTATGAGTATGAGTATGAGTATGAGTATGAGTATGAGTATGAGTATAAGTATGAAAATGAGTATGAGTGTGAGTATGAGAATGAGTATGAGTATGTGTATGAGTATGAGTATGAGTATGAGTATGAGTATGAGTATGAGTATGAGTATGAGTATGAGTATGAGTATGAGTATGAGTATAAGTATGAGTATGAGTATGAGTATGAGTATGAGTATAAGTATTAGTATGAGTATGAGTACGAGTATTAGTATGAGTATGAGTATGAGTATGAGTATGAGTATGAGTTTAAGTATGAGTATGAGTATGAGTATGAGTATGAGTATGAGTATGAGTATGAGTATGAGTATGAGTATGAGTATGAGTATGAGTATGAGTATGAGTATGAGTATGAGTATGAGTATGAGTATGAGTATGAGTATGAGTATGAGTATGAGTATGAGTATGAGTATGAGTATGAGTATGAGTATGAGTATGAGTATGAGTATGAGTATGAGTATGAGTATGAGTATGAGTATGAGTATGAGAATGAGTATGAGTATGAGTATGTGCATGAGTATGAGTATGTGCATGAGTATGAGTATGTGTATGAGTATGAGTATGAGTTTGAGTTTGAGTATGAGTATGAGTATGAGTATGAGTATAAGTATGAGAATGAGTATGAGTGTGAGTATGAGAATGAGTATGAGTATGTGTATGAGTATGAGTATGAGTATGAGAATGAGTATGAGTATGAGTATGTGCATGAGTATGAGTATGTGCATGAGTATGAGTATGTGTATGAGTATGAGTATGAGTTTGAGTTTGAGTATGAGTATGAGTATGAGTATGAGTATAAGTATGAGAATGAGTATGAGTATGAGTATGAGTATGAGTATGAGTATGAGTATGAGTATGAGTATGAGTATGAGTATGAGTATGAGTATGAGTATGAGTATGAGTATGAGTATGAGTATGAGTATGAGTATGAGTATGAGTATGAGAATGAGTATGAGTATGAGTATGTGCATGAGTATGAGTATGTGCATGAGTATGAGTATGTGTATGAGTATGAGTATGAGTTTGAGTTTGAGTATGAGTATGAGTATGAGTATGAGTATAAGTATGAGAATGAGTATGAGTGTGAGTATGAGAATGAGTATGAGTATGTGTATGAGTATGAGTATGAGTATGAGTATGAGTATGAGTATGAGTATGAGTATGAGTATGAGTATGAGTATGAGTATGAGTATGAGTATAAGTATGAGTATGAGTATGAGTATGAGTATGAGTATAAGTATGAGTATGAGTATGAGTATGAGTGTGAGTATGAGTATGAGTATGAGTATGAGTATGAGTATGAGTGTGAGTATGAGTATGAGTATGAGTATGAGTATGAGTATGAGTATGAGTATGAGTATGAGTATGAGTATGAGTATGAGTATGAGTATGAGTACGAGTATGCGTATGAATATGAGTATGAGTATGAGTATGGGTATGAGTATGAGTATGAGTATGAGTATGAGTATGAGTATGAGTATGAGTATGAGTATAAGTATGAGTATGAGTATGAGTATGAGTTTAAGTATGAGTATGAGTATGAGAATGCGTATGAGTATGAGTATGAGTATGGGTATGAGTATGAGTATGAGTTTAAGTATGAGTATGAGTACGAGTATGCGTATGAGTATGAGTATGAGTATGAGTATAAGTATGAGTATGAGTATGAGTATGAGTGTGAGTATGAGTATGAGTATGAGTATGAGTATGAGTATGAGTATGAGTATGAGTATGAGTATGAGAATGAGTATGAGTATGAGAATGAGTATGAGTATGAGTATGAGCATGAGCATGAGCATGAGTATGAGTATGTGCATGAGTATGGGTATGTGTATGAGTATGAGTATGAGTTTGAGTATGAGTATGAGTATGAGTATGAGTATGAGTATAAGTATGAAAATGAGTATGAGTGTGAGTATGAGAATGAGTATGAGTATGTGTATGAGTATGAGTATGAGTATGAGTATGAGTATGAGTATGAGTATGAGTATGAGTATGAGTATGAGTATGAGTATAAGTATGAGTATGAGTATGAGTATGAGTATGAGTATAAGTATTAGTATGAGTATGAGTACGAGTATTAGTATGAGTATGAGTATGAGTATGAGTATGAGTATGAGTTTAAGTATGAGTATGAGTATGAGTATGAGTATGAGTATGAGTATGAGTATGAGTATGAGTATGAGTATGAGTATGAGTATGAGTATGAGTATGAGTATGAGTATGAGTATGAGTATGAGTATGAGTATGAGTATGAGTATGAGTATGAGTATGAGTATGAGTATGAGTATGAGTATGAGTATGAGTATGAGTATGAGTATGAGTATGAGTATGAGTATGAGAATGAGTATGAGTACGAGAATGAGTATGAGTATGAGTATGAGCATGAGCATGAGCATGAGTATGAGTATGAGTATGAGTATGAGTATGAGTATGAGTATAAGTATGAGCATGAGCATGAGTATGAGTATGAGTATGAGTATGAGTATGAGTATGAGTATGAGTATGAGTATAAGTATGAGTATGAGTATGAGTATGAGTGTGAGTATGAGTATGAGTATGAGTATGAGTATGAGTATGAGTATGAGTATGAGTATGAGTATGAGTATGAGAATGAGTATGAGTATGAGAATGAGTATGAGTATGAGCATGAGCATGAGCATGAGCATGAGTATGAGTATGTGCATGAGTATGAGTATGTGCATGAGTATGAGTATGTGTATGAGTATGAGTATGAGTTTGAGTTTGAGTATGAGTATGAGTATGAGTATGAGTATAAGTATGAGAATGAGTATGAGTGTGAGTATGAGAATGAGTATGAGTATGTGTATGAGTATGAGTATGAGTATGAGTATGAGTATGAGTATGAGTATGAGTATGAGTATGAGTATGAGTATGAGTGTGAGTATGAGTATGAGTATGAGTATGAGTATGAGTATGAGTATGAGTATGAGTATGAGTATGAGTATGAGTATGAGTACGAGTATGCGTATGAATATGAGTATGAGTATGGGTATGAGTATGAGTATGAGTTTGAGTATGAGTATGAGTATGAGTATGAGTATGAGTATGAGTATGAGTATGAGAATGAGTATGAGTATGAGTATGAGCATGAGCATGAGCATGAGTATGAGTATGAGTATGAGTATGAGTATGAGTATGAGTATGAGTATGAGTATGAGTATGAGTATGAGTATAAGTATTAGTATGAGTACGAGTACGAGTACGAGTATGCGTATGAGTTTGAGTTTGAGTATGAGTATGATTATGAGTATGAGTATGAGTATGAGTATGAGTATGAGTATGAGTATGAGTATAAGTATGAGTATGAGTATGAGTATGAGTATGAGTATGAGTTTAAGTATGAGTATGAGTATGAGTATGAGTATGAGTATGAGTATGAGTATGAGTATGAGTATGAGTATGAGTTTAAGTATGAGTATGAGTATGAGTATGAGTATGAGTATGAGTATGAGTATGAGTATGTGCATGAGTATGAGTATGTGTATGAGTATGAGTATGAGTATGAGTATGAGTATGAGTATGAGGATGAGTATGAGTATGAGTATGAGTATGTGTATGAGTATGAGTATGAGTATGAGTATGAGTATGAGTATGAGTATGAGTATGAGTATGAGTATGAGTATGAGTATGAGTATAAGTATGAAAATGAGTATGAGTGTGAGTATGAGAATGAGTATGAGTATGTGTATGAGTATGAGTATGAGTATGAGTATGAGTATGAGTATGAGTATGAGTATGAGTATGAGTATGAGTATGAGTATGAGTATGAGTATAAGTATGAGTATGAGTATGAGTATGAGTATGAGTATAAGTATTAGTATGAGTATGAGTACGAGTATTAGTATGAGTATGAGTATGAGTATGAGTATGAGTATGAGTTTAAGTATGAGTATGAGTATGAGTATGAGTATGAGTATGAGTATGAGTATGAGTATGAGTATGAGTATGAGTATGAGTATGAGTATGAGTATGAGTATGAGTATGAGTATGAGTATGAGTATGAGTATGAGTATGAGTATGAGTATGAGTATGAGTATGAGTATGAGTATGAGTATGAGTATGAGTATGAGTATGAGTATGAGTATGAGTATGAGTATGAGTATGAGTATGAGTATGAGTATGAGTATGAGAATGAGTATGAGTATGAGTATGTGCATGAGTATGAGTATGTGCATGAGTATGAGTATGTGTATGAGTATGAGTATGAGTTTGAGTTTGAGTATGAGTATGAGTATGAGTATGAGTATAAGTATGAGAATGAGTATGAGTGTGAGTATGAGAATGAGTATGAGTATGTGTATGAGTATGAGTATGAGTATGAGTATGAGTATGAGTATGAGTATGAGTATGAGTATGAGTATGAGTATGAGTATGAGTATGAGTATGAGTATGAGTATGAGTATGAGTATGAGTATGAGTATGAGTATGAGTATAAGTATGAGTATGAGTATGAGTATGAGTATGAGTATGAGTATAAGTATTAGTATGAGTATGAGTACGAGTATTAGTATGAGTATGAGTATGAGTATGAGTATGAGTATGAGTATGAGTTTAAGTATGAGTATGAGTATGAGTATGAGTATGAGTATGAGTATGAGTATGAGTATGAGTATGAGTATGAGTATGAGTATGAGTATGAGTATGAGTATGAGTATGAGTATGAGTATGAGTATGAGTATGAGTATGAGTATGAGTATGAGTATGAGTATGAGTATGAGTATGAGTATGAGTATGAGTATGAGTATGAGTATGAGTATGAGAATGAGTATGAGTACGAGAATGAGTATGAGTATGAGTATGAGTATGAGCATGAGCATGAGCATGAGTATGAGTATGAGTATGAGTATGAGTATGAGTATGAGTATAAGTATGAGCATGAGCATGAGTATGAGTATGAGTATGAGTATGAGTATGAGTATGAGTATGAGTATGAGTATGAGTATAAGTATGAGTATGAGTATGAGTATGAGTGTGAGTATGAGTATGAGTATGAGTATGAGTATGAGTATGAGTATGAGTATGTGTATGAGTATGAGTATGAGTATGAGAATGAGTATGAGTATGAGAATGAGTATGAGTATGAGTATGAGCATGAGCATGAGCATGAGTATGAGTATGTGCATGAGTATGAGTATGTGTATGAGTATGAGTATGAGTTTGAGTTTGAGTATGAGTATGAGTATGAGTATGAGTATAAGTATGAGAATGAGTATGAGTGTGAGTATGAGAATGAGTATGAGTATGTGTATGAGTATGAGTATGAGTATGAGTATGAGTATGAGTATGAGTATGAGTATGAGTATAAGTATGAGTATGAGTATGAGTATGAGTATGAGTATAAGTATGAGTATGAGTACGAGTATGCGTATGAATATGAGTATGAGTATGAGTATGGGTATGAGTATGAGTATGAGTATGAGTATGAGTATGAGTATGAGTATGAGTATGAGTATGAGTATGAGTATGAGAATGAGTATGAGTATGAGTATGAGCATGAGCATGAGCATGAGTATGAGTATGAGTATGAGTATGAGTATGAGTATGAGTATGAGTATGAGTATGAGTATAAGTATGAGTATGAGTATAAGTATTAGTATGAGTACGAGTACGAGTACGAGTATGCGTATGAGTTTGAGTTTGAGTATGAGTATGATTATGAGTATGAGTATGAGTATGAGTATGAGTATGAGTATGATTATGAGTATAAGTATGAGTATGAGTATGAGTATGAGTATGAGTGTGAGTATGAGTATGAGTATGAGTATGAGTATGAGTGTGAGTATGAGTATGAGTATGAGTATGAGTATGAGTATGAGTATGAGTATGAGTATGAGTATGAGTATGAGTACGAGTATGCGTATGAATATGAGTATGAGTATGAGTATGGGTATGAGTATGAGTATGAGTATGAGTATGAGTATGAGTATGAGTATGAGTATGAGTATGAGTATGAGAATGAGTATGAGTATGAGTATGAGCATGAGCATGAGCATGAGTATGAGTATGAGTATGAGTATGAGTATGAGTATGAGTATGAGTATGAGTATGAGTATGAGTATGAGTATGAGTATGAGAATGCGTATGAGTATGAGTATGAGTATAAGTATGAGTATGAGTTTAAGTATGAGTATGAGTACGAGTATGCGTATGAGTATGAGTATGAGTATGAGTATAAGTATGAGTATGAGTATGAGTATGAGTATGAGTGTGAGTATGAGTATGAGTATGAGTATGAGTATGAGTATGAGTATGAGTATGAGTATGAGTATGAGTATAAGAATTAGTATGAGTATGAGTATGAGCATGAGCATGAGCATGAGTATGAGTATGAGTATGAGTGTGAGTATGAGTATGAGTATGAGTATGAGTATGAGTATGAGTATGAGTATGAGTATGAGTATGAGTTTAAGTATGAGTATGAGTATGAGAATGCGTATGAGTATGAGTATGAGTATGAGTATAAGTATGAGTATGAGTTTAAGTATGAGTATGAGTACGAGTATGCGTATGAGTATGAGTATGAGTATGAGTATAAGTATGAGTATGAGTATGAGTATGAGTGTGAGTATGAGTATGAGTATGAGTATGAGTATGAGTATGAGTATGAGAATGAGTATGAGTATGAGAATGAGTATGAGTATGAGTATGAGCATGAGCATGAGCATGAGTATGAGTATGTGCATGAGTATGGGTATGTGTATGAGTATGAGTATGAGTTTGAGTATGAGTATGAGTATGAGTATGAGTATGAGTATGAGTATAAGTATGAAAATGAGTATGAGTGTGAGTATGAGAATGAGTATGAGTATGTGTATGAGTATGAGTATGAGTATGAGTATGAGTATGAGTATGAGTATGAGTATGAGTATGAGTATGAGTATAAGTATGAGTATGAGTATGAGTATGAGTATGAGTATAAGTATTAGTATGAGTATGAGTACGAGTATTAGTATGAGTATGAGTATGAGTATGAGTATGAGTATGAGTATGAGTTTAAGTATGAGTATGAGTATGAGTATGAGTATGAGTATGAGTATGAGTATGAGTATGAGTATGAGTATGAGTATGAGTATGAGTATGAGTATGAGTATGAGCATGAGCATGAGCATGAGTATGAGTATGAGTATGAGTATGAGTATGAGTATGAGTATAAGTATGAGCATGAGCATGAGTATGAGTATGAGTATGAGTATGAGTATGAGTATGAGTATGAGTATGAGTATAAGTATGAGTATGGGTATGAGTATGAGTGTGAGTATGAGTATGAGTATGAGTATGAGTATGAGTATGAGTATGAGTATGTGTATGAGTATGAGTATGAGTATGAGAATGAGTATGAGTATGAGAATGAGTATGAGTATGAGTATGAGCATGAGCATGAGCATGAGTATGAGTATGTGCATGAGTATGAGTATGTGTATGAGTATGAGTATGAGTTTGAGTTTGAGTATGAGTATGAGTATGAGTATGAGTATAAGTATGAGAATGAGTATGAGTGTGAGTATGAGAATGAGTATGAGTATGTGTATGAGTATGAGTATGAGTATGAGTATGAGTATGAGTATGAGTATGAGTATGAGTATGAGTATGAGTATGAGTATGAGTATGAGTATGAGTATAAGTATGAGTATGAGTATGAGTATGAGTATGAGTATAAGTATGAGTATGAGTATGAGTATGAGTGTGAGTATGAGTATGAGTATGAGTATGAGTATGAGTGTGAGTATGAGTATGAGTATGAGTATGAGTATGAGTATGAGTATGAGTATGAGTATGAGTATGAGTATGAGTATGAGTACGAGTATGCGTATGAATATGAGTATGAGTATGAGTATGGGTATGAGTATGAGTATGAGTATGAGTATGAGTATGAGTATGAGTATGAGTATGAGTATGAGTATGAGAATGTGTATGAGTATGAGTATGAGCATGAGCATGAGCATGAGTATGAGTATGAGTATGAGTATGAGTATGAGTATGAGTATGAGTATGAGTATGAGTATGAGTATAAGTATTAGTATGAGTACGAGTACGAGTACGAGTATGCGTATGAGTTTGAGTTTGAGTATGAGTATGATTATGAGTATGAGTATGAGTATGAGTATGAGTATGAGTATGAGTATGAGTATAAGTATGAGTATGAGTATGAGTATGAGTATGAGTATGAGTTTAAGTATGAGTATGAGTATGAGTATGAGTATGAGTATGAGTATGAGTATGAGTATGAGTATGAGTATGAGTATGAGTATGAGTATGAGTTTAAGTATGAGTATGAGTATGAGTATGAGTATGAGTATGAGTATGAGTATGTGCATGAGTATGAGTATGTGTATGAGTATGAGTATGAGTATGAGTATGAGTATGAGTATGAGGATGAGTATGAGTATGAGTATGAGTATGTGTATGAGTATGAGTATGAGTATGAGTATGAGTATGAGTATGAGTATGAGTATGAGTATGATATAGAGTATGAGTATGTGTATGAGTATGAGTATGAGTATGAGTATGAGTATGAGTATAAGTATGAGTATGAGTATGAGTATGAGTGTGAGTATGAGTATGAGTATGAGTATGAGTATGAGTATGAGTATGAGTATGAGTATGAGTATGAGAATGAGTATGAGTATGAGAATGAGTATGAGTATGAGTATGAGCATGAGCATGAGCATGAGTATGAGTATGTGCATGAGTATGAGTATGTGTATGAGTATGAGTATGAGTTTGAGTATGAGTATGAGTATGAGTATGAGTATAAGTATGAGAATGAGTATGAGTGTGAGTATGAGAATGAGTATGAGTATGTGTATGAGTATGAGTATGAGTATGAGTATGAGTATGAGTATGAGTATGAGTATGAGTATGAGTATAAGTATGAGTATGAGTATGAGTATGAGTATGAGTGTGAGTATGAGTATGAGTATGAGTATGAGTATGAGTATGAGTATGAGTATGAGAATGAGTATGAGTATGAGAATGAGTATGAGTATGAGTATGAGCATGAGCATGAGCATGAGTATGAGTATGTGCATGAGTATGAGTATGTGTATGAGTATGAGTATGAGTTTGAGTATGAGTATGAGTATGAGTATAAGTATGAGAATGAGTATGAGTGTGAGTATGAGAATGAGTATGAGTATGTGTATGAGTATGAGTATGAGTATGAGTATGAGTATGAGTATGAGTATGAGTATGAGTATGAGTATGAGTATGAGTATGAGTATGAGTATGAGTATGAGTATGAGTATAAGTATGAGTATTAGTATGAGTATGAGTATGAGTATGAGTATAAGTATTAGTATGAGTACGAGTACGAGTACGAGTATGCGTATGAGTTTGAGTTTGAGTATGAGTATGATTATGAGTATGAGTATGAGTATGAGTATGAGTATGAGTATGAGTATGAGTATAAGTATGAGTATGAGTATGAGTATGAGTATGAGTATGAGTTTAAGTATGAGTATGAGTATGAGAATGCGTATGAGTATGAGTATGAGTATGGGTATGAGTATGAGTATGAGTATGAGTATGAGTATGAGTATAAGAATTAGTATGAGTATGAGTATGAGCATGAGCATGAGCATGAGTATGAGTATGAGTATGAGTGTGAGTATGAGTATGAGTATGAGTATGAGTATGAGTTTAAGTATGAGTATGAGTATGAGAATGCGTATGAGTATGAGTATGAGTATGAGTATAAGTATGAGTATGAGTTTAAGTATGAGTATGAGTACGAGTATGCGTATGAGTATGAGTATGAGTATGAGTATAAGTATGAGTATGAGTATGAGTATGAGTATGAGTGTGAGTATGAGTATGAGTATGAGTATGAGTATGAGTATGAGTATGAGTATGAGTATGAGTATGAGTATGAGTATAAGAATTAGTATGAGTATGAGTATGAGCATGAGCATGAGCATGAGTATGAGTATGAGTATGAGTGTGAGTATGAGTATGAGTATGAGTATGAGTATGAGTATGAGTATGAGTATGAGTTTAAGTATGAGTATGAGTATGAGAATGCGTATGAGTATGAGTATGAGTATGAGTATAAGTATGAGTATGAGTTTAAGTATGAGTATGAGTACGAGTATGCGTATGAGTATGAGTATGAGTATGAGTATAAGTATGAGTATGAGTATGAGTATGAGTGTGAGTATGAGTATGAGTATGAGTATGAGTATGAGTGTGAGTATGAGTATGAGTATGAGTATGAGTATGTGTATGAGTATGAGTATGAGTATGAGTATGAGTATGAGTATGAGTACGAGTATGCGTATGAATATGAGTATGAGTATGAGTATGGGTATGAGTATGAGTATGAGTATGAGTATGAGTATGAGTATGAGTATGAGTATGTGCATGAGTATGGGTATGTGTATGAGTATGAGTATGAGTTTGAGTATGAGTATGAGTATGAGTATGAGTATGAGTATAAGTATGAAAATGAGTATGAGTGTGAGTATGAGAATGAGTATGAGTATGTGTATGAGTATGAGTATGAGTATGAGTATGAGTATGAGTATGAGTATGAGTATGAGTATGAGTATGAGTATGAGTATGAGTATGAGTATAAGTATGAGTATGAGTATGAGTATGAGTATGAGTATAAGTATTAGTATGAGTATGAGTACGAGTATTAGTATGAGTATGAGTATGAGTATGAGTATGAGTATGAGTTTAAGTATGAGTATGAGTATGAGTATGAGTATGAGTATGAGTATGAGTATGAGTATGAGTATGAGTATGAGTATGAGTATGAGTATGAGTATGAGTATGAGTATGAGTATGAGTATGAGTATGAGTATGAGTATGAGTATGAGTATGAGTATGAGTATGAGTATGAGTATGAGTATGAGTATGAGTATGAGTATGAGTATGAGTATGAGTATGAGAATGAGTATGAGTACGAGAATGAGTATGAGTATGAGTATGAGCATGAGCATGAGCATGAGTATGAGTATGAGTATGAGTATGAGTATGAGTATGAGTATAAGTATGAGCATGAGCATGAGTATGAGTATGAGTATGAGTATGAGTATGAGTATGAGTATGAGTATGAGTATGAGTATAAGTATGAGTATGAGTATGAGTATGAGTGTGAGTATGAGTATGAGTATGAGTATGAGTATGAGTATGAGTATGAGTATGAGTATGAGTATGAGTATGAGTATGAGCATGAGCATGAGCATGAGCATGAGTATGAGTATGTGCATGAGTATGAGTATGTGCATGAGTATGAGTATGTGTATGAGTATGAGTATGAGTTTGAGTTTGAGTATGAGTATGAGTATGAGTATGAGTATAAGTATGAGAATGAGTATGAGTGTGAGTATGAGAATGAGTATGAGTATGTGTATGAGTATGAGTATGAGTATGAGTATGAGTATGAGTATGAGTATGAGTATGAGTATGAGTATGAGTATGAGTATGAGTATGAGTATGAGTATGAGTATGAGTATGAGTATGAGTATGAGTATGAGTATGAGTATAAGTATGAGTATGAGTATGAGTATGAGTATGAGTATAAGTATTAGTATGAGTATGAGTACGAGTATTAGTATGAGTATGAGTATGAGTATGAGTATGAGTATGAGTATGAGTTTAAGTATGAGTATGAGTATGAGTATGAGTATGAGTATGAGTATGAGTATGAGTATGAGTATGAGTATGAGTATGAGTATGAGTATGAGTATGAGAATGAGTATGAGTACGAGAATGAGTATGAGTATGAGTATGAGTATGAGCATGAGCATGAGCATGAGTATGAGTATGAGTATGAGTATGAGTATGAGAATGAGTATGAGTATGAGTATGAGCATGAGCATGAGCATGAGTATGAGTATGAGTATGAGTATGAGTATGAGTATGAGTATGAGTATGAGTATGAGTATGAGTATGAGTATGAGTATAAGTATTAGTATGAGTACGAGTACGAGTACGAGTATGCGTATGAGTTTGAGTTTGAGTATGAGTATGAGTATGAGTATGAGTATGAGTATGAGTATGAGTATGAGTATGAGTATGAGTATGAGTATAAGTATGAGTATGAGTATGAGTATGAGTATGAGTGTGAGTATGAGTATGAGTATGAGTATGAGTATGAGTGTGAGTATGAGTATGAGTATGAGTATGAGTATGAGTATGAGTATGAGTATGAGTATGAGTATGAGTATGAGTACGAGTATGCGTATGAATATGAGTATGAGTATGAGTATGGGTATGAGTATGAGTATGAGTATGAGTATGAGTATGAGTATGAGTATGAGTATGAGTATGAGTATGAGAATGAGTATGAGTATGAGTATGAGCATGAGCATGAGCATGAGTATGAGTATGAGTATGAGTATGAGTATGAGTATGAGTATGAGTATGAGTATGAGTATGAGTATGAGTATGAGTATGAGTATGAGAATGCGTATGAGTATGAGTATGAGTATAAGTATGAGTATGAGTTTAAGTATGAGTATGAGTACGAGTATGCGTATGAGTATGAGTATGAGTATGAGTATAAGTATGAGTATGAGTATGAGTATGAGTGTGAGTATGAGTATGAGTATGAGTATGAGTATGAGTATGAGTATGAGTATGAGTATGAGTATGAGTATAAGAATTAGTATGAGTATGAGTATGAGCATGAGCATGAGCATGAGTATGAGTATGAGTATGAGTGTGAGTATGAGTATGAGTATGAGTATGAGTATGAGTATGAGTATGAGTATGAGTATGAGTATGAGTTTAAGTATGAGTATGAGTATGAGAATGCGTATGAGTATGAGTATGAGTATGAGTATAAGTATGAGTATGAGTTTAAGTATGAGTATGAGTACGAGTATGCGTATGAGTATGAGTATGAGTATGAGTATGAGTATAAGTATGAGTATGAGTATGAGTATGAGTGTGAGTATGAGTATGAGTATGAGTATGAGTATGAGTATGAGTATGAGAATGAGTATGAGTATGAGAATGAGTATGAGTATGAGTATGAGCATGAGCATGAGCATGAGCATGAGTATGAGTATGTGCATGAGTATGGGTATGTGTATGAGTATGAGTATGAGTTTGAGTATGAGTATGAGTATGAGTATGAGTATGAGTATGAGTATAAGTATGAAAATGAGTATGAGTGTGAGTATGAGAATGAGTATGAGTATGTGTATGAGTATGAGTATGAGTATGAGTATGAGTATGAGTATGAGTATGAGTATGAGTATAAGTATGAGTATGAGTATGAGTATGAGTATGAGTATAAGTATTAGTATGAGTATGAGTACGAGTATTAGTATGAGTATGAGTATGAGTATGAGTATGAGTATGAGTATGAGTTTAAGTATGAGTATGAGTATGAGTATGAGTATGAGTATGAGTATGAGTATGAGTATGAGTATGAGTATGAGTATGAGTATGAGTATGAGTATGAGTATGAGTATGAGTATGAGTATGAGTATGAGTATGAGTATGAGTATGAGTATGAGTATGAGTATGAGTATGAGTATGAGTATGAGTATGAGTATGAGTATGAGTATGAGAATGAGTATGAGTACGAGAATGAGTATGAGTATGAGTATGAGTATGAGTATGAGCATGAGCATGAGCATGAGTATGAGTATGAGTATGAGTATGAGTATGAGTATGAGTATAAGTATGAGCATGAGCATGAGTATGAGTATGAGTATGAGTATGAGTATGAGTATGAGTATTAGTATAAGTATGAGTATGAGTATGAGTATGAGTGTGAGTATGAGTATGAGTATGAGTATGAGTATGAGTATGAGTATGAGTATGTGTATGAGTATGAGTATGAGTATGAGAATGAGTATGAGTATGAGAATGAGTATGAGTATGAGTATGAGCATGAGCATGAGCATGAGTATGAGTATGTGCATGAGTATGAGTATGTGTATGAGTATGAGTATGAGTTTGAGTTTGAGTATGAGTATGAGTATGAGTATGAGTATAAGTATGAGAATGAGTATGAGTGTGAGTATGAGAATGAGTATGAGTATGTGTATGAGTATGAGTATGAGTATGAGTATGAGTATGAGTATGAGTATGAGTATGAGTATGAGTATGAGTATGAGTATGAGTATAAGTATGAGTATGAGTATGAGTATGAGTATGAGTATAAGTATGAGTATGAGTATGAGTATGAGTGTGAGTATGAGTATGAGTATGAGTATGAGTATGAGTGTGAGTATGAGTATGAGTATGAGTATGAGTATGAGTATGAGTATGAGTATGAGTATGAGTATGAGTATGAGTACGAGTATGCGTATGAATATGAGTATGAGTATGAGTATGGGTATGAGTATGAGTATGAGTATGAGTATGAGTATGAGTATGAGTATGAGTATGAGTATGAGTATGAGAATGAGTATGAGTATGAGTATGAGCATGAGCATGAGCATGAGTATGAGTATGAGTATGAGTATGAGTATGAGTATGAGTATGAGTATGAGTATGAGTATGAGTATGAGCATGAGCATGAGCATGAGTATGAGTATGAGTATGAGTATGAGTATGAGTATGAGTATAAGTATGAGCATGAGCATGAGTATGAGTATGAGTATGAGTATGAGTATGAGTATGAGTATGAGTATGAGTATAAGTATGAGTATGGGTATGAGTATGAGTGTGAGTATGAGTATGAGTATGAGTATGAGTATGAGTATGAGTATGAGTATGTGTATGAGTATGAGTATGAGTATGAGTATGAGTATGAGTATGAGTATGAATATGAGTATGAGTATGAGTATGAGTATGAGTATGAGTATGAGTATGAGTATGAGTATGAGTATGAGTATGAGTATGAGTATGAGTATGAGTATGAGCATGAGCATGAGCATGAGTATGAGTATGAGTATGAGTATGAGTATGAGTATGAGTATAAGTATGAGCATGAGCATGAGTATGAGTATGAGTATGAGTATGAGTATGAGTATGAGTATGAGTATGAGTATAAGTATGAGTATGGGTATGAGTATGAGTGTGAGTATGAGTATGAGTATGAGTATGAGTATGAGTATGAGTATGAGTATGTGTATGAGTATGAGTATGAGTATGAGAATGAGTACGAGTATGAGAATGAGTATGAGTATGAGTATGAGCATGAGCATGAGCATGAGTATGAGTATGTGCATGAGTATGAGTATGTGTATGAGTATGAGTATGAGTTTGAGTTTGAGTATGAGTATGAGTATGAGTATGAGTATAAGTATGAGAATGAGTATGAGTGTGAGTATGAGAATGAGTATGAGTATGTGTATGAGTATGAGTATGAGTATGAGTATGAGTATGAGTATGAGTATGAGTATGAGTATGAGTATGAGTATGAGTATGAGTATGAGTATGAGTATAAGTATGAGTATGAGTATGAGTATGAGTATGAGTATAAGTATGAGTATGAGTATGAGTATGAGTGTGAGTATGAGTATGAGTATGAGTATGAGTATGAGTGTGAGTATGAGTATGAGTATGAGTATGAGTATGAGTATGAGTATGAGTATGAGTATGAGTATGAGTATGAGTATGAGTACGAGTATGCGTATGAATATGAGTATGAGTATGAGTATGGGTATGAGTATGAGTATGAGTATGAGTATGAGTATGAGTATGAGTATGAGTATGAGTATGAGTATGAGAATGTGTATGAGTATGAGTATGAGCATGAGCATGAGCATGAGTATGAGTATGAGTATGAGTATGAGTATGAGTATGAGTATGAGTATGAGTATGAGTATGAGTATAAGTATTAGTATGAGTACGAGTACGAGTACGAGTATGCGTATGAGTTTGAGTTTGAGTATGAGTATGATTATGAGTATGAGTATGAGTATGAGTATGAGTATGAGTATGAGTATGAGTATAAGTATGAGTATGAGTATGAGTATGAGTATGAGTATGAGTTTAAGTATGAGTATGAGTATGAGTATGAGTATGAGTATGAGTATGAGTATGAGTATGAGTATGAGTATGAGTATGAGTATGAGTTTAAGTATGAGTATGAGTATGAGTATGAGTATGAGTATGAGTATGAGTATGTGCATGAGTATGAGTATGTGTATGAGTATGAGTATGAGTATGAGTATGAGTATGAGTATGAGTATGAGGATGAGTATGAGTATGAGTATGAGTATGTGTATGAGTATGAGTATGAGTATGAGTATGAGTATGAGTATGAGTATGAGTATGAGTATGAGTATGATATAGAGTATGAGTATGTGTATGAGTATGAGTATGAGTATGAGTATGAGTATGAGTATAAGTATGAGTATGAGTATGAGTATGAGTGTGAGTATGAGTATGAGTATGAGTATGAGTATGAGTATGAGTATGAGTATGAGTATGAGTATGAGAATGAGTATGAGTATGAGAATGAGTATGAGTATGAGTATGAGTATGAGCATGAGCATGAGCATGAGTATGAGTATGTGCATGAGTATGAGTATGTGTATGAGTATGAGTATGAGTTTGAGTATGAGTATGAGTATGAGTATGAGTATAAGTATGAGAATGAGTATGAGTGTGAGTATGAGAATGAGTATGAGTATGTGTATGAGTATGAGTATGAGTATGAGTATGAGTATGAGTATGAGTATGAGTATGAGTATGAGTATAAGTATGAGTATGAGTATGAGTATGAGTGTGAGTATGAGTATGAGTATGAGTATGAGTATGAGTATGAGTATGAGTATGAGTATGAGAATGAGTATGAGTATGAGAATGAGTATGAGTATGAGTATGAGCATGAGCATGAGCATGGGTATGAGTATGTGCATGAGTATGAGTATGTGTATGAGTATGAGTATGAGTTTGAGTATGAGTATGAGTATGAGTATAAGTATGAGAATGAGTATGAGTGTGAGTATGAGAATGAGTATGAGTATGTGTATGAGTATGAGTATGAGTATGAGTATGAGTATGAGTATGAGTATGAGTATGAGTATGAGTATGAGTATGAGTATGAGTATGAGTATGAGTATGAGTATGAGTATAAGTATGAGTATTAGTATGAGTATGAGTATGAGTATGAGTATAAGTATTAGTATGAGTACGAGTACGAGTACGAGTATGCGTATGAGTTTGAGTTTGAGTATGAGTATGATTATGAGTATGAGTATGAGTATGAGTATGAGTATGAGTATGAGTATGAGTATAAGTATGAGTATGAGTATGAGTATGAGTATGAGTATGAGTTTAAGTATGAGTATGAGTATGAGAATGCGTATGAGTATGAGTATGAGTATGGGTATGAGTATGAGTATGAGTATGAGTATGAGTATGAGTATAAGAATTAGTATGAGTATGAGTATGAGCATGAGCATGAGCATGAGTATGAGTATGAGTATGAGTGTGAGTATGAGTATGAGTATGAGTATGAGTATGAGTTTAAGTATGAGTATGAGTATGAGAATGCGTATGAGTATGAGTATGAGTATGAGTATAAGTATGAGTATGAGTATGAGTATGAGTATGAGTATGAGTATGAGTATGAGTATGAGTATGAGTATGAGTATGAGTATGAGTATGAGCATGAGCATGAGCATGAGTATGAGTATGAGTATGAGTATGAGTATGAGTATGAGTATAAGTATGAGCATGAGCATGAGTATGAGTATGAGTATGAGTATGAGTATGAGTATGAGTATGAGTATGAGTATAAGTATGAGTATGGGTATGAGTATGAGTGTGAGTATGAGTATGAGTATGAGTATGAGTATGAGTATGAGTATGAGTATGTGTATGAGTATGAGTATGAGTATGAGAATGAGTACGAGTATGAGAATGAGTATGAGTATGAGTATGAGCATGAGCATGAGCATGAGTATGAGTATGTGCATGAGTATGAGTATGTGTATGAGTATGAGTATGAGTTTGAGTTTGAGTATGAGTATGAGTATGAGTATGAGTATAAGTATGAGAATGAGTATGAGTGTGAGTATGAGAATGAGTATGAGTATGTGTATGAGTATGAGTATGAGTATGAGTATGAGTATGAGTATGAGTATGAGTATGAGTATGAGTATGAGTATGAGTATGAGTATGAGTATGAGTATAAGTATGAGTATGAGTATGAGTATGAGTATGAGTATAAGTATGAGTATGAGTATGAGTATGAGTGTGAGTATGAGTATGAGTATGAGTATGAGTATGAGTGTGAGTATGAGTATGAGTATGAGTATGAGTATGAGTATGAGTATGAGTATGAGTATGAGTATGAGTATGAGTATGAGTACGAGTATGCGTATGAATATGAGTATGAGTATGAGTATGGGTATGAGTATGAGTATGAGTATGAGTATGAGTATGAGTATGAGTATGAGTATGAGTATGAGTATGAGAATGTGTATGAGTATGAGTATGAGCATGAGCATGAGCATGAGTATGAGTATGAGTATGAGTATGAGTATGAGTATGAGTATGAGTATGAGTATGAGTATGAGTATAAGTATTAGTATGAGTACGAGTACGAGTACGAGTATGCGTATGAGTTTGAGTTTGAGTATGAGTATGATTATGAGTATGAGTATGAGTATGAGTATGAGTATGAGTATGAGTATGAGTATAAGTATGAGTATGAGTATGAGTATGAGTATGAGTATGAGTTTAAGTATGAGTATGAGTATGAGTATGAGTATGAGTATGAGTATGAGTATGAGTATGAGTATGAGTATGAGTATGAGTATGAGTTTAAGTATGAGTATGAGTATGAGTATGAGTATGAGTATGAGTATGAGTATGTGCATGAGTATGAGTATGTGTATGAGTATGAGTATGAGTATGAGTATGAGTATGAGTATGAGTATGAGGATGAGTATGAGTATGAGTATGAGTATGTGTATGAGTATGAGTATGAGTATGAGTATGAGTATGAGTATGAGTATGAGTATGAGTATGAGTATGATATAGAGTATGAGTATGTGTATGAGTATGAGTATGAGTATGAGTATGAGTATGAGTATAAGTATGAGTATGAGTATGAGTATGAGTGTGAGTATGAGTATGAGTATGAGTATGAGTATGAGTATGAGTATGAGTATGAGTATGAGTATGAGAATGAGTATGAGTATGAGAATGAGTATGAGTATGAGTATGAGTATGAGCATGAGCATGAGCATGAGTATGAGTATGTGCATGAGTATGAGTATGTGTATGAGTATGAGTATGAGTTTGAGTATGAGTATGAGTATGAGTATGAGTATAAGTATGAGAATGAGTATGAGTGTGAGTATGAGAATGAGTATGAGTATGTGTATGAGTATGAGTATGAGTATGAGTATGAGTATGAGTATGAGTATGAGTATGAGTATGAGTATAAGTATGAGTATGAGTATGAGTATGAGTGTGAGTATGAGTATGAGTATGAGTATGAGTATGAGTATGAGTATGAGTATGAGTATGAGAATGAGTATGAGTATGAGAATGAGTATGAGTATGAGTATGAGCATGAGCATGAGCATGGGTATGAGTATGTGCATGAGTATGAGTATGTGTATGAGTATGAGTATGAGTTTGAGTATGAGTATGAGTATGAGTATAAGTATGAGAATGAGTATGAGTGTGAGTATGAGAATGAGTATGAGTATGTGTATGAGTATGAGTATGAGTATGAGTATGAGTATGAGTATGAGTATGAGTATGAGTATGAGTATGAGTATGAGTATGAGTATGAGTATGAGTATGAGTATGAGTATGAGTATAAGTATGAGTATTAGTATGAGTATGAGTATGAGTATGAGTATAAGTATTAGTATGAGTACGAGTACGAGTACGAGTATGCGTATGAGTTTGAGTTTGAGTATGAGTATGATTATGAGTATGAGTATGAGTATGAGTATGAGTATGAGTATGAGTATGAGTATAAGTATGAGTATGAGTATGAGTATGAGTATGAGTATGAGTTTAAGTATGAGTATGAGTATGAGAATGCGTATGAGTATGAGTATGAGTATGGGTATGAGTATGAGTATGAGTATGAGTATGAGTATGAGTATAAGAATTAGTATGAGTATGAGTATGAGCATGAGCATGAGCATGAGTATGAGTATGAGTATGAGTGTGAGTATGAGTATGAGTATGAGTATGAGTATGAGTTTAAGTATGAGTATGAGTATGAGAATGCGTATGAGTATGAGTATGAGTATGAGTATAAGTATGAGTATGAGTTTAAGTATGAGTATGAGTACGAGTATGCGTATGAGTATGAGTATGAGTATGAGTATAAGTATGAGTATGAGTATGAGTATGAGTATGAGTGTGAGTATGAGTATGAGTATGAGTATGAGTATGAGTATGAGTATGAGTATGAGTATGAGTATGAGTATGAGTATAAGAATTAGTATGAGTATGAGTATGAGCATGAGCATGAGCATGAGTATGAGTATGAGTATGAGTGTGAGTATGAGTATGAGTATGAGTATGAGTATGAGTATGAGTATGAGTATGAGTATGAGTTTAAGTATGAGTATGAGTATGAGAATGCGTATGAGTATGAGTATGAGTATGAGTATAAGTATGAGTATGAGTTTAAGTATGAGTATGAGTACGAGTATGCGTATGAGTATGAGTATGAGTATGAGTATAAGTATGAGTATGAGTATGAGTATGAGTGTGAGTATGAGTATGAGTATGAGTATGAGTATGAGTGTGAGTATGAGTATGAGTATGAGTATGAGTATGTGTATGAGTATGAGTATGAGTATGAGTATGAGTATGAGTATGAGTACGAGTATGCGTATGAATATGAGTATGAGTATGAGTATGGGTATGAGTATGAGTATGAGTATGAGTATGAGTATGAGTATGAGTATGTGCATGAGTATGGGTATGTGTATGAGTATGAGTATGAGTTTGAGTATGAGTATGAGTATGAGTATGAGTATGAGTATAAGTATGAAAATGAGTATGAGTGTGAGTATGAGAATGAGTATGAGTATGTGTATGAGTATGAGTATGAGTATGAGTATGAGTATGAGTATGAGTATGAGTATGAGTATGAGTATGAGTATGAGTATGAGTATGAGTATAAGTATGAGTATGAGTATGAGTATGAGTATGAGTATAAGTATTAGTATGAGTATGAGTACGAGTATTAGTATGAGTATGAGTATGAGTATGAGTATGAGTATGAGTTTAAGTATGAGTATGAGTATGAGTATGAGTATGAGTATGAGTATGAGTATGAGTATGAGTATGAGTATGAGTATGAGTATGAGTATGAGTATGAGTATGAGTATGAGTATGAGTATGAGTATGAGTATGAGTATGAGTATGAGTATGAGTATGAGTATGAGTATGAGTATGAGTATGAGTATGAGTATGAGTATGAGTATGAGTATGAGTATGAGTATGAGTATGAGAATGAGTATGAGTACGAGAATGAGTATGAGTATGAGTATGAGCATGAGCATGAGCATGAGTATGAGTATGAGTATGAGTATGAGTATGAGTATGAGTATAAGTATGAGCATGAGCATGAGTATGAGTATGAGTATGAGTATGAGTATGAGTATGAGTATGAGTATGAGTATGAGTATAAGTATGAGTATGAGTATGAGTATGAGTGTGAGTATGAGTATGAGTATGAGTATGAGTATGAGTATGAGTATGAGTATGAGTATGAGTATGAGTATGAGTATGAGAATGAGTATGAGTATGAGAATGAGTATGAGTATGAGTATGAGCATGAGCATGAGCATGAGCATGAGTATGAGTATGTGCATGAGTATGAGTATGTGCATGAGTATGAGTATGTGTATGAGTATGAGTATGAGTTTGAGTTTGAGTATGAGTATGAGTATGAGTATGAGTATAAGTATGAGAATGAGTATGAGTGTGAGTATGAGAATGAGTATGAGTATGTGTATGAGTATGAGTATGAGTATGAGTATGAGTATGAGTATGAGTATGAGTATGAGTATGAGTATGAGTATGAGTATGAGTATGAGTATGAGTATGAGTATGAGTATGAGTATGAGTATAAGTATGAGTATGAGTATGAGTATGAGTATGAGTATAAGTATTAGTATGAGTATGAGTACGAGTATTAGTATGAGTATGAGTATGAGTATGAGTATGAGTATGAGTATGAGTTTAAGTATGAGTATGAGTATGAGTATGAGTATGAGTATGAGTATGAGTATGAGTATGAGTATGAGTATGAGTATGAGTATGAGTATGAGTATGAGAATGAGTATGAGTACGAGAATGAGTATGAGTATGAGTATGAGTATGAGCATGAGCATGAGCATGAGTATGAGTATGAGTATGAGTATGAGTATGAGAATGAGTATGAGTATGAGTATGAGCATGAGCATGAGCATGAGTATGAGTATGAGTATGAGTATGAGTATGAGTATGAGTATGAGTATGAGTATGAGTATGAGTATGAGTATGAGTATAAGTATTAGTATGAGTACGAGTACGAGTACGAGTATGCGTATGAGTTTGAGTTTGAGTATGAGTATGAGTATGAGTATGAGTATGAGTATGAGTATGAGTATGAGTATGAGTATGAGTATGAGTATGAGTATAAGTATGAGTATGAGTATGAGTATGAGTATGAGCGTGAGTATGAGTATGAGTATGAGTATGAGTATGAGTGTGAGTATGAGTATGAGTATGAGTATGAGTATGAGTATGAGTATGAGTATGAGTATGAGTATGAGTATGAGTACGAGTATGCGTATGAATATGAGTATGAGTATGAGTATGGGTATGAGTATGAGTATGAGTATGAGTATGAGTATGAGTATGAGTATGAGTATGAGTATGAGTATGAGAATGAGTATGAGTATGAGTATGAGCATGAGCATGAGCATGAGTATGAGTATGAGTATGAGTATGAGTATGAGTATGAGTATGAGTATGAGTATGAGTATGAGTATGAGTATGAGTATGAGAATGCGTATGAGTATGAGTATGAGTATAAGTATGAGTATGAGTTTAAGTATGAGTATGAGTACGAGTATGCGTATGAGTATGAGTATGAGTATGAGTATAAGTATGAGTATGAGTATGAGTATGAGTGTGAGTATGAGTATGAGTATGAGTATGAGTATGAGTATGAGTATGAGTATGAGTATGAGTATGAGTATAAGAATTAGTATGAGTATGAGTATGAGCATGAGCATGAGCATGAGTATGAGTATGAGTATGAGTGTGAGTATGAGTATGAGTATGAGTATGAGTATGAGTATGAGTATGAGTATGAGTATGAGTATGAGTTTAAGTATGAGTATGAGTATGAGAATGCGTATGAGTATGAGTATGAGTATGAGTATAAGTATGAGTATGAGTTTAAGTATGAGTATGAGTACGAGTATGCGTATGAGTATGAGTATGAGTATGAGTATAAGTATGAGTATGAGTATGAGTATGAGTGTGAGTATGAGTATGAGTATGAGTATGAGAATGAGTATGAGTATGAGAATGAGTATGAGTATGAGTATGAGCATGAGCATGAGCATGAGTATGAGTATGTGCATGAGTATGGGTATGTGTATGAGTATGAGTATGAGTTTGAGTATGAGTATGAGTATGAGTATGAGTATGAGTATGAGTATAAGTATGAAAATGAGTATGAGTGTGAGTATGAGAATGAGTATGAGTATGTGTATGAGTATGAGTATGAGTATGAGTATGAGTATGAGTATGAGTATGAGTATGAGTATGAGTATAAGTATGAGTATGAGTATGAGTATGAGTATGAGTATAAGTATTAGTATGAGTATGAGTACGAGTATTAGTATGAGTATGAGTATGAGTATGAGTATGAGTATGAGTATGAGTTTAAGTATGAGTATGAGTATGAGTATGAGTATGAGTATGAGTATGAGTATGAGTATGAGTATGAGTATGAGTATGAGTATGAGTATGAGTATGAGTATGAGTATGAGTATGAGTATGAGTATGAGTATGAGTATGAGTATGAGTATGAGTATGAGTATGAGTATGAGTATGAGTATGAGTATGAGTATGAGTATGAGTATGAGTATGAGTATGAGAATGAGTATGAGTACGAGAATGAGTATGAGTATGAGTATGAGTATGAGCATGAGCATGAGCATGAGTATGAGTATGAGTATGAGTATGAGTATGAGTATGAGTATAAGTATGAGCATGAGCATGAGTATGAGTATGAGTATGAGTATGAGTATGAGTATGAGTATGAGTATAAGTATGAGTATGAGTATGAGTATGAGTGTGAGTATGAGTATGAGTATGAGTATGAGTATGAGTATGAGTATGAGTATGTGTATGAGTATGAGTATGAGTATGAGAATGAGTATGAGTATGAGAATGAGTATGAGTATGAGTATGAGCATGAGCATGAGCATGAGTATGAGTATGTGCATGAGTATGAGTATGTGTATGAGTATGAGTATGAGTTTGAGTTTGAGTATGAGTATGAGTATGAGTATGAGTATAAGTATGAGAATGAGTATGAGTGTGAGTATGAGAATGAGTATGAGTATGTGTATGAGTATGAGTATGAGTATGAGTATGAGTATGAGTATGAGTATGAGTATGAGTATGAGTATGAGTATGAGTATGAGTATGAGTATAAGTATGAGTATGAGTATGAGTATGAGTATGAGTATAAGTATGAGTATGAGTTTAAGTATGAGTATGAGTATGAGAATGCGTATGAGTATGAGTATGAGTATGAGTATAAGTATGAGTATGAGTTTAAGTATGAGTATGAGTACGAGTATGCGTATGAGTATGAGTATGAGTATGAGTATAAGTATGAGTATGAGTATGAGTATGAGTATGAGTGTGAGTATGAGTATGAGTATGAGTATGAGTATGAGTATGAGTATGAGTATGAGTATGAGTATGAGTATGAGTATAAGAATTAGTATGAGTATGAGTATGAGCATGAGCATGAGCATGAGTATGAGTATGAGTATGAGTGTGAGTATGAGTATGAGTATGAGTATGAGTATGAGTATGAGTATGAGTATGAGTATGAGTTTAAGTATGAGTATGAGTATGAGAATGCGTATGAGTATGAGTATGAGTATGAGTATAAGTATGAGTATGAGTTTAAGTATGAGTATGAGTACGAGTATGCGTATGAGTATGAGTATGAGTATGAGTATGAGTATGAGTATGAGTATAAGTATGAAAATGAGTATGAGTGTGAGTATGAGAATGAGTATGAGTATGTGTATGAGTATGAGTATGAGTATGAGTATGAGTATGAGTATGAGTATGAGTATGAGTATGAGTATGAGTATGAGTATGAGTATGAGTATAAGTATGAGTATGAGTATGAGTATGAGTATGAGTATAAGTATTAGTATGAGTATGAGTACGAGTATTAGTATGAGTATGAGTATGAGTATGAGTATGAGTATGAGTTTAAGTATGAGTATGAGTATGAGTATGAGTATGAGTATGAGTATGAGTATGAGTATGAGTATGAGTATGAGTATGAGTATGAGTATGAGTATGAGTATGAGTATGAGTATGAGTATGAGTATGAGTATGAGTATGAGTATGAGTATGAGTATGAGTATGAGTATGAGTATGAGTATGAGTATGAGTATGAGTATGAGTATGAGTATGAGTATGAGTATGAGTATGAGAATGAGTATGAGTACGAGAATGAGTATGAGTATGAGTATGAGCATGAGCATGAGCATGAGTATGAGTATGAGTATGAGTATGAGTATGAGTATGAGTATAAGTATGAGCATGAGCATGAGTATGAGTATGAGTATGAGTATGAGTATGAGTATGAGTATGAGTATGAGTATGAGTATGAGTTTAAGTATGAGTATGAGTACGAGTATGCGTATGAGTATGAGTATGAGTATGAGTATAAGTATGAGTATGAGTATGAGTATGAGTGTGAGTATGAGTATGAGTATGAGTATGAGTATGAGTATGAGTATGAGAATGAGTATGAGTATGAGAATGAGTATGAGTATGAGTATGAGCATGAGCATGAGCATGAGTATGAGTATGTGCATGAGTATGGGTATGTGTATGAGTATGAGTATGAGTTTGAGTATGAGTATGAGTATGAGTATGAGTATGAGTATGAGTATAAGTATGAAAATGAGTATGAGTGTGAGTATGAGAATGAGTATGAGTATGTGTATGAGTATGAGTATGAGTATGAGTATGAGTATGAGTATGAGTATGAGTATGAGTATGAGTATAAGTATGAGTATGAGTATGAGTATGAGTATGAGTATAAGTATTAGTATGAGTATGAGTACGAGTATTAGTATGAGTATGAGTATGAGTATGAGTATGAGTATGAGTATGAGTTTAAGTATGAGTATGAGTATGAGTATGAGTATGAGTATGAGTATGAGTATGAGTATGAGTATGAGTATGAGTATGAGTATGAGTATGAGTATGAGTATGAGTATGAGTATGAGTATGAGTATGAGTATGAGTATGAGTATGAGTATGAGTATGAGTATGAGTATGAGTATGAGTATGAGTATGAGTATGAGTATGAGAATGAGTATGAGTACGAGAATGAGTATGAGTATGAGTATGAGTATGAGCATGAGCATGAGCATGAGTATGAGTATGAGTATGAGTATGAGTATGAGTATGAGTATAAGTATGAGCATGAGCATGAGTATGAGTATGAGTATGAGTATGAGTATGAGTATGAGTATGAGTATAAGTATGAGTATGAGTATGAGTATGAGTGTGAGTATGAGTATGAGTATGAGTATGAGTATGAGTATGAGTATGAGTATGTGTATGAGTATGAGTATGAGTATGAGAATGAGTATGAGTATGAGAATGAGTATGAGTATGAGTATGAGCATGAGCATGAGCATGAGTATGAGTATGTGCATGAGTATGAGTATGTGTATGAGTATGAGTATGAGTTTGAGTTTGAGTATGAGTATGAGTATGAGTATGAGTATAAGTATGAGAATGAGTATGAGTGTGAGTATGAGAATGAGTATGAGTATGTGTATGAGTATGAGTATGAGTATGAGTATGAGTATGAGTATGAGTATGAGTATGAGTATGAGTATGAGTATGAGTATGAGTATAAGTATGAGTATGAGTATGAGTATGAGTATGAGTATAAGTATGAGTATGAGTTTAAGTATGAGTATGAGTATGAGAATGCGTATGAGTATGAGTATGAGTATGAGTATAAGTATGAGTATGAGTTTAAGTATGAGTATGAGTACGAGTATGCGTATGAGTATGAGTATGAGTATGAGTATAAGTATGAGTATGAGTATGAGTATGAGTATGAGTGTGAGTATGAGTATGAGTATGAGTATGAGTATGAGTATGAGTATGAGTATGAGTATGAGTATGAGTATGAGTATAAGAATTAGTATGAGTATGAGTATGAGCATGAGCATGAGCATGAGTATGAGTATGAGTATGAGTGTGAGTATGAGTATGAGTATGAGTATGAGTATGAGTATGAGTATGAGTATGAGTATGAGTTTAAGTATGAGTATGAGTATGAGAATGCGTATGAGTATGAGTATGAGTATGAGTATAAGTATGAGTATGAGTTTAAGTATGAGTATGAGTACGAGTATGCGTATGAGTATGAGTATGAGTATGAGTATAAGTATGAGTATGAGTATGAGTATGAGTGTGAGTATGAGTATGAGTATGAGTATGAGTATGAGTGTGAGTATGAGTATGAGTATGAGTATGAGTATGTGTATGAGTATGAGTATGAGTATGAGTATGAGTATGAGTATGAGTACGAGTATGCGTATGAATATGAGTATGAGTATGAGTATGGGTATGAGTATGAGTATGAGTATGAGTATGAGTATGAGTATGAGTATGTGCATGAGTATGGGTATGTGTATGAGTATGAGTATGAGTTTGAGTATGAGTATGAGTATGAGTATGAGTATGAGTATAAGTATGAAAATGAGTATGAGTGTGAGTATGAGAATGAGTATGAGTATGTGTATGAGTATGAGTATGAGTATGAGTATGAGTATGAGTATGAGTATGAGTATGAGTATGAGTATGAGTATGAGTATGAGTATGAGTATAAGTATGAGTATGAGTATGAGTATGAGTATGAGTATAAGTATTAGTATGAGTATGAGTACGAGTATTAGTATGAGTATGAGTATGAGTATGAGTATGAGTATGAGTTTAAGTATGAGTATGAGTATGAGTATGAGTATGAGTATGAGTATGAGTATGAGTATGAGTATGAGTATGAGTATGAGTATGAGTATGAGTATGAGTATGAGTATGAGTATGAGTATGAGTATGAGTATGAGTATGAGTATGAGTATGAGTATGAGTATGAGTATGAGTATGAGTATGAGTATGAGTATGAGTATGAGTATGAGTATGAGTATGAGTATGAGAATGAGTATGAGTACGAGAATGAGTATGAGTATGAGTATGAGCATGAGCATGAGCATGAGTATGAGTATGAGTATGAGTATGAGTATGAGTATGAGTATAAGTATGAGCATGAGCATGAGTATGAGTATGAGTATGAGTATGAGTATGAGTATGAGTATGAGTATGAGTATGAGTATAAGTATGAGTATGAGTATGAGTATGAGTGTGAGTATGAGTATGAGTATGAGTATGAGTATGAGTATGAGTATGAGTATGAGTATGAGTATGAGTATGAGAATGAGTATGAGTATGAGAATGAGTATGAGTATGAGTATGAGCATGAGCATGAGCATGAGCATGAGTATGAGTATGTGCATGAGTATGAGTATGTGCATGAGTATGAGTATGTGTATGAGTATGAGTATGAGTTTGAGTTTGAGTATGAGTATGAGTATGAGAATGAGTATAAGTATGAGAATGAGTATGAGTGTGAGTATGAGAATGAGTATGAGTATGTGTATGAGTATGAGTATGAGTATGAGTATGAGTATGAGTATGAGTATGAGTATGAGTATGAGTATGAGTATGAGTATGAGTATGAGTATGAGTATGAGTATGAGTATGAGTATGAGTATGAGTATGAGTATAAGTATGAGTATGAGTATGAGTATGAGTATGAGTATAAGTATTAGTATGAGTATGAGTACGAGTATTAGTATGAGTATGAGTATGAGTATGAGTATGAGTATGAGTATGAGTTTAAGTATGAGTATGAGTATGAGTATGAGTATGAGTATGAGTATGAGTATGAGTATGAGTATGAGTATGAGTATGAGTATGAGTATGAGTATGAGAATGAGTATGAGTACGAGAATGAGTATGAGTATGAGTATGAGTATGAGCATGAGCATGAGCATGAGTATGAGTATGAGTATGAGTATGAGTATGAGAATGAGTATGAGTATGAGTATGAGCATGAGCATGAGCATGAGTATGAGTATGAGTATGAGTATGAGTATGAGTATGAGTATGAGTATGAGTATGAGTATGAGTATGAGTATGAGTATAAGTATTAGTATGAGTACGAGTACGAGTACGAGTATGCGTATGAGTTTGAGTTTGAGTATGAGTATGAGTATGAGTATGAGTATGAGTATGAGTATGAGTATGAGTATGAGTATGAGTATGAGTATAAGTATGAGTATGAGTATGAGTATGAGTATGAGTGTGAGTATGAGTATGAGTATGAGTATGAGTATGAGTGTGAGTATGAGTATGAGTATGAGTATGAGTATGAGTATGAGTATGAGTATGAGTATGAGTATGAGTATGAGTACGAGTATGCGTATGAATATGAGTATGAGTATGAGTATGGGTATGAGTATGAGTATGAGTATGAGTATGAGTATGAGTATGAGTATGAGTATGAGTATGAGTATGAGAATGAGTATGAGTATGAGTATGAGCATGAGCATGAGCATGAGTATGAGTATGAGTATGAGTATGAGTATGAGTATGAGTATGAGTATGAGTATGAGTATGAGTATGAGTATGAGTATGAGAATGCGTATGAGTATGAGTATGAGTATAAGTATGAGTATGAGTTTAAGTATGAGTATGAGTACGAGTATGCGTATGAGTATGAGTATGAGTATGAGTATAAGTATGAGTATGAGTATGAGTATGAGTGTGAGTATGAGTATGAGTATGAGTATGAGTATGAGTATGAGTATGAGTATGAGTATGAGTATGAGTATAAGAATTAGTATGAGTATGAGTATGAGCATGAGCATGAGCATGAGTATGAGTATGAGTATGAGTGTGAGTATGAGTATGAGTATGAGTATGAGTATGAGTATGAGTATGAGTATGAGTATGAGTATGAGTTTAAGTATGAGTATGAGTATGAGAATGCGTATGAGTATGAGTATGAGTATGAGTATAAGTATGAGTATGAGTTTAAGTATGAGTATGAGTACGAGTATGCGTATGAGTATGAGTATGAGTATGAGTATAAGTATGAGTATGAGTATGAGTATGAGTGTGAGTATGAGTATGAGTATGAGTATGAGTATGAGTATGAGTATGAGAATGAGTATGAGTATGAGAATGAGTATGAGTATGAGTATGAGCATGAGCATGAGCATGAGTATGAGTATGTGCATGAGTATGGGTATGTGTATGAGTATGAGTATGAGTTTGAGTATGAGTATGAGTATGAGTATGAGTATGAGTATGAGTATAAGTATGAAAATGAGTATGAGTGTGAGTATGAGAATGAGTATGAGTATGTGTATGAGTATGAGTATGAGTATGAGTATGAGTATGAGTATGAGTATGAGTATGAGTATGAGTATAAGTATGAGTATGAGTATGAGTATGAGTATGAGTATGAGTATGAGTATGAGTATGAGTATGAGTATGAGTATGAGTATGAGTATGAGTATGAGTATGAGTATGAGTATGAGTATGAGTATGAGTATGAGTATGAGAATGAGTATGAGTACGAGAATGAGTATGAGTATGAGTATGAGCATGAGCATGAGCATGAGTATGAGTATGAGTATGAGTATGAGTATGAGTATGAGTATAAGTATGAGCATGAGCATGAGTATGAGTATGAGTATGAGTATGAGTATGAGTATGAGTATGAGTATGAGTATAAGTATGAGTATGAGTATGAGTATGAGTGTGAGTATGAGTATGAGTATGAGTATGAGTATGAGTATGAGTATGAGTATGAGTATGAGTATGAGTATGAGTATGAGAATGAGTATGAGTATGAGAATGAGTATGAGTATGAGTATGAGCATGAGCATGAGCATGAGCATGAGTATGAGTATGTGCATGAGTATGAGTATGTGCATGAGTATGAGTATGTGTATGAGTATGAGTATGAGTTTGAGTTTGAGTATGAGTATGAGTATGAGTATGAGTATAAGTATGAGAATGAGTATGAGTGTGAGTATGAGAATGAGTATGAGTATGTGTATGAGTATGAGTATGAGTATGAGTATGAGTATGAGTATGAGTATGAGTATGAGTATGAGTATGAGTATGAGTATGAGTATGAGTATGAGTATGAGTATGAGTATGAGTATGAGTATGAGTATGAGTATGAGTATAAGTATGAGTATGAGTATGAGTATGAGTATGAGTATAAGTATTAGTATGAGTATGAGTACGAGTATTAGTATGAGTATGAGTATGAGTATGAGTATGAGTATGAGTATGAGTTTAAGTATGAGTATGAGTATGAGTATGAGTATGAGTATGAGTATGAGTATGAGTATGAGTATGAGTATGAGTATGAGTATGAGTATGAGTATGAGAATGAGTATGAGTACGAGAATGAGTATGAGTATGAGTATGAGTATGAGCATGAGCATGAGCATGAGTATGAGTATGAGTATGAGTATGAGTATGAGAATGAGTATGAGTATGAGTATGAGCATGAGCATGAGCATGAGTATGAGTATGAGTATGAGTATGAGTATGAGTATGAGTATGAGTATGAGTATGAGTATGAGTATGAGTATGAGTATAAGTATTAGTATGAGTACGAGTACGAGTACGAGTATGCGTATGAGTTTGAGTTTGAGTATGAGTATGAGTATGAGTATGAGTATGAGTATGAGTATGAGTATGAGTATGAGTATGAGTATGAGTATAAGTATGAGTATGAGTATGAGTATGAGTATGAGTGTGAGTATGAGTATGAGTATGAGTATGAGTATGAGTGTGAGTATGAGTATGAGTATGAGTATGAGTATGAGTATGAGTATGAGTATGAGTATGAGTATGAGTATGAGTACGAGTATGCGTATGAATATGAGTATGAGTATGAGTATGGGTATGAGTATGAGTATGAGTATGAGTATGAGTATGAGTATGAGTATGAGTATGAGTATGAGTATGAGAATGAGTATGAGTATGAGTATGAGCATGAGCATGAGCATGAGTATGAGTATGAGTATGAGTATGAGTATGAGTATGAGTATGAGTATGAGTATGAGTATGAGTATGAGTATGAGTATGAGAATGCGTATGAGTATGAGTATGAGTATAAGTATGAGTATGAGTTTAAGTATGAGTATGAGTACGAGTATGCGTATGAGTATGAGTATGAGTATGAGTATAAGTATGAGTATGAGTATGAGTATGAGTGTGAGTATGAGTATGAGTATGAGTATGAGTATGAGTATGAGTATGAGTATGAGTATGAGTATGAGTATAAGAATTAGTATGAGTATGAGTATGAGCATGAGCATGAGCATGAGTATGAGTATGAGTATGAGTGTGAGTATGAGTATGAGTATGAGTATGAGTATGAGTATGAGTATGAGTATGAGTATGAGTATGAGTTTAAGTATGAGTATGAGTATGAGAATGCGTATGAGTATGAGTATGAGTATGAGTATAAGTATGAGTATGAGTTTAAGTATGAGTATGAGTACGAGTGTGCGTATGAGTATGAGTATGAGTATGAGTATAAGTATGAGTATGAGTATGAGTATGAGTGTGAGTATGAGTATGAGTATGAGTATGAGTATGAGTATGAGTATGAGAATGAGTATGAGTATGAGAATGAGTATGAGTATGAGTATGAGCATGAGCATGAGCATGAGTATGAGTATGTGCATGAGTATGGGTATGTGTATGAGTATGAGTATGAGTTTGAGTATGAGTATGAGTATGAGTATGAGTATGAGTATGAGTATAAGTATGAAAATGAGTATGAGTGTGAGTATGAGAATGAGTATGAGTATGTGTATGAGTATGAGTATGAGTATGAGTATGAGTATGAGTATGAGTATGAGTATGAGTATGAGTATAAGTATGAGTATGAGTATGAGTATGAGTATGAGTATGAGTATAAGTATTAGTATGAGTATGAGTACGAGTATTAGTATGAGTATGAGTATGAGTATGAGTATGAGTATGAGTATGAGTTTAAGTATGAGTATGAGTATGAGTATGAGTATGAGTATGAGTATGAGTATGAGTATGAGTATGAGTATGAGTATGAGTATGAGTATGAGTATGAGTATGAGTATGAGTATGAGTATGAGTATGAGTATGAGTATGAGTATGAGTATGAGTATGAGTATGAGTATGAGTATGAGTATGAGTATGAGTATGAGTATGAGTATGAGAATGAGTATGAGTACGAGAATGAGTATGAGTATGAGTATGAGTATGAGCATGAGCATGAGCATGAGTATGAGTATGAGTATGAGTATGAGTATGAGTATGAGTATAAGTATGAGCATGAGCATGAGTATGAGTATGAGTATGAGTATGAGTATGAGTATGAGTATGAGTATAAGTATGAGTATGAGTATGAGTATGAGTGTGAGTATGAGTATGAGTATGAGTATGAGTATGAGTATGAGTATGAGTATGTGTATGAGTATGAGTATGAGTATGAGAATGAGTATGAGTATGAGAATGAGTATGAGTATGAGTATGAGCATGAGCATGAGCATGAGTATGAGTATGTGCATGAGTATGAGTATGTGTATGAGTATGAGTATGAGTTTGAGTTTGAGTATGAGTATGAGTATGAGTATGAGTATAAGTATGAGAATGAGTATGAGTGTGAGTATGAGAATGAGTATGAGTATGTGTATGAGTATGAGTATGAGTATGAGTATGAGTATGAGTATGAGTATGAGTATGAGTATGAGTATGAGTATGAGTATGAGTATGAGTATAAGTATGAGTATGAGTATGAGTATGAGTATGAGTATAAGTATGAGTATGAGTATGAGTATGAGTGTGAGTATGAGTATGAGTATGAGTATGAGTATGAGTGTGAGTATGAGTATGAGTATGAGTATGAGTATGAGTATGAGTATGAGTATGAGTATGAGTATGAGTATGAGTATGAGTACGAGTATGCGTATGAATATGAGTATGAGTATGAGTATGGGTATGAGTATGAGTATGAGTATGAGTATGAGTATGAGTATGAGTATGAGTATGAGTATGAGAATGAGTATGAGTATGAGTATGAGCATGAGCATGAGCATGAGTATGAGTATGAGTATGAGTATGAGTATGAGTATGAGTATGAGTATGAGTATGAGTATGAGTATGAGTATAAGTATTAGTATGAGTACGAGTACGAGTACGAGTATGCGTATGAGTTTGAGTTTGAGTATGAGTATGATTATGAGTATGAGTATGAGTATGAGTATGAGTAAGAGTATGAGTATGAGTATAAGTATGAGTATGAGTATGAGTATGAGTATGAGTATGAGTTTAAGTATGAGTATGAGTATGAGTATGAGTATGAGTATGAGTATGAGTATGAGTATGAGTATGAGTATGAGTATGAGTATGAGTATGAGTTTAAGTATGAGTATGAGTATGAGTATGAGTATGAGTATGAGTATGAGTATGAGTATGTGCATGAGTATGAGTATGTGTATGAGTATGAGTATGAGTATGAGTATGAGTATGAGTATGAGTATGAGTATGAGGATGAGTATGAGTATGAGTATGAGTATGAGTATGAGTATGAGTATGAGTATGAGTATGAGTATGAGTATGATATAGAGTATGAGTATGTGTATGAGTATGAGTATGAGTATGAGTATGAGTATGAGTATAAGTATGAGTATGAGTATGAGTATGAGTGTGAGTATGAGTATGAGTATGAGTATGAGTATGAGTATGAGTATGAGTATGAGTATGAGTATGAGAATGAGTATGAGTATGAGAATGAGTATGAGTATGAGTATGAGCATGAGCATGAGCATGAGTATGAGTATGTGCATGAGTATGAGTATGTGTATGAGTATGAGTATGAGTTTGAGTATGAGTATGAGTATGAGTATGAGTATAAGTATGAGAATGAGTATGAGTGTGAGTATGAGAATGAGTATGAGTATGTGTATGAGTATGAGTATGAGTATGAGTATGAGTATGAGTATGAGTATGAGTATGAGTATGAGTATAAGTATGAGTATGAGTATGAGTATGAGTGTGAGTATGAGTATGAGTATGAGTATGAGTATGAGTATGAGTATGAGTATGAGAATGAGTATGAGTATGAGAATGAGTATGAGTATGAGTATGAGCATGAGCATGAGCATGAGTATGAGTATGTGCATGAGTATGAGTATGTGTATGAGTATGAGTATGAGTATGAGTTTGAGTATGAGTATGAGTATGAGTATAAGTATGAGAATGAGTATGAGTGTGAGTATGAGAATGAGTATGAGTATGTGTATGAGTATGAGTATGAGTATGAGTATGAGTATGAGTATGAGTATGAGTATGAGTATGAGTATGAGTATGAGTATGAGTATGAGTATGAGTATGAGTATGAGTATAAGTATGAGTATTAGTATGAGTATGAGTATGAGTATGAGTATAAGTATTAGTATGAGTACGAGTACGAGTACGAGTATGCGTATGAGTTTGAGTTTGAGTATGAGTATGATTATGAGTATGAGTATGAGTATGAGTATGAGTATGAGTATGAGTATGAGTATAAGTATGAGTATGAGTATGAGTATGAGTATGAGTATGAGTATGAGTTTAAGTATGAGTATGAGTATGAGAATGCGTATGAGTATGAGTATGAGTATGGGTATGAGTATGAGTATGAGTATGAGTATGAGTATAAGAATTAGTATGAGTATGAGTATGAGCATGAGCATGAGCATGAGTATGAGTATGAGTATGAGTGTGAGTATGAGTATGAGTATGAGTATGAGTATGAGTTTAAGTATGAGTATGAGTATGAGAATGCGTATGAGTATGAGTATGAGTATGAGTATAAGTATGAGTATGAGTTTAAGTATGAGTATGAGTACGAGTATGCGTATGAGTATGAGTATGAGTATGAGTATAAGTATGAGTATGAGTATGAGTATGAGTATGAGTGTGAGTATGAGTATGAGTATGAGTATGAGTATGAGTATGAGTATGAGTATGAGTATGAGTATGAGTATGAGTATAAGAATTAGTATGAGTATGAGTATGAGCATGAGCATGAGCATGAGTATGAGTATGAGTATGAGTGTGAGTATGAGTATGAGTATGAGTATGAGTATGAGTATGAGTATGAGTATGAGTATGAGTTTAAGTATGAGTATGAGTATGAGAATGCGTATGAGTATGAGTATGAGTATGAGTATAAGTATGAGTATGAGTTTAAGTATGAGTATGAGTACGAGTATGCGTATGAGTATGAGTATGAGTATGAGTATAAGTATGAGTATGAGTATGAGTATGAGTGTGAGTATGAGTATGAGTATGAGTATGAGTATGAGTGTGAGTATGAGTATGAGTATGAGTATGAGTATGTGTATGAGTATGAGTATGAGTATGAGTATGAGTATGAGTATGAGTATGAGTATGAGTATGAGAATGAGTATGAGTATGAGTATGAGCATGAGCATGAGCATGAGTATGAGTATGAGTATGAGTATGAGTATGAGTATGAGTATGAGTATGAGTATGAGTATGAGTATGAGTATAAGTATTAGTATGAGTTCGAGTACGAGTACGAGTATGCGTATGAGTATGAGTATGAGTATGAGTATGAGTATGAGTATGAGTATGAGTATGAGTATGAGTATGAGTATGAGTATGAGTATGAGTATGAGTATGAGTATGAGAATGAGTATGAGTACGAGAATGAGTATGAGTATGAGTATGAGTATGAGCATGAGCATGAGCATGAGTATGAGTATGAGTATGAGTATGAGTATGAGTATGAGTATAAGTATGAGCATGAGCATGAGTATGAGTATGAGTATGAGTATGAGTATGAGTATGAGTATGAGTATGAGTATGAGTATAAGTATGAGTATGAGTATGAGTATGAGTGTGAGTATGAGTATGAGTATGAGTATGAGTATGAGTATGAGTATGAGTATGAGTATGAGTATGAGTATGAGAATGAGTATGAGTATGAGAATGAGTATGAGTATGAGTATGAGCATGAGCATGAGCATGAGTATGAGTATGTGCATGAGTATGAGTATGTGTATGAGTATGAGTATGAGTTTGAGTTTGAGTATGAGTATGAGTATGAGTATGAGTATGAGTATAAGTATGAGAATGAGTATGAGTGTGAGTATGAGAATGAGTATGAGTATGTGTATGAGTATGAGTATGAGTATGAGTATGAGTATGAGTATGAGTATGAGTATGAGTATGAGTATGTGTATGAGTATGAGTATGAGTATGAGAATGAGTATGAGTATGAGAATGAGTATGAGTATGAGTATGAGCATGAGCATGAGCATGAGTATGAGTATGTGCATGAGTATGAGTATGTGTATGAGTATGAGTATGAGTTTGAGTTTGAGTATGAGTATGAGTATGAGTATGAGTATAAGTATGAGAATGAGTATGAGTGTGAGTATGAGAATGAGTATGAGTATGTGTATGAGTATGAGTATGAGTATGAGTATGAGTATGAGTATGAGTATGAGTATGAGTATGAGTATGAGTATGAGTATGAGTATGAGTATAAGTATGAGTATGAGTATGAGTATGAGTATGAGTATAAGTATGAGTATGAGTATGAGTATGAGTGTGAGTATGAGTATGAGTATGAGTATGAGTATGAGTGTGAGTATGAGTATGAGTATGAGTATGAGTATGAGTATGAGTATGAGTATGAGTATGAGTATGAGTATGAGTACGAGTATGCGTATGAATATGAGTATGAGTATGAGTATGGGTATGAGTATGAGTATGAGTATGAGTATGAGTATGAGTATGAGTATGAGTATGAGTATGAGTATGAGAATGAGTATGAGTATGAGTATGAGCATGAGCATGAGCATGAGTATGAGTATGAGTATGAGTATGAGTATGAGTATGAGTATGAGTATGAGTATGAGTATGAGTATGAGTATAAGTATTAGTATGAGTACGAGTACGAGTACGAGTATGCGTATGAGTTTGAGTTTGAGTATGAGTATGATTATGAGTATGAGTATGAGTATGAGTATGAGTAAGAGTATGAGTATGAGTATAAGTATGAGTATGAGTATGAGTATGAGTATGAGTATGAGTTTAAGTATGAGTATGAGTATGAGTATGAGTATGAGTATGAGTATGAGTATGAGTATGAGTATGAGTATGAGTATGAGTATGAGTATGAGTTTAAGTATGAGTATGAGTATGAGTATGAGTATGAGTATGAGTATGAGTATGTGCATGAGTATGAGTATGTGTATGAGTATGAGTATGAGTATGAGTATGAGTATGAGTATGAGGATGAGTATGAGTATGAGTATGAGTATGAGTATGAGTATGAGTATGAGTATGAGTATGAGTATGATATAGAGTATGAGTATGTGTATGAGTATGAGTATGAGTATGAGTATGAGTATGAGTATAAGTATGAGTATGAGTATGAGTATGAGTGTGAGTATGAGTATGAGTATGAGTATGAGTATGAGTATGAGTATGAGTATGAGTATGAGTATGAGAATGAGTATGAGTATGAGAATGAGTATGAGTATGAGTATGAGCATGAGCATGAGCATGAGTATGAGTATGTGCATGAGTATGAGTATGTGTATGAGTATGAGTATGAGTTTGAGTATGAGTATGAGTATGAGTATGAGTATAAGTATGAGAATGAGTATGAGTGTGAGTATGAGAATGAGTATGAGTATGTGTATGAGTATGAGTATGAGTATGAGTATGAGTATGAGTATGAGTATGAGTATGAGTATGAGTATAAGTATGAGTATGAGTATGAGTATGAGTGTGAGTATGAGTATGAGTATGAGTATGAGTATGAGTATGAGAATGAGTATGAGTATGAGAATGAGTATGAGTATGAGTATGAGCATGAGCATGAGCATGAGTATGAGTATGTGCATGAGTATGAGTATGTGTATGAGTATGAGTATGAGTATGAGTTTGAGTATGAGTATGAGTATGAGTATAAGTATGAGAATGAGTATGAGTGTGAGTATGAGAATGAGTATGAGTATGTGTATGAGTATGAGTATGAGTATGAGTATGAGTATGAGTATGAGTATGAGTATGAGTATGAGTATGAGTATGAGTATGAGTATGAGTATGAGTATGAGTATGAGTATAAGTATGAGTATTAGTATGAGTATGAGTATGAGTATGAGTATAAGTATTAGTATGAGTACGAGTACGAGTACGAGTATGCGTATGAGTTTGAGTTTGAGTATGAGTATGATTATGAGTATGAGTATGAGTATGAGTATGAGTATGAGTATGAGTATGAGTATAAGTATGAGTATGAGTATGAGTATGAGTATGAGTATGAGTATGAGTTTAAGTATGAGTATGAGTATGAGAATGCGTATGAGTATGAGTATGAGTATGGGTATGAGTATGAGTATGAGTATGAGTATGAGTATAAGAATTAGTATGAGTATGAGTATGAGCATGAGCATGAGCATGAGTATGAGTATGAGTATGAGTGTGAGTATGAGTATGAGTATGAGTATGAGTATGAGTTTAAGTATGAGTATGAGTATGAGAATGCGTATGAGTATGAGTATGAGTATGAGTATAAGTATGAGTATGAGTTTAAGTATGAGTATGAGTACGAGTATGCGTATGAGTATGAGTATGAGTATGAGTATAAGTATGAGTATGAGTATGAGTATGAGTATGAGTGTGAGTATGAGTATGAGTATCAGTATGAGTATGAGTATGAGTATGAGTATGAGTATGAGTATGAGTATGAGTATAAGAATTAGTATGAGTATGAGTATGAGCATGAGCATGAGCATGAGTATGAGTATGAGTATGAGTGTGAGTATGTGTATGAGTATGAGTATGAGTATGAGTATGAGTATGAGTATGAGTATGAGTTTAAGTATGAGTATGAGTATGAGAATGCGTATGAGTATGAGTATGAGTATGAGTATAAGTATGAGTATGAGTTTAAGTATGAGTATGAGTACGAGTATGCGTATGAGTATGAGTATGAGTATGAGTATAAGTATGAGTATGAGTATGAGTATGAGTGTGAGTATGAGTATGAGTATGAGTATGAGTATGAGTGTGAGTATGAGTATGAGTATGAGTATGAGTATGTGTATGAGTATGAGTATGAGTATGAGTATGAGTATGAGTATGAGTATGAGTATGAGTATGAGAATGAGTATGAGTATGAGTATGAGCATGAGCATGAGCATGAGTATGAGTATGAGTATGAGTATGAGTATGAGTATGAGTATGAGTATGAGTATGAGTATGAGTATGAGTATAAGTATTAGTATGAGTTCGAGTACGAGTACGAGTATGCGTATGAGTTTGAGTTTGAGTATGAGTATGATTATGAGTATGAGTATGAGTATGAGTATGAGTATGAGTATGATTATGAGTATAAGTATGAGTATGAGTATGAGTATGAGTATGAGTTTAAGTATGAGTATGAGTATGAGAATGCGTATGAGTATGAGTATGAGTATGAGTATGAGTATGAGTATGAGTATGAGTATGAGTATGAGTATGAGTATGAGTATGAGTATGAGTATGAGTATGAGTATGAGAATGAGTATGAGTACGAGAATGAGTATGAGTATGAGTATGAGTATGAGTATGAGCATGAGCATGAGTATGAGTATGAGTATGAGTATGAGTATGAGTATGAGTATAAGTATGAGCATGAGCATGAGTATGAGTATGAGTATGAGTATGAGTATGAGTATGAGTATGAGTATGAGTATGAGTATAAGTATGAGTATGAGTATGAGTATGAGTGTGAGTATGAGTATGAGTATGAGTATGAGTATGAGTATGAGTATGAGTATGAGTATGAGTATGAGTATGAGAATGAGTATGAGTATGAGAATGAGTATGAGTATGAGTATGAGCATGAGCATGAGCATGAGTATGAGTATGTGCATGAGTATGAGTATGTGTATGAGTATGAGTATGAGTTTGAGTTTGAGTATGAGTATGAGTATGAGTATGAGTATGAGTATAAGTATGAGAATGAGTATGAGTGTGAGTATGAGAATGAGTATGAGTATGTGTATGAGTATGAGTATGAGTATGAGTATGAGTATGAGTATGAGTATGAGTATGAGTACGAGTATGCGTATGAATATGAGTATGAGTATGAGTATGGGTATGAGTATGAGTATGAGTATGAGTATGAGTATGAGAATGAGTATGAGTATGAGAATGAGTATGAGTATGAGTATGAGCATGAGCATGAGCATGAGTATGAGTATGTGCATGAGTATGAGTATGTGTATGAGTATGAGTATGAGTTTGAGTTTGAGTATGATTATGAGTATGAGTATGAGTATGAGTATGAGTATAAGTATGAGAATGAGTATGAGTGTGAGTATGAGAATGAGTATGAGTATGTGTATGAGTATGAGTATGAGTATGAGTATGAGTATGAGTATGAGTATGAGTATGAGTATGAGTATGAGTATGAGTATGAGTATGTGCATGAGTATGAGTATGTGTATGAGTATGAGTATGAGTTTGAGTTTGAGTATGATTATGAGTATGAGTATGAGTATGAGTATGAGTATGAGTATGAGAATGAGTATGAGTGTGAGTATGAGAATGAGTATGAGTATGTGTATGAGTATGAGTATGAGTATGAGTATGAGTATGAGTATGAGTATGAGTATGAGTATGAGTATGAGTATGAGTATGAGTATGAGTATGAGAATGAGTATGAGTATGAGAATGAGTATGAGTATGAGTATGAGCATGAGCATGAGCATGAGTATGAGTATGTGCATGAGTATGAGTATGTGTATGAGTATGAGTATGAGTTTGAGTTTGAGTATGAGTATGAGTATGAGTATGAGTATGAGTATAAGTATGAGAATGAGTATGAGTGTGAGTATGAGAATGAGTATGAGTATGAGTATGAGTATGAGTATAAGTATGAGCATGAGCATGAGTATGAGTATGAGTATGAGTATGAGTATGAGTATGAGTATGAGTATGAGTATAAGTATGAGTATGAGTATGAGTATGAGTGTGAGTATGAGTATGAGTATGAGTATGAGTATGGGTATGAGTATGAGTATGAGTATGAGTATGAGTATGAGTATGAGTATGAGTATGAGTATGAGTATGAGAATGAGTATGAGTATGAGTATGAGCATGAGCATGAGCATGAGTATGAGTATGAGTATGAGTATGAGTATGAGTATGAGTATGAGTATGAGTATGAGTATGAGTATGAGTATAAGTATTAGTATGAGTACGAGTACGAGTACGAGTATGCGTATGAGTTTGAGTTTGAGTATGAGTATGATTATGAGTATGAGTATGAGTATGAGTATGAGTATGAGTATGAGTATGAGTATAAGTATGAGTATGAGTATGAGTATGAGTATGAGTTTAAGTATGAGTATGAGTATGAGTATGAGTATGAGTATGAGTATGAGTATGAGTATGAGTATGAGTATGAGTTTAAGTATGAGTATGAGTATGAGTATGAGTATGAGTATGAGTATGAGTATGTGCATGAGTATGAGTATGTGTATGAGTATGAGTATGAGTATGAGTATGAGTATGAGGATGAGTATGAGTATGAGTATGAGTATGTGTATGAGTATGAGTACGAGTATGAGTATGAGTATGAGTATGAGTATGAGTATGAGTATGAGTATGATATAGAGTATGAGTATGGGTATGAGTATGAGTATGAGTATGAGTATGAGTATGAGTATGAGTATGAGTATGAGTATGAGTATGAGTATGAGAATGAGTATGAGTATGAGTATGAGCATGAGCATGAGCATGAGTATGAGTATGAGTATGAGTATGAGTATGAGTATGAGTATGAGTATGAGTATGAGTATGAGTATGAGTATAAGTATTAGTATGAGTACGAGTACGAGTACGAGTATGCGTATGAGTTTGAGTTTGAGTATGAGTATGATTATGAGTATGAGTATGAGTATGAGTATGAGTATGAGTATGAGTATGAGTATAAGTATGAGTATGAGTATGAGTATGAGTATGAGTTTAAGTATGAGTATGAGTATGAGAATGCGTATGAGTATGAGTATGAGTATGGGTATGAGTATGAGTATGAGTATGAGTATGAGTATGAGTATGAGTATGAGTATGAGTATGAGTATAAGAATTAGTATGAGTATGAGTATGAGCATGAGCATGAGCATGAGTATGAGTATGAGTATGAGTGTGAGTATGAGTATGAGTATGAGTATGAGTATGAGTATGAGTATGAGTATGAGTATGAGTTTAAGTATGAGTATGAGTATGAGAATGCGTATGAGTATGAGTATGAGTATGAGTATAAGTATGAGTATGAGTTTAAGTATGAGTATGAGTACGAGTATACGTATGAGTATGAGTATGAGTATGAGTATAAGTATGAGTATGAGTATGAGTATGAGTGTGAGTATGAGTATGAGTATGAGTATGAGTATGAGTATGAGTATGAGTATGAGTATGAGAATGAGTATGAGTATGAGAATGAGTATGAGTATGAGTATGAGCATGAGCATGAGCATGAGTATGAGTATGTGCATGAGTATGGGTATGTGTATGAGTATGAGTATGAGTTTGAGTATGAGTATGAGTATGAGTATGAGTATGAGTATAAGTATGAAAATGAGTATGAGTATGTGTATGAGTATGAGTATGAGTATGAGTATGAGTATGAGTATGAGTATGAGTATGAGTATGAGTATGAGTATGAGTATAAGTATGAGTATGAGTATGAGTATGAGTATGAGTATAAGTATTAGTATGAGTATGAGTACGAGTATTAGTATGAGTATGAGTATGAGTATGAGTATGAGTATGAGTTTAAGTATGAGTATGAGTATGAGTATGAGTATGAGTATGAGTATGAGTATGAGTATGAGTATGAGTATGAGTATGAGTATGAGTATGAGTATGAGTATGAGTATGAGTATGAGTATGAGTATGAGTATGAGTATGAGTATGAGTATGAGTATGAGTATGAGTATGAGTATGAGTATGAGTATGAGTATATGTATGAGTATGAGTATGAGTATGAGTATGAGTATGAGTATGAGTATGAGTATGAGAATGAGTATGAGTACGAGAATGAGTATGAGTATGAGTATGAGCATGAGCATGAGCATGAGTATGAGTATGAGTATGAGTATGAGTATGAGTATGAGTATAAGTATGAGCATGAGCATGAGTATGAGTATGAGTATGAGTATGAGTATGAGTATGAGTATGAGTATGAGTATAAGTATGAGTATGAGTATGAGTATGAGTGTGAGTATGAGTATGAGTATGAGTATGAGTATGAGTATGAGTATGAGTATGAGTATGAGTATGAGAATGAGTATGAGTATGAGTGTGAGTATGAGTATGAGTATGAGTATGAGTATGAGTATGAGTATGAGTATGAGTATGAGTATGAGTATGAGTATGAGTACGAGTATGCGTATGAATATGAGTATGAGTATGAGTATGGGTATGAGTATGAGTATGAGTATGAGTATGAGTATGAGTATGAGTATGAGTATGAGTATGAGTATGAGTATGAGAATGAGTATGAGTATGAGTATGAGCATGAGCATGAGCATGAGTATGAGTATGAGTATGAGTATGAGTATGAGTATGAGTATGAGTATGAGTATGAGTATGAGTATGAGTATGAGTATGAGAATGCGTATGAGTATGAGTATGAGTATAAGTATGAGTATGAGTTTAAGTATGAGTATGAGTACGAGTATGCGTATGAGTATGAGTATGAGTATGAGTATAAGTATGAGTATGAGTATGAGTATGAGTGTGAGTATGAGTATGAGTATGAGTATGAGTATGAGTATGAGTATGAGTATGAGTATGAGTATGAGTATGAGTATGAGTATAAGAATTAGTATGAGTATGAGTATGAGCATGAGCATGAGCATGAGTATGAGTATGAGTATGAGTGTGAGTATGAGTATGAGTATGAGTATGAGTATGAGTATGAGTATGAGTATGAGTATGAGTATGAGTTTAAGTATGAGTATGAGTATGAGAATGCGTATGAGTATGAGTATGAGTATAAGTATGAGTATGAGTTTAAGTATGAGAATGAGTACGAGTATGCGTATGAGTATGAGTATGAGTATGAGTATAAGTATGAGTATGAGTATGAGTATGAGTGTGAGTATGAGTATGAGTATGAGTATGAGTATGAGTGTGAGTATGAGTATGAGTATGAGTATGAGTATGAGTATGAGTATGAGTATGAGTATGAGTATGAGTATGAGTACGAGTATGCGTATGAATATGAGTATGAGTATGAGTATGGGTATGAGTATGAGTATGAGTATGAGTATGAGTATGAGTATGAGTATGAGTATGAGTATGAGTATGAGTATGAGTATGAGAATGAGTATGAGTATGAGTATGAGCATGAGCATGAGCATGAGTATGAGTATGAGTATGAGTATGAGTATGAGTATGTGTATGAGTATGAGTATGAGTATGAGTATGAGTATAAGTATTAGTATGAGTACGAGTACGAGTACGAGTATGCGTATGAGTTTGAGTACGAGTACGAGTACGAGTATGCGTATGAGTTTGAGTTTGAGTATGAGTATGATTATGAGTATGAGTATGAGTATGAGTATGAGTATGAGTATGAGTATGAGTATAAGTATGTGTATGAGTATGAGTATGAGTATGAGTTTAAGTATGAGTATGAGTATGAGTATGAGAATGCGTATGAGTATGAGTATGAGTATGGGTATGAGTATGAGTATGAGTATGAGTATGAGTATGAGTATGAGTATGAGTGTGAGTATGAGTATGAGTATGAGTATGAGTATGAGTGTGAGTATGAGTATGAGTATGAGTATGAGTATGAGTATGAGTATGAGTATGAGTATGAGTATGAGTATGAGTATGAGTACGAGTATGCGTATGAATATGAGTATGAGTATGAGTATGGGTATGAGTATGAGTATGAGTATGAGTATGAGTATGAGTATGAGTATGAGTATGAGTATGAGAATGAGTATGAGTATGAGTATGAGCATGAGCATGAGCATGAGTATGAGTATGAGTATGAGTATGAGTATGAGTATGAGTATGAGTATGAGTATGAGTATGAGTATGAGTATGAGTATAAGTATGAGTATGAGTATGAGTATGAGTATGAGTATAAGTATTAGTATGAGTATGAGTATGAGTATGAGTATGAGTATGAGAATGAGTATGAGTATGAGTATGAGCATGAGCATGAGCATGAGTATGAGTATGAGTATGAGTATGAGTATGAGTATGAGTATGAGTATGAGTATGAGTATAAGTATTAGTATGAGTACGAGTACGAGTACGAGTATGCGTATGAGTTTGAGTTTGAGTATGAGTATGATTATGAGTATGAGTATGAGTATGAGTATGAGTATGAGAATGAGTATGAGTATGAGTATGAGCATGAGCATGAGCATGAGTATGAGTATGTGCATGAGTATGGGTATGTGTATGAGTATGAGTATGAGTTTGAGTATGAGCATGAGTATGAGTATGAGTATAAGTATGAAAATGAGTATGAGTGTGAGTATGAGAATGAGTATGAGTATGTGTATGAGTATGAGTATGAGTATGAGTATGAGTATGAGTATGAGTATGAGTATGAGTATGAGTATGAGTATGAGTATGAGTATAAGTATGAGTATGAGTATGAGTATGAGTATGAGTATAAGTATTAGTATGAGTATGAGTACGAGTATTAGTATGAGTATGAGTATGAGTATGAGTATGAGTATGAGTTTAAGTATGAGTATGAGTATGAGTATGAGTATGAGTATGAGTATGAGTATGAGTATGAGTATGAGTATGAGTATGAGTATGAGTATGAGTATGAGTATGAGTATGAGTATGAGTATGAGTATGAGTATGAGTATGAGTATGAGTATGAGTATGAGTATGAGTATGAGTATGAGTATGAGTATGAGTATGAGTATGAGTGTGAGTATGAGTATGAGTATGAGTATGAGTATGAGTATGAGTATGAGTATGAGTATGAGTATGAGTATGAGTACGAGTATGCGTATGAATATGAGTATGAGTATGAGTATGGGTATGAGTATGAGTATGAGTATGAGTATGAGTATGAGTATGAGTATGAGTATGAGTATGAGAATGAGTATGAGTATGAGTATGAGCATGAGCATGAGCATGAGTATGAGTATGAGTATGAGTATGAGTATGAGTATGAGTATGAGTATGAGTATGAGTATGAGTATGAGTATAAGTATGAGTATGAGTATGAGTATGAGTATGAGTATAAGTATTAGTATGAGTATGAGTATGAGTATGAGTATGAGTATGAGAATGAGTATGAGTATGAGTATGAGCATGAGCATGAGCATGAGTATGAGTATGAGTATGAGTATGAGTATGAGTATGAGTATGAGTATGAGTATGAGTATAAGTATTAGTATGAGTACGAGTACGAGTACGAGTATGCGTATGAGTTTGAGTTTGAGTATGAGTATGATTATGAGTATGAGTATGAGTATGAGTATGAGTATGAGTATGAGAATGAGTATGAGTATGAGTATGAGCATGAGCATGAGCATGAGTATGAGTATGTGCATGAGTATGGGTATGTGTATGAGTATGAGTATGAGTTTGAGTATGAGCATGAGTATGAGTATGAGTATGAGTATAAGTATGAAAATGAGTATGAGTGTGAGTATGAGAATGAGTATGAGTATGTGTATGAGTATGAGTATGAGTATGAGTATGAGTATGAGTATGAGTATGAGTATGAGTATGAGTATGAGTATGAGTATGAGTATAAGTATGAGTATGAGTATGAGTATGAGTATGAGTATAAGTATTAGTATGAGTATGAGTACGAGTATTAGTATGAGTATGAGTATGAGTATGAGTATGAGAATGAGTATGAGTATGAGAATGAGTATGAGTATGAGTATGAGCATGAGCATGAGCATGAGTATGAGTATGTGCATGAGTATGAGTATGTGCATGAGTATGAGTATGTGTATGAGTATGAGTATGAGTTTGAGTTTGAGTATGAGTATGAGTATGAGTATGAGTATAAGTATGAGAATGAGTATGAGTGTGAGTATGAGAATGAGTATGAGTATGTGTATGAGTATGAGTATGAGTATGAGTATGAGTATGAGTATGAGTATGAGTATGAGTATGAGTATGAGTATGAGTATGAGTATAAGTATGAGTATGAGTATGAGTATGAGTATGAGTATAAGTATGAGTATGAGTATGAGTATGAGTGTGAGTATGAGTATGAGTATGAGTATGAGTATGAGTGTGAGTATGAGTATGAGTATGAGTATGAGTATGAGTATGGGTATGAGTATGAGTATGAGTATGAGTATGAGTATGAGTATGAGTATGAGTATGAGTATGAGAATGAGTATGAGTATGAGTATGAGCATGAGCATGAGCATGAGTATGAGTATGAGTATGAGTATGAGTATGAGTATAAGTATGAGTATGAGTATGAGTATGAGTATAAGTATGAGTATGAGTATGAGTATGAGTGTGAGTATGAGTATGAGTATGAGTATGAGTATGAGTGTGAGTATGAGTATGAGTATGAGTATGAGTATGAGTATGAGTATGAGTATGAGTATGAGGATGAGTATGAGTACGAGTATGCGTATGAATATGAGTATGAGTATGAGTATGGGTATGAGTATGAGTATGAGCATGAGCATGAGTATGAGTATGAGTATGAGTATGAGTATGAGTATGAGAATGAGTATGAGTATGAGTATGAGCATGAGCATGAGCATGAGTATGAGTATGTGCATGAGTATGAGTATGTGTATGAGTATGAGTATGAGTTTGAGTTTGAGTATGAGTATGAGTATGAGTATGAGTATAAGTATGAGAATGAGTATGAGTGTGAGTATGAGAATGAGTATGAGTATGTGTATGAGTATGAGTATGAGTATGAGTATGAGTATGAGTATGAGTATGAGTATGAGTATGAGTATGAGTATGAGTATGAGTATGAGTATAAGTATGAGTATGAGTATGAGTATGAGTATGAGTATAAGTATGAGTATGAGTATGAGTATGAGTGTGAGTATGAGTATGAGTATGAGTATGAGTATGAGTGTGAGTATGAGTATGAGTATGAGTATGAGTATGAGTATGAGTATGAGTATGAGTATGAGTATGAGTATGAGTATGAGTACGAGTATGCGTATGAATATGAGTATGAGTATGAGTATGGGTATGAGTATGAGTATGAGTATGAGTATGAGTATGAGTATGAGTATGAGTATGAGTATGAGTATGAGAATGAGTATGAGTATGAGTATGAGCATGAGCATGAGCATGAGTATGAGTATGAGTATGAGTATGAGTATGAGTATGAGTATGAGTATGAGTATGAGTATGAGTATGAGTATGAGTATAAGTATTAGTATGAGTACGAGTACGAGTACGAGTATGCGTATGAGTTTGAGTTTGAGTATGAGTATGATTATGAGTATGAGTATGAGTATGAGTATGAGTATGAGTATGAGTATGAGTATAAGTATGAGCATGAGAATGAGTATAAGTATGAGAATGAGTATGAGTGTGAGTATGAGAATGAGTATGAGTATGTGTATGAGTATGAGTATGAGTATGAGTATGAGTATGAGTATGAGTATGAGTATGAGTATGAGTATGAGTATGAGTATGAGTATGAGTATGAGTATGAGTATGAGTATGAGTATGAGTATGAGAATGAGTATGAGTATGAGTATGAGCATGAGCATGAGCATGAGTATGAGTATGAGTATGAGTATGAGTATGAGTATGAGTATGAGTATGAGTATGAGTATGAGTATGAGTATAAGTATTAGTATGAGTACGAGTACGAGTACGAGTATGCGTATGAGTTTGAGTTTGAGTATGAGTATGATTATGAGTATGAGTATGAGTATGAGTATGAGTATGAGTATGAGTATGAGTATAAGTATGAGTATGAGTATGAGTATGAGTATGAGTTTAAGTATGAGTATGAGTATGAGTATGAGTATGAGTATGAGTATGAGTATGAGTATGAGTATGAGTATGAGTATGAGTATGAGTTTAAGTATGAGTATGAGTATGAGTATGAGTATGAGTATGAGAATGAGTATGAGTATGTGTATGAGTATGAGTATGAGTATGAGTATGAGTATGAGTATGAGTATGAGTATAAGTATGAGTATGAGTATGAGTATGAGTGTGAGTATGAGTATGAGTATGAGTATGAGTATGAGTATGAGTATGAGTATGAGAATGAGTATGAGTATGAGAATGAGTATGAGTATGAGTATGAGTATGAGCATGAGCATGAGCATGAGTATGTGCATGAGTATGAGTATGTGTATGAGTATGAGTATGAGTTTGAGTATGAGTATGACTATGAGTATAAGTATGAGAATGAGTATGAGTGTGAGTATGAGAATGAGTATGAGTATGTGTATGAGTATGAGTATGAGTATGAGTATGAGTATGAGTATGAGTATGAGTATGAGTATGAGTATGAGTATGAGTATGAGTATGAGTATAAGTATGAGTATGAGTATGAGTATGAGTATGAGTATGAGTATAAGTATTAGTATGAGTACGAGTACGAGTACGAGTATGCGTATGAGTTTGAGTTTGAGTATGAGTATGATTATGAGTATGAGTATGAGTATGAGTATGAGTATGAGTATGAGTATAAGTATGAGTATGAGTATGAGTATGAGTGTGAGTATGAGTATGAGTATGAGTATGAGTATGAGTATGAGTATGAGTATGAGTATGAGAATGAGTATGAGTATGAGAATGAGTATGAGTATGAGTATGAGCATGAGCATGAGCATGAGTATGAGTATGTGCATGAGTATGGGTATGTGTATGAGTATGAGTATGAGTTTGAGTATGAGTATGAGTATGAGTATGAGTATGAGTATAAGTATGAAAATGAGTATGAGTGTGAGTATGAGAATGAGTATGAGTATGTGTATGAGTATGAGTATGAGTATGAGTATGAGTATGAGTATGAGTATGAGTATGAGTATGAGTATGAGTATGAGTATGAGTATAAGTATGAGTATGAGTATGAGTATGAGTATGAGTATAAGTATTAGTATGAGTATGAGTACGAGTATTAGTATGAGTATGAGTATGAGTATGAGTATGAGTATGAGTTTAAGTATGAGTATGAGTATGAGTATGAGTATGAGTATGAGTATGAGTATGAGTATGAGTATGAGTATGAGTATGAGTATGAGTATGAGTATGAGTATGAGTATGAGTATGAGTATGAGTATGAGTATGAGTATGAGTATGAGTATGAGTATGAGTATGAGTATGAGTATGAGTATGAGTATGAGTATGAGTATGAGTATGAGTATGAGTATGAGTATGAGTATGAGAATGAGTATGAGTACGAGAATGAGTATGAGTATGAGTATGAGCATGAGCATGAGCATGAGTATGAGTATGAGTATGAGTATGAGTATGAGTATGAGTATAAGTATGAGCATGAGCATGAGTATGAGTATGAGTATGAGTATGAGTACGAGTATGAGTATGAGTATGAGTATGAGTATAAGTATGAGTATGAGTATGAGTATGAGTGTGAGTATGAGTATGAGTATGAGTATGAGTATGAGCATGAGTATGAGTATGAGTATGAGTATGAGTATGAGAATGAGTATGAGTATGAGAATGAGTATGAGTATGAGTATGAGCATGAGCATGAGCATGAGTATGAGTATGTGCATGAGTATGAGTATGTGCATGAGTATGAGTATGTGTATGAGTATGAGTATGAGTTTGAGTTTGAGTATGAGTATGAGTATGAGTATGAGTATAAGTATGAGAATGAGTATGAGTGTGAGTATGAGAATGAGTATGAGTATGTGTATGAGTATGAGTATGAGTATGAGTATGAGTATGAGTATGAGTATGAGTATGAGTATGAGTATGAGTATGAGTATGAGTATGAGTATGAGTATGAGTATAAGTATGAGTATGAGTATGAGTATGAGTATGAGTATAAGTATGAGTATGAGTATGAGTATGAGTGTGAGTATGAGTATGAGTATGAGTATGAGTATGAGTGTGAGTATGAGTATGAGTATGAGTATGAGTATGAGTATGAGTATGAGTATGAGTATGAGTATGAGTATGAGTACGAGTATGCGTATGAATCTGAGTATGAGTATGAGTATGGGTATGAGTATGAGTATGAGTATGAGTATGAGTATGAGTATGAGTATGAGTATGAGTATAAGTATGAGTATGAGTATGAGTATGAGTTTAAGTATGAGTATGAGTATGAGAATGCGTATGAGTATGAGTATGAGTATGGGTATGAGTATGAGTATGAGTTTAAGTATGAGTATGAGTACGAGTATGCGTATGAGTATGAGTATGAGTATGAGTATAAGTATGAGTATGAGTATGAGTATGAGTGTGAGTATGAGTATGAGTATGAGTATGAGTATGAGTATGAGTATGAGTATGAGTATGAGAATGAGTATGAGTATGAGAATGAGTATGAGTATGAGTATGAGCATGAGCATGAGCATGAGTATGAGTATGTGCATGAGTATGGGTATGTGTATGAGTATGAGTATGAGTTTGAGTATGAGTATGAGTATGAGTATGAGTATGAGTATAAGTATGAAAATGAGTATGAGTGTGAGTATGAGAATGAGTATGAGTATGTGTATGAGTATGAGTATGAGTATGAGTATGAGTATGAGTATGAGTATGAGTATGAGTATGAGTATGAGTATGAGTATGAGTATGAGTATAAGTATGAGTATGAGTATGAGTATGAGTATGAGTATAAGTATTAGTATGAGTATGAGTACGAGTATTAGTATGAGTATGAGTATGAGTATGAGTATGAGTATGAGTTTAAGTATGAGTATGAGTATGAGTATGAGTATGAGTATGAGTATGAGTATGAGTATGAGTATGAGTATGAGTATGAGTATGAGTATGAGTATGAGTATGAGTATGAGTATGAGTATGAGTATGAGTATGAGTATGAGTATGAGTATGAGTATGAGTATGAGTATGAGTATGAGTATGAGTATGAGTATGAGTATGAGTATGAGTATGAGTATGAGTATGAGTATGAGTATGAGTATGAGTATGAGTATGAGTATGAGTATGAGTATGAGTATGAGAATGAGTATGAGTACGAGAATGAGTATGAGTATGAGTATGAGTATGAGTATGAGTATGAGTATGAGTATGAGTATGAGTATGAGTATGAGTATGAGAATGAGTATGAGTATGAGAATGAGTATGAGTATGAGTATGAGCATGAGCATGAGCATGAGCATGAGTATGAGTATGTGCATGAGTATGAGTATGTGCATGAGTATGAGTATGTGTATGAGTATGAGTATGAGTTTGAGTTTGAGTATGAGTATGAGTATGAGTATGAGTATAAGTATGAGAATGAGTATGAGTGTGAGTATGAGAATGAGTATGAGTATGTGTATGAGTATGAGTATGAGTATGAGTATGAGTATGAGTATGAGTATGAGTATGAGTATGAGTATGAGTATGAGTATGAGTGTGAGTATGAGTATGAGTATGAGTATGAGTATGAGCATGAGTATGAGTATAAGTATGAGTATGAGTATGAGTATGAGTGTGAGTATGAGTATGAGTATGAGTATGAGTATGAGTGTGAGTATGAGTATGGGTATGAGTATGAGTATGAGAATGAGTATGAGTATGTGTATGAGTATGAGTATGAGTATGAGTATGAGTATGAGTATGAGTATGAGTATGAGTATGAGTATAAGTATGAGTATGAGTATGAGTATGAGTATGAGTATAAGTATTAGTATGAGTATGAGTACGAGTATTAGTATGAGTATGAGTATGAGTATGAGTATGAGTATGAGTATGAGTTTAAGTATGAGTATGAGTATGAGTATGAGTATGAGTATGAGTATGAGTATGAGTATGAGTACGAGTATGCGTATGAATCTGAGTATGAGTATGAGTATGGGTATGAGTATGAGTATGAGTATGAGTATGAGTATGAGTATGAGTATGAGTATGAGTATGAGTATGAGTATGAGTATAAGTATGAGTATGAGTATGAGTATGAGTATGAGTATAAGTATGAGTATGAGTATGAGTATGAGTGTGAGTATGAGTATGAGTATGAGTATGAGTATGAGTGTGAGTATGAGTATGAGTATGAGTATGAGTATGAGTATGAGTATGAGTATGAGTATGAGTATGAGTATGAGTATGAGTACGAGTATGCGTATGAATATGAGTATGAGTATGAGTATGGGTATGAGTATGAGTATGAGTATGAGTATGAGTGTGAGTATGAGTATGAGTATGAGTATGAGTATGAGTGTGAGTATGAGTATGAGTATGAGTATGAGTATGAGTATGAGTATGAGTATGAGTATGAGTATGAGTATGAGTACGAGTATGCGTATGAATCTGAGTATGAGTATGAGTATGGGTATGAGTATGAGTATGAGTATGAGTATGAGTATGAGTATGAGTATGAGTATGAGTATAAGTATGAGTATGAGTATGAGTATGAGTTTAAGTATGAGTATGAGTATGAGAATGCGTATGAGTATGAGTATGAGTATGGGTATGAGTATGAGTATGAGTTTAAGTATGAGTATGAGTACGAGTATGCGTATGAGTATGAGTATGAGTATGAGTATAAGTATGAGTATGAGTATGAGTATGAGTGTGAGTATGAGTATGAGTATGAGTATGAGTATGAGTATGAGTATGAGTATGAGTATGAGAATGAGTATGAGTATGAGAATGAGTATGAGTATGAGTATGAGCATGAGCATGAGCATGAGTATGAGTATGTGCATGAGTATGGGTATGTGTATGAGTATGAGTATGAGTTTGAGTATGAGTATGAGTATGAGTATGAGTATGAGTATAAGTATGAAAATGAGTATGAGTGTGAGTATGAGAATGAGTATGAGTATGTGTATGAGTATGAGTATGAGTATGAGTATGAGTATGAGTATGAGTATGAGTATGAGTATGAGTATGAGTATGAGTATGAGTATGAGTATAAGTATGAGTATGAGTATGAGTATGAGTATGAGTATAAGTATTAGTATGAGTATGAGTACGAGTATTAGTATGAGTATGAGTATGAGTATGAGTATGAGTATGAGTTTAAGTATGAGTATGAGTATGAGTATGAGTATGAGTATGAGTATGAGTATGAGTATGAGTATGAGTATGAGTATGAGTATGAGTATGAGTATGAGTATGAGTATGAGTATGAGTATGAGTATGAGTATGAGTATGAGTATGAGTATGAGTATGAGTATGAGTATGAGTATGAGTATGAGTATGAGTATGAGTATGAGTATGAGTATGAGTATGAGTATGAGTATGAGTATGAGTATGAGTATGAGTATGAGTATGAGTATGAGTATGAGTATGAGAATGAGTATGAGTACGAGAATGAGTATGAGTATGAGTATGAGTATGAGTATGAGTATGAGTATGAGTATGAGTATGAGTATGAGTATGAGTATGAGAATGAGTATGAGTATGAGAATGAGTATGAGTATGAGTATGAGCATGAGCATGAGCATGAGCATGAGTATGAGTATGTGCATGAGTATGAGTATGTGCATGAGTATGAGTATGTGTATGAGTATGAGTATGAGTTTGAGTTTGAGTATGAGTATGAGTATGAGTATGAGTATAAGTATGAGAATGAGTATGAGTGTGAGTATGAGAATGAGTATGAGTATGTGTATGAGTATGAGTATGAGTATGAGTATGAGTATGAGTATGAGTATGAGTATGAGTATGAGTATGAGTATGAGTATGAGTGTGAGTATGAGTATGAGTATGAGTATGAGTATGAGCATGAGTATGAGTATAAGTATGAGTATGAGTATGAGTATGAGTGTGAGTATGAGTATGAGTATGAGTATGAGTATGAGTGTGAGTATGAGTATGGGTATGAGTATGAGTATGAGAATGAGTATGAGTATGTGTATGAGTATGAGTATGAGTATGAGTATGAGTATGAGTATGAGTATGAGTATGAGTATAAGTATGAGTATGAGTATGAGTATGAGTATGAGTATAAGTATTAGTATGAGTATGAGTACGAGTATTAGTATGAGTATGAGTATGAGTATGAGTATGAGTATGAGTATGAGTTTAAGTATGAGTATGAGTATGAGTATGAGTATGAGTATGAGTATGAGTATGAGTATGAGTACGAGTATGCGTATGAATCTGAGTATGAGTATGAGTATGGGTATGAGTATGAGTATGAGTATGAGTATGAGTATGAGTATGAGTATGAGTATGAGTATGAGTATGAGTATGAGTATAAGTATGAGTATGAGTATGAGTATGAGTATGAGTATAAGTATGAGTATGAGTATGAGTATGAGTGTGAGTATGAGTATGAGTATGAGTATGAGTATGAGTGTGAGTATGAGTATGAGTATGAGTATGAGTATGAGTATGAGTATGAGTATGAGTATGAGTATGAGTATGAGTATGAGTACGAGTATGCGTATGAATATGAGTATGAGTATGAGTATGGGTATGAGTATGAGTATGAGTATGAGTATGAGTATGAGTATGAGTATGAGTATGAGTATGAGTATGAGTATGAGAATGAGTATGAGTATGAGTATGAGCATGAGCATGAGCATGAGTATGAGTATGAGTATGAGTATGAGTATGAGTATGAGTATGAGTATGAGTATGAGTATGAGTATGAGTATGAGTATAAGTATTAGTATGAGTACGAGTACGAGTACGAGTATGCGTATGAGTTTGAGTTTGAGTATGAGTATGATTATGAGTATGAGTATGAGTATGAGTATGAGTATGAGTATGAGTATGAGTATAAGTATGAGCATGAGCATGAGTATAAGTATGAGAATGAGTATGAGTGTGAGTATGAGAATGAGTATGAGTATGTGTATGAGTATGAGTATGAGTATGAGTATGAGTATGAGTATGAGTATGAGTATGAGTATGAGTATGAGTATGAGTATGAGTATGAGTATGAGTATGAGTATGAGTATGAGTATGAGTATGAGAATGAGTATGAGTATGAGTATGAGCATGAGCATGAGCATGAGTATGAGTATGAGTATGAGTATGAGTATGAGTATGAGTATGAGTATGAGTATGAGTATGAGTATGAGTATAAGTATTAGTATGAGTACGAGTACGAGTACGAGTATGCGTATGAGTTTGAGTTTGAGTATGAGTATGATTATGAGTATGAGTATGAGTATGAGTATGAGTATGAGTATGAGTATGAGTATAAGTATGAGTATGAGTATGAGTATGAGTATGAGTTTAAGTATGAGTATGAGTATGAGTATGAGTATGAGTATGAGTATGAGTATGAGTATGAGTATGAGTATGAGTATGAGTTTAAGTATGAGTATGAGTATGAGTATGAGTATGAGTATGAGAATGAGTATGAGTATGTGTATGAGTATGAGTATGAGTATGAGTATGAGTATGAGTATGAGTATGAGTATAAGTATGAGTATGAGTATGAGTATGAGTGTGAGTATGAGTATGAGTATGAGTATGAGTATGAGTATGAGTATGAGTATGAGAATGAGTATGAGTATGAGAATGAGTATGAGTATGAGTATGAGCATGAGCATGAGCATGAGTATGAGTATGTGCATGAGTATGAGTATGTGTATGAGTATGAGTATGAGTTTGAGTATGAGTATGACTATGAGTATAAGTATGAGAATGAGTATGAGTGTGAGTATGAGAATGAGTATGAGTATGTGTATGAGTATGAGTATGAGTATGAGTATGAGTATGAGTATGAGTATGAGTATGAGTATGAGTATGAGTATGAGTATGAGTATGAGTATAAGTATGAGTATGAGTATGAGTATGAGTATGAGTATGAGTATAAGTATTAGTATGAGTACGAGTACGAGTACGAGTATGCGTATGAGTTTGAGTTTGAGTATGAGTATGATTATGAGTATGAGTATGAGTATGAGTATGAGTATGAGTATGAGTATAAGTATGAGTATGAGTATGAGTATGAGTGTGAGTATGAGTATGAGTATGAGTATGAGTATGAGTATGAGTATGAGTATGAGTATGAGAATGAGTATGAGTATGAGAATGAGTATGAGTATGAGTATGAGCATGAGCATGAGCATGAGTATGAGTATGTGCATGAGTATGGGTATGTGTATGAGTATGAGTATGAGTTTGAGTATGAGTATGAGTATGAGTATGAGTATGAGTATAAGTATGAAAATGAGTATGAGAGTGAGTATGAGAATGAGTATGAGTATGTGTATGAGTATGAGTATGAGTATGAGTATGAGTATGAGTATGAGTATGAGTATGAGTATGAGTATGAGTATGAGTATGAGTATGAGTATAAGTATGAGTATGAGTATGAGTATGAGTATGAGTATAAGTATTAGTATGAGTATGAGTACGAGTATTAGTATGAGTATGAGTATGAGTATGAGTATGAGTATGAGTTTAAGTATGAGTATGAGTATGAGTATGAGTATGAGTATGAGTATGAGTATGAGTATGAGTATGAGTATGAGTATGAGTATGAGTATGAGTATGAGTATGAGTATGAGTATGAGTATGAGTATGAGTATGAGTATGAGTATGAGTATGAGTATGAGTATGAGTATGAGTATGAGTATGAGTATGAGTATGAGTATGAGTATGAGTATGAGTATGAGTATGAGAATGAGTATGAGTACGAGAATGAGTATGAGTATGAGTATGAGCATGAGCATGAGCATGAGTATGAGTATGAGTATGAGTATGAGTATGAGTATGAGTATAAGTATGAGCATGAGCATGAGTATGAGTATGAGTATGAGTATGAGTATGAGTATGAGTATGAGTATGAGTATGAGTATAAGTATGAGTATGAGTATGAGTATGAGTGTGAGTATGAGTATGAGTATGAGTATGAGTATGAGCATGAGTATGAGTATGAGTATGAGTATGAGTATGAGAATGAGTATGAGTATGAGAATGAGTATGAGTATGAGTATGAGCATGAGCATGAGCATGAGTATGAGTATGTGCATGAGTATGAGTATGTGCATGAGTATGAGTATGTGTATGAGTATGAGTATGAGTTTGAGTTTGAGTATGAGTATGAGTATGAGTATGAGTATAAGTATGAGAATGAGTATGAGTGTGAGTATGAGAATGAGTATGAGTATGTGTATGAGTATGAGTATGAGTATGAGTATGAGTATGAGTATGAGTATGAGTATGAGTATGAGTATGAGTATGAGTATGAGTATGAGTATGAGTATGAGTATGAGTATAAGTATGAGTATGAGTATGAGTATGAGTATGAGTATAAGTATGAGTATGAGTATGAGTATGAGTGTGAGTATGAGTATGAGTATGAGTATGAGTATGAGTGTGAGTATGAGTATGAGTATGAGTATGAGTATGAGTATGAGTATGAGTATGAGTATGAGTATGAGTATGAGTACGAGTATGCGTATGAATCTGAGTATGAGTATGAGTATGGGTATGAGTATGAGTATGAGTATGAGTATGAGTATGAGTATGAGTATGAGTATGAGTATAAGTATGAGTATGAGTATGAGTTTAAGTATGAGTATGAGTATGAGAATGCGTATGAGTATGAGTATGAGTATGGGTATGAGTATGAGTATGAGTTTAAGTATGAGTATGAGTACGAGTATGCGTATGAGTATGAGTATGAGTATGAGTATAAGTATGAGTATGAGTATGAGTATGAGTGTGAGTATGAGTATGAGTATGAGTATGAGTATGAGTATGAGTATGAGTATGAGTATGAGAATGAGTATGAGTATGAGAATGAGTATGAGTATGAGTATGAGCATGAGCATGAGCATGAGTATGAGTATGTGCATGAGTATGGGTATGTGTATGAGTATGAGTATGAGTTTGAGTATGAGTATGAGTATGAGTATGAGTATGAGTATAAGTATGAAAATGAGTATGAGTGTGAGTATGAGAATGAGTATGAGTATGTGTATGAGTATGAGTATGAGTATGAGTATGAGTATGAGTATGAGTATGAGTATGAGTATGAGTATGAGTATGAGTATGAGTATGAGTATAAGTATGAGTATGAGTATGAGTATGAGTATGAGTATAAGTATTAGTATGAGTATGAGTACGAGTATTAGTATGAGTATGAGTATGAGTATGAGTATGAGTATGAGTTTAAGTATGAGTATGAGTATGAGTATGAGTATGAGTATGAGTATGAGTATGAGTATGAGTATGAGTATGAGTATGAGTATGAGTATGAGTATGAGTATGAGTATGAGTATGAGTATGAGTATGAGTATGAGTATGAGTATGAGTATGAGTATGAGTATGAGTATGAGTATGAGTATGAGTATGAGTATGAGTATGAGTATGAGTATGAGTATGAGTATGAGTATGAGTATGAGTATGAGTATGAGAATGAGTATGAGTACGAGAATGAGTATGAGTATGAGTATGAGTATGAGTATGAGTATGAGTATGAGTATGAGTATGAGTATGAGTATGAGTATGAGAATGAGTATGAGTATGAGAATGAGTATGAGTATGAGTATGAGCATGAGCATGAGCATGAGCATGAGTATGAGTATGTGCATGAGTATGAGTATGTGCATGAGTATGAGTATGTGTATGAGTATGAGTATGAGTTTGAGTTTGAGTATGAGTATGAGTATGAGTATGAGTATAAGTATGAGAATGAGTATGAGTGTGAGTATGAGAATGAGTATGAGTATGTGTATGAGTATGAGTATGAGTATGAGTATGAGTATGAGTATGAGTATGAGTATGAGTATGAGTATGAGTATGAGTATGAGTGTGAGTATGAGTATGAGTATGAGTATGAGTATGAGCATGAGTATGAGTATAAGTATGAGTATGAGTATGAGTATGAGTGTGAGTATGAGTATGAGTATGAGTATGAGTATGAGTGTGAGTATGAGTATGGGTATGAGTATGAGTATGAGAATGAGTATGAGTATGTGTATGAGTATGAGTATGAGTATGAGTATGAGTATGAGTATGAGTATGAGTATGAGTATGAGTATAAGTATGAGTATGAGTATGAGTATGAGTATGAGTATAAGTATTAGTATGAGTATGAGTACGAGTATTAGTATGAGTATGAGTATGAGTATGAGTATGAGTATGAGTATGAGTTTAAGTATGAGTATGAGTATGAGTATGAGTATGAGTATGAGTATGAGTATGAGTATGAGTATGAGTATGAGTATGAGTATGAGTATGAGTATGAGTATGAGTATGAGTATGAGTATGAGTATGAGTATGAGTATGAGTATGAGTATGAGTATGAGTATGAGTATGAGTATGAGTATGAGTATGAGTATGAGTATGAGTATGAGTATGAGAATGAGTATGAGTACGAGAATGAGTATGAGTATGAGTATGAGTATGAGCATGAGCATGAGCATGAGTATGAGTATGAGTATGAGTATGAGTATGAGTATGAGTATAAGTATGAGCATGAGCATGAGTATGAGTATGAGTATGAGTATGAGTATGAGTATGAGTATGAGTATGAGTATGAGTATGAGTATGAGTATGAGTATGAGTACGAGTATGCGTATGAATATGAGTATGAGTATGAGTATGGGTATGAGTATGAGTATGAGTATGAGTATGAGAATGAGTATGAGTATGAGAATGAGTATGAGTATGAGTATGAGCATGAGCATGAGCATGAGTATGAGTATGTGCATGAGTATGAGTATGTGTATGAGTATGAGTATGAGTTTGAGTTTGAGTATGAGTATGAGTATGAGTATGAGTATAAGTATGAGAATGAGTATGAGTGTGAGTATGAGAATGAGTATGAGTATGTGTATGAGTATGAGTATGAGTATGAGTATGAGTATGAGTATGAGTATGAGTATGAGTATGAGTATGAGTATGAGTATGAGTATGAGTATAAGTATGAGTATGAGTATGAGTATGAGTATGAGTATAAGTATGAGTATGAGTATGAGTATGAGTGTGAGTATGAGTATGAGTATGAGTATGAGTATGAGTGTGAGTATGAGTATGAGTATGAGTATGAGTATGAGTATGAGTATGAGTATGAGTATGAGTATGAGTATGAGTACGAGTATGCGTATGAATATGAGTATGAGTATGAGTATGGGTATGAGTATGAGTATGAGTATGAGTATGAGTATGAGTATGAGTATGAGTATGAGTATGAGTATGAGTATGAGAATGAGTATGAGTATGAGTATGAGCATGAGCATGAGCATGAGTATGAGTATGAGTATGAGTATGAGTATGAGTATGAGTATGAGTATGAGTATGAGTATGAGTATGAGTATAAGTATTAGTATGAGTACGAGTACGAGTACGAGTATGCGTATGAGTTTGAGTTTGAGTATGAGTATGATTATGAGTATGAGTATGAGTATGAGTATGAGTATGAGTATGAGTATGAGTATAAGTATGAGTATGAGTATGAGTATGAGTATGAGTATGAGTTTAAGTATGAGTATGAGTATGAGTATGAGTATGAGTATGAGTATGAGTATGAGTATGAGTATGAGTATGAGTATGAGTTTAAGTATGAGTATGAGTATGAGTATGAGTATGAGTATGAGTATGTGCATGAGTATGAGTATGTGTATGAGTATGAGTATGAGTATGAGTATGAGTATGAGTATGAGGATGAGTATGAGTATGAGTATGAGTATGTGTATGAGTATGAGTATGAGTATGAGTATGAGTATGAGTATGAGTATGAGTATGAGTATGATATAGAGTATGAGTATGTGTATGAGTATGAGTATGAGTATGAGTATGAGTATGAGTATAAGTATGAGTATGAGTATGAGTATGAGTGTGAGTATGAGTATGAGTATGAGTATGAGTATGAGTATGAGTATGAGTATGAGTATGAGTATGAGAATGAGTATGAGTAGGAGAATGAGTATGAGTATGAGTATGAGCATGAGCATGAGCATGAGTATGAGTATGTGCATGAGTATGAGTATGTGTATGAGTATGAGTATGAGTTTGAGTATGAGTATGAGTATGAGTATGAGTATAAGTATGAGAATGAGTATGAGTATGAGTATGAGTATGAGTATGAGTATGAGTATAAGTATGAGTATGAGTATGAGTATGAGTATGAGTATAAGTATTAGTATGAGTATGAGTACGAGTATTAGTATGAGTATGAGTATGAGTATGAGTATGAGTATGAGTATGAGTATGAGTTTAAGTATGAGTATGAGTATGAGTATGAGTATGAGTATGAGTATGAGTATGAGTATGAGTATGAGTATGAGTATGAGTATGAGTATGAGTATGAGTATGAGTATGAGTATGAGTATGGGTATGAGTATGAGTATGAGTATGAGTATGAGTATAAGTATGAGTATGAGTATGAGTATGAGTATGAGTATAAGTATTAGTATGAGTATGAGTACGAGTATTAGTATGAGTATGAGTATGAGTATGAGTATGAGTATGAGTATGAGTTTAAGTATGAGTATGAGTATGAGTATGAGTATGAGTATGAGTATGAGTATGAGTATGAGTATGAGTATGAGTATGAGTATGAGTATGAGAATGAGTATGAGTATGAGTATGAGCATGAGCATGAGCATGAGTATGAGTATGAGTATGAGTATGAGTATGAGTATGAGTATGAGTATGAGTATGAGTATGAGTATGAGTATGAGAATGCGTATGAGTATGAGTATGAGTATAAGTATGAGTATGAGTTTAAGTATGAGTATGAGTACGAGTATGCGTATGAGTATGAGTATGAGTATGAGTATAAGTATGAGTATGAGTATGAGTATGAGTGTGAGTATGAGTATGAGTATGAGTATGAGTATGAGTATGAGTATGAGTATGAGTATGAGTATGAGTATGAGTATAAGAATTAGTATGAGTATGAGTATGAGCATGAGCATGAGCATGAGTATGAGTATGAGTATGAGTATGAGTGTGAGTATGAGTATGAGTATGAGTATGAGTATGAGTATGAGTATGAGTATGAGTATGAGTTTAAGTATGAGTATGAGTATGAGAATGCGTATGAGTATGAGTATGAGTATAAGTATGAGTATGAGTTTAAGTATGAGTATGAGTACGAGTATGCGTATGAGTATGAGTATGAGTATGAGTATAAGTATGAGTATGAGTATGAGTATGAGTGTGAGTATGAGTATGAGTATGAGTATGAGTATGAGTGTGAGTATGAGTATGAGTATGAGTATGAGTATGAGTATGAGTATGAGTATGAGTATGAGTATGAGTATGAGTACGAGTATGCGTATGCGTATGAATATGAGTATGAGTATGAGTATGGGTATGAGTATGAGTATGAGTATGAGTATGAGTATGAGTATGAGTATGAGTATGAGTATGAGTATGAGTATGAGTATGAGTATGAGTATGAGTATGAGAATGAGTATGAGTATGAGTATGAGCATGAGCATGAGCATGAGTATGAGTATGAGTATGAGTATGAGTATGAGTATGAGTATGAGTATGAGTATGAGTATGAGTATGAGTATGAGTATAAGTATTAGTATGAGTACGAGTACGAGTACGAGTATGCGTATGAGTTTGAGTTTGAGTATGAGTATGATTATGAGTATGAGTATGAGTATGAGTATGAGTATGAGTATGAGTATGAGTATAAGTATGAGTATGAGTATGAGTATGAGTATGAGTTTAAGTATGAGTATGAGTATGAGAATGCGTATGAGTATGAGTATGAGTATGGGTATGAGTATGAGTATGAGTATGAGTATGAGTATGAGTATGAGTATGAGTATGAGTATGAGTATAAGAATTAGTATGAGTATGAGTATGAGCATGAGCATGAGCATGAGTATGAGTATGAGTATGAGTGTGAGTATGAGTATGAGTATGAGTATGAGTATGAGTATGAGTATGAGTATGAGTATGAGTATGAGTTTAAGTATGAGTATGAGTATGAGAATGCGTATGAGTATGAGTATGAGTATGAGTATAAGTATGAGTATGAGTTTAAGTATGAGTATGAGTACGAGTATGCGTATGAGTATGAGTATGAGTATGAGTATAAGTATGAGTATGAGTATGAGTATGAGTGTGAGTATGAGTATGAGTATGAGTATGAGTATGAGTATGAGTATGAGTATGAGTATGAGTATGAGTATGAGAATGAGTATGAGTATGAGAATGAGTATGAGTATGAGTATGAGCATGAGCATGAGCATGAGTATGAGTATGTGCATGAGTATGGGTATGTGTATGAGTATGAGTATGAGTTTGAGTATGAGTATGAGTATGAGTATGAGTATGAGTATGAGTATAAGTATGAAAATGAGTATGAGTGTGAGTATGAGAATGAGTATGAGTATGTGTATGAGTATGAGTATGAGTATGAGTATGAGTATGAGTATGAGTATGAGTATGAGTATGAGTATGAGTATGAGTATGAGTATGAGTATGAGTATGAGTATGAGTATGAGTATGAGTATGAGTATGAGTATGAGTATGAGTATGAGAATGAGTATGAGTACGAGAATGAGTATGAGTATGAGTATGAGTATGAGCATGAGCATGAGCATGAGTATAAGTATGAGTATGAGTATGAGTATGAGTGTGAGTATGAGTATGAGTATGAGTATGAGTATGAGTGTGAGTATGAGTATGAGTATGAGTATGAGTATGAGTATGAGTATGAGTATGAGTATGAGTATGAGTATGAGTACGAGTATGCGTATGAATATGAGTATGAGTATGAGTATGGGTATGAGTATGAGTATGAGTATGAGTATGAGTATGAGTATGAGTATGAGTATGAGTATGAGTATAAGTATGAGTATGAGTATGAGTATGAGTTTAAGTATGAGTATGAGTATGAGAATGCGTATGAGTATGAGTATGAGTATGGGTATGAGTATGAGTATGAGTTTAAGTATGAGTATGAGTACGAGTATGCGTATGAGTATGAGTATGAGTATGAGTATAAGTATGAGTATGAGTATGAGTATGAGTGTGAGTATGAGTATGAGTATGAGTATGAGTATGAGTATGAGTATGAGTATGAGTATGAGAATGAGTATGAGTATGAGAATGAGTATGAGTATGAGTATGAGCATGAGCATGAGCATGAGTATGAGTATGTGCATGAGTATGGGTATGTGTATGAGTATGAGTATGAGTTTGAGTATGAGTATGAGTATGAGTATGAGTATGAGTATAAGTATGAAAATGAGTATGAGTGTGAGTATGAGAATGAGTATGAGTATGTGTATGAGTATGAGTATGAGTATGAGTATGAGTATGAGTATGAGTATGAGTATGAGTATGAGTATGAGTATGAGTATGAGTATGAGTATAAGTATGAGTATGAGTATGAGTATGAGTATGAGTATAAGTATTAGTATGAGTATGAGTACGAGTATTAGTATGAGTATGAGTATGAGTATGAGTATGAGTATGAGTATGAGTTTAAGTATGAGTATGAGTATGAGTATGAGTATGAGTATGAGTATGAGTATGAGTATGAGTATGAGTATGAGTATGAGTATGAGTATGAGAATGAGTATGAGTATGAGTATGAGCATGAGCATGAGCATGAGTATGAGTATGAGTATGAGTATGAGTATGAGTATGAGTATGAGTATGAGTATGAGTATGAGTATGAGTATGAGAATGCGTATGAGTATGAGTATGAGTATAAGTATGAGTATGAGTTTAAGTATGAGTATGAGTACGAGTATGCGTATGAGTATGAGTATGAGTATGAGTATAAGTATGAGTATGAGTATGAGTATGAGCATGAGCATGAGCATGAGTATGAGTATGAGTATGAGTATGAGTGTGAGTATGAGTATGAGTATGAGTATGAGTATGAGTATGAGTATGAGTATGAGTATGAGTTTAAGTATGAGTATGAGTATGAGAATGCGTATGAGTATGAGTATGAGTATAAGTATGAGTATGAGTTTAAGTATGAGTATGAGTACGAGTATGCGTATGAGTATGAGTATGAGTATGAGTATAAGTATGAGTATGAGTATGAGTATGAGTGTGAGTATGAGTATGAGTATGAGTATGAGTATGAGTGTGAGTATGAGTATGAGTATGAGTATGAGTATGAGTATGAGTATGAGTATGAGTATGAGTATGAGTATGAGTACGAGTATGCGTATGAATATGAGTATGAGTATGAGTATGGGTATGAGTATGAGTATGAGTATGAGTATGAGTATGAGTATGAGTATGAGTATGAGTATGAGTATGAGTATGAGTATGAGTATGAGTATGAGAATGAGTATGAGTATGAGTATGAGCATGAGCATGAGCATGAGTATGAGTATGAGTATGAGTATGAGTATGAGTATGAGTATGAGTATGAGTATGAGTATGAGTATGAGTATGAGTATAAGTATTAGTATGAGTACGAGTACGAGTACGAGTATGCGTATGAGTTTGAGTTTGAGTATGAGTATGATTATGAGTATGAGTATGAGTATGAGTATGAGTATGAGTATGAGTATGAGTATAAGTATGAGTATGAGTATGAGTATGAGTATGAGTTTAAGTATGAGTATGAGTATGAGAATGCGTATGAGTATGAGTATGAGTATGGGTATGAGTATGAGTATGAGTATGAGTATGAGTATGAGTATGAGTATGAGTATGAGTATGAGTATAAGAATTAGTATGAGTATGAGTATGAGCATGAGCATGAGCATGAGTATGAGTATGAGTATGAGTGTGAGTATGAGTATGAGTATGAGTATGAGTATGAGTATGAGTATGAGTATGAGTATGAGTATGAGTTTAAGTATGAGTATGAGTATGAGAATGCGTATGAGTATGAGTATGAGTATGAGTATAAGTATGAGTATGAGTATGAGTATGAGTATGAGTATGAGTATGAGTATGAGTATGAGTATGAGTATGAGTATGAGTATGAGTATGAGTATGAGTATGAGTATGAGTATGAGTATGAGTATGAGTATGAGTATGAGTATGAGTATGAGTATGAGAATGAGTATGAGTACGAGAATGAGTATGAGTATGAGTATGAGTATGAGCATGAGCATGAGCATGAGTATAAGTATGAGTATGAGTATGAGTATGAGTGTGAGTATGAGTATGAGTATGAGTATGAGTATGAGTGTGAGTATGAGTATGAGTATGAGTATGAGTATGAGTATGAGTATGAGTATGAGTATGAGTATGAGTATGAGTACGAGTATGCGTATGAATATGAGTATGAGTATGAGTATGGGTATGAGTATGAGTATGAGTATGAGTATGAGTATGAGTATGAGTATGAGTATGAGTATAAGTATGAGTATGAGTATGAGTATGAGTTTAAGTATGAGTATGAGTATGAGAATGCGTATGAGTATGAGTATGAGTATGGGTATGAGTATGAGTATGAGTTTAAGTATGAGTATGAGTACGAGTATGCGTATGAGTATGAGTATGAGTATGAGTATAAGTATGAGTATGAGTATGAGTATGAGTGTGAGTATGAGTATGAGTATGAGTATGAGTATGAGTATGAGTATGAGTATGAGTATGAGAATGAGTATGAGTATGAGAATGAGTATGAGTATGAGTATGAGCATGAGCATGAGCATGAGTATGAGTATGTGCATGAGTATGGGTATGTGTATGAGTATGAGTATGAGTTTGAGTATGAGTATGAGTATGAGTATGAGTATGAGTATAAGTATGAAAATGAGTATGAGTGTGAGTATGAGAATGAGTATGAGTATGTGTATGAGTATGAGTATGAGTATGAGTATGAGTATGAGTATGAGTATGAGTATGAGTATGAGTATGAGTATGAGTATGAGTATGAGTATAAGTATGAGTATGAGTATGAGTATGAGTATGAGTATAAGTATTAGTATGAGTATGAGTACGAGTATTAGTATGAGTATGAGTATGAGTATGAGTATGAGTATGAGTATGAGTTTAAGTATGAGTATGAGTATGAGTATGAGTATGAGTATGAGTATGAGTATGAGTATGAGTATGAGTATGAGTATGAGTATGAGTATGAGTATGAGTATGAGAATGAGTATGAGTATGAGTATGAGCATGAGCATGAGCATGAGTATGAGTATGAGTATGAGTATGAGTATGAGTATGAGTATGAGTATGAGTATGAGTATGAGTATGAGTATGAGAATGCGTATGAGTATGAGTATGAGTATAAGTATGAGTATGAGTTTAAGTATGAGTATGAGTACGAGTATGCGTATGAGTATGAGTATGAGTATGAGTATAAGTATGAGTATGAGTATGAGTATGAGTGTGAGTATGAGTATGAGTATGAGTATGAGTATGAGTATGAGTATGAGTATGAGTATGAGTATGAGTATGAGTATAAGAATTAGTATGAGTATGAGTATGAGCATGAGCATGAGCATGAGTATGAGTATGAGTATGAGTATGAGTGTGAGTATGAGTATGAGTATGAGTATGAGTATGAGTATGAGTATGAGTATGAGTATGAGTTTAAGTATGAGTATGAGTATGAGAATGCGTATGAGTATGAGTATGAGTATAAGTATGAGTATGAGTTTAAGTATGAGTATGAGTACGAGTATGCGTATGAGTATGAGTATGAGTATGAGTATAAGTATGAGTATGAGTATGAGTATGAGTGTGAGTATGAGTATGAGTATGAGTATGAGTATGAGTGTGAGTATGAGTATGAGTATGAGTATGAGTATGAGTATGAGTATGAGTATGAGTATGAGTATGAGTATGAGTACGAGTATGCGTATGAATATGAGTATGAGTATGAGTATGGGTATGAGTATGAGTATGAGTATGAGTATGAGTATGAGTATGAGTATGAGTATGAGTATGAGTATGAGTATGAGTATGAGTATGAGTATGAGTATGAGAATGAGTATGAGTATGAGTATGAGCATGAGCATGAGCATGAGTATGAGTATGAGTATGAGTATGAGTATGAGTATGAGTATGAGTATGAGTATGAGTATGAGTATGAGTATGAGTATAAGTATTAGTATGAGTACGAGTACGAGTACGAGTATGCGTATGAGTTTGAGTTTGAGTATGAGTATGATTATGAGTATGAGTATGAGTATGAGTATGAGTATGAGTATGAGTATGAGTATGAGTATAAGTATGAGTATGAGTATGAGTATGAGTATGAGTTTAAGTATGAGTATGAGTATGAGAATGCGTATGAGTATGAGTATGAGTATGGGTATGAGTATGAGTATGAGTATGAGTATGAGTATGAGTATGAGTATGAGTATGAGTATGAGTATAAGAATTAGTATGAGTATGAGTATGAGCATGAGCATGAGCATGAGTATGAGTATGAGTATGAGTGTGAGTATGAGTATGAGTATGCGTATGAGTATGAGTATGAGTATGAGTATGAGTATGAGTATGAGTTTAAGTATGAGTATGAGTATGAGAATGCGTATGAGTATGAGTATGAGTATGAGTATAAGTATGAGTATGAGTTTAAGTATGAGTATGAGTACGAGTATGCGTATGAGTATGAGTATGAGTATGAGTATAAGTATGAGTATGAGTATGAGTATGAGTGTGAGTATGAGTATGAGTATGAGTATGAGTATGAGTATGAGTATGAGTATGAGTATGAGAATGAGTATGAGTATGAGAATGAGTATGAGTATGAGTATGAGCATGAGCATGAGCATGAGTATGAGTATGTGCATGAGTATGGGTATGTGTATGAGTATGAGTATGAGTTTGAGTATGAGTATGAGTATGAGTATGAGTATGAGTATGAGTATAAGTATGAAAATGAGTATGAGTGTGAGTATGAGAATGAGTATGAGTATGTGTATGAGTATGAGTATGAGTATGAGTATGAGTATGAGTATGAGTATGAGTATGAGTATGAGTATGAGTATGAGTATGAGTATGAGTATGAGTATGAGTATGAGTATGAGTATGAGTATGAGTATGAGTATGAGTATGAGTATGAGAATGAGTATGAGTACGAGAATGAGTATGAGTATGAGTATGAGTATGAGCATGAGCATGAGCATGAGTATAAGTATGAGTATGAGTATGAGTATGAGTGTGAGTATGAGTATGAGTATGAGTATGAGTATGAGTGTGAGTATGAGTATGAGTATGAGTATGAGTATGAGTATGAGTATGAGTATGAGTATGAGTATGAGTATGAGTACGAGTATGCGTATGAATATGAGTATGAGTATGAGTATGGGTATGAGTATGAGTATGAGTATGAGTATGAGTATGAGTATGAGTATGAGTATGAGTATAAGTATGAGTATGAGTATGAGTATGAGTTTAAGTATGAGTATGAGTATGAGAATGCGTATGAGTATGAGTATGAGTATGGGTATGAGTATGAGTATGAGTTTAAGTATGAGTATGAGTACGAGTATGCGTATGAGTATGAGTATGAGTATGAGTATAAGTATGAGTATGAGTATGAGTATGAGTGTGAGTATGAGTATGAGTATGAGTATGAGTATGAGTATGAGTATGAGTATGAGTATGAGAATGAGTATGAGTATGAGAATGAGTATGAGTATGAGTATGAGCATGAGCATGAGCATGAGTATGAGTATGTGCATGAGTATGGGTATGTGTATGAGTATGAGTATGAGTTTGAGTATGAGTATGAGTATGAGTATGAGTATGAGTATAAGTATGAAAATGAGTATGAGTGTGAGTATGAGAATGAGTATGAGTATGTGTATGAGTATGAGTATGAGTATGAGTATGAGTATGAGTATGAGTATGAGTATGAGTATGAGTATGAGTATGAGTATGAGTATAAGTATGAGTATGAGTATGAGTATGAGTATGAGTATAAGTATTAGTATGAGTATGAGTACGAGTATTAGTATGAGTATGAGTATGAGTATGAGTATGAGTATGAGTATGAGTTTAAGTATGAGTATGAGTATGAGTATGAGTATGAGTATGAGTATGAGTATGAGTATGAGTATGAGTATGAGTATGAGTATGAGTATGAGTATGAGTATGAGAATGAGTATGAGTATGAGTATGAGCATGAGCATGAGCATGAGTATGAGTATGAGTATGAGTATGAGTATGAGTATGAGTATGAGTATGAGTATGAGTATGAGTATGAGTATGAGAATGCGTATGAGTATGAGTATGAGTATAAGTATGAGTATGAGTTTAAGTATGAGTATGAGTACGAGTATGCGTATGAGTATGAGTATGAGTATGAGTATAAGTATGAGTATGAGTATGAGTATGAGTGTGAGTATGAGTATGAGTATGAGTATGAGTATGAGTATGAGTATGAGTATGAGTATGAGTATGAGTATGAGTATAAGAATTAGTATGAGTATGAGTATGAGCATGAGCATGAGCATGAGTATGAGTATGAGTATGAGTATGAGTGTGAGTATGAGTATGAGTATGAGTATGAGTATGAGTATGAGTATGAGTATGAGTATGAGTTTAAGTATGAGTATGAGTATGAGAATGCGTATGAGTATGAGTATGAGTATAAGTATGAGTATGAGTTTAAGTATGAGTATGAGTACGAGTATGCGTATGAGTATGAGTATGAGTATGAGTATAAGTATGAGTATGAGTATGAGTATGAGTGTGAGTATGAGTATGAGTATGAGTATGAGTATGAGTGTGAGTATGAGTATGAGTATGAGTATGAGTATGAGTATGAGTATGAGTATGAGTATGAGTATGAGTATGAGTACGAGTATGCGTATGAATATGAGTATGAGTATGAGTATGGGTATGAGTATGAGTATGAGTATGAGTATGAGTATGAGTATGAGTATGAGTATGAGTATGAGTATGAGTATGAGTATGAGTATGAGAATGAGTATGAGTATGAGTATGAGCATGAGCATGAGCATGAGTATGAGTATGAGTATGAGTATGAGTATGAGTATGAGTATGAGTATGAGTATGAGTATGAGTATGAGTATGAGTATAAGTATTAGTATGAGTACGAGTACGAGTACGAGTATGCGTATGAGTTTGAGTTTGAGTATGAGTATGATTATGAGTATGAGTATGAGTATGAGTATGAGTATGAGTATGAGTATGAGTATAAGTATGAGTATGAGTATGAGTATGAGTATGAGTATGAGTTTAAGTATGAGTATGAGTATGAGAATGCGTATGAGTATGAGTATGAGTATGGGTATGAGTATGAGTATGAGTATGAGTATGAGTATGAGTATGAGTATGAGTATGAGTATGAGTATAAGAATTAGTATGAGTATGAGTATGAGCATGAGCATGAGCATGAGTATGAGTATGAGTATGAGTGTGAGTATGAGTATGAGTATGAGTATGAGTATGAGTATGAGTATGAGTATGAGTATGAGTATGAGTTTAAGTATGAGTATGAGTATGAGAATGCGTATGAGTATGAGTATGAGTATGAGTATAAGTATGAGTATGAGTTTAAGTATGAGTATGAGTACGAGTATGCGTATGAGTATGAGTATGAGTATGAGTATAAGTATGAGTATGAGTATGAGTATGAGTGTGAGTATGAGTATGAGTATGAGTATGAGTATGAGTATGAGTATGAGTATGAGTATGAGTATGAGAATGAGTATGAGTATGAGAATGAGTATGAGTATGAGTATGAGCATGAGCATGAGCATGAGTATGAGTATGTGCATGAGTATGGGTATGTGTATGAGTATGAGTATGAGTTTGAGTATGAGTATGAGTATGAGTATGAGTATGAGTATGAGTATAAGTATGAAAATGAGTATGAGTGTGAGTATGAGAATGAGTATGAGTATGTGTATGAGTATGAGTATGAGTATGAGTATGAGTATGAGTATGAGTATGAGTATGAGTATGAGTATGAGTATAAGTATGAGTATGAGTATGAGTATGAGTATGAGTATAAGTATTAGTATGAGTATGAGTACGAGTATTAGTATGAGTATGAGTATGAGTATGAGTATGAGTATGAGTTTAAGTATGAGTATGAGTATGAGTATGAGTATGAGTATGAGTATGAGTATGAGTATGAGTATGAGTATGAGTATGAGTATGAGTATGAGTATGAGTATGGGTATGAGTATGAGTATGAGTATGAGTATGAGTATGAGTATGAGTATGAGTATGAGTATGAGTATGAGTATGAGTATGAGTATGAGTATGAGAATGAGTATGAGTACGAGAATGAGTATGAGTATGAGTATGAGTATGAGCATGAGCATGAGCATGAGTATGAGTATGAGTATGAGTATGAGTATGAGTATGAGTATAAGTATGAGCATGAGCATGAGTATGAGTATGAGTATGAGTATGAGTATGAGTATGAGTATGAGTATGAGTATAAGTATGAGTATGAGTATGAGTATGAGTGTGAGTATGAGTATGAGTATGAGTATGAGTATGAGTATGAGTATGAGTATGAGTATGTGTATGAGTATGAGTATGAGTATGAGTATGAGTATGAGTATAAGAATTAGTATGAGTATGAGTATGAGCATGAGCATGAGCATGAGTATGAGTATGAGTATGAGTGTGAGTATGAGTATGAGTATGAGTATGAGTATGAGTATGAGTATGAGTATGAGTATGAGTATGAGTTTAAGTATGAGTATGAGTATGAGAATGCGTATGAGTATGAGTATGAGTATGAGTATAAGTATGAGTATGAGTTTAAGTATGAGTATGAGTACGAGTATGCGTATGAGTATGAGTATGAGTATGAGTATAAGTATGAGTATGAGTATGAGTATGAGTGTGAGTATGAGTATGAGTATGAGTATGAGTATGAGTATGAGTATGAGTATGAGTATGAGTATGAGAATGAGTATGAGTATGAGAATGAGTATGAGTATGAGTATGAGCATGAGCATGAGCATGAGTATGAGTATGTGCATGAGTATGGGTATGTGTATGAGTATGAGTATGAGTTTGAGTATGAGTATGAGTATGAGTATGAGTATGAGTATGAGTATAAGTATGAAAATGAGTATGAGTGTGAGTATGAGAATGAGTATGAGTATGTGTATGAGTATGAGTATGAGTATGAGTATGAGTATGAGTATGAGTATGAGTATGAGTATGAGTATGAGTATAAGTATGAGTATGAGTATGAGTATGAGTATGAGTATAAGTATTAGTATGAGTATGAGTACGAGTATTAGTATGAGTATGAGTATGAGTATGAGTATGAGTATGAGTTTAAGTATGAGTATGAGTATGAGTATGAGTATGAGTATGAGTATGAGTATGAGTATGAGTATGAGTATGAGTATGAGTATGAGTATGAGTATGAGTATGGGTATGAGTATGAGTATGAGTATGAGTATGAGTATGAGTATGAGTATGAGTATGAGTATGAGTATGAGTATGAGTATGAGTATGAGTATGAGAATGAGTATGAGTACGAGAATGAGTATGAGTATGAGTATGAGTATGAGCATGAGCATGAGCATGAGTATGAGTATGAGTATGAGTATGAGTATGAGTATGAGTATAAGTATGAGCATGAGCATGAGTATGAGTATGAGTATGAGTATGAGTATGAGTATGAGTATGAGTATGAGTATAAGTATGAGTATGAGTATGAGTATGAGTGTGAGTATGAGTATGAGTATGAGTATGAGTATGAGTATGAGTATGAGTATGAGTATGTGTATGAGTATGAGTATGAGTATGAGAATGAGTATGAGTATGAGAATGAGTATGAGTATGAGTATGAGCATGAGCATGAGCATGAGTATGAGTATGTGCATGAGTATGAGTATGTGTATGAGTATGAGTATGAGTTTGAGTTTGAGTATGAGTATGAGTATGAGTATGAGTATAAGTATGAGAATGAGTATGAGTGTGAGTATGAGAATGAGTATGAGTATGTGTATGAGTATGAGTATGAGTATGAGTATGAGTATGAGTATGAGTATGAGTATGAGTATGAGTATGAGTATGAGTATGAGTATGAGTATGAGTATAAGTATGAGTATGAGTACGAGTATGCGTATGAATATGAGTATGAGTATGAGTATGGGTATGAGTATGAGTATGAGTATGAGTATGAGTATGAGTATGAGTATGAGTATGAGTATGAGTATGAGTATGAGAATGAGTATGAGTATGAGTATGAGCATGAGCATGAGCATGAGTATGAGTATGAGTATGAGTATGAGTATGAGTATGAGTATGAGTATGAGTATGAGTATGAGTATGAGTATGAGTATGAGTATGAGTATAAGTATTAGTATGAGTACGAGTACGAGTACGAGTATGCGTATGAGTTTGAGTTTGAGTATGAGTATGATTATGAGTATGAGTATGAGTATGAGTATGAGTATGAGTATGAGTATGAGTATAAGTATGAGTATGAGTATGAGTATGAGTATGAGTGTGAGTATGAGTATGAGTATGAGTATGAGTATGAGTGTGAGTATGAGTATGAGTATGAGTATGAGTATGAGTATGAGTATGAGTATGAGTATGAGTATGAGTATGAGTACGAGTATGCGTATGAATATGAGTATGAGTATGAGTATGGGTATGAGTATGAGTATGAGTATGAGTATGAGTATGAGTATGAGTATGAGTATGAGTATGAGTATGAGAATGAGTATGAGTATGAGTATGAGCATGAGCATGAGCATGAGTATGAGTATGAGTATGAGTATGAGTATGAGTATGAGTATGAGTATGAGTATGAGTATGAGTATGAGTATGAGTATGAGTATGAGAATGCGTATGAGTATGAGTATGAGTATAAGTATGAGTATGAGTTTAAGTATGAGTATGAGTACGAGTATGCGTATGAGTATGAGTATGAGTATGAGTATAAGTATGAGTATGAGTATGAGTATGAGTGTGAGTATGAGTATGAGTATGAGTATGAGTATGAGTATGAGTATGAGTATGAGTATGAGTATGAGTATAAGAATTAGTATGAGTATGAGTATGAGCATGAGCATGAGCATGAGTATGAGTATGAGTATGAGTGTGAGTATGAGTATGAGTATGAGTATGAGTATGAGTATGAGTATGAGTATGAGTATGAGTATGAGTTTAAGTATGAGTATGAGTATGAGAATGCGTATGAGTATGAGTATGAGTATGAGTATGAGTATGAGTATGAGTTTAAGTATGAGTATGAGTACGAGTATGCGTATGAGTATGAGTATGAGTATGAGTATAAGTATGAGTATGAGTATGAGTATGAGTGTGAGTATGAGTATGAGTATGAGTATGAGTATGAGTATGAGTATGAGAATGAGTATGAGTATGAGAATGAGTATGAGTATGAGTATGAGCATGAGCATGAGCATGAGTATGAGTATGTGCATGAGTATGGGTATGTGTATGAGTATGAGTATGAGTTTGAGTATGAGTATGAGTATGAGTATGAGTATGAGTATGAGTATAAGTATGAAAATGAGTATGAGTGTGAGTATGAGAATGAGTATGAGTATGTGTATGAGTATGAGTATGAGTATGAGTATGAGTATGAGTATGAGTATGAGTATGAGTATGAGTATAAGTATGAGTATGAGTATGAGTATGAGTATGAGTATAAGTATTAGTATGAGTATGAGTACGAGTATTAGTATGAGTATGAGTATGAGTATGAGTATGAGTATGAGTATGAGTTTAAGTATGAGTATGAGTATGAGTATGAGTATGAGTATGAGTATGAGTATGAGTATGAGTATGAGTATGAGTATGAGTATGAGTATGAGTATGAGTATGAGTATGAGTATGAGTATGAGTATGAGTATGAGTATGAGTATGAGTATGAGTATGAGTATGAGTATGAGTATGAGTATGAGAATGAGTATGAGTACGAGAATGAGTATGAGTATGAGTATGAGTATGAGCATGAGCATGAGCATGAGTATGAGTATGAGTATGAGTATGAGTATGAGTATGAGTATAAGTATGAGCATGAGCATGAGTATGAGTATGAGTATGAGTATGAGTATGAGTATGAGTATGAGTATGAGTATAAGTATGAGTATGAGTATGAGTATGAGTGTGAGTATGAGTATGAGTATGAGTATGAGTATGAGTATGAGTATGAGTATGTGTATGAGTATGAGTATGAGTATGAGAATGAGTATGAGTATGAGAATGAGTATGAGTATGAGTATGAGCATGAGCATGAGCATGAGTATGAGTATGTGCATGAGTATGAGTATGTGTATGAGTATGAGTATGAGTTTGAGTTTGAGTATGAGTATGAGTATGAGTATGAGTATAAGTATGAGAATGAGTATGAGTGTGAGTATGAGAATGAGTATGAGTATGTGTATGAGTATGAGTATGAGTATGAGTATGAGTATGAGTATGAGTATGAGTATGAGTATGAGTATGAGTATGAGTATGAGTATGAGTATAAGTATGAGTATGAGTATGAGTATGAGTATGAGTATAAGTATGAGTATGAGTATGAGTATGAGTGTGAGTATGAGTATGAGTATGAGTATGAGTATGAGTGTGAGTATGAGTATGAGTATGAGTATGAGTATGAGTATGAGTATGAGTATGAGTATGAGTATGAGTACGAGTATGCGTATGAATATGAGTATGAGTATGAGTATGGGTATGAGTATGAGTATGAGTATGAGTATGAGTATGAGTATGAGTATGAGTATGAGTATGAGTATGAGAATGAGTATGAGTATGAGTATGAGCATGAGCATGAGCATGAGTATGAGTATGAGTATGAGTATGAGTATGAGTATGAGTATGAGTATGAGTATGAGTATGAGTATAAGTATTAGTATGAGTACGAGTACGAGTACGAGTATGCGTATGAGTTTGAGTTTGAGTATGAGTATGATTATGAGTATGAGTATGAGTATGAGTATGAGTATGAGTATGAGTATGAGTATAAGTATGAGTATGAGTATGAGTATGAGTATGAGTATGAGTTTAAGTATGAGTATGAGTATGAGTATGAGTATGAGTATGAGTATGAGTATGAGTATGAGTATGAGTATGAGTATGAGTATGAGTTTAAGTATGAGTATGAGTATGAGTATGAGTATGAGTATGAGTATGTGCATGAGTATGAGTATGTGTATGAGTATGAGTATGAGTATGAGTATGAGTATGAGTATGAGGATGAGTATGAGTATGAGTATGAGTATGTGTATGAGTATGAGTATGAGTATGAGTATGAGTATGAGTATGAGTATGAGTATGAGTATGATATAGAGTATGAGTATGTGTATGAGTATGAGTATGAGTATGAGTATGAGTATGAGTATAAGTATGAGTATGAGTATGAGTATGAGTGTGAGTATGAGTATGAGTATGAGTATGAGTATGAGTATGAGTATGAGTATGAGTATGAGTATGAGAATGAGTATGAGTATGAGAATGAGTATGAGTATGAGTATGAGCATGAGCATGAGCATGAGTATGAGTATGTGCATGAGTATGAGTATGTGTATGAGTATGAGTATGAGTTTGAGTATGAGTATGAGTATGAGTATGAGTATAAGTATGAGAATGAGTATGAGTATGAGTATGAGTATGAGTATGAGTATGAGTATGAGTATGAGTATGAGTATGAGTATGAGTATAAGTATGAGTATTAGTATGAGTATGAGTATGAGTATGAGTATAAGTATTAGTATGAGTACGAGTACGAGTACGAGTATGCGTATGAGTTTGAGTTTGAGTATGAGTATGATTATGAGTATGAGTATGAGTATGAGTATGAGTATGAGTATGAGTATGAGTATAAGTATGAGTATGAGTATGAGTATGAGTATGAGTTTAAGTATGAGTATGAGTATGAGAATGCGTATGAGTATGAGTATGAGTATGGGTATGAGTATGAGTATGAGTATGAGTATGAGTATGAGTATAAGAATTAGTATGAGTATGAGTATGAGCATGAGAATGAGTATGAGTATGAGTATGAGCATGAGCATGAGCATGAGTATGAGTATGTGCATGAGTATGAGTATGTGTATGAGTATGAGTATGAGTATGAGTATGAGTATAAGTATGAGAATGAGTATGAGTGTGAGTATGAGAATGAGTATGAGTATGTGTATGAGTATGAGTATGAGTATGAGTATGAGTATGAGTATGAGTATGAGTATGAGTATGAGTATGAGTATGAGTATGAGTATGAGTATGAGTATGAGTATGAGTATAAGTATGAGTATGAGTATGAGTATGAGTATGAGTATAAGTATTAGTATGAGTACGAGTACGAGTACGAGTATGCGTATGAGTTTGAGTTTGAGTATGAGTATGATTATGAGTATGAGTATGAGTATGAGTATGAGTATGAGTATGAGTATGAGTATAAGTATGAGTATGAGTATGAGTATGAGTTTAAGTATGAGTATGAGTATGAGAATGCGTATGAGTATGAGTATGAGTATGGGTATGAGTATGAGTATGAGTATGAGTATGAGTATGAGTATAAGAATTAGTATGAGTATGAGTATGAGTATGAGTATGAGAATGAGTATGAGTATGAGAATGAGTATGAGTATGAGTATGAGCATGAGCATGAGCATGAGTATGAGTATGTGCATGAGTATGAGTATGTGTATGAGTATGAGTATGAGTATGAGTATGAGTATAAGTATGAGAATGAGTATGAGTGTGAGTATGAGAATGAGTATGAGTATGTGTATGAGTATGAGTATGAGTATGAGTATGAGTATGAGTATGAGTATGAGTATGAGTATGAGTATGAGTATGAGTATGAGTATGAGTATGAGTATGAGTATGAGTATAAGTATGAGTATGAGTATGAGTATGAGTATGAGTATGAGTATAAGTATTAGTATGAGTACGAGTACGAGTACGAGTATGCGTATGAGTTTGAGTTTGAGTATGAGTATGATTATGAGTATGAGTATGAGTATGAGTATGAGTATGAGTATGAGTATGAGTATAAGTATGAGTATGAGTATGAGTATGAGTTTAAGTATGAGTATGAGTATGAGAATGCGTATGAGTATGAGTATGAGTATGGGTATGAGTATGAGTATGAGTATGAGTATGAGTATGAGTATAAGAATTAGTATGAGTATGAGTATGAGCATGAGCATGAGCATGAGTATGAGTATGAGTATGAGTGTGAGTATGAGTATGAGTATGAGTATGAGTATGAGTATGAGTTTGAGTTTGAGTATGAGTATGAGTATGAGTATGAGTATGAGTATAAGTATGAGAATGAGTATGAGTGTGAGTATGAGAATGAGTATGAGTATGAGTATGAGTATGAGTATAAGTATGAGCATGAGCATGAGTATGAGTATGAGTATGAGTATGAGTATGAGTATGCGTATGAGTATGAGTATGAGTATGAGTATAAGTATGAGTATGAGTATGAGTATGAGTGTGAGTATGAGTATGAGTATGAGTATGAGTATGAGTATGAGTATGAGTATGAGTATGAGTATGAGTATGAGAATGAGTATGAGTATGAGAATGAGTATGAGTATGAGTATGAGCATGAGCATGAGCATGAGTATGAGTATGTGCATGAGTATGAGTATGTGTATGAGTATGAGTATGAGTATGAGTATGAGTATAAGTATGAGAATGAGTATGAGTGTGAGTATGAGAATGAGTATGAGTATGTGTATGAGTATGAGTATGAGTATGAGTATGAGTATGAGTATGAGTATGAGTATGAGTATGAGTATGAGTATGAGTATGAGTATGAGTATGAGTATGAGTATGAGTATAAGTATGAGTATGAGTATGAGTATGAGTATGAGTATGAGTATAAGTATTAGTATGAGTACGAGTACGAGTACGAGTATGCGTATGAGTTTGAGTTTGAGTATGAGTATGATTATGAGTATGAGTATGAGTATGAGTATGAGTATGAGTATGAGTATGAGTATAAGTATGAGTATGAGTATGAGTATGAGTTTAAGTATGAGTATGAGTATGAGAATGCGTATGAGTATGAGTATGAGTATGGGTATGAGTATGAGTATGAGTATGAGTATGAGTATGAGTATAAGAATTAGTATGAGTATGAGTATGAGCATGAGCATGAGCATGAGTATGAGTATGAGTATGAGTGTGAGTATGAGTATGAGTATGAGTATGAGTATGAGTTTAAGTATGAGTATGAGTATGAGAATGCGTATGAGTATGAGTATGAGTATGAGTATAAGTATGAGTATGAGTTTAAGTATGAGTATGAGTACGAGTATGCGTATGAGTATGAGTATGAGTATGAGTATAAGTATGAGTATGAGTTTAAGTATGAGTATGAGTACGAGTATGCGTATGAGTATGAGTATGAGTATGAGTATAAGTATGAGTATGAGTATGAGTATGAGTGTGAGTATGAGTATGAGTATGAGTATGAGTATGAGTATGAGTATGAGTATGAGTATGAGTATGAGAATGAGTATGAGTATGAGTATGAGAATGAGTATGAGTACGAGTATGAGCATGAGCATGAGCATGAGTATGAGTATGAGTATGAGTATGAGTATGAGTATGAGTATGAGTATGAGTATGAGTATGAGTATGAGTATAAGTATTAGTATGAGTTCGAGTACGAGTACGAGTATGCGTATGAGTTTGAGTTTGAGTATGAGTATGATTATGAGTATGAGTATGAGTATGAGTATGAGTATGAGTATGAGTATGAGTATAAGTATGAGTATGAGTATGAGTATGAGTATGAGTTTAAGTATGAGTATGAGTATGAGAATGCGTATGAGTATGAGTATGAGTATGAGTATGAGTATGAGTATGAGTATGAGAATGAGTATGAGTATGAGTATGAGCATGAGCATGAGCATGAGTATGAGTATGTGCATGAGTATGGGTATGTGTATGAGTATGAGTATGAGTTTGAGTATGAGTATGAGTATGAGTATGAGTATAAGTATGAAAATGAGTATGAGTGTGAGTATGAGAATGAGTATGAGTATGTGTATGAGTATGAGTAGGAGTATGAGTATGAGTATGAGTATGAGTATGAGTATGAGTATGAGTATGAGTATGAGTATGAGTATGAGTATGAGTATGAGTATGAGTATGAGTATGAGTATGAGTATGAGTATGAGTATGAGTATGAGTATGAGTATGAGTATGAGTATGAGTATGAGTATGAGTATGAGTATGAGTATGAGTATGAGTATGAGAATGAGTATGAGTACGAGAATGAGAATGAGTATGAGTATGAGTATGAGTATGAGCATGAGCATGAGCATGAGTATGAGTATGAGTATGAGTATGAGTATGAGTATAAGTATGAGCATGAGCATGAGTATGAGTATGAGTATGAGTATGAGTATGAGTATGAGTATGAGTATGAGTATGAGTATAAGTATGAGTATGAGTATGAGTATGAGTGTGAGTATGAGTATGAGTATGAGTATGAGTATGAGTATGAGTATGAGTATGAGTATGAGTATGAGTATGAGTATGAGAATGAGTATGAGTATGAGAATGAGTATGAGTATGAGTATGAGCATGAGCATGAGCATGAGTATGAGTATGTGTATGAGTATGAGTATGAGTTTGAGTTTGAGTATGAGTATGAGTATGAGTATGAGTATGAGTATAAGTATGAGAATGAGTATGAGTGTGAGTATGAGAATGAGTATGAGTATGTGTATGAGTATGAGTATGAGTATGAGTATGAGTATGAGTATGAGTATGAGTATGAGTACGAGTATGCGTATGAATATGAGTATGAGTATGAGTATGGGTATGAGTATGAGTATGAGTATGAGTATGAGTATGAGAATGAGTATGAGTATGAGAATGAGTATGAGTATGAGTATGAGCATGAGCATGAGCATGAGTATGAGTATGTGCATGAGTATGAGTATGTGTATGAGTATGAGTATGAGTTTGAGTTTGAGTATGAGTATGAGTATGAGTATGAGTATGAGTATGAGTATAAGTATGAGAATGAGTATGAGTGTGAGTATGAGAATGAGTATGAGTATGTGTATGAGTATGAGTATGAGTATGAGTATGAGTATGAGTATGAGTATGAGTATGAGTATGAGTATGAGTATGAGTATGAGTATGAGTATGAGTATGAGAATGAGTATGAGTATGAGAATGAGTATGAGTATGAGTATGAGCATGAGCATGAGCATGAGTATGAGTATGTGCATGAGTATGAGTATGTGTATGAGTATGAGTATGAGTTTGAGTTTGAGTATGAGTATGAGTATGAGTATGAGTATGAGTATAAGTATGAGAATGAGTATGAGTGTGAGTATGAGAATGAGTATGAGTATGAGTATGAGTATGAGTATAAGTATGAGCATGAGCATGAGTATGAGTATGAGTATGAGTATGAGTATGAGTATGAGTATGAGTATGAGTGTGAGTATGAGTATGAGTATGAGTATGAGTATGTGTATGAGTATGAGTATGAGTATGAGTATGAGTATGAGTATGAGTACGAGTATGCGTATGAATATGAGTATGAGTATGAGTATGGGTATGAGTATGAGTATGAGTATGAGTATGAGTATGAGTATGAGTATGAGTATGAGTATGAGTATGAGTATAAGTATGAGTATGAGTTTAAGTATGAGTATGAGTACGAGTATGCGTATGAGTATGAGTATGAGTATGAGTATAAGTATGAGTATGAGTATGAGTATGAGTGTGAGTATGAGTATGAGTATGAGTATGAGTATGAGTGTGAGTATGAGTATGAGTATGAGTATGAGTATGTGTATGAGTATGAGTATGAGTATGAGTATGAGTATGAGTATGAGTACGAGTATGCGTATGAATATGAGTATGAGTATGAGTATGGGTATGAGTATGAGTATGAGTATGAGTATGAGTATGAGTATGAGTATGAGTATGAGTATGAGTATGAGTATGAGAATGAGTATGAGTATGAGTATGAGCATGAGCATGAGCATGAGTATGAGTATGAGTATGAGTATGAGTATGAGTATGAGTATGAGTATGAGTATGAGTATGAGTATGAGTATAAGTATTAGTATGAGTTCGAGTACGAGTACGAGTATGCGTATGAGTTTGAGTTTGAGTATGAGTATGATTATGAGTATGAGTATGAGTATGAGTATGAGTATGAGTATGAGTATGATTATGAGTATAAGTATGAGTATGAGTATGAGTATGAGTATGAGTTTAAGTATGAGTATGAGTATGAGAATGCGTATGAGTATGAGTATGAGTATGAGTATGAGTATGAGTATGAGTATGAGTATGAGTATGAGTATGAGTATGAGTATGAGTATAAGAATTAGTATGAGTATGAGTATGAGCATGAGCATGAGCATGAGTATGAGTATGAGTATGAGTGTGAGTATGAGTATGAGTATGAGTATGAGTATGAGTATGAGTATGAGTATGAGTATGAGTTTAAGTATGAGTATGAGTATGAGAATGCGTATGAGTATGAGTATGAGTATGAGTATGAGTATAAGTATGAGTATGAGTTTAAGTATGAGTATGAGTACGAGTATGCGTATGAGTATGAGTATGAGTATGAGTATAAGTATGAGTATGAGTATGAGTATGAGTGTGAGTATGAGTATGAGTATGAGTATGAGTATGAGTATGAGTATGAGTATGAGTATGAGTATGAGTATGAGAATGAGTATGAGTATGAGAATGAGTATGAGTATGAGTATGAGCATGAGCATGAGCATGAGTATGAGTATGTGCATGAGTATGGGTATGTGTATGAGTATGAGTATGAGTTTGAGTATGAGTATGAGTATGAGTATGAGTATAAGTATGAAAATGAGTATGAGTGTGAGTATGAGAATGAGTATGAGTATGTGTATGAGTATGAGTAGGAGTATGAGTATGAGTATGAGTATGAGTATGAGTATGAGTATGAGTATGAGTATAAGTATGAGTATGAGTATGAGTATGAGTATAAGTATTAGTATGAGAATGAGTACGAGTATTAGTATGAGTATGAGTATGAGTATGAGTATGAGTTTAAGTATGAGTATGAGTATGAGTATGAGTATGAGTATGAGTATGAGTATGAGTATGACTATGAGTATGAGTATGAGTATGAGTATGAGTATGAGTATGAGTATGAGTATGAGTATGAGTATGAGTATGAGTATGAGTATGAGTATGAGTATGAGTATGAGTATGAGTATGAGTATGAGTATGAGTATGAGTATGAGTATGAGTATGAGTATGAGAATGAGTATGAGTACGAGAATGAGTATGAGTATGAGTATGAGTATGAGCATGAGCATGAGTATGAGTATGAGTATGAGTATGAGTATGAGTATGAGTATAAGTATGAGCATGAGCATGAGTATGAGTATGAGTATGAGTATGAGTATGAGTATGAGTATGAGTATGAGTATGAGTATAAGTATGAGTATGAGTATGAGTATGAGTGTGAGTATGAGTATGAGTATGAGTATGAGTATGAGTATGAGTATGAGTATGAGTATGAGTATGAGTATGAGTATGAGAATGAGTATGAGTATGAGAATGAGTACGAGTATGAGTATGAGCATGAGCATGAGCATGAGTATGAGTATGTGCATGAGTATGAGTATGTGTATGAGTATGAGTATGAGTATGAGTATGAGTATGAGTATGAGTATGAGTATAAGTATGAGTATGAGTTTAAATATGAGTATGAGTACGAGTATGCGTATGAGTATGAGTATGAGTATGAGTATAAGTATGAGTATGAGTATGAGTATGAGTGTGAGTATGAGTATGAGTATGAGTATGAGTATGAGTGTGAGTATGAGTATGAGTATGAGTATGAGTATGTGTATGAGTATGAGTATGAGTATGAGTATGAGTATGAGTACGAGTATGCGTATGAATATGAGTATGAGTATGAGTATGGGTATGAGTATGAGTATGAGTATGAGTATGAGTATGAGTATGAGTATGAGTATGAGTATGAGTATGAGTATGAGTATAAGTATTAGTATGAGTTCGAGTACGAGTACGAGTATGCGTATGAGTTTGAGTTTGAGTATGAGTATGATTATGAGTATGAGTATGAGTATGAGTATGAGTATGAGTATGAGTATGATTATGAGTATAAGTATGAGTATGAGTATGAGTATGAGTATGAGTTTAAGTATGAGTATGAGTATGAGAATGCGTATGAGTATGAGTATGAGTATGAGTATGAGTATGAGTATGAGTATGAGTATGAGTATGAGTATGAGTATAAGAATTAGTATGAGTATGAGTATGAGCATGAGCATGAGCATGAGTATGAGTATGAGTATGAGTGTGAGTATGAGTATGAGTATGAGTATGAGTATGAGTATGAGTATGAGTATGAGTATGAGTTTAAGTATGAGTATGAGTATGAGAATGCGTATGAGTATGAGTATGAGTATGAGTATAAGTATGAGTATGAGTTTAAGTATGAGTATGAGTACGAGTATGCGTATGAGTATGAGTATGAGTATGAGTATAAGTATGAGTATGAGTATGAGTGTGAGTATGAGTATGAGTATGAGTATGAGTATGAGTATGAGTATGAGTATGAGTATGAGTATGAGAATGAGTATGAGTATGAGAATGAGTATGAGTATGAGTATGAGCATGAGCATGAGCATGAGTATGAGTATGTGCATGAGTATGGGTATGTGTATGAGTATGAGTATGAGTTTGAGTATGAGTATGAGTATGAGTATGAGTATAAGTATGAAAATGAGTATGAGTGTGAGTATGAGAATGAGTATGAGTATGTGTATGAGTATGAGTAGGAGTATGAGTATGAGTATGAGTATGAGTATGAGTATGAGTATGAGTATGAGTATAAGTATGAGTATGAGTATGAGTATGAGTATGAGTATAAGTATTAGTATGAGAATGAGTACGAGTATTAGTATGAGTATGAGTATGAGTATGAGTATGAGTTTAAGTATGAGTATGAGTATGAGTATGAGTATGAGTATGAGTATGAGTATGAGTATGAGTATGAGTATGAGTATGAGTATGAGTATGAGTATGAGTATGAGTATGAGTATGAGTATGAGTATGAGTATGAGTATGAGTATGAGTATGAGTATGAGTATGAGTATGAGTATGAGTATGAGTATGAGTATGAGTATGAGTATGAGTATGAGTATGAGAATGAGTATGAGTACGAGAATGAGTATGAGTATGAGTATGAGTATGAGCATGAGCATGAGCATGAGTATGAGTATGAGTATGAGTATGAGTATGAGTATGAGTATAAGTATGAGCATGAGCATGAGTATGAGTATGAGTATGAGTATGAGTATGAGTATGAGTATGAGTATGAGTATGAGTATAAGTATGAGTATGAGTATGAGTATGAGTGTGAGTATGAGTATGAGTATGAGTATGAGTATGAGTATGAGTACGAGTATGAGTATGAGTATGAGTATGAGTATGAGTATGAGTTTAAGTATGAGTATGAGTATGAGTATGAGTATGAGTATGAGTATGAGTATGAGTATGAGTATGAGTATGAGTATGAGTATGAGTATGAGTATGAGTATGAGTATGAGTATGAGTATGAGTATGAGTATGAGTATGAGTATGAGTATGAGTATGAGTATGAGTATGAGTATGAGTATGAGTATGAGTATGAGTATGAGTATGAGTATGAGTATGAGTATGAGTATGAGTATGAGTATGAGTATGAGAATGAGTATGAGTACGAGAATGAGTATGAGTATGAGTATGAGTATGAGTATGAGTATAAGTATGAGTATGAGTATGAGTATGAGTGTGAGTATGAGTATGAGTATGAGTATGAGTATGAGTATGAGTATGAGTATGAGTATGAGTATGAGTATGAGTATGAGAATGAGTATGAGTATGAGAATGAGTATGAGTATGAGTATGAGCATGAGCATGAGCATGAGTATGAGTATGAGTATGTGCATGAGTATGAGTATGTGTATGAGTATGAGTATGAGTATGAGTATAAGTATGAGAATGAGTATGAGTGTGAGTATGAGAATGAGTATGAGTATGTGTATGAGTATGAGTATGAGTATGAGTATGAGTATGAGTATGAGTATGAGTATGAGTATGAGTATGAGTATGAGTATGAGTATGAGTATGAGTATGAGTATGAGTATGAGTATGAGTATGAGTATGAGTATGAGAATGAGTATGAGTATGAGAATGAGTATGAGTATGAGTATGAGCATGAGCATGAGCATGAGTATGAGTATGAGTATGTGCATGAGTATGAGTATGTGTATGAGTATGAGTATGAGTATGAGTATAAGTATGAGAATGAGTATGAGTGTGAGTATGAGAATGAGTATGAGTATGTGTATGAGTATGAGTATGAGTATGAGTATGAGTATGAGTATGAGTATGAGTATGAGTATGAGTATGAGTATGAGTATGAGTATGAGTATGAGTATGAGTATGAGTATGAGTATAAGTATGAGTATGAGTATGAGTATGAGTGTGAGTATGAGTATGAGTATGAGTATGAGTATGAGTATGAGTATGAGTATGAGTATGAGTATGAGAATGAGTATGAGTATGAGAATGAGTATGAGTATGAGTATGAGCATGAGCATGAGCATGAGTATGAGTATGTGCATGAGTATGGGTATGTGTATGAGTATGAGTATGAGTTTGAGTATGAGTATGAGTATGAGTATGAGTATAAGTATGAAAATGAGTATGAGTGTGAGTATGAGAATGAGTATGAGTATGTGTATGAGTATGAGTATGAGTATGAGTATGAGTATGAGTATGAGTATGAGTATGAGTATGAGTATGAGTATAAGTATGAGTATGAGTATGAGTATGAGTATGAGTATAAGTATTAGTATGAGAATGAGTACGAGTATTAGTATGAGTATGAGTATGAGTATGAGTATGAGTTTAAGTATGAGTATGAGTATGAGTATGAGTATGAGTATGAGTATGAGTATGAGTATGACTATGAGTATGAGTATGAGTATGAGTATGAGTATGAGTATGAGTATGAGTATGAGTATGAGTATGAGTATGAGTATGAGTATGAGTATGAGTATGAGTATGAGTATGAGTATGAGAATGAGTATGAGTACGAGAATGAGTATGAGTATGAGTATGAGTATGAGTATGAGTTTGAGTATGAGTATGAGTATGAGTATGAGTATAAGTATGAAAATGAGTATGAGTGTGAGTATGAGAATGAGTATGAGTATGTGTATGAGTATGAGTATGAGTATGAGTATGAGTATGAGTATGAGTATGAGTATGAGTATGAGTATGAGTATAAGTATGAGTATGAGTATGAGTATGAGTATGAGTATAAGTATTAGTATGAGAATGAGTACGAGTATTAGTATGAGTATGAGTATGAGTATGAGTATGAGTTTAAGTATGAGTATGAGTATGAGTATGAGTATGAGTATGAGTATGAGTATGAGTATGACTATGAGTATGAGTATGAGTATGAGTATGAGTATGAGTATGAGTATGAGTATGAGTATGAGTATGAGTATGAGTATGAGTATGAGTATGAGTATAAGAATTAGTATGAGTATGAGTATGAGCATGAGCATGAGCATGAGTATGAGTATGAGTATGAGTGTGAGTATGAGTATGAGTATGAGTATGAGTATGAGTATGAGTATGAGTATGAGTATGAGTATGAGTTTAAGTATGAGTATGAGTATGAGAATGCGTATGAGTATGAGTATGAGTATGAGTATAAGTATGAGTATGAGTTTAAGTATGAGTATGAGTACGAGTATGCGTATGAGTATGAGTATGAGTATGAGTATAAGTATGAGTATGAGTATGAGTATGAGTGTGAGTATGAGTATGAGTATGAGTATGAGTATGAGTATGAGTATGAGTATGAGTATGAGTATGAGAATGAGTATGAGTATGAGAATGATTATGAGTATGAGTATGAGCATGAGCATGAGCATGAGTATGAGTATGTGCATGAGTATGGGTATGTGTATGAGTATGAGTATGAGTTTGAGTATGAGTATGAGTATGAGTATGAGTATGAGTATGAGTATAAGTATGAAAATGAGTATGAGTGTGAGTATGAGAATGAGTATGAGTATGTGTATGAGTATGAGTATGAGTATGAGTATGAGTATGAGTATGAGTATGAGTATGAGTATGAGTATGAGTATAAGTATGAGTATGAGTATGAGTATGAGTATGAGTATAAGTATTAGTATGAGTATGAGTACGAGTATTAGTATGAGTATGAGTATGAGTATGAGTATGAGTATGAGTATGAGTTTAAGTATGAGTATGAGTATGAGTATGAGTATGAGTATGAGTATGAGTATGAGTATGAGTATGAGTATGAGTATGAGTATGAGTATGAGTATGAGTATGGGTATGAGTATGAGTATGAGTATGAGTATGAGTATGAGTATGAGTATGAGTATGAGTATGAGTATGAGTATGAGTATGAGTATGAGTATGAGAATGAGTATGAGTACGAGAATGAGTATGAGTATGAGTATGAGTATGAGCATGAGCATGAGCATGAGTATGAGTATGAGTATGAGTATGAGTATGAGTATGAGTATGAGTATAAGTATGAGCATGAGCATGAGTATGAGTATGAGTATGAGTATGAGTATGAGTATGAGTATGAGTATGAGTATAAGTATGAGTATGAGTATGAGTATGAGTGTGAGTATGAGTATGAGTATGAGTATGAGTATGAGTATGAGTATGAGTATGAGTATGTGTATGAGTATGAGTATGAGTATGAGAATGAGTATGAGTATGAGAATGAGTATGAGTATGAGTATGAGCATGAGCATGAGCATGAGTATGAGTATGTGCATGAGTATGAGTATGTGTATGAGTATGAGTATGAGTTTGAGTTTGAGTATGAGTATGAGTATGAGTATGAGTATAAGTATGAGAATGAGTATGAGTGTGAGTATGAGAATGAGTATGAGTATGTGTATGAGTATGAGTATGAGTATGAGTATGAGTATGAGTATGAGTATGAGTATGAGTATGAGTATGAGTATGAGTATGAGTATGAGTATGAGTATAAGTATGAGTATGAGTACGAGTATGCGTATGAATATGAGTATGAGTATGAGTATGGGTATGAGTATGAGTATGAGTATGAGTATGAGTATGAGTATGAGTATGAGTATGAGTATGAGTATGAGTATGAGAATGAGTATGAGTATGAGTATGAGCATGAGCATGAGCATGAGTATGAGTATGAGTATGAGTATGAGTATGAGTATGAGTATGAGTATGAGTATGAGTATGAGTATGAGTATGAGTATAAGTATTAGTATGAGTACGAGTACGAGTACGAGTATGCGTATGAGTTTGAGTTTGAGTATGAGTATGATTATGAGTATGAGTATGAGTATGAGTATGAGTATGAGTATGAGTATGAGTATAAGTATGAGTATGAGTATGAGTATGAGTATGAGTGTGAGTATGAGTATGAGTATGAGTATGAGTATGAGTGTGAGTATGAGTATGAGTATGAGTATGAGTATGAGTATGAGTATGAGTATGAGTATGAGTATGAGTACGAGTATGCGTATGAATATGAGTATGAGTATGAGTATGGGTATGAGTATGAGTATGAGTATGAGTATGAGTATGAGTATGAGTATGAGTATGAGTATGAGAATGAGTATGAGTATGAGTATGAGCATGAGCATGAGCATGAGTATGAGTATGAGTATGAGTATGAGTATGAGTATGAGTATGAGTATGAGTATGAGTATGAGTATGAGTATGAGTATGAGTATGAGAATGCGTATGAGTATGAGTATGAGTATAAGTATGAGTATGAGTTTAAGTATGAGTATGAGTACGAGTATGCGTATGAGTATGAGTATGAGTATGAGTATGAGTATAAGTATGAGTATGAGTATGAGTATGAGTGTGAGTATGAGTATGAGTATGAGTATGAGTATGAGTATGAGTATGAGTATGAGTATGAGTATAAGAATTAGTATGAGTATGAGTATGAGCATGAGCATGAGCATGAGTATGAGTATGAGTATGAGTGTGAGTATGAGTATGAGTATGAGTATGAGTATGAGTATGAGTATGAGTATGAGTATGAGTATGAGTTTAAGTATGAGTATGAGTATGAGAATGCGTATGAGTATGAGTATGAGTATGAGTATGAGTATGAGTATGAGTTTAAGTATGAGTATGAGTACGAGTATGCGTATGAGTATGAGTATGAGTATGAGTATAAGTATGAGTATGAGTATGAGTATGAGTGTGAGTATGAGTATGAGTATGAGTATGAGTATGAGTATGAGTATGAGAATGAGTATGAGTATGAGAATGAGTATGAGTATGAGTATGAGCATGAGCATGAGCATGAGTATGAGTATGTGCATGAGTATGGGTATGTGTATGAGTATGAGTATGAGTTTGAGTATGAGTATGAGTATGAGTATGAGTATGAGTATGAGTATAAGTATGAAAATGAGTATGAGTGTGAGTATGAGAATGAGTATGAGTATGTGTATGAGTATGAGTATGAGTATGAGTATGAGTATGAGTATGAGTATGAGTATGAGTATGAGTATAAGTATGAGTATGAGTATGAGTATGAGTATGAGTATAAGTATTAGTATGAGTATGAGTACGAGTATTAGTATGAGTATGAGTATGAGTATGAGTATGAGTATGAGTATGAGTTTAAGTATGAGTATGAGTATGAGTATGAGTATGAGTATGAGTATGAGTATGAGTATGAGTATGAGTATGAGTATGAGTATGAGTATGAGTATGAGTATGAGTATGAGTATGAGTATGAGTATGAGTATGAGTATGAGTATGAGTATGAGTATGAGTATGAGTATGAGTATGAGTATGAGTATGAGTATGAGTATGAGAATGAGTATGAGTACGAGAATGAGTATGAGTATGAGTATGAGTATGAGCATGAGCATGAGCATGAGTATGAGTATGAGTATGAGTATGAGTATTAGTATGAGTATAAGTATGAGCATGAGCATGAGTATGAGTATGAGTATGAGTATGAGTATGAGTATGAGTATGAGTATGAGTATAAGTATGAGTATGAGTATGAGTATGAGTGTGAGTATGAGTATGAGTATGAGTATGAGTATGAGTATGAGTATGAGTATGTGTATGAGTATGAGTATGAGTATGAGAATGAGTATGAGTATGAGAATGAGTATGAGTATGAGTATGAGCATGAGCATGAGCATGAGTATGAGTATGTGCATGAGTATGAGTATGTGTATGAGTATGAGTATGAGTTTGAGTTTGAGTATGAGTATGAGTATGAGTATGAGTATAAGTATGAGAATGAGTATGAGTGTGAGTATGAGAATGAGTATGAGTATGTGTATGAGTATGAGTATGAGTATGAGTATGAGTATGAGTATGAGTATGAGTATGAGTATGAGTATGAGTATGAGTATGAGTATGAGTATAAGTATGAGTATGAGTATGAGTATGAGTATGAGTATAAGTATGAGTATGAGTATGAGTATGAGTGTGAGTATGAGTATGAGTATGAGTATGAGTATGAGTGTGAGTATGAGTATGAGTATGAGTATGAGTATGAGTATGAGTATGAGTATGAGTATGAGTATGAGTATGAGTACGAGTATGCGTATGAATATGAGTATGAGTATGAGTATGGGTATGAGTATGAGTATGAGTATGAGTATGAGTATGAGTATGAGTATGAGTATGAGTATGAGTATGAGAATGAGTATGAGTATGAGTATGAGCATGAGCATGAGCATGAGTATGAGTATGAGTATGAGTATGAGTATGAGTATGAGTATGAGTATGAGTATGAGTATGAGTATGAGTATAAGTATTAGTATGAGTACGAGTACGAGTACGAGTATGCGTATGAGTTTGAGTTTGAGTATGAGTATGATTATGAGTATGAGTATGAGTATGAGTATGAGTATGAGTATGAGTATGAGTATAAGTATGAGTATGAGTATGAGTATGAGTATGAGTATGAGTTTAAGTATGAGTATGAGTATGAGTATGAGTATGAGTATGAGTATGAGTATGAGTATGAGTATGAGTATGAGTATGAGTATGAGTTTAAGTATGAGTATGAGTATGAGTATGAGTATGAGTATGAGTATGTGCATGAGTATGAGTATGTGTATGAGTATGAGTATGAGTATGAGTATGAGTATGAGTATGAGGATGAGTATGAGTATGAGTATGAGTATGTGTATGAGTATGAGTATGAGTATGAGTATGAGTATGAGTATGAGTATGAGTATGAGTATGATATAGAGTATGAGTATGTGTATGAGTATGAGTATGAGTATGAGTATGAGTATGAGTATAAGTATGAGTATGAGTATGAGTATGAGTGTGAGTATGAGTATGAGTATGAGTATGAGTATGAGTATGAGTATGAGTATGAGTATGAGTATGAGAATGAGTATGAGTATGAGAATGAGTATGAGTATGAGTATGAGCATGAGCATGAGCATGAGTATGAGTATGTGCATGAGTATGAGTATGTGTATGAGTATGAGTATGAGTTTGAGTATGAGTATGAGTATGAGTATGAGTATAAGTATGAGAATGAGTATGAGTATGAGTATGAGTATGAGTATGAGTATGAGTATGAGTATGAGTATGAGTATGAGTATGAGTATAAGTATGAGTATTAGTATGAGTATGAGTATGAGTATGAGTATAAGTATTAGTATGAGTACGAGTACGAGTACGAGTATGCGTATGAGTTTGAGTTTGAGTATGAGTATGATTATGAGTATGAGTATGAGTATGAGTATGAGTATGAGTATGAGTATGAGTATAAGTATGAGTATGAGTATGAGTATGAGTATGAGTTTAAGTATGAGTATGAGTATGAGAATGCGTATGAGTATGAGTATGAGTATGGGTATGAGTATGAGTATGAGTATGAGTATGAGTATGAGTATAAGAATTAGTATGAGTATGAGTATGAGCATGAGAATGAGTATGAGTATGAGTATGAGCATGAGCATGAGCATGAGTATGAGTATGTGCATGAGTATGAGTATGTGTATGAGTATGAGTATGAGTATGAGTATGAGTATAAGTATGAGAATGAGTATGAGTGTGAGTATGAGAATGAGTATGAGTATGTGTATGAGTATGAGTATGAGTATGAGTATGAGTATGAGTATGAGTATGAGTATGAGTATGAGTATGAGTATGAGTATGAGTATGAGTATGAGTATGAGTATGAGTATAAGTATGAGTATGAGTATGAGTATGAGTATGAGTATGAGTATAAGTATTAGTATGAGTACGAGTACGAGTACGAGTATGCGTATGAGTTTGAGTTTGAGTATGAGTATGATTATGAGTATGAGTATGAGTATGAGTATGAGTATGAGTATGAGTATGAGTATAAGTATGAGTATGAGTATGAGTATGAGTTTAAGTATGAGTATGAGTATGAGAATGCGTATGAGTATGAGTATGAGTATGGGTATGAGTATGAGTATGAGTATGAGTATGAGTATGAGTATAAGAATTAGTATGAGTATGAGTATGAGTATGAGTATGAGAATGAGTATGAGTATGAGAATGAGTATGAGTATGAGTATGAGCATGAGCATGAGCATGAGTATGAGTATGTGCATGAGTATGAGTATGTGTATGAGTATGAGTATGAGTATGAGTATGAGTATAAGTATGAGAATGAGTATGAGTGTGAGTATGAGAATGAGTATGAGTATGTGTATGAGTATGAGTATGAGTATGAGTATGAGTATGAGTATGAGTATGAGTATGAGTATGAGTATGAGTATGAGTATGAGTATGAGTATGAGTATGAGTATGAGTATAAGTATGAGTATGAGTATGAGTATGAGTATGAGTATGAGTATAAGTATTAGTATGAGTACGAGTACGAGTACGAGTATGCGTATGAGTTTGAGTTTGAGTATGAGTATGATTATGAGTATGAGTATGAGTATGAGTATGAGTATGAGTATGAGTATGAGTATAAGTATGAGTATGAGTATGAGTATGAGTTTAAGTATGAGTATGAGTATGAGAATGCGTATGAGTATGAGTATGAGTATGGGTATGAGTATGAGTATGAGTATGAGTATGAGTATGAGTATAAGAATTAGTATGAGTATGAGTATGAGCATGAGCATGAGCATGAGTATGAGTATGAGTATGAGTGTGAGTATGAGTATGAGTATGAGTATGAGTATGAGTATGAGTTTGAGTTTGAGTATGAGTATGAGTATGAGTATGAGTATGAGTATAAGTATGAGAATGAGTATGAGTGTGAGTATGAGAATGAGTATGAGTATGAGTATGAGTATGAGTATAAGTATGAGCATGAGCATGAGTATGAGTATGAGTATGAGTATGAGTATGAGTATGCGTATGAGTATGAGTATGAGTATGAGTATAAGTATGAGTATGAGTATGAGTATGAGTGTGAGTATGAGTATGAGTATGAGTATGAGTATGAGTATGAGTATGAGTATGAGTATGAGTATGAGTATGAGAATGAGTATGAGTATGAGAATGAGTATGAGTATGAGTATGAGCATGAGCATGAGCATGAGTATGAGTATGTGCATGAGTATGAGTATGTGTATGAGTATGAGTATGAGTATGAGTATGAGTATAAGTATGAGAATGAGTATGAGTGTGAGTATGAGAATGAGTATGAGTATGTGTATGAGTATGAGTATGAGTATGAGTATGAGTATGAGTATGAGTATGAGTATGAGTATGAGTATGAGTATGAGTATGAGTATGAGTATGAGTATGAGTATGAGTATAAGTATGAGTATGAGTATGAGTATGAGTATGAGTATGAGTATAAGTATTAGTATGAGTACGAGTACGAGTACGAGTATGCGTATGAGTTTGAGTTTGAGTATGAGTATGATTATGAGTATGAGTATGAGTATGAGTATGAGTATGAGTATGAGTATGAGTATAAGTATGAGTATGAGTATGAGTATGAGTTTAAGTATGAGTATGAGTATGAGAATGCGTATGAGTATGAGTATGAGTATGGGTATGAGTATGAGTATGAGTATGAGTATGAGTATGAGTATAAGAATTAGTATGAGTATGAGTATGAGCATGAGCATGAGCATGAGTATGAGTATGAGTATGAGTGTGAGTATGAGTATGAGTATGAGTATGAGTATGAGTTTAAGTATGAGTATGAGTATGAGAATGCGTATGAGTATGAGTATGAGTATGAGTATAAGTATGAGTATGAGTTTAAGTATGAGTATGAGTACGAGTATGCGTATGAGTATGAGTATGAGTATGAGTATAAGTATGAGTATGAGTTTAAGTATGAGTATGAGTACGAGTATGCGTATGAGTATGAGTATGAGTATGAGTATAAGTATGAGTATGAGTATGAGTATGAGTGTGAGTATGAGTATGAGTATGAGTATGAGTATGAGTATGAGTATGAGTATGAGTATGAGTATGAGAATGAGTATGAGTATGAGTATGAGAATGAGTATGAGTATGAGTATGAGCATGAGCATGAGCATGAGTATGAGTATGAGTATGAGTATGAGTATGAGTATGAGTATGAGTATGAGTATGAGTATGAGTATGAGTATAAGTATTAGTATGAGTTCGAGTACGAGTACGAGTATGCGTATGAGTTTGAGTTTGAGTATGAGTATGATTATGAGTATGAGTATGAGTATGAGTATGAGTATGAGTATGAGTATGAGTATAAGTATGAGTATGAGTATGAGTATGAGTATGAGTTTAAGTATGAGTATGAGTATGAGAATGCGTATGAGTATGAGTATGAGTATGAGTATGAGTATGAGTATGAGTATGAGAATGAGTATGAGTATGAGTATGAGCATGAGCATGAGCATGAGTATGAGTATGTGCATGAGTATGGGTATGTGTATGAGTATGAGTATGAGTTTGAGTATGAGTATGAGTATGAGTATGAGTATAAGTATGAAAATGAGTATGAGTGTGAGTATGAGAATGAGTATGAGTATGTGTATGAGTATGAGTAGGAGTATGAGTATGAGTATGAGTATGAGTATGAGTATGAGTATGAGTATGAGTATGAGTATGAGTATGAGTATGAGTATGAGTATGAGTATGAGTATGAGTATGAGTATGAGTATGAGTATGAGTATGAGTATGAGTATGAGTATGAGTATGAGTATGAGTATGAGTATGAGTATGAGTATGAGTATGAGTATGAGAATGAGTATGAGTACGAGAATGAGTATGAGTATGAGTATGAGTATGAGCATGAGCATGAGCATGAGTATGAGTATGAGTATGAGTATGAGTATGAGTATGAGTATAAGTATGAGCATGAGCATGAGTATGAGTATGAGTATGAGTATGAGTATGAGTATGAGTATGAGTATGAGTATGAGTATAAGTATGAGTATGAGTATGAGTATGAGTGTGAGTATGAGTATGAGTATGAGTATGAGTATGAGTATGAGTATGAGTATGAGTATGAGTATGAGTATGAGTATGAGAATGAGTATGAGTATGAGAATGAGTATGAGTATGAGTATGAGCATGAGCATGAGCATGAGTATGAGTATGTGTATGAGTATGAGTATGAGTTTGAGTTTGAGTATGAGTATGAGTATGAGTATGAGTATGAGTATAAGTATGAGAATGAGTATGAGTGTGAGTATGAGAATGAGTATGAGTATGTGTATGAGTATGAGTATGAGTATGAGTATGAGTATGAGTATGAGTATGAGTATGAGTACGAGTATGCGTATGAATATGAGTATGAGTATGAGTATGGGTATGAGTATGAGTATGAGTATGAGTATGAGTATGAGAATGAGTATGAGTATGAGAATGAGTATGAGTATGAGTATGAGCATGAGCATGAGCATGAGTATGAGTATGTGCATGAGTATGAGTATGTGTATGAGTATGAGTATGAGTTTGAGTTTGAGTATGAGTATGAGTATGAGTATGAGTATGAGTATGAGTATAAGTATGAGAATGAGTATGAGTGTGAGTATGAGAATGAGTATGAGTATGTGTATGAGTATGAGTATGAGTATGAGTATGAGTATGAGTATGAGTATGAGTATGAGTATGAGTATGAGTATGAGTATGAGTATGAGTATGAGTATGAGTATGAGAATGAGTATGAGTATGAGAATGAGTATGAGTATGAGTATGAGCATGAGCATGAGCATGAGTATGAGTATGTGCATGAGTATGAGTATGTGTATGAGTATGAGTATGAGTTTGAGTTTGAGTATGAGTATGAGTATGAGTATGAGTATGAGTATAAGTATGAGAATGAGTATGAGTGTGAGTATGAGAATGAGTATGAGTATGAGTATGAGTATGAGTATAAGTATGAGCATGAGCATGAGTATGAGTATGAGTATGAGTATGAGTATGAGTATGAGTATGAGTATGAGTGTGAGTATGAGTATGAGTATGAGTATGAGTATGTGTATGAGTATGAGTATGAGTATGAGTATGAGTATGAGTATGAGTACGAGTATGCATATGAATATGAGTATGAGTATGAGTATGGGTATGAGTATGAGTATGAGTATGAGTATGAGTATGAGTATGAGTATGAGTATGAGTATGAGTATGAGTATAAGTATGAGTATGAGTTTAAGTATGAGTATGAGTACGAGTATGCGTATGAGTATGAGTATGAGTATGAGTATAAGTATGAGTATGAGTATGAGTATGAGTGTGAGTATGAGTATGAGTATGAGTATGAGTATGAGTGTGAGTATGAGTATGAGTATGAGTATGAGTATGTGTATGAGTATGAGTATGAGTATGAGTATGAGTATGAGTATGAGTATGAGTACGAGTATGCGTATGAATATGAGTATGAGTATGGGTATGAGTATGAGTATGAGTATGAGTATGAGTATGAGTATGAGTATGAGTATGAGTATGAGTATGAGTATGAGAATGAGTATGAGTATGAGTATGAGCATGAGCATGAGCATGAGTATGAGTATGAGTATGAGTATGAGTATGAGTATGAGTATGAGTATGAGTATGAGTATGAGTATGAGTATAAGTATTAGTATGAGTTCGAGTACGAGTACGAGTATGCGTATGAGTTTGAGTTTGAGTATGAGTATGATTATGAGTATGAGTATGAGTATGAGTATGAGTATGAGTATGAGTATGATTATGAGTATAAGTATGAGTATGAGTATGAGTATGAGTATGAGTTTAAGTATGAGTATGAGTATGAGAATGCGTATGAGTATGAGTATGAGTATGAGTATGAGTATGAGTATGAGTATGAGTATGAGTATGAGTATGAGTATGAGTATGAGTATAAGAATTAGTATGAGTATGAGTATGAGCATGAGCATGAGCATGAGTATGAGTATGAGTATGAGTGTGAGTATGAGTATGAGTATGAGTATGAGTATGAGTATGAGTATGAGTATGAGTATGAGTTTAAGTATGAGTATGAGTATGAGAATGCGTATGAGTATGAGTATGAGTATGAGTATGAGTATAAGTATGAGTATGAGTTTAAGTATGAGTATGAGTACGAGTATGCGTATGAGTATGAGTATGAGTATGAGTATAAGTATGAGTATGAGTATGAGTATGAGTGTGAGTATGAGTATGAGTATGAGTATGAGTATGAGTATGAGTATGAGTATGAGTATGAGTATGAGTATGAGAATGAGTATGAGTATGAGAATGAGTATGAGTATGAGTATGAGCATGAGCATGAGCATGAGTATGAGTATGTGCATGAGTATGGGTATGTGTATGAGTATGAGTATGAGTTTGAGTATGAGTATGAGTATGAGTATGAGTATAAGTATGAAAATGAGTATGAGTGTGAGTATGAGAATGAGTATGAGTATGTGTATGAGTATGAGTAGGAGTATGAGTATGAGTATGAGTATGAGTATGAGTATGAGTATGAGTATGAGTATAAGTATGAGTATGAGTATGAGTATGAGTATAAGTATTAGTATGAGAATGAGTACGAGTATTAGTATGAGTATGAGTATGAGTATGAGTATGAGTTTAAGTATGAGTATGAGTATGAGTATGAGTATGAGTATGAGTATGAGTATGAGTATGACTATGAGTATGAGTATGAGTATGAGTATGAGTATGAGTATGAGTATGAGTATGAGTATGAGTATGAGTATGAGTATGAGTATGAGTATGAGTATGAGTATGAGTATGAGTATGAGTATGAGTATGAGTATGAGTATGAGTATGAGTATGAGTATGAGAATGAGTATGAGTACGAGAATGAGTATGAGTATGAGTATGAGTATGAGCATGAGCATGAGTATGAGTATGAGTATGAGTATGAGTATGAGTATGAGTATAAGTATGAGCATGAGCATGAGTATGAGTATGAGTATGAGTATGAGTATGAGTATGAGTATGAGTATGAGTATGAGTATAAGTATGAGTATGAGTATGAGTATGAGTGTGAGTATGAGTATGAGTATGAGTATGAGTATGAGTATGAGTATGAGTATGAGTATGAGTATGAGTATGAGTATGAGAATGAGTATGAGTATGAGAATGAGTACGAGTATGAGTATGAGCATGAGCATGAGCATGAGTATGAGTATGTGCATGAGTATGAGTATGTGTATGAGTATGAGTATGAGTATGAGTATGAGTATGAGTATGAGTATGAGTATAAGTATGAGTATGAGTTTAAATATGAGTATGAGTACGAGTATGCGTATGAGTATGAGTATGAGTATGAGTATAAGTATGAGTATGAGTATGAGTATGAGTGTGAGTATGAGTATGAGTATGAGTATGAGTATGAGTGTGAGTATGAGTATGAGTATGAGTATGAGTATGTGTATGAGTATGAGTATGAGTATGAGTATGAGTATGAGTACGAGTATGCGTATGAATATGAGTATGAGTATGAGTATGGGTATGAGTATGAGTATGAGTATGAGTATGAGTATGAGTATGAGTATGAGTATGAGTATGAGTATGAGTATGAGTATAAGTATTAGTATGAGTTCGAGTACGAGTACGAGTATGCGTATGAGTTTGAGTTTGAGTATGAGTATGATTATGAGTATGAGTATGAGTATGAGTATGAGTATGAGTATGAGTATGATTATGAGTATAAGTATGAGTATGAGTATGAGTATGAGTATGAGTTTAAGTATGAGTATGAGTATGAGAATGCGTATGAGTATGAGTATGAGTATGAGTATGAGTATGAGTATGAGTATGAGTATGAGTATGAGTATGAGTATAAGAATTAGTATGAGTATGAGTATGAGCATGAGCATGAGCATGAGTATGAGTATGAGTATGAGTGTGAGTATGAGTATGAGTATGAGTATGAGTATGAGTATGAGTATGAGTATGAGTATGAGTTTAAGTATGAGTATGAGTATGAGAATGCGTATGAGTATGAGTATGAGTATGAGTATAAGTATGAGTATGAGTTTAAGTATGAGTATGAGTACGAGTATGCGTATGAGTATGAGTATGAGTATGAGTATAAGTATGAGTATGAGTATGAGTATGAGTGTGAGTATGAGTATGAGTATGAGTATGAGTATGAGTATGAGTATGAGTATGAGTATGAGTATGAGAATGAGTATGAGTATGAGAATGAGTATGAGTATGAGTATGAGCATGAGCATGAGCATGAGTATGAGTATGTGCATGAGTATGGGTATGTGTATGAGTATGAGTATGAGTTTGAGTATGAGTATGAGTATGAGTATGAGTATAAGTATGAAAATGAGTATGAGTGTGAGTATGAGAATGAGTATGAGTATGTGTATGAGTATGAGTAGGAGTATGAGTATGAGTATGAGTATGAGTATGAGTATGAGTATGAGTATGAGTATAAGTATGAGTATGAGTATGAGTATGAGTATGAGTATAAGTATTAGTATGAGAATGAGTACGAGTATTAGTATGAGTATGAGTATGAGTATGAGTATGAGTTTAAGTATGAGTATGAGTATGAGTATGAGTATGAGTATGAGTATGAGTATGAGTATGAGTATGAGTATGAGTATGAGTATGAGTATGAGTATGAGTATGAGTATGAGTATGAGTATGAGTATGAGTATGAGTATGAGTATGAGTATGAGTATGAGTATGAGTATGAGTATGAGTATGAGTATGAGTATGAGTATGAGTATGAGTATGAGTATGAGAATGAGTATGAGTACGAGAATGAGTATGAGTATGAGTATGAGTATGAGCATGAGCATGAGCATGAGTATGAGTATGAGTATGAGTATGAGTATGAGTATGAGTATAAGTATGAGCATGAGCATGAGTATGAGTATGAGTATGAGTATGAGTATGAGTATGAGTATGAGTATGAGTATGAGTATAAGTATGAGTATGAGTATGAGTATGAGTGTGAGTATGAGTATGAGTATGAGTATGAGTATGAGTATGAGTACGAGTATGAGTATGAGTATGAGTATGAGTATGAGTATGAGTTTAAGTATGAGTATGAGTATGAGTATGAGTATGAGTATGAGTATGAGTATGAGTATGAGTATGAGTATGAGTATGAGTATGAGTATGAGTATGAGTATGAGTATGAGTATGAGTATGAGTATGAGTATGAGTATGAGTATGAGTATGAGTATGAGTATGAGTATGAGTATGAGTATGAGTATGAGTATGAGTATGAGTATGAGTATGAGTATGAGTATGAGTATGAGTATGAGTATGAGAATGAGTATGAGTACGAGAATGAGTATGAGTATGAGTATGAGTATGAGTATGAGTATAAGTATGAGTATGAGTATGAGTATGAGTGTGAGTATGAGTATGAGTATGAGTATGAGTATGAGTATGAGTATGAGTATGAGTATGAGTATGAGTATGAGTATGAGAATGAGTATGAGTATGAGAATGAGTATGAGTATGAGTATGAGCATGAGCATGAGCATGAGTATGAGTATGAGTATGTGCATGAGTATGAGTATGTGTATGAGTATGAGTATGAGTATGAGTATAAGTATGAGAATGAGTATGAGTGTGAGTATGAGAATGAGTATGAGTATGTGTATGAGTATGAGTATGAGTATGAGTATGAGTATGAGTATGAGTATGAGTATGAGTATGAGTATGAGTATGAGTATGAGTATGAGTATGAGTATGAGTATGAGTATGAGTATGAGTATGAGTATGAGTATGAGAATGAGTATGAGTATGAGAATGAGTATGAGTATGAGTATGAGCATGAGCATGAGCATGAGTATGAGTATGAGTATGTGCATGAGTATGAGTATGTGTATGAGTATGAGTATGAGTATGAGTATAAGTATGAGAATGAGTATGAGTGTGAGTATGAGAATGAGTATGAGTATGTGTATGAGTATGAGTATGAGTATGAGTATGAGTATGAGTATGAGTATGAGTATGAGTATGAGTATGAGTATGAGTATGAGTATGAGTATGAGTATGAGTATGAGTATGAGTATAAGTATGAGTATGAGTATGAGTATGAGTGTGAGTATGAGTATGAGTATGAGTATGAGTATGAGTATGAGTATGAGTATGAGTATGAGTATGAGAATGAGTATGAGTATGAGAATGAGTATGAGTATGAGTATGAGCATGAGCATGAGCATGAGTATGAGTATGTGCATGAGTATGGGTATGTGTATGAGTATGAGTATGAGTTTGAGTATGAGTATGAGTATGAGTATGAGTATAAGTATGAAAATGAGTATGAGTGTGAGTATGAGAATGAGTATGAGTATGTGTATGAGTATGAGTATGAGTATGAGTATGAGTATGAGTATGAGTATGAGTATGAGTATGAGTATGAGTATAAGTATGAGTATGAGTATGAGTATGAGTATGAGTATAAGTATTAGTATGAGAATGAGTACGAGTATTAGTATGAGTATGAGTATGAGTATGAGTATGAGTTTAAGTATGAGTATGAGTATGAGTATGAGTATGAGTATGAGTATGAGTATGAGTATGACTATGAGTATGAGTATGAGTATGAGTATGAGTATGAGTATGAGTATGAGTATGAGTATGAGTATGAGTATGAGTATGAGTATGAGTATGAGTATGAGTATGAGTATGAGTATGAGAATGAGTATGAGTACGAGAATGAGTATGAGTATGAGTATGAGTATGAGTATGAGTTTGAGTATGAGTATGAGTATGAGTATGAGTATAAGTATGAAAATGAGTATGAGTGTGAGTATGAGAATGAGTATGAGTATGTGTATGAGTATGAGTATGAGTATGAGTATGAGTATGAGTATGAGTATGAGTATGAGTATGAGTATGAGTATAAGTATGAGTATGAGTATGAGTATGAGTATGAGTATAAGTATTAGTATGAGAATGAGTACGAGTATTAGTATGAGTATGAGTATGAGTATGAGTATGAGTTTAAGTATGAGTATGAGTATGAGTATGAGTATGAGTATGAGTATGAGTATGAGTATGACTATGAGTATGAGTATGAGTATGAGTATGAGTATGAGTATGAGTATGAGTATGAGTATGAGTATGAGTATGAGTATGAGTATGAGTATGAGTATAAGAATTAGTATGAGTATGAGTATGAGCATGAGCATGAGCATGAGTATGAGTATGAGTATGAGTGTGAGTATGAGTATGAGTATGAGTATGAGTATGAGTATGAGTATGAGTATGAGTATGAGTATGAGTTTAAGTATGAGTATGAGTATGAGAATGCGTATGAGTATGAGTATGAGTATGAGTATAAGTATGAGTATGAGTTTAAGTATGAGTATGAGTACGAGTATGCGTATGAGTATGAGTATGAGTATGAGTATAAGTATGAGTATGAGTATGAGTATGAGTGTGAGTATGAGTATGAGTATGAGTATGAGTATGAGTATGAGTATGAGTATGAGTATGAGTATGAGAATGAGTATGAGTATGAGAATGATTATGAGTATGAGTATGAGCATGAGCATGAGCATGAGTATGAGTATGTGCATGAGTATGGGTATGTGTATGAGTATGAGTATGAGTTTGAGTATGAGTATGAGTATGAGTATGAGTATGAGTATGAGTATAAGTATGAAAATGAGTATGAGTGTGAGTATGAGAATGAGTATGAGTATGTGTATGAGTATGAGTATGAGTATGAGTATGAGTATGAGTATGAGTATGAGTATGAGTATGAGTATGAGTATAAGTATGAGTATGAGTATGAGTATGAGTATGAGTATAAGTATTAGTATGAGTATGAGTACGAGTATTAGTATGAGTATGAGTATGAGTATGAGTATGAGTATGAGTATGAGTTTAAGTATGAGTATGAGTATGAGTATGAGTATGAGTATGAGTATGAGTATGAGTATGAGTATGAGTATGAGTATGAGTATGAGTATGAGTATGAGTATGGGTATGAGTATGAGTATGAGTATGAGTATGAGTATGAGTATGAGTATGAGTATGAGTATGAGTATGAGTATGAGTATGAGTATGAGTATGAGAATGAGTATGAGTACGAGAATGAGTATGAGTATGAGTATGAGTATGAGCATGAGCATGAGCATGAGTATGAGTATGAGTATGAGTATGAGTATGAGTATGAGTATGAGTATAAGTATGAGCATGAGCATGAGTATGAGTATGAGTATGAGTATGAGTATGAGTATGAGTATGAGTATGAGTATAAGTATGAGTATGAGTATGAGTATGAGTGTGAGTATGAGTATGAGTATGAGTATGAGTATGAGTATGAGTATGAGTATGAGTATGTGTATGAGTATGAGTATGAGTATGAGAATGAGTATGAGTATGAGAATGAGTATGAGTATGAGTATGAGCATGAGCATGAGCATGAGTATGAGTATGTGCATGAGTATGAGTATGTGTATGAGTATGAGTATGAGTTTGAGTTTGAGTATGAGTATGAGTATGAGTATGAGTATAAGTATGAGAATGAGTATGAGTGTGAGTATGAGAATGAGTATGAGTATGTGTATGAGTATGAGTATGAGTATGAGTATGAGTATGAGTATGAGTATGAGTATGAGTATGAGTATGAGTATGAGTATGAGTATGAGTATGAGTATAAGTATGAGTATGAGTACGAGTATGCGTATGAATATGAGTATGAGTATGAGTATGGGTATGAGTATGAGTATGAGTATGAGTATGAGTATGAGTATGAGTATGAGTATGAGTATGAGTATGAGTATGAGAATGAGTATGAGTATGAGTATGAGCATGAGCATGAGCATGAGTATGAGTATGAGTATGAGTATGAGTATGAGTATGAGTATGAGTATGAGTATGAGTATGAGTATGAGTATGAGTATAAGTATTAGTATGAGTACGAGTACGAGTACGAGTATGCGTATGAGTTTGAGTTTGAGTATGAGTATGATTATGAGTATGAGTATGAGTATGAGTATGAGTATGAGTATGAGTATGAGTATAAGTATGAGTATGAGTATGAGTATGAGTATGAGTGTGAGTATGAGTATGAGTATGAGTATGAGTATGAGTGTGAGTATGAGTATGAGTATGAGTATGAGTATGAGTATGAGTATGAGTATGAGTATGAGTATGAGTACGAGTATGCGTATGAATATGAGTATGAGTATGAGTATGGGTATGAGTATGAGTATGAGTATGAGTATGAGTATGAGTATGAGTATGAGTATGAGTATGAGAATGAGTATGAGTATGAGTATGAGCATGAGCATGAGCATGAGTATGAGTATGAGTATGAGTATGAGTATGAGTATGAGTATGAGTATGAGTATGAGTATGAGTATGAGTATGAGTATGAGTATGAGAATGCGTATGAGTATGAGTATGAGTATAAGTATGAGTATGAGTTTAAGTATGAGTATGAGTACGAGTATGCGTATGAGTATGAGTATGAGTATGAGTATGAGTATAAGTATGAGTATGAGTATGAGTATGAGTGTGAGTATGAGTATGAGTATGAGTATGAGTATGAGTATGAGTATGAGTATGAGTATGAGTATAAGAATTAGTATGAGTATGAGTATGAGCATGAGCATGAGCATGAGTATGAGTATGAGTATGAGTGTGAGTATGAGTATGAGTATGAGTATGAGTATGAGTATGAGTATGAGTATGAGTATGAGTATGAGTTTAAGTATGAGTATGAGTATGAGAATGCGTATGAGTATGAGTATGAGTATGAGTATGAGTATGAGTATGAGTTTAAGTATGAGTATGAGTACGAGTATGCGTATGAGTATGAGTATGAGTATGAGTATAAGTATGAGTATGAGTATGAGTATGAGTGTGAGTATGAGTATGAGTATGAGTATGAGTATGAGTATGAGTATGAGAATGAGTATGAGTATGAGAATGAGTATGAGTATGAGTATGAGCATGAGCATGAGCATGAGTATGAGTATGTGCATGAGTATGGGTATGTGTATGAGTATGAGTATGAGTTTGAGTATGAGTATGAGTATGAGTATGAGTATGAGTATGAGTATAAGTATGAAAATGAGTATGAGTGTGAGTATGAGAATGAGTATGAGTATGTGTATGAGTATGAGTATGAGTATGAGTATGAGTATGAGTATGAGTATGAGTATGAGTATGAGTATAAGTATGAGTATGAGTATGAGTATGAGTATGAGTATAAGTATTAGTATGAGTATGAGTACGAGTATTAGTATGAGTATGAGTATGAGTATGAGTATGAGTATGAGTATGAGTTTAAGTATGAGTATGAGTATGAGTATGAGTATGAGTATGAGTATGAGTATGAGTATGAGTATGAGTATGAGTATGAGTATGAGTATGAGTATGAGTATGAGTATGAGTATGAGTATGAGTATGAGTATGAGTATGAGTATGAGTATGAGTATGAGTATGAGTATGAGTATGAGTATGAGTATGAGTATGAGTATGAGAATGAGTATGAGTACGAGAATGAGTATGAGTATGAGTATGAGTATGAGCATGAGCATGAGCATGAGTATGAGTATGAGTATGAGTATGAGTATTAGTATGAGTATAAGTATGAGCATGAGCATGAGTATGAGTATGAGTATGAGTATGAGTATGAGTATGAGTATGAGTATGAGTATAAGTATGAGTATGAGTATGAGTATGAGTGTGAGTATGAGTATGAGTATGAGTATGAGTATGAGTATGAGTATGAGTATGTGTATGAGTATGAGTATGAGTATGAGAATGAGTATGAGTATGAGAATGAGTATGAGTATGAGTATGAGCATGAGCATGAGCATGAGTATGAGTATGTGCATGAGTATGAGTATGTGTATGAGTATGAGTATGAGTTTGAGTTTGAGTATGAGTATGAGTATGAGTATGAGTATAAGTATGAGAATGAGTATGAGTGTGAGTATGAGAATGAGTATGAGTATGTGTATGAGTATGAGTATGAGTATGAGTATGAGTATGAGTATGAGTATGAGTATGAGTATGAGTATGAGTATGAGTATGAGTATGAGTATAAGTATGAGTATGAGTATGAGTATGAGTATGAGTATAAGTATGAGTATGAGTATGAGTATGAGTGTGAGTATGAGTATGAGTATGAGTATGAGTATGAGTGTGAGTATGAGTATGAGTATGAGTATGAGTATGAGTATGAGTATGAGTATGAGTATGAGTATGAGTATGAGTACGAGTATGCGTATGAATATGAGTATGAGTATGAGTATGGGTATGAGTATGAGTATGAGTATGAGTATGAGTATGAGTATGAGTATGAGTATGAGTATGAGTATGAGAATGAGTATGAGTATGAGTATGAGCATGAGCATGAGCATGAGTATGAGTATGAGTATGAGTATGAGTATGAGTATGAGTATGAGTATGAGTATGAGTATGAGTATGAGTATAAGTATTAGTATGAGTACGAGTACGAGTACGAGTATGCGTATGAGTTTGAGTTTGAGTATGAGTATGATTATGAGTATGAGTATGAGTATGAGTATGAGTATGAGTATGAGTATGAGTATAAGTATGAGTATGAGTATGAGTATGAGTATGAGTATGAGTTTAAGTATGAGTATGAGTATGAGTATGAGTATGAGTATGAGTATGAGTATGAGTATGAGTATGAGTATGAGTATGAGTATGAGTTTAAGTATGAGTATGAGTATGAGTATGAGTATGAGTATGAGTATGTGCATGAGTATGAGTATGTGTATGAGTATGAGTATGAGTATGAGTATGAGTATGAGTATGAGGATGAGTATGAGTATGAGTATGAGTATGTGTATGAGTATGAGTATGAGTATGAGTATGAGTATGAGTATGAGTATGAGTATGAGTATGATATAGAGTATGAGTATGTGTATGAGTATGAGTATGAGTATGAGTATGAGTATGAGTATAAGTATGAGTATGAGTATGAGTATGAGTGTGAGTATGAGTATGAGTATGAGTATGAGTATGAGTATGAGTATGAGTATGAGTATGAGTATGAGAATGAGTATGAGTATGAGAATGAGTATGAGTATGAGTATGAGCATGAGCATGAGCATGAGTATGAGTATGTGCATGAGTATGAGTATGTGTATGAGTATGAGTATGAGTTTGAGTATGAGTATGAGTATGAGTATGAGTATAAGTATGAGAATGAGTATGAGTATGAGTATGAGTATGAGTATGAGTATGAGTATGAGTATGAGTATGAGTATGAGTATGAGTATAAGTATGAGTATTAGTATGAGTATGAGTATGAGTATGAGTATAAGTATTAGTATGAGTACGAGTACGAGTACGAGTATGCGTATGAGTTTGAGTTTGAGTATGAGTATGATTATGAGTATGAGTATGAGTATGAGTATGAGTATGAGTATGAGTATGAGTATAAGTATGAGTATGAGTATGAGTATGAGTATGAGTTTAAGTATGAGTATGAGTATGAGAATGCGTATGAGTATGAGTATGAGTATGGGTATGAGTATGAGTATGAGTATGAGTATGAGTATGAGTATAAGAATTAGTATGAGTATGAGTATGAGCATGAGAATGAGTATGAGTATGAGTATGAGCATGAGCATGAGCATGAGTATGAGTATGTGCATGAGTATGAGTATGTGTATGAGTATGAGTATGAGTATGAGTATGAGTATAAGTATGAGAATGAGTATGAGTGTGAGTATGAGAATGAGTATGAGTATGTGTATGAGTATGAGTATGAGTATGAGTATGAGTATGAGTATGAGTATGAGTATGAGTATGAGTATGAGTATGAGTATGAGTATGAGTATGAGTATGAGTATGAGTATAAGTATGAGTATGAGTATGAGTATGAGTATGAGTATGAGTATAAGTATTAGTATGAGTACGAGTACGAGTACGAGTATGCGTATGAGTTTGAGTTTGAGTATGAGTATGATTATGAGTATGAGTATGAGTATGAGTATGAGTATGAGTATGAGTATGAGTATAAGTATGAGTATGAGTATGAGTATGAGTTTAAGTATGAGTATGAGTATGAGAATGCGTATGAGTATGAGTATGAGTATGGGTATGAGTATGAGTATGAGTATGAGTATGAGTATGAGTATAAGAATTAGTATGAGTATGAGTATGAGTATGAGTATGAGAATGAGTATGAGTATGAGAATGAGTATGAGTATGAGTATGAGCATGAGCATGAGCATGAGTATGAGTATGTGCATGAGTATGAGTATGTGTATGAGTATGAGTATGAGTATGAGTATGAGTATAAGTATGAGAATGAGTATGAGTGTGAGTATGAGAATGAGTATGAGTATGTGTATGAGTATGAGTATGAGTATGAGTATGAGTATGAGTATGAGTATGAGTATGAGTATGAGTATGAGTATGAGTATGAGTATGAGTATGAGTATGAGTATGAGTATAAGTATGAGTATGAGTATGAGTATGAGTATGAGTATGAGTATAAGTATTAGTATGAGTACGAGTACGAGTACGAGTATGCGTATGAGTTTGAGTTTGAGTATGAGTATGATTATGAGTATGAGTATGAGTATGAGTATGAGTATGAGTATGAGTATGAGTATAAGTATGAGTATGAGTATGAGTATGAGTTTAAGTATGAGTATGAGTATGAGAATGCGTATGAGTATGAGTATGAGTATGGGTATGAGTATGAGTATGAGTATGAGTATGAGTATGAGTATAAGAATTAGTATGAGTATGAGTATGAGCATGAGCATGAGCATGAGTATGAGTATGAGTATGAGTGTGAGTATGAGTATGAGTATGAGTATGAGTATGAGTATGAGTTTGAGTTTGAGTATGAGTATGAGTATGAGTATGAGTATGAGTATAAGTATGAGAATGAGTATGAGTGTGAGTATGAGAATGAGTATGAGTATGAGTATGAGTATGAGTATAAGTATGAGCATGAGCATGAGTATGAGTATGAGTATGAGTATGAGTATGAGTATGCGTATGAGTATGAGTATGAGTATGAGTATAAGTATGAGTATGAGTATGAGTATGAGTGTGAGTATGAGTATGAGTATGAGTATGAGTATGAGTATGAGTATGAGTATGAGTATGAGTATGAGTATGAGAATGAGTATGAGTATGAGAATGAGTATGAGTATGAGTATGAGCATGAGCATGAGCATGAGTATGAGTATGTGCATGAGTATGAGTATGTGTATGAGTATGAGTATGAGTATGAGTATGAGTATAAGTATGAGAATGAGTATGAGTGTGAGTATGAGAATGAGTATGAGTATGTGTATGAGTATGAGTATGAGTATGAGTATGAGTATGAGTATGAGTATGAGTATGAGTATGAGTATGAGTATGAGTATGAGTATGAGTATGAGTATGAGTATGAGTATAAGTATGAGTATGAGTATGAGTATGAGTATGAGTATGAGTATAAGTATTAGTATGAGTACGAGTACGAGTACGAGTATGCGTATGAGTTTGAGTTTGAGTATGAGTATGATTATGAGTATGAGTATGAGTATGAGTATGAGTATGAGTATGAGTATGAGTATAAGTATGAGTATGAGTATGAGTATGAGTTTAAGTATGAGTATGAGTATGAGAATGCGTATGAGTATGAGTATGAGTATGGGTATGAGTATGAGTATGAGTATGAGTATGAGTATGAGTATAAGAATTAGTATGAGTATGAGTATGAGCATGAGCATGAGCATGAGTATGAGTATGAGTATGAGTGTGAGTATGAGTATGAGTATGAGTATGAGTATGAGTTTAAGTATGAGTATGAGTATGAGAATGCGTATGAGTATGAGTATGAGTATGAGTATAAGTATGAGTATGAGTTTAAGTATGAGTATGAGTACGAGTATGCGTATGAGTATGAGTATGAGTATGAGTATAAGTATGAGTATGAGTTTAAGTATGAGTATGAGTACGAGTATGCGTATGAGTATGAGTATGAGTATGAGTATAAGTATGAGTATGAGTATGAGTATGAGTGTGAGTATGAGTATGAGTATGAGTATGAGTATGAGTATGAGTATGAGTATGAGTATGAGTATGAGAATGAGTATGAGTATGAGTATGAGAATGAGTATGAGTATGAGTATGAGCATGAGCATGAGCATGAGTATGAGTATGAGTATGAGTATGAGTATGAGTATGAGTATGAGTATGAGTATGAGTATGAGTATGAGTATAAGTATTAGTATGAGTTCGAGTACGAGTACGAGTATGCGTATGAGTTTGAGTTTGAGTATGAGTATGATTATGAGTATGAGTATGAGTATGAGTATGAGTATGAGTATGAGTATGAGTATAAGTATGAGTATGAGTATGAGTATGAGTATGAGTTTAAGTATGAGTATGAGTATGAGAATGCGTATGAGTATGAGTATGAGTATGAGTATGAGTATGAGTATGAGTATGAGAATGAGTATGAGTATGAGTATGAGCATGAGCATGAGCATGAGTATGAGTATGTGCATGAGTATGGGTATGTGTATGAGTATGAGTATGAGTTTGAGTATGAGTATGAGTATGAGTATGAGTATAAGTATGAAAATGAGTATGAGTGTGAGTATGAGAATGAGTATGAGTATGTGTATGAGTATGAGTAGGAGTATGAGTATGAGTATGAGTATGAGTATGAGTATGAGTATGAGTATGAGTATGAGTATGAGTATGAGTATGAGTATGAGTATGAGTATGAGTATGAGTATGAGTATGAGTATGAGTATGAGTATGAGTATGAGTATGAGTATGAGTATGAGTATGAGTATGAGTATGAGTATGAGTATGAGTATGAGTATGAGAATGAGTATGAGTACGAGAATGAGTATGAGTATGAGTATGAGTATGAGCATGAGCATGAGCATGAGTATGAGTATGAGTATGAGTATGAGTATGAGTATGAGTATAAGTATGAGCATGAGCATGAGTATGAGTATGAGTATGAGTATGAGTATGAGTATGAGTATGAGTATGAGTATGAGTATAAGTATGAGTATGAGTATGAGTATGAGTGTGAGTATGAGTATGAGTATGAGTATGAGTATGAGTATGAGTATGAGTATGAGTATGAGTATGAGTATGAGTATGAGAATGAGTATGAGTATGAGAATGAGTATGAGTATGAGTATGAGCATGAGCATGAGCATGAGTATGAGTATGTGTATGAGTATGAGTATGAGTTTGAGTTTGAGTATGAGTATGAGTATGAGTATGAGTATGAGTATAAGTATGAGAATGAGTATGAGTGTGAGTATGAGAATGAGTATGAGTATGTGTATGAGTATGAGTATGAGTATGAGTATGAGTATGAGTATGAGTATGAGTATGAGTACGAGTATGCGTATGAATATGAGTATGAGTATGAGTATGGGTATGAGTATGAGTATGAGTATGAGTATGAGTATGAGAATGAGTATGAGTATGAGAATGAGTATGAGTATGAGTATGAGCATGAGCATGAGCATGAGTATGAGTATGTGCATGAGTATGAGTATGTGTATGAGTATGAGTATGAGTTTGAGTTTGAGTATGAGTATGAGTATGAGTATGAGTATGAGTATGAGTATAAGTATGAGAATGAGTATGAGTGTGAGTATGAGAATGAGTATGAGTATGTGTATGAGTATGAGTATGAGTATGAGTATGAGTATGAGTATGAGTATGAGTATGAGTATGAGTATGAGTATGAGTATGAGTATGAGTATGAGTATGAGTATGAGAATGAGTATGAGTATGAGAATGAGTATGAGTATGAGTATGAGCATGAGCATGAGCATGAGTATGAGTATGTGCATGAGTATGAGTATGTGTATGAGTATGAGTATGAGTTTGAGTTTGAGTATGAGTATGAGTATGAGTATGAGTATGAGTATAAGTATGAGAATGAGTATGAGTGTGAGTATGAGAATGAGTATGAGTATGAGTATGAGTATGAGTATAAGTATGAGCATGAGCATGAGTATGAGTATGAGTATGAGTATGAGTATGAGTATGAGTATGAGTATGAGTGTGAGTATGAGTATGAGTATGAGTATGAGTATGTGTATGAGTATGAGTATGAGTATGAGTATGAGTATGAGTATGAGTACGAGTATGCATATGAATATGAGTATGAGTATGAGTATGGGTATGAGTATGAGTATGAGTATGAGTATGAGTATGAGTATGAGTATGAGTATGAGTATGAGTATGAGTATAAGTATGAGTATGAGTTTAAGTATGAGTATGAGTACGAGTATGCGTATGAGTATGAGTATGAGTATGAGTATAAGTATGAGTATGAGTATGAGTATGAGTGTGAGTATGAGTATGAGTATGAGTATGAGTATGAGTGTGAGTATGAGTATGAGTATGAGTATGAGTATGTGTATGAGTATGAGTATGAGTATGAGTATGAGTATGAGTATGAGTATGAGTACGAGTATGCGTATGAATATGAGTATGAGTATGAGTATGGGTATGAGTATGAGTATGAGTATGAGTATGAGTATGAGTATGAGTATGAGTATGAGTATGAGTATGAGTATGAGAATGAGTATGAGTATGAGTATGAGCATGAGCATGAGCATGAGTATGAGTATGAGTATGAGTATGAGTATGAGTATGAGTATGAGTATGAGTATGAGTATGAGTATGAGTATAAGTATTAGTATGAGTTCGAGTACGAGTACGAGTATGCGTATGAGTTTGAGTTTGAGTATGAGTATGATTATGAGTATGAGTATGAGTATGAGTATGAGTATGAGTATGAGTATGATTATGAGTATAAGTATGAGTATGAGTATGAGTATGAGTATGAGTTTAAGTATGAGTATGAGTATGAGAATGCGTATGAGTATGAGTATGAGTATGAGTATGAGTATGAGTATGAGTATGAGTATGAGTATGAGTATGAGTATGAGTATGAGTATAAGAATTAGTATGAGTATGAGTATGAGCATGAGCATGAGCATGAGTATGAGTATGAGTATGAGTGTGAGTATGAGTATGAGTATGAGTATGAGTATGAGTATGAGTATGAGTATGAGTATGAGTTTAAGTATGAGTATGAGTATGAGAATGCGTATGAGTATGAGTATGAGTATGAGTATAAGTATGAGTATGAGTTTAAGTATGAGTATGAGTACGAGTATGCGTATGAGTATGAGTATGAGTATGAGTATAAGTATGAGTATGAGTATGAGTATGAGTGTGAGTATGAGTATGAGTATGAGTATGAGTATGAGTATGAGTATGAGTATGAGTATGAGTATGAGTATGAGAATGAGTATGAGTATGAGAATGAGTATGAGTATGAGTATGAGCATGAGCATGAGCATGAGTATGAGTATGTGCATGAGTATGGGTATGTGTATGAGTATGAGTATGAGTTTGAGTATGAGTATGAGTATGAGTATGAGTATAAGTATGAAAATGAGTATGAGTGTGAGTATGAGAATGAGTATGAGTATGTGTATGAGTATGAGTAGGAGTATGAGTATGAGTATGAGTATGAGTATGAGTATGAGTATGAGTATGAGTATAAGTATGAGTATGAGTATGAGTATGAGTATAAGTATTAGTATGAGAATGAGTACGAGTATTAGTATGAGTATGAGTATGAGTATGAGTATGAGTTTAAGTATGAGTATGAGTATGAGTATGAGTATGAGTATGAGTATGAGTATGAGTATGACTATGAGTATGAGTATGAGTATGAGTATGAGTATGAGTATGAGTATGAGTATGAGTATGAGTATGAGTATGAGTATGAGTATGAGTATGAGTATGAGTATGAGTATGAGTATGAGTATGAGTATGAGTATGAGTATGAGTATGAGTATGAGTATGAGAATGAGTATGAGTACGAGAATGAGTATGAGTATGAGTATGAGTATGAGCATGAGCATGAGTATGAGTATGAGTATGAGTATGAGTATGAGTATGAGTATAAGTATGAGCATGAGCATGAGTATGAGTATGAGTATGAGTATGAGTATGAGTATGAGTATGAGTATGAGTATGAGTATAAGTATGAGTATGAGTATGAGTATGAGTGTGAGTATGAGTATGAGTATGAGTATGAGTATGAGTATGAGTATGAGTATGAGTATGAGTATGAGTATGAGTATGAGTATGAGAATGAGTATGAGTATGAGAATGAGTACGAGTATGAGTATGAGCATGAGCATGAGCATGAGTATGAGTATGTGCATGAGTATGAGTATGTGTATGAGTATGAGTATGAGTATGAGTATGAGTATGAGTATGAGTATGAGTATAAGTATGAGTATGAGTTTAAATATGAGTATGAGTACGAGTATGCGTATGAGTATGAGTATGAGTATGAGTATAAGTATGAGTATGAGTATGAGTATGAGTGTGAGTATGAGTATGAGTATGAGTATGAGTATGAGTGTGAGTATGAGTATGAGTATGAGTATGAGTATGTGTATGAGTATGAGTATGAGTATGAGTATGAGTATGAGTACGAGTATGCGTATGAATATGAGTATGAGTATGAGTATGGGTATGAGTATGAGTATGAGTATGAGTATGAGTATGAGTATGAGTATGAGTATGAGTATGAGTATGAGTATGAGTATAAGTATTAGTATGAGTTCGAGTACGAGTACGAGTATGCGTATGAGTTTGAGTTTGAGTATGAGTATGATTATGAGTATGAGTATGAGTATGAGTATGAGTATGAGTATGAGTATGATTATGAGTATAAGTATGAGTATGAGTATGAGTATGAGTATGAGTTTAAGTATGAGTATGAGTATGAGAATGCGTATGAGTATGAGTATGAGTATGAGTATGAGTATGAGTATGAGTATGAGTATGAGTATGAGTATGAGTATGAGTATAAGAATTAGTATGAGTATGAGTATGAGCATGAGCATGAGCATGAGTATGAGTATGAGTATGAGTGTGAGTATGAGTATGAGTATGAGTATGAGTATGAGTATGAGTATGAGTATGAGTATGAGTTTAAGTATGAGTATGAGTATGAGAATGCGTATGAGTATGAGTATGAGTATGAGTATAAGTATGAGTATGAGTTTAAGTATGAGTATGAGTACGAGTATGCGTATGAGTATGAGTATGAGTATGAGTATAAGTATGAGTATGAGTATGAGTATGAGTGTGAGTATGAGTATGAGTATGAGTATGAGTATGAGTATGAGTATGAGTATGAGTATGAGTATGAGAATGAGTATGAGTATGAGAATGAGTATGAGTATGAGTATGAGCATGAGCATGAGCATGAGTATGAGTATGTGCATGAGTATGGGTATGTGTATGAGTATGAGTATGAGTTTGAGTATGAGTATGAGTATGAGTATGAGTATAAGTATGAAAATGAGTATGAGTGTGAGTATGAGAATGAGTATGAGTATGTGTATGAGTATGAGTAGGAGTATGAGTATGAGTATGAGTATGAGTATGAGTATGAGTATGAGTATGAGTATAAGTATGAGTATGAGTATGAGTATGAGTATGAGTATAAGTATTAGTATGAGAATGAGTACGAGTATTAGTATGAGTATGAGTATGAGTATGAGTATGAGTTTAAGTATGAGTATGAGTATGAGTATGAGTATGAGTATGAGTATGAGTATGAGTATGAGTATGAGTATGAGTATGAGTATGAGTATGAGTATGAGTATGAGTATGAGTATGAGTATGAGTATGAGTATGAGTATGAGTATGAGTATGAGTATGAGTATGAGTATGAGTATGAGTATGAGTATGAGTATGAGTATGAGTATGAGTATGAGTATGAGTATGAGAATGAGTATGAGTACGAGAATGAGTATGAGTATGAGTATGAGTATGAGCATGAGCATGAGCATGAGTATGAGTATGAGTATGAGTATGAGTATGAGTATGAGTATAAGTATGAGCATGAGCATGAGTATGAGTATGAGTATGAGTATGAGTATGAGTATGAGTATGAGTATGAGTATGAGTATAAGTATGAGTATGAGTATGAGTATGAGTGTGAGTATGAGTATGAGTATGAGTATGAGTATGAGTATGAGTACGAGTATGAGTATGAGTATGAGTATGAGTATGAGTATGAGTTTAAGTATGAGTATGAGTATGAGTATGAGTATGAGTATGAGTATGAGTATGAGTATGAGTATGAGTATGAGTATGAGTATGAGTATGAGTATGAGTATGAGTATGAGTATGAGTATGAGTATGAGTATGAGTATGAGTATGAGTATGAGTATGAGTATGAGTATGAGTATGAGTATGAGTATGAGTATGAGTATGAGTATGAGTATGAGTATGAGTATGAGTATGAGTATGAGAATGAGTATGAGTACGAGAATGAGTATGAGTATGAGTATGAGTATGAGTATGAGTATAAGTATGAGTATGAGTATGAGTATGAGTGTGAGTATGAGTATGAGTATGAGTATGAGTATGAGTATGAGTATGAGTATGAGTATGAGTATGAGTATGAGTATGAGAATGAGTATGAGTATGAGAATGAGTATGAGTATGAGTATGAGCATGAGCATGAGCATGAGTATGAGTATGAGTATGTGCATGAGTATGAGTATGTGTATGAGTATGAGTATGAGTATGAGTATAAGTATGAGAATGAGTATGAGTGTGAGTATGAGAATGAGTATGAGTATGTGTATGAGTATGAGTATGAGTATGAGTATGAGTATGAGTATGAGTATGAGTATGAGTATGAGTATGAGTATGAGTATGAGTATGAGTATGAGTATGAGTATGAGTATGAGTATGAGTATGAGTATGAGTATGAGAATGAGTATGAGTATGAGAATGAGTATGAGTATGAGTATGAGCATGAGCATGAGCATGAGTATGAGTATGAGTATGTGCATGAGTATGAGTATGTGTATGAGTATGAGTATGAGTATGAGTATAAGTATGAGAATGAGTATGAGTGTGAGTATGAGAATGAGTATGAGTATGTGTATGAGTATGAGTATGAGTATGAGTATGAGTATGAGTATGAGTATGAGTATGAGTATGAGTATGAGTATGAGTATGAGTATGAGTATGAGTATGAGTATGAGTATAAGTATGAGTATGAGTATGAGTATGAGTGTGAGTATGAGTATGAGTATGAGTATGAGTATGAGTATGAGTATGAGTATGAGTATGAGTATGAGAATGAGTATGAGTATGAGAATGAGTATGAGTATGAGTATGAGCATGAGCATGAGCATGAGTATGAGTATGTGCATGAGTATGGGTATGTGTATGAGTATGAGTATGAGTTTGAGTATGAGTATGAGTATGAGTATGAGTATAAGTATGAAAATGAGTATGAGTGTGAGTATGAGAATGAGTATGAGTATGTGTATGAGTATGAGTATGAGTATGAGTATGAGTATGAGTATGAGTATGAGTATGAGTATGAGTATGAGTATAAGTATGAGTATGAGTATGAGTATGAGTATGAGTATAAGTATTAGTATGAGAATGAGTACGAGTATTAGTATGAGTATGAGTATGAGTATGAGTATGAGTTTAAGTATGAGTATGAGTATGAGTATGAGTATGAGTATGAGTATGAGTATGAGTATGACTATGAGTATGAGTATGAGTATGAGTATGAGTATGAGTATGAGTATGAGTATGAGTATGAGTATGAGTATGAGTATGAGTATGAGTATGAGTATGAGTATGAGTATGAGTATGAGTATGAGTATGAGTATGAGTATGAGTATGAGTATGAGTATGAGTATGAGTATGAGAATGAGTATGAGTACGAGAATGAGTATGAGTATGAGTATGAGCATGAGCATGAGTATGAGTATGAGTATGAGTATGAGTATGAGTATGAGTATAAGTATGAGCATGAGCATGAGTATGAGTATGAGTATGAGTATGAGTATGAGTATGAGTATGAGTATGAGTATGAGTATAAGTATGAGTATGAGTATGAGTATGAGTGTGAGTATGAGTATGAGTATGAGTATGAGTATGAGTATGAGTATGAGTATGAGTATGAGTATGAGAATGAGTATGAGTATGAGAATGAGTACGAGTATGAGTATGAGCATGAGCATGAGCATGAGTATGAGTATGTGCATGAGTATGAGTATGTGTATGAGTATGAGTATGAGTATGAGTATGAGTATGAGTATGAGTATGAGTATGAGTATAAGTATGAGTATGAGTTTAAGTATGAGTATGAGTACGAGTATGCGTATGAGTATGAGTATGAGTATGAGTATAAGTATGAGTATGAGTATGAGTATGAGTGTGAGTATGAGTATGAGTATGAGTATGAGTATGAGTGTGAGTATGAGTATGAGTATGAGTATGAGTATGTGTATGAGTATGAGTATGAGTATGAGTATGAGTATGAGTATGAGTACGAGTATGCGTATGAATATGAGTATGAGTATGAGTATGGGTATGAGTATGAGTATGAGTATGAGTATGAGTATGAGTATGAGTATGAGTATGAGTATGAGTATGAGTATGAGAATGAGTATGAGTATGAGTATGAGCATGAGCATGAGCATGAGTATGAGTATGAGTATGAGTATGAGTATGAGTATGAGTATGAGTATGAGTATGAGTATGAGTATGAGTATGAGTATGACTATGAGTATGAGTATGAGTATGAGTATGAGTATGAGTATGAGTATGAGTATGAGTATGAGTATGAGTATGAGTATGAGTATGAGTATGAGTATGAGTATGAGTATGAGTATGAGTATGAGCATGAGTATGAGTATGAGTATGAGTGTGAGTATGAGTACGAGTATGAGTATGAGCATGAGCATGAGCATGAGTATGAGTATGTGCATGAGTATGAGTATGTGTATGAGTATGAGTATGAGTATGAGTATGAGTATGAGTATGAGTATAAGTATGAGTATGAGTTTAAGTATGAGTATGAGTAGGAGTATGCGTATGAGTATGAGTATGAGTATGAGTATAAGTATGAGTATGAGTGTGAGTATGAGTATGAGTATGAGTATGAGTATGAGTATGAGTATGAGTATGAGTATGAGTATGAGAATGAGTATGAGTATGAGAATGAGTATGAGTATGAGTATGAGCATGAGCATGAGCATGAGTATGAGTATGTGCATGAGTATGGGTATGTGTATGAGTATGAGTATGAGTTTGAGTATGAGTATGAGTATGAGTATGAGTATAAGTATGAAAATGAGTATGAGTGTGAGTATGAGAATGAGTATGAGTATGTGTATGAGTATGAGTAGGAGTATGAGTATGAGTATGAGTATGAGTATGAGTATGAGTATGAGTATGAGTATAAGTATGAGTATGAGTATGAGTATGAGTATGAGTATAAGTATTAGTATGAGAATGAGTACGAGTATTAGTATGAGTATGAGTATGAGTATGAGTATGAGTTTAAGTATGAGTATGAGTATGAGTATGAGTATGAGTATGAGTATGAGTATGAGTATGAGTATGAGTATGAGTATGAGTATGAGTATGAGTATGAGTATGAGTATGAGTATGAGTATGAGTATGAGTATGAGTATGAGTATGAGTATGAGTATGAGTATGAGTATGAGTATGAGTATGAGTATGAGTATGAGAATGAGTATGAGTACGAGAATGAGTATGAGTATGAGTATGAGTATGAGCATGAGCATGAGCATGAGTATGAGTATGAGTATGAGTATGAGTATGAGTATGAGTATGAGTATAAGTATGAGCATGAGCATGAGTATGAGTATGAGTATGAGTATGAGTATGAGTATGAGTATGAGTATGAGTATGAGTATGAGTATGAGTATAAGTATGAGTATGAGTATGAGTATGAGTGTGAGTATGAGTATGAGTATGAGTATGAGTATGAGTATGAGTATGAGTATGAGTATGAGTTTGAGAATGAGTATGAGTATGAGAATGAGTATGAGTATGAGTATGAGCATGAGCATGAGCATGAGTATGAGTATGTGCATGAGTATGAGTATGTGTATGAGTATGAGTATGAGTATGAGTATAAGTATGAGAATGAGTATGAGTGTGAGTATGAGAATGAGTATGAGTATGTGTATGAGTATGAGTATGAGTATGAGTATGAGTATGAGTATGAGTATGAGTATGAGTATGAGTATGAGTATGAGTATGAGTATGAGTATGAGTATGAGTATAAGTATGAGTATGAGTATGAGTATGAGTATGAGTATAAGTATTAGTATGAGTACGAGTACGAGTACGAGTATGCGTATGAGTTTGAGTTTGAGTATGAGTATGATTATGAGTATGAGTATGAGTATGAGTATGAGTATGAGTATGAGTATGAGTATGAGTATAAGTATGAGTATGAGTATGAGTATGAGTATGAGTTTAAGTATGAGTATGAGTATGAGAATGCGTATGAGTATGAGTATGAGTATGGGTATGAGTATGAGTATGAGTATGAGTATGAGTATGAGTATAAGAATTAGTATGAGTATGAGTATGAGCATGAGCATGAGCATGAGTATGAGTATGAGTATGAGTGTGAGTATGAGTATGAGTATGAGTATGAGTATGAGTTTAAGTATGAGTATGAGTATGAGAATGCGTATGAGTATGAGTATGAGTATGAGTATAAGTATGAGTATGAGTTTAAGTATGAGTATGAGTACGAGTATGCGTATGAGTATGAGTATGAGTATGAGTATAAGTATGAGTATGAGTATGAGTATGAGTGTGAGTATGAGTATGAGTATGAGTATGAGTATGAGTATGAGTATGAGTATGAGTATGAGTATGAGTATGAGAATGAGTATGAGTACGAGAATGAGTATGAGTATGAGTATGAGTATGAGCATGAGCATGAGCATGAGTATGAGTATGAGTATGAGTATGAGTATGAGTATGAGTATGAGTATAAGTATGAGCATGAGCATGAGTATGAGTATGAGTATGAGTATGAGTATGAGTATGAGTATGAGTATGAGTATGAGTATGAGTATAAGTATGAGTATGAGTATGAGTATGAGTGTGAGTATGAGTATGAGTATGAGTATGAGTATAAGTATGAGTATGAGTATGAGTATGAGTGTGAGTATGAGTATGAGTATGAGTATGAGTATGAGTATGAGTATGAGTATGAGTATGAGTATGAGTATGAGTATGAGTATGAGTATGAGAATGAGTATGAGTATGAGAATGAGTATGAGTATGAGTATGAGCATGAGCATGAGCATGAGTATGAGTATGTGCATGAGTATGAGTATGTGTATGAGTATGAGTATGAGTATGAGTATAAGTATGAGAATGAGTATGAGTGTGAGTATGAGAATGAGTATGAGTATGTGTATGAGTATGAGTATGAGTATGAGTATGAGTATGAGTATGAGTATGAGTATGAGTATGAGTATGAGTATGAGTATGAGTATGAGTATGAGTATGAGTATAAGTATGAGTATGAGTATGAGTATGAGTATGAGTATGAGTATGAGTATGAGTATGAGTATGAGTATGAGTATGAGTATGAGTATGAGTATAAGAATTAGTATGAGTATGAGTATGAGCATGAGCATGAGCATGAGTATGAGTATGAGTATGAGTGTGAGTATGAGTATGAGTATAAGAATTAGTATGAGTATGAGTATGAGCATGAGCATGAGCATGAGTATGAGTATGAGTGTGAGTATGAGTATGAGTATGAGTATGAGTATGAGTTTAAGTATGAGTATGAGTATGAGAATGCGTATGAGTATGAGTATGAGTATGAGTATAAGTATGAGTATGAGTTTAAGTATGAGTATGAGTACGAGTATGCGTATGAGTATGAGTATGAGTATGAGTATAAGTATGAGTATGAGTATGAGTATGAGTATGAGTGTGAGTATGAGTATGAGTATGAGTATGAGTATGAGTATGAGTATGAGTATGAGTATGAGTATGAGTATGAGTATGAGTATAAGAATTAGTATGAGTATGAGTATGAGCATGAGCATGAGCATGAGTATGAGTATGAGTATGAGTGTGAGTATGAGTATGAGTATGAGTATGAGTATGAGTATGAGTATGAGTATGAGTATGAGTTTAAGTATGAGTATGAGTATGAGAATGCGTATGAGTATGAGTATGAGTATGAGTATAAGTATGAGTATGAGTTTAAGTATGAGTATGAGTACGAGTATGCGTATGAGTATGAGTATGAGTATGAGTATAAGTATGAGTATGAGTATGAGTATGAGTGTGAGTATGAGTATGAGTATGAGTATGAGTATGAGTGTGAGTATGAGTATGAGTATGAGTATGAGTATGTGTATGAGTATGAGTATGAGTATGAGTATGAGTATGAGTATGAGTACGAGTATGCGTATGAATATGAGTATGAGTATGAGTATGGGTATGAGTATGAGTATGAGTATGAGTATGAGTATGAGTATGAGTATGAGTATGAGTATGAGTATGAGTATGAGAATGAGTATGAGTATGAGTATGAGCATGAGCATGAGCATGAGTATGAGTATGAGTATGAGTATGAGTATGAGTATGAGTATGAGTATGAGTATGAGTATGAGTATGAGTATAAGTATTAGTATGAGTTCGAGTACGAGTACGAGTATGCGTATGAGTTTGAGTTTGAGTATGAGTATGATTATGAGTATGAGTATGAGTATGAGTATGAGTATGAGTATGAGTATGAGTATGAGTATAAGTATGAGTATGAGTATGAGTATGAGTATGAGTTTAAGTATGAGTATGAGTATGAGAATGCGTATGAGTATGAGTATGAGTATGAGTATGAGTATGAGTATGAGTATGAGTATGAGTATGAGTATGAGTATGAGTATGAGTATGAGTATAAGAATTAGTATGAGTATGAGTATGAGCATGAGCATGAGCATGAGTATGAGTATGAGTATGAGTGTGAGTATGAGTATGAGTATGAGTATGAGTATGAGTATGAGTATGAGTATGAGTATGAGTTTAAGTATGAGTATGAGTATGAGAATGCGTATGAGTATGAGTATGAGTATGAGTATGAGTATGAGTATAAGTATTAGTATGAGAATGAGTACGAGTATTAGTATGAGTATGAGTATGAGTATGAGTATGAGTTTAAGTATGAGTATGAGTATGAGTATGAGTATGAGTATGAGTATGAGTATGAGTATGAGTATGAGTATGAGTATGAGTATGAGTATGAGTATGAGTATGAGTATGAGTATGAGTATGAGTATGAGTATGAGTATGAGTATGAGTATGAGTATGAGTATGAGTATGAGTATGAGTATGAGTATGAGTATGAGTATGAGTATGAGTATGAGTATGAGTATGAGTATGAGAATGAGTATGAGTATGAGTATGAGTATGAGTATAAGTATGAGTATGAGTTTAAGTATGAGTATGAGTACGAGTATGCGTATGAGTATGAGTATGAGTATGAGTATAAGTATGAGTATGAGTATGAGTATGAGTATGAGTGTGAGTATGAGTATGAGTATGAGTATGAGTATGAGTGTGAGTATGAGTATGAGTATGAGTATGAGTATGAGTATGAGTATGAGTATGAGTATGAGTATGAGTACGAGTATGCGTATGAATATGAGTATGAGTATGAGTATGGGTATGAGTATGAGTATGAGTATGAGTTTGAGTATGAGTATGAGTATGAGTATGAGTATGAGTATGAGTATGAGAATGAGTATGAGTATGAGTATGAGCATGAGCATGAGCATGAGTATGAGTATGAGTATGAGTATGAGTATGAGTATGAGTATGAGTATGAGTATGAGTATGAGTATAAGTATTAGTATGAGTACGAGTACGAGTACGAGTATGCGTATGAGTTTGAGTTTGAGTATGAGTATGATTATGAGTATGAGTATGAGTATGAGTATGAGTATGAGTATGAGTATGAGTATAAGTATGAGTATGAGTATGAGTATGAGTATGAGTTTAAGTATGAGTATGAGTATGAGAATGCGTATGAGTATGAGTATGAGTATGGGTATGAGTATGAGTATGAGTATGAGTATGAGTATGAGTATGAGTATGAGTATGAGTATGAGTATGAGTATAAGAATTAGTATGAGTATGAGTATGAGCATGAGCATGAGCATGAGTATGAGTATGAGTATGAGTGTGAGTATGAGTATGAGTATGAGTATGAGTATGAGTATGAGTATGAGTATGAGTATGAGTATGAGTTTAAGTATGAGTATGAGTATGAGAATGCGTATGAGTATAAGTATGAAAATGAGTATGAGTGTGAGTATGAGAATGAGTATGAGTATGTGTATGAGTATGAGTATGAGTATGAGTATGAGTATGAGTATGAGTATGAGTATGAGTATGAGTATGAGTATAAGTATGAGTATGAGTATGAGTATGAGTATGAGTATAAGTATTAGTATGAGTATGAGTACGAGTATTAGTATGAGTATGAGTATGAGTATGAGTATGAGTATGAGTATGAGTTTAAGTATGAGTATGAGTATGAGTATGAGTATGAGTATGAGTATGAGTATGAGTATGAGTATGAGTATGAGTATGAGTATGAGTATGAGTATGAGTATGAGTATGAGTATGAGTATGAGTATGAGTATGAGTATGAGTATGAGTATGAGTATGAGTATGAGTATGAGTATGAGTATGAGTATGAGTATGAGAATGAGTATGAGTACGAGAATGAGTATGAGTATGAGTATGAGTATGAGCATGAGCATGAGCATGAGTATGAGTATGAGTATGAGTATGAGTATGAGTATGAGTATAAGTATGAGCATGAGCATGAGTATGAGTATGAGTATGAGTATGAGAATGAGTATGAGTATGAGTATGAGTATGAGTATAAGTATGAGTATGAGTATGAGTATGAGTGTGAGTATGAGTATGAGTATGAGTATGAGTATGAGTATGAGTATGAGTATGTGTATGAGTATGAGTATGAGTATGAGAATGAGTATGAGTATGAGAATGAGTATGAGTATGAGTATGAGCATGAGCATGAGCATGAGTATGAGTATGTGCATGAGTATGAGTATGAGTATGAGTATGAGTATGAGTATGAGTATGAGTATGAGTATGAGAATGAGTATGAGTATGAGAATGAGTATGAGTATGAGTATGAGCATGAGCATGAGCATGAGTATGAGTATGTGCATGAGTATGGGTATGTGTATGAGTATGAGTATGAGTTTGAGTATGAGTATGAGTATGAGTATGAGTATGAGTATGAGTATGAGTATGAGTATGAGTATGAGTATAAGTATGAAAATGAGTATGAGTGTGAGTATGAGAATGAGTATGAGTATGTGTATGAGTATGAGTATGAGTATGAGTATGAGTATGAGTATGAGTATGAGTATGAGTATGAGTATGAGTATAAGTATGAGTATGAGTATGAGTATGAGTATGAGTATAAGTATTAGTATGAGTATGAGTACGAGTATTAGTATGAGTATGAGTATGAGTATGAGTATGAGTATGAGTATGAGTTTAAGTATGAGTATGAGTATGAGTATGAGTATGAGTATGAGTATGAGTATGAGTATGAGTATGAGTATGAGTATGAGTATGAGTATGAGTATGAGTATGAGTATGAGTATGAGTATGAGTATGAGTATGAGTATGAGTATGAGTATGAGTATGAGTATGAGTATGAGTATGAGTATGAGTATGAGAATGAGTATGAGTACGAGAATGAGTATGAGTATGAGTATGAGTATGAGCATGAGCATGAGCATGAGTATGAGTATGAGTATGAGTATGAGTATGAGTATGAGTATAAGTATGAGCATGAGCATGAGTATGAGTATGAGTATGAGTATGAGAATGAGTATGAGTATGAGTATGAGTATGAGTATAAGTATGAGTATGAGTATGAGTATGAGTGTGAGTATGAGTATGAGTATGAGTATGAGTATGAGTATGAGTATGAGTATGTGTATGAGTATGAGTATGAGTATGAGAATGAGTATGAGTATGAGAATGAGTATGAGTATGAGTATGAGCATGAGCATGAGCATGAGTATGAGTATGTGCATGAGTATGAGTATGAGTATGAGTATGAGTATGAGTATGAGTATGAGTATGAGTATGAGAATGAGTATGAGTATGAGAATGAGTATGAGTATGAGTATGAGCATGAGCATGAGCATGAGTATGAGTATGTGCATGAGTATGGGTATGTGTATGAGTATGAGTATGAGTTTGAGTATGAGTATGAGTATGAGTATGAGTATAAGTATGAAAATGAGTATGAGTGTGAGTATGAGAATGAGTATGAGTATGTGTATGAGTATGAGTAGGAGTATGAGTATGAGTATGAGTATGAGTATGAGTATGAGTATGAGTATGAGTATGAGTATGAGTATGAGTATAAGTATGAGTATGAGTATGAGTATGAGTATGAGTATAAGTATTAGTATGAGAATGAGTACGAGTATTAGTATGAGTATGAGTATGAGTATGAGTATGAGTTTAAGTATGAGTATGAGTATGAGTATGAGTATGAGTATGAGTATGAGTATGAGTATGAGTATGAGTATGAGTATGAGTATGAGTATGAGTATGAGTATGAGTATGAGTATGAGTATGAGTATGAGTATGAGTATGAGTATGAGTATGAGTATGAGTATGAGTATGAGTATGAGTATGAGTATGAGTATGAGTATGAGTATGAGTATGAGTATGAGTATGAGTATGAGTATGAGTATGAGAATGAGTATGAGTATGAGTATGAGTATGAGTATAAGTATGAGTATGAGTTTAAGTATGAGTATGAGTACGAGTATGCGTATGAGTATGAGTATGAGTATGAGTATAAGTATGAGTATGAGTATGAGTATGAGTATGAGTGTGAGTATGAGTATGAGTATGAGTATGAGTATGAGTGTGAGTATGAGTATGAGTATGAGTATGAGTATGAGTATGAGTATGAGTATGAGTATGAGTATGAGTATGAGTACGAGTATGCGTATGAATATGAGTATGAGTATGAGTATGGGTATGAGTATGAGTATGAGTATGAGTTTGAGTATGAGTATGTGTATGAGTATGAGTATGAGTATGAGTATGAGTATGAGTATGAGTATGAGTATGAGTATGAGTATGATATAGAGTATGAGTATGTGTATGAGTATGAGTATGAGTATGAGTATGAGTATGAGTATAAGTATGAGTATGAGTATGAGTATGAGTGTGAGTATGAGTATGAGTATGAGTATGAGTATGAGTATGAGTATGAGTATGAGTATGAGAATGAGTATGAGTATGAGAATGAGTATGAGTATGAGTATGAGCATGAGCATGAGCATGAGTATGAGTATGTGCATGAGTATGAGTATGTGTATGAGTATGAGTATGAGAATGCGTATGAGTATGAGTATGAGTATGGGTATGAGTATGAGTATGAGTATGAGTATGAGTATGAGTATGAGTATGAGTATGAGTATGAGTATGAGTATAAGAATTAGTATGAGTATGAGTATGAGCATGAGCATGAGCATGAGTATGAGTGTGAGTATGAGTATGAGTATGAGTATGAGTATGAGTATGAGTATGAGTATGAGTATGAGTATGAGTTTAAGTATGAGTATGAGTATGAGAATGCGTATGAGTATGAGTATGAGTATGAGTATAAGTATGAGTATGAGTTTAAGTATGAGTATGAGTACGAGTATGCGTATGAGTATGAGTATGAGTATGAGTATAAGTATGAGTATGAGTATGAGTATGAGTGTGAGTATGAGTATGAGTATGAGTATGAGTATGAGTGTGAGTATGAGTATGAGTATGAGTATGAGTATGAGTATGAGTATGAGTATGAGTATGAGTATGAGTATGAGTATGAGTACGATTATGCGTATGAATATGAGTATGAGTATGAGTATGGGTATGAGTATGAGTATGAGTATGAGTATGAGTATGAGTATGAGTATGAGTATGAGTATGAGTATGAGTATGAGTATGAGTATGAGAATGAGTATGAGTATGAGTATGAGCATGAGCATGAGCATGAGTATGAGTATGAGTATGAGTATGAGTATGAGTATGAGTATGAGTATGAGTATGAGTATAAGTATTAGTATGAGTTCGAGTACGAGTACGAGTATGCGTATGAGTTTGAGTTTGAGTATGAGTATGATTATGAGTATGAGTATGAGTATGAGTATGAGTATGAGTATGAGTATGAGTATAAGTATGAGTATGAGTATGAGTATGAGTATGAGTTTAAGTATGAGTATGAGTATGAGAATGCGTATGAGTATGAGTATGAGTATGAGTATGAGTATGAGTATGAGTATGAGTATGAGTATGAGTATGAGTATGAGTATGAGTATAAGAATTAGTATGAGTATGAGTATGAGCATGAGCATGAGCATGAGTATGAGTATGAGTATGAGTGTGAGTATGAGTATGAGTATGAGTATGAGTATGAGTATGAGTATGAGTATGAGTATGAGTTTAAGTATGAGTATGAGTATGAGAATGCGTATGAGTATGAGTATGAGTATGAGTATAAGTATGAGTATGAGTTTAAGTATGAGTATGAGTACGAGTATGCGTATGAGTATGAGTATGAGTATGAGTATAAGCATGAGTATGAGTATGAGTATGAGTATGAGTGTGAGTATGAGTATGAGTATGAGTATGAGTATGAGTATGAGTATGAGTATGAGTATGAGAATGAGTATGAGTATGAGACTGAGTATGAGTATGAGTATGAGCATGAGCATGAGCATGAGTATGAGTATGTGCATGAGTATGGGTATGTGTATGAGTATGAGTATGAGTTTGAGTATGAGTATGAGTATGAGTATGAGTATAAGTATGAAAATGAGTATGAGTGTGAGTATGAGAATGAGTATGAGTATGTGTATGAGTATGAGTAGGAGTATGAGTATGAGTATGAGTATGAGTATGAGTATGAGTATGAGCATGAGCATGAGCATGAGTATGAGTATGAGTATGAGTATGAGTATGAGTATAAGTATGAGCATGAGCATGAGTATGAGTATGAGTATGAGTATGAGTATGAGTATGAGTATGAGTATGAGTATGAGTATGAGTATAAGTATGAGTATGAGTATGAGTATGAGTGTGAGTATGAGTATGAGTATGAGTATGAGTATGAGTATGAGTATGAGTATGAGTATGAGTATGAGTATGAGTATGAGAATGAGTATGAGTATGAGAATGAGTATGAGTATGAGTATGAGCATGAGCATGAGCATGAGTATGAGTATGTGCATGAGTATGAGTATGTGTATGAGTATGAGTATGAGTTTGAGTTTGAGTATGAGTATGAGTATGAGTATGAGTATGAGTATAAGTATTAGTATGAGTTCGAGTACGAGTACGAGTATGCGTATGAGTTTGAGTTTGAGTATGAGTATGATTATGAGTATGAGTATGAGTATGAGTATGAGTATGAGTATGAGTATGAGTATAAGTATGAGTATGAGTATGAGTATGAGTATGAGTTTAAGTATGAGTATGAGTATGAGAATGCGTATGAGTATGAGTATGAGTATGAGTATGAGTATGAGTATGAGTATGAGTATGAGTATGAGTATGAGTATGAGTATGAGTATAAGAATTAGTATGAGTATGAGTATGAGCATGAGCATGAGCATGAGTATGAGTATGAGTATGAGTGTGAGTATGAGTATGAGTATGAGTATGAGTATGAGTATGAGTATGAGTATGAGTATGAGTTTAAGTATGAGTATGAGTATGAGAATGCGTATGAGTATGAGTATGAGTATGAGTATAAGTATGAGTATGAGTTTAAGTATGAGTATGAGTACGAGTATGCGTATGAGTATGAGTATGAGTATGAGTATAAGCATGAGTATGAGTATGAGTATGAGTATGAGTGTGAGTATGAGTATGAGTATGAGTATGAGTATGAGTATGAGTATGAGTATGAGTATGAGAATGAGTATGAGTATGAGACTGAGTATGAGTATGAGTATGAGCATGAGCATGAGCATGAGTATGAGTATGTGCATGAGTATGGGTATGTGTATGAGTATGAGTATGAGTTTGAGTATGAGTATGAGTATGAGTATGAGTATAAGTATGAAAATGAGTATGAGTGTGAGTATGAGAATGAGTATGAGTATGTGTATGAGTATGAGTAGGAGTATGAGTATGAGTATGAGTATGAGTATGAGTATGAGTATGAGCATGAGCATGAGCATGAGTATGAGTATGAGTATGAGTATGAGTATGAGTATAAGTATGAGCATGAGCATGAGTATGAGTATGAGTATGAGTATGAGTATGAGTATGAGTATGAGTATGAGTATGAGTATGAGTATAAGTATGAGTATGAGTATGAGTATGAGTGTGAGTATGAGTATGAGTATGAGTATGAGTATGAGTATGAGTATGAGTATGAGTATGAGTATGAGTATGAGTATGAGAATGAGTATGAGTATGAGAATGAGTATGAGTATGAGTATGAGCATGAGCATGAGCATGAGTATGAGTATGTGCATGAGTATGAGTATGTGTATGAGTATGAGTATGAGTTTGAGTTTGAGTATGAGTATGAGTATGAGTATGAGTATGAGTATAAGTATGAGAATGAGTATGAGTGTGAGTATGAGAATGAGTATGAGTATGTGTATGAGTATGAGTATGAGTATGAGTATGAGTATGAGTATGAGTATGAGTATGAGTATGAGTACGAGTACGCGTATGAATATGAGTATGAGTATGAGTATGGGTATGAGTATGAGTATGAGTATGAGTATGAGTATGAGTATGAGTATGAGTATGAGTATGAGTATGAGAATGAGTATGAGTATGAGTATGAGCATGAGCATGAGCATGAGTATGAGTATGAGTATGAGAATGAGTATGAGTATGAGTATGAGTATGAGTATGAGTATGAGTATGAGTATAAGTATTAGTATGAGTACGAGTACGAGTACGAGTATGCGTATGAGTATGAGTATGATTATGAGTATGAGTATGAGTATGAGTATGAGTATGAGTATGAGTATGAGTATGAGTATGAGTATGAGTATGAGTATGAGCATGAGCATGAGCATGAGTATGAGTATGAGTATGAGTGTGAGTATGAGTATGAGTATGAGTATGAGTATGAGTATGAGTATGAGTATGAGTATGAGTATGAGTTTAAGTATGAGTATGAGTATGAGAATGCGTATGAGTATGAGTATGAGTATGAGTATAAGTATGAGTATGAGTTTAAGTATGAGTATGAGTACGAGTATGCGTATGAGTATGAGTATGAGTATGAGTATAAGTATGAGTATGAGTATGAGTATGAGTGTGAGTATGAGTATGAGTATGAGTATGAGTATGAGTATGAGTATGAGTATGAGTATGAGTATGAGAATGAGTATGAGTATGAGAATGTGTATGAGTATGAGTATGAGCATGAGTATGAGTATGAGTATGAGTATGAGTATGAGTATGAGTATGAGTATAAGTATTAGTATGAGTTCGAGTACGAGTACGAGTATGCGTATGAGTTTGAGTTTGAGTATGAGTATGATTATGAGTATGAGTATGAGTATGAGTATGAGTATGAGTATGAGTATAAGTATGAGTATGAGTATGAGTATGAGTATGAGTTTAAGTATGAGTATGAGTATGAGAATGCGTATGAGTATGAGTATGAGTATGAGTATGAGTATGAGTATGAGTATTAGTATTAGTATGAGTATGAGTATGAGTATGAGTATGAGTATGAGTATGAGTATAAGAATTAGTATGAGTATGAGTATGAGCATGAGCATGAGCATGAGTATGAGTATGAGTATGAGTGTGAGTATGAGTATGAGTATGAGTATGAGTATGAGTATGAGTATGAGTTTAAGTATGAGTATGAGTATGAGAATGCGTATGAGTATGAGTATGAGTATAAGTATGAGTATGAGTTTAAGTATGAGTATGAGTACGAGTATGCGTATGAGTATGAGTATGAGTATGAGTATAAGTATGAGTATGAGTATGAGTATGAGTGTGAGTATGAGTATGAGTATGAGTATGAGTATGAGTATGAGTATGAGTATGAGTATGAGTATGAGAATGAGTATGAGTATGAGAATGAATATGAGTATGAGTATGAGCATGAGCATGAGCATGAGTATGAGTATGTGCATGAGTATGGGTATGTGTATGAGTATGAGTATGAGTTTGAGTATGAGTATGAGTATGAGTATGAGTATAAGTATGAAAATGAGTATGAGTGTGAGTATGAGAATGAGTATGAGTATGTGTATGAGTATGAGTAGGAGTATGAGTATGAGTATGAGTATGAGTATGAGTATGAGTATGAGTATGAGTATGAGTATGAGTATGAGTATAAGTATGAGTATGAGTATGAGTATGAGTATGAGTATAAGTATTAGTATGAGTATGAGTACGAGTATTAGTATGAGTATGAGTATGAGTATGGGTATGAGTTTAAGTATGAGTATGAGTATGAGTATGAGTATGAGTATGAGTATGAGTATGAGTATGAGTATGAGTATGAGTATGAGTATGAGTATGAGTATGAGTATGAGTATGAGTATGAGTATGAGTATGAGTATGAGTATGAGTATGAGTATGAGTATGAGTATGAGTATGAGTATGAGTATGAGTATGAGTATGAGTATGAGTATGAGTTTAAGTATGAGTATGAGTATGAGAATGCGTATGAGTATGAGTATGAGTATGAGTATAAGTATGAGTATGAGTTTAAGTATGAGTATGAGTACGAGTATGCGTATGAGTATGAGTATGAGTATGAGTATAAGTATGAGTATGAGTATGAGTGTGAGTATGAGTATGAGTATGAGTATGAGTATGAGTATGAGTATGAGTATGAGTATGAGTATGAGTATGAGAATGAGTATGAGTATGAGAATGAGTATGAGTATGAGTATGAGCATGAGCATGAGCATGAGTATGAGTATGTGCATGAGTATGGGTATGTGTATGAGTATGAGTATGAGTTTGAGTATGAGTATGAGTATGAGTATGAGTATAAGTATGAAAATGAGTATGAGTGTGAGTATGAGAATGAGTATGAGTATGTGTATGAGTATGAGTAGGAGTATGAGTATGAGTATGAGTATGAGTATGAGTATGAGTATGAGTATGAGTATGAGTATGAGTATGAGTATAAGTATGAGTATGAGTATGAGTATGAGTATGAGTATAAGTATTAGTATGAGAATGAGTACGAGTATTAGTATGAGTATGAGTATGAGTATGAGTATGAGTTTAAGTATGAGTATGAGTATGAGTATGAGTATGAGTATGAGTATGAGTATGAGTATGAGTATGAGTATGAGTATGAGTATGAGTATGAGTATGAGTATGAGTATGAGTATGAGTATGAGTATGAGTATGAGTATGAGTATGAGTATGAGTATGAGTATGAGTATGAGTATGAGTATGAGTATGAGTATGAGTATGAGTATGAGTATGAGTATGAGTATGAGTATGAGTATGAGAATGAGTATGAGTACGAGAATGAGTATGAGTATGAGTATGAGTATGAGCATGAGCATGAGCATGAGTATGAGTATGAGTATGAGTATGAGTATGAGTATGAGTATAAGTATGAGCATGAGCATGAGCATGAGTATGAGTATGAGTATGGGTATGAGTATGAGTATGAGTATGAGTATAAGTATGAGTATGAGTTTAAGTATGAGTATGAGTACGAGTATGCGTATGAGTATGAGTATGAGTATGAGTATAAGCATGAGTATGAGTATGAGTATGAGTATGAGTGTGAGTATGAGTATGAGTATGAGTATGAGTATGAGTATGAGTATGAGTATGAGTATGAGAATGAGTATGAGTATGAGACTGAGTATGAGTATGAGTATGAGCATGAGCATGAGCATGAGTATGAGTATGTGCATGAGTATGGGTATGTGTATGAGTATGAGTATGAGTTTGAGTATGAGTATGAGTATGAGTATGAGTATAAGTATGAAAATGAGTATGAGTGTGAGTATGAGAATGAGTATGAGTATGTGTATGAGTATGAGTAGGAGTATGAGTATGAGTATGAGTATGAGTATGAGTATGAGTATGAGTATGAGTATGAGTATAAGTATGAGTATGAGTATGAGTATGAGTATGAGTATAAGTATTAGTATGCGAATGAGTACGAGTATTAGTATGAGTATGAGTATGAGTATGAGTATGAGTTTAAGTATGAGTATGAGTATGAGTATGAGTATGAGTATGAGTATGAGTATGAGTATGAGTATGAGTATGAGTATGAGTATGAGTATGAGTATGAGTATGAGTATGAGTATGAGTATGAGTATGAGTATGAGTATGAGTATGAGTATGAGTATGAGTATGAGTATGAGTATGAGTATGAGTATGAGTATGAGTATGAGTATGAGTATGAGTATGAGTATGAGTATGAGTATGAGTATGAGTATGAGTATGAGTATGAGTATGAGTATGAGTATGAGAATGAGTATGAGTACGAGAATGAGTATGAGTATGAGTATGAGTATGAGCATGAGCATGAGAATGAGTATGAGTATGAGTATGAGTATGAGTATGAGTATGAGTATGAGTATAAGTATTAGTATGAGTACGAGTACGAGTACGAGTATGCGTATGAGTATGAGTATGATTATGAGTATGAGTATGAGTATGAGTATGAGTATGAGTATGAGTATGAGTATGAGTATGAGTATGAGTATGAGTATGAGCATGAGCATGAGCATGAGTATGAGTATGAGTATGAGTGTGAGTATGAGTATGAGTATGAGTATGAGTATGAGTATGAGTATGAGTATGAGTATGAGTATGAGTTTAAGTATGAGTATGAGTATGAGAATGCGTATGAGTATGAGTATGAGTATGAGTATAAGTATGAGTATGAGTTTAAGTATGAGTATGAGTACGAGTATGCGTATGAGTATGAGTATGAGTATGAGTATAAGTATGAGTATGAGTATGAGTATGAGTGTGAGTATGAGTATGAGTATGAGTATGAGTATGAGTATGAGTATGAGTATGAGTATGAGTATGAGAATGAGTATGAGTATGAGAATGTGTATGAGTATGAGTATGAGCATGAGTATGAGTATGAGTATGAGTATGAGTATGAGTATGAGTATGAGTATAAGTATTAGTATGAGTTCGAGTACGAGTACGAGTATGCGTATGAGTTTGAGTTTGAGTATGAGTATGATTATGAGTATGAGTATGAGTATGAGTATGAGTATGAGTATGAGTATAAGTATGAGTATGAGTATGAGTATGAGTATGAGTTTAAGTATGAGTATGAGTATGAGAATGCGTATGAGTATGAGTATGAGTATGAGTATGAGTATGAGTATGAGTATTAGTATTAGTATGAGTATGAGTATGAGTATGAGTATGAGTATGAGTATGAGTATAAGAATTAGTATGAGTATGAGTATGAGCATGAGCATGAGCATGAGTATGAGTATGAGTATGAGTGTGAGTATGAGTATGAGTATGAGTATGAGTATGAGTATGAGTATGAGTTTAAGTATGAGTATGAGTATGAGAATGCGTATGAGTATGAGTATGAGTATAAGTATGAGTATGAGTTTAAGTATGAGTATGAGTACGAGTATGCGTATGAGTATGAGTATGAGTATGAGTATAAGTATGAGTATGAGTATGAGTATGAGTGTGAGTATGAGTATGAGTATGAGTATGAGTATGAGTATGAGTATGAGTATGAGTATGAGTATGAGAATGAGTATGAGTATGAGAATGAATATGAGTATGAGTATGAGCATGAGCATGAGCATGAGTATGAGTATGTGCATGAGTATGGGTATGTGTATGAGTATGAGTATGAGTTTGAGTATGAGTATGAGTATGAGTATGAGTATAAGTATGAAAATGAGTATGAGTGTGAGTATGAGAATGAGTATGAGTATGTGTATGAGTATGAGTAGGAGTATGAGTATGAGTATGAGTATGAGTATGAGTATGAGTATGAGTATGAGTATGAGTATGAGTATGAGTATAAGTATGAGTATGAGTATGAGTATGAGTATGAGTATAAGTATTAGTATGAGTATGAGTACGAGTATTAGTATGAGTATGAGTATGAGTATGGGTATGAGTTTAAGTATGAGTATGAGTATGAGTATGAGTATGAGTATGAGTATGAGTATGAGTATGAGTATGAGTATGAGTATGAGTATGAGTATGAGTATGAGTATGAGTATGAGTATGAGTATGAGTATGAGTATGAGTATGAGTATGAGTATGAGTATGAGTATGAGTATGAGTATGAGTATGAGTATGAGTTTAAGTATGAGTATGAGTATGAGAATGCGTATGAGTATGAGTATGAGTATGAGTATAAGTATGAGTATGAGTTTAAGTATGAGTATGAGTACGAGTATGCGTATGAGTATGAGTATGAGTATGAGTATAAGTATGAGTATGAGTATGAGTGTGAGTATGAGTATGAGTATGAGTATGAGTATGAGTATGAGTATGAGTATGAGTATGAGTATGAGTATGAGAATGAGTATGAGTATGAGAATGAGTATGAGTATGAGTATGAGCATGAGCATGAGCATGAGTATGAGTATGTGCATGAGTATGGGTATGTGTATGAGTATGAGTATGAGTTTGAGTATGAGTATGAGTATGAGTATGAGTATAAGTATGAAAATGAGTATGAGTGTGAGTATGAGAATGAGTATGAGTATGTGTATGAGTATGAGTAGGAGTATGAGTATGAGTATGAGTATGAGTATGAGTATGAGTATGAGTATGAGTATGAGTATGAGTATGAGTATAAGTATGAGTATGAGTATGAGTATGAGTATGAGTATAAGTATTAGTATGAGAATGAGTACGAGTATTAGTATGAGTATGAGTATGAGTATGAGTATGAGTTTAAGTATGAGTATGAGTATGAGTATGAGTATGAGTATGAGTATGAGTATGAGTATGAGTATGAGTATGAGTATGAGTATGAGTATGAGTATGAGTATGAGTATGAGTATGAGTATGAGTATGAGTATGAGTATGAGTATGAGTATGAGTATGAGTATGAGTATGAGTATGAGTATGAGTATGAGTATGAGTATGAGTATGAGTATGAGTATGAGTATGAGTATGAGTATGAGAATGAGTATGAGTACGAGAATGAGTATGAGTATGAGTATGAGTATGAGCATGAGCATGAGCATGAGTATGAGTATGAGTATGAGTATGAGTATGAGTATGAGTATAAGTATGAGCATGAGCATGAGCATGAGTATGAGTATGAGTATGGGTATGAGTATGAGTATGAGTATGAGTATGAGTATAAGTATGAGTATGAGTATGAGTATGAGTGTGAGTATGAGTATGAGTATGAGTATGAGTATGAGTATGAGTATGAGTATGAGTATGAGTATGAGTATGAGAATGAGTATGAGTATGAGAATGAGTATGAGTATGAGTATGAGCATGAGCATGAGCATGAGTATGAGTATGTGCATGAGTATGAGTATGTGTATGAGTATGAGTATGAGTTTGAGTTTGAGTATGAGTATGAGTATGAGTATGAGTATGAGTATGAGTATAAGTATGAGAATGAGTATGAGTGTGAGTATGAGAATGAGTATGAGTATGTGTATGAGTATGAGTATGAGTATGAGTATGAGTATGAGTATGAGTACGAGTATGCGTATGAATATGAGTATGAGTATGAGTATGGGTATGAGTATGAGTATGAGTATGAGTATGAGTATGAGAATGAGTATGAGTATGAGAATGAGTATGAGTATGAGTATGAGCATGAGCATGAGCATGAGTATGAGTATGTGCATGAGTATGAGTATGTGTATGAGTATGAGTATGAGTTTGAGTTTGAGTATGAGTATGAGTATGAGTATGAGTATGAGTATGAGTATAAGTATGAGAATGAGTATGAGTGTGAGTATGAGAATGAGTATGAGTATGTGTATGAGTATGAGTATGAGTATGAGTATGAGTATGAGTATGAGTATGAGTATGAGTATGAGTATGAGTATGAGTATGAGTATGAGTATGAGAATGAGTATGAGTATGAGAATGAGTATGAGTATGAGTATGAGCATGAGCATGAGCATGAGTATGAGTATGTGCATGAGTATGAGTATGTGTATGAGTATGAGTATGAGTTTGAGTTTGAGTATGAGTATGAGTATGAGTATGAGTATGAGTATGAGTATAAGTATGAGAATGAGTATGAGTGTGAGTATGAGAATGAGTATGAGTATGAGTATGAGTATGAGTATAAGTATGAGCATGAGCATGAGTATGAGTATGAGTATGAGTATGAGTATGAGTATGAGTATGAGTATGAGTATGAGTATAAGTATGAGTATGGGTATGAGTATGAGTGTGAGTATGAGTATGAGTATGAGTATGAGTATGAGTATGAGTATGAGTATGAGTATGAGTATGAGTATGAGTATGAGAATGAGTATGAGTATGAGAATGAGTATGAGTATGAGTATGAGCATGAGCATGAGCATGAGTATGAGTATGTGCATGAGTATGAGTATGTGTATGAGTATGAGTATGAGTTTGAGTTTGAGTATGAGTATGAGTATGAGTATGAGTATGAGTATAAGTATGAGAATGAGTATGAGTGTGAGTATGAGAATGAGTATGAGTATGTGTATGAGTATGAGTATGAGTATGAGTATGAGTATGAGAATGAGTATGAGTATGAGTATGAGCATGAGCATGAGCATGAGTATGAGTATGAGTATGAGTATGAGTATGAGTATGAGTATGAGTATGAGTATGAGTATGAGTATGAGTATGAGTATGAGTATGAGAATGCGTATGAGTATGAGTATGAGTATAAGTATGAGTATGAGTTTAAGTATGAGTATGAGTACGAGTATGCGTATGAGTATGAGTATGAGTATGAGTATAAGTATGAGTATGAGTATGAGTATGAGTGTGAGTATGAGTATGAGTATGAGTATGAGTATGAGTATGAGTATGAGTATGAGTATGAGTATGAGTATGAGTATAAGAATTAGTATGAGTATGAGTATGAGCATGAGCATGAGCATGAGTATGAGTATGAGTATGAGTGTGAGTATGAGTATGAGTATGAGTATGAGTATGAGTATGAGTATGAGTATGAGTATGAGTATGAGTTTATGTATGAGTATGAGTATGAGAATGCGTATGAGTATGAGTATGAGTATGAGTATAAGTATGAGTATGAGTTTAAGTATGAGTATGAGTACGAGTATGCGTATGAGTATGAGTATGAGTATGAGTATAAGTATGAGTATGAGTATGAGTATGAGTGTGAGTATGAGTATGAGTATGAGTATGAGTGTGAGTATGAGTATGAGTATGAGTATGAGTATGAGTATGAGTATGAGTATGAGTATGAGTATGAGTATGAGTACGAGTATGCGTATGAATATGAGTATGAGTATGAGTATGGGTATGAGTATGAGTATGAGTATGAGTATGAGTATGAGTATGAGTATGAGTATGAGTATGAGTATGAGTATGAGTATGAGAATGAGTATGAGTATGAGTATGAGCATGAGCATGAGCATGAGTATGAGTATGAGTATGAGTATGAGTATGAGTATGAGTATGAGTATGAGTATGAGTATGAGTATGAGTATGAGTATAAGTATTAGTATGAGTACGAGTACGAGTACGAGTATGCGTATGAGTTTGAGTTTGAGTATGAGTATGATTATGAGTATGAGTATGAGTATGAGTATGAGTATGAGTATGAGTATGAGTATAAGTATGAGTATGAGTATGAGTATGAGTTTAAGTATGAGTATGAGTATGAGAATGCGTATGAGTATGAGTATGAGTATGGGTATGAGTATGAGTATGAGTATGAGTATGAGTATGAGTATGAGTATGAGTATGAGTATGAGTATGAGTATGAGTATGAGTATAAGAATTAGTATGAGTATGAGTATGAGCATGAGCATGAGTATGAGTATGAGTATGAGTGTGAGTATGAGTATGAGTATGAGTATGAGTATGAGTATGAGTATGAGTATGAGTATGAGTTTAAGTATGAGTATGAGTATGAGAATGCGTATGAGTATGAGTATGAGTATGAGTATAAGTATGAGTATGAGTTTAAGTATGAGTATGGGTACGAGTATGCGTATGAGTATGAGTATGAGTATGAGTATAAGTATGAGTATGAGTATGAGTATGAGTGTGAGTATGAGTATGAGTATGAGTATGAGTATGAGTATGAGTATGAGTATGAGTATGAGTATGAGAATGAGTATGAGTATGAGAATGAGTATGAGTATGAGTATGAGCATGAGCATGAGCATGAGTATGAGTATGTGCATGAGTATGGGTATGTGTATGAGTATGAGTATGAGTTTGAGTATGAGTATGAGTATGAGTATGAGTATGAGTATGAGTATAAGTATGAAAATGAGTATGAGTATGAGTATAAGTATGAGTATGAGTATGAGTATGAGTATGAGTATAAGTATTAGTATGAGTATGAGTACGAGTATTAGTATGAGTATGAGTATGAGTATGAGTATGAGTATGAGTATGAGTTTAAGTATGAGTATGAGTATGAGTATGAGTATGAGTATGAGTATGAGTATGAGTATGAGTATGAGTATGAGTGTGAGTATGAGTATGAGTATGAGTATGAGTATGAGTATGAGTATGAGTATGAGTATGAGTATGAGTATGAGTATGAGTATGAGTATGAGTATGAGTATGAGTATGAGTATGAGTATGAGTATGAGTATGAGAATGAGTATGAGTACGAGAATGAGTATGAGTATGAGTATGAGTATGAGCATGAGCATGAGCATGAGTATGAGTATGAGTATGAGTATGAGTATGAGTATGAGTATGAGTATAAGTATGAGCATGAGCATGAGTATGAGTATGAGTATGAGTATGAGTATGAGTATGAGTATGAGTATAAGTATGAGTATGAGTATGAGTATGAGTGTGAGTATGAGTATGAGTATGAGTATGAGTATGAGTATGAGTATGTGTATGAGTATGAGTATGAGTATGAGAATGAGTATGAGTATGAGAATGAGTATGAGTATGAGTATGAGCATGAGCATGAGCATGAGTATGAGTATGTGCATGAGTATGAGTATGTGTATGAGTATGAGTATGAGTTTGAGTTTGAGTATGAGTATGAGTATGAGTATGAGTATAAGTATGAGAATGAGTATGAGTGTGAGTATGAGAATGAGTATGAGTATGTGTATGAGTATGAGTATGAGTATGAGTATGAGTATGAGTATGAGTATGAGTATGAGTATGAGTATGAGTATGAGTATGAGTATGAGTATAAGTATGAGTATGAGTATGAGTATGAGTATGAGTATAAGTATGAGTATGAGTATGAGTATGAGTGTGAGTATGAGTATGAGTATGAGTATGAGTATGAGTGTGAGTATGAGTATGAGTATGAGTATGAGTATGAGTATGAGTATGAGTATGAGTATGAGTATGAGTATGAGTACGAGTATGCGTTTGAATATGAGTATGAGTATGAGTATGGGTATAAGTATTAGTATGAGTACGAGTACGAGTACGAGTATGCGTATGAGTTTGAGTTTGAGTATGAGTATGATTATGAGTATGAGTATGAGTATGAGTATGAGTATGAGTATGAGTATGAGTATAAGTATGAGTATGAGTATGAGTATGAGTTTAAGTATGAGTATGAGTATGAGAATGCGTATGAGTATGAGTATGAGTATGGGTATGAGTATGAGTATGAGTATGAGTATGAGTATGAGTATGAGTATGAGTATGAGTATGAGTATGAGTATGAGTATGAGTATAAGAATTAGTATGAGTATGAGTATGAGCATGAGCATGAGTATGAGTATGAGTATGAGTGTGAGTATGAGTATGAGTATGAGTATGAGTATGAGTATGAGTATGAGTATGAGTATGAGTATGAGTATGAGTATGAGTATGAGTATGAGTATGAGTTTAAGTATGAGTATGAGTATGAGTATGAGTATGAGTATGAGTATGAGTATGAGTATGAGTATGAGTATGAGTATGAGTATGATATAGAGTATGAGTATGTGTATGAGTATGAGTATGAGTATGAGTATGAGTATGAGTATAAGTATGAGTATGAGTATGAGTATGAGTGTGAGTATGAGTATGAGTATGAGTATGAGTATGAGTATGAGTATGAGTATGAGTATGAGTATGAGAATGAGTATGAGTATGAGAATGAGTATGAGTATGAGTATGAGCATGAGCATGAGCATGAGTATGAGTATGTGCATGAGTATGAGTATGTGTATGAGTATGAGTATGAGTTTGAGTATGAGTATGAGTATGAGTATGAGTATAAGTATGAGAATGAGTATGAGTGTGAGTATGAGAATGAGTATGAGTATGTGTATGAGTATGAGTATGAGTATGAGTATGAGTATGAGTATGAGTATGAGTATGAGTATAAGTATGAGTATGAGTATGAGTATGAGTGTGAGTATGAGTATGAGTATGAGTATGAGTATGAGTATGAGTATGAGTATGAGAATGAGTATGAGAATGAGAATGAGTATGAGTATGAGTATGAGCATGAGCATGAGCATGAGTATGAGTATGTGCATGAGTATGAGTATGTGTATGAGTATGAGTATGAGTTTGAGTATGAGTATGAGTATGAGTATAAGTATGAGAATGAGTATGAGTGTGAGTATGAGAATGAGTATGAGTATGTGTATGAGTATGAGTATGAGTATGAGTATGAGTATGAGTATGAGTATGAGTATGAGTATGAGTATGAGTATGAGTATGAGTATGAGTATGAGTATGAGTATGGGTATGAGTATGAGTATGAGTATGAGTATGAGTATGAGTATGAGTATGAGTATGAGTATGAGTATGAGTATGAGAATGAGTATGAGTATGAGTATGAGCATGAGCATGAGCATGAGTATGAGTATGAGTATGAGTATGAGTATGAGTATGAGTATGAGTATGAGTATGAGTATGAGTATGAGTATAAGTATTAGTATGAGTACGAGTACGAGTACGAGTATGCGTATGAGTTTGAGTTTGAGTATGAGTATGATTATGAGTATGAGTATGAGTATGAGTATGAGTATGAGTATGAGTATGAGTATAAGTATGAGTATGAGTATGAGTATGAGTATGAGTTTAAGTATGAGTATGAGTATGAGTATGAGTATGAGTATGAGTATGAGTATGAGTATGAGTATGAGTATGAGTATGAGTATGAGTATGAGTATGAGTATGAGTTTAAGTATGAGTATGAGTATGAGTATGAGTATGAGTATGAGTCTGTGCATGAGTATGAGTATGTGTATGAGTATGAGTATGAGTATGAGTATGAGTATGAGTATGAGGATGAGTATGAGTATGAGTATGAGTATGTGTATGAGTATGAGTATGAGTATGAGTATGAGTATGAGTATGAGTATGAGTATGAGTATGAGTATGATATAGAGTATGAGTATGTGTATGAGTATGAGTATGAGTATGAGTATGAGTATGAGTATAAGTATGAGTATGAGTATGAGTATGAGTGTGAGTATGAGTATGAGTATGAGTATGAGTATGAGTATGAGTATGAGTATGAGTATGAGTATGAGAATGAGTATGAGTATGAGAATGAGTATGAGTATGAGTATGAGCATGAGCATGAGCATGAGTATGAGTATGTGCATGAGTATGAGTATGTGTATGAGTATGAGTATGAGTTTGAGTATGAGTATGAGTATGAGTATGAGTATAAGTATGAGAATGAGTATGAGTGTGAGTATGAGAATGAGTATGAGTATGTGTATGAGTATGAGTATGAGTATGAGTATGAGTATGAGTATGAGTATGAGTATGAGTATAAGTATGAGTATGAGTATGAGTATGAGTGTGAGTATGAGTATGAGTATGAGTATGAGTATGAGTATGAGTATGAGTATGAGAATGAGTATGAGAATGAGAATGAGTATGAGTATGAGTATGAGCATGAGCATGAGCATGAGTATGAGTATGTGCATGAGTATGAGTATGTGTATGAGTATGAGTATGAGTTTGAGTATGAGTATGAGTATGAGTATAAGTATGAGAATGAGTATGAGTGTGAGTATGAGAATGAGTATGAGTATGTGTATGAGTATGAGTATGAGTATGAGTATGAGTATGAGTATGAGTATGAGTATGAGTATGAGTATGAGTATGAGTATGAGTATGAGTATGAGTATGAGTATAAGTATGAGTATGAGTATGAGTATGAGTATGAGTATGAGTATAAGTATTAGTATGAGTACGAGTACGAGTACGAGTATGCGTATGAGTTTGAGTTTGAGTATGAGTATGATTATGAGTATGAGTATGAGTATGAGTATGAGTATGAGTATGAGTATGAGTATAAGTATGAGTATGAGTATGAGTATGATTATGAGTTTAAGTATGAGTATGAGTATGAGAATGCGTATGAGTATGAGTATGAGTATGAGTATAAGTATGAGTATGAGTTTAAGTATGAGTATGAGTACGAGTATGCGTATGAGTATGAGTATGAGTATGAGTATAAGTATGAGTATGAGTATGAGTATGAGTATGAGTGTGAGTATGAGTATGAGTATGAGTATGAGTATGAGTATGAGTATGAGTATGAGTATGAGTATGAGTATGAGTATGAGTATAAGAATTAGTATGAGTATGAGTATGAGCATGAGCATGAGCATGAGTATGAGTATGAGTATGAGTGTGAGTATGAGTATGAGTATGAGTATGAGTATGAGTATGAGTATGAGTATGAGTATGAGTTTAAGTATGAGTATGAGTATGAGAATGCGTATGAGTATGAGTATGAGTATGAGTATAAGTATGAGTATGAGTTTAAGTATGAGTATGAGTACGAGTATGCGTATGAGTATGCGTATGAGTATGAGTATAAGTATGAGTATGAGTATGAGTATGAGTGTGAGTATGAGTATGAGTATGAGTATGAGTATGAGTGTGAGTATGAGTATGAGTATGAGTATGAGTATGAGTATGAGTATGAGTATGAGTATGAGTATGAGTATGAGTATGAGTATGAGTACGAGTATGCGTATGAATATGAGTATGAGTATGAGTATGGGTATGAGTATGAGTATGAGTATGAGTATGAGTATGAGTATGAGTATGAGTATGAGTATGAGTATGAGTATGAGAATGAGTATGAGTATGAGTATGAGCATGAGCATGAGCATGAGTATGAGTATGAGTATGAGTATGAGTATGAGTATGAGTATGAGTATGAGTATGAGTATGAGTATGAGTATAAGTATTAGTATGAGTTCGAGTACGAGTACGAGTATGCGTATGAGTTTGAGTTTGAGTATGAGTATGATTATGAGTATGAGTATGAGTATGAGTATGAGTATGAGTATGAGTATGAGTATAAGTATGAGTATGAGTATGAGTATGAGTATGAGTTTAAGTATGAGTATGAGTATGAGAATGCGTATGAGTATGAGTATGAGTATGAGTTTAAGTATGAGTATGAGTATGAGAATGCGTATGAGTATGAGTATGAGTATGAGTATGAGTATGAGTATGAGTATGAGTATGAGTATGAGTATGAGTATGAGTATGAGTATGAGAATGAGTATGAGTACGAGAATGAGTATGAGTATGAGTATGAGTATGAGCATGAGCATGAGCATGAGTATGAGTATGAGTATGAGTATGAGTATGAGTATAAGTATGAGCATGAGCATGAGTATGAGTATGAGTATGAGTATGAGTATGAGTATGAGTATGAGTATGAGTATGAGTATAAGTATGAGTATGAGTATGAGTATGAGTGTGAGTATGAGTATGAGTATGAGTATGAGTATGAGTATGAGTATGAGTATGAGTATGAGTATGAGTATGAGTATGAGAATGAGTATGAGTATGAGAATGAGTATGAGTATGAGTATGAGCATGAGCATGAGCATGAGTATGAGTATGTGCATGAGTATGAGTATGTGTATGAGTATGAGTATGAGTTTGAGTTTGAGTATGAGTATGAGTATGAGTATGAGTATGAGTATAAGTATGAGAATGAGTATGAGTGTGAGTATGAGAATGAGTATGAGTATGTGTATGAGTATGAGTATTGTCACGTCCCGGGTGGAGGTCTTTAGGGGACGATGACTATTGGGGGAAGGAAAGTTAGGCGCGAATCTTACATCCAGCACGCTGAGGATTTTAAAGGAGTTCAGGCACGAATCTTACATCCAGCACGCTGAGGATTTTGAAGGGAGTTCAGGCACGAATCTTGCATCCAGCACACTGAGGATTTTGAAGGGAAAGTCAGGCACGAATCTTGCATCCAGCACACTGAGGATTTTGAAGGGAAAGTCAGGCACGAATCTTACATCCAGCACGCTGAGGATTTTGAAGGGAAAGTCAGGCGCGAATCTTGCATCCAGCACGCTGATCGACCAAGGAAGGTTTAAATAGTGAATACACACCCGGGGGACACCCGTTAGAGCACCTTATGTTTGTTTTGATTTCGGTAACAGGATTTACCGTTGCATTTATGTAAAGAAAGCCACAAGTAATACTTCCGTGAATTGCACGGCTCACGCAAAAGTATGTTTGTAAACAGTGGAACCGTTCTCGCGTTCACGAACAGAAATCAGCTGATACTGCAGCCTGTCTTAGTTTGGAATCTTTATAACCAAAGGATGCGCATAATAATTCGAAGCGTGATTTTAAAATAGAGAGGTTTATTTACTTTAAACACGAGTACGTTATTACTGTTTAATAGTAATTAAACACAATATATGAATGTGAACATGAAACATAATATTTGACATAAATATTTTGACATAAGCATTAAGCGTTAATATGAAAACAAAATAAGTGTTCGCAATAAGCGTTAATATGAAAAGTAATAATATGAATAGTTATACAAACAATAAATGATCGCAATAAGCGTTGATATGAAAAGTAATATAAATGATCGCAATAAGCGTTAATATAGAAAACAAAAATAAATGTTCGCAATAAGCGTTAATATGAAAAGTAATAATATGAATAGTTATACAAACAATAAATGATCGCAATAAGCGTTGATATGAAAAGTAATAATATAGAAAGCAATAGAAACGGTAATATAAATGATGGTGGTTATATACGATATTGTAAATGGTAATGTAATAGCTTACAATGTTTGATGAACGGTGATTGTTGGTCACTGAATTTAATATGACTTAAACAAGACGAATAATAATGAGTTCTCCGCGATACAGTAAAGAGTAAACTTTTCGGTACAGGAGTTTGGTTGATAATGAATCTCCGGCCTCTCGGGACCTCATATTTATGTATCCTTACAGGAATGTTGCGGGGGTACGCGCGGTAGGAACCTTGACATATTTAACAAATAAGTCGCAATAGGACTTCCGGGGTTTTTATGAACGGTACGTCTATTAATAGACATATTTATGTCACGTACGCCAAATATTCGTCGTAATTAGACCTTTGGGGTTTTATGAATGGTAAAAGGAGATACTCAACCCGTCAAATGGATTTTGGATGTTTTAATGGGAATGGGGTAATTTGTGGGCTCGACTTGGAGGGTCGTAGAGAAGGGGTGAGACGTGGTCTCGGTTTAAGGGGTTTTTGGGACGAGGGACTTGTTTAGATTTAGTATGAAGAAGGGAATTCGTGCCTCTTCGGGCGAATAGTTAGAAGGGGGTTTTGTACTGACCATCTCGAGATGGGGACCGCTAAGGTACATCATCGAGGTGATCAGCGATTGGGGAAAAGGGGTATTTGTTGAGTTGGAAGGACTTTGGTTGAGTGATTGGAGGTTTATACGAAGATGTTTAAATAGTACCGCGCGAAAAATAGTGGGATATCACACCTTCCCCCTTATGTGAAGAAATGCGTGCATTTCTTAACAATAAGGTGTGGGTGGATTTATTTAATTATGGGATGGAAGATTTGATTATGAACTGTGATTCTCTCTCTTCCTGACAAAAGAGAGAGAGAGAGAGAACAAAATAAAAGTATAATTTTGGAAAGGAGGAGAAAAGAAAAAAAAAAAAAATAAAAGAAATTTTCTGCCCAAAGGCTTAATACTAGGAAAACTAACCTAACTAAACTAATAGAACTATTTATAAGGGATTTGGGAACTATGTACAAAGGACTATTTATAAGGAAGAAGGATTAAAGGAAGGAAGGAATTTTGTTGGGATTAGAAAGGGGGATAGGAATATTCAAGGGTTTGGAAGGTGGGATCGTCCAGGATGAACGTGAGGTCGTAACCTCCTTGGTAGAGGTCATTGAACCATCTTAAAAACTCGGGTGTCAGCTCTGTATGGTCAGGGACCCTGGTGGCTGACCCCGTGTCCAAGATTTCCACGACATCCGGACAAGGAGGGATGGTGGAGGGGACCTGGATTTCAGGAAGTTGTGGGGAGTGGTAAGGAGGTGGGGGCGGATGGGTGAATACCCCTTCGTCTATCCCTACCAGTAGGGGTGAGTGGTATGGGGGCGGCGGGGTTTTGGCCTCTTGTAATGCCTTTGAGTCCATTGGCGGTGGGGATGATGGGGGAGAGTCCTCTATGGTGACGACGTCGGGGGTTTGGTCAGCCTCCCTAATGACCATTGTGGAGGTGACTTTTGGAAGGAGGGGTGAGAGGCTCCTTCCTTTCCTAATTGCCTCCCGGCGCCGCCACTGTATGTGGGAGAGTTTCCTCCTGACTCCCCCTCCACTTGACTTTGGCCCGTTGGGCTTGTGGGCCCTTTTGTGTGGCATTGTGATCTAGGAAATAAAATGATTAGTATGTCTCCTATATTTTGTGACTAGGGTCAACCGGGATCCTCGCGTATCCGACCAAGACGCGCTTTATTCGCGTGTATTATTTTAGTTTTGCCCTTCCATGATATTTTTAGGTTTTGCGAAGGAATTACCTCCAATATCGTGTGAGGACCAGAGTATTGATCACCGAATTTTCCTTTTCGCGGTTCTATTAGAACGAAGATTGGGTCGCCCGGTTTAAAGGTCTCTTCATTTATGTGTCGATCATAATATTTTTTGTAACGGAGTTTGGATTGATTTAACTTTTCCGCAGCAGCGGTTTGAAGTTCTTGCACCCTCGTACTCAATTTTGAGAGGTAGTGATTGTATGTTTCGTTTTCAAAATCTTCGGGCACCCTATTTCGGCTGGGTAACCGGGCTATTTTTCCAAATACTAACTCGTATGGGGTGTAACCAGTGCCCTCGTGGACGCTGGTATTATAAGAGAACGCGGCCAAGTCAGTCCATTCGTCCCAGTCACTGTATTTACCGATGAACATCTTTAAATATTCTGTCAAAACAAGGTGCGATCGCTCTAAAGAGCCATTTGTCTGTGGGTGAAAGGCTGTGGTTCGAAATTGTGCGATTTTAAATTTTTGCGCGATAGCCTTCATGAATTTACCAGTAAAATTTGTTCCTTGGTCAGTGAGAATGGCTCTGGGAGCTCCGTATTGACAAATAAATCGTTTTATAAACGCATCAGCTATTTTTATCGATGTGGATTGTTTAAGAGGTTCGCATACGAAGTATTTCGTTAACAGATCTTGCATAGTTAGGATGTAGGTATTTCCTGCTCTTGTAGTCGGTAGTGGTCCTACTATATCTAATGCAACCTTATCAAAGGCGCGTCCAGGCGTGTCGGTAAGGATCATTGGTTGCCTGGTTTTAACACGGACGAGTTTTTTTCGCTGACAGTCCTCGCATTTTCGAATATAATCTTCCACGGCTTTCTTCATTCCTTTCCAAAAGTAATGGTGTCTAATTCGATTATATGTTTTGGTCACTCCTTTGTGTCCGGCTAAAGCGGATGCGTGATTTTCTATAATAATATTTTGTCTTTTTGATTCTTCGGGAATTTGAACTATTTGTAAACATATTGTGACACTAATGTCTTCTTCGTCGACGGCTTCGAGGATATCCATAATAATATCCTGCCAGGTTAATTGATCGATATTTGCAGTTTTGGCTATACTGAACGAATATATTATTAATTCTCTTATTACGTTTTTAAAAGAGGAGAGAGTTTCGTCCCAAGTTGTCGCGGTTAAGGGGGTATTCTGAGTTTCTTTAATAACTAGGCCGACCAGAATTTGTTCCCTATTATAAGTTACGTGGGCCCGGCCTAATGTGAGTTCGCTTGTTATTATTAGCGCTCCCGATTCTTGCAACTGTTTAGCTCCGTCGTCGCAAGGTTTTCCATCGGCGCTCAGAAAGAAAACAAGCGTTTCCTTTCTTAGGGACAATGGGTCCCGACTAATTGATGGCGTTATTCTGATATCTCTATCGGGGTCCACTTCGTACGTTTCTTCCGGAGAATCATTCAGCTCGGTTATCAATGAGTCAGAGTCTGACGACGATTCGTACGAAGCGTTAGATCCTACTTCGGAATCAGAGTCGTCCTCTTTTTGTGGTGTTGGAGATTGCGAAGGCGAAACGATTTGGTATGGTGTGTTTGATTGTTTTTGTTCCTGATCTTCCTCTTCAACGCTACTCATCGGTTCCGGTATGTTTAGTGAGGGAGTATCCGGCGGCGTTAGTATAGGCGTTGGAGCCTTACGTACTTTTCGGCTCGGCTGAATCCTTGTAGGCGCCGTCCTTAGGCGGGTTTTATTGGTAACTTCTGATGTCGGGGTGGGTATCTTGGAGGTCCGAGGTCTCCCTGGGCCTCGTTTAGGTGGAGGCTGCTCTTCCCAGTCATCATCGGCTTCCTCTCGTGGTCGTATTGGGTATGTTTCCATGGTAGGTGGATTACGGGATAAGGCATCAGCGAGTTTGTTACTTTTTCCCGGTTGGTAGCGAATTTCATATTCGTATTCGGCTAATTTTAAACGCCACCTAACAAGGCGCGACGTTGGGTCCTTTACCTTGTGTAACCATATCAAGGGTCGGTGGTCGGTATATAAAATAAATTTCCTTCCATAAAGGTAAGGACGGAAGTACCTAACACAATAAACAATTGCTAGGAGTTCCTTTTCGATTGTTGAGTAATTAATTTCCGCTTTATTTAGGAGACGGGACGCGTAAGCAATCGGTAGCTCCTTTTCAGTGATAGCCTGGCTTAATATGCCTCCTATGGCATATTCGGATGCGTCAGTAGTGACGTGAAATTCCAGTTCGAAATTTGGATATTGTAGGATAGGTTCCTTTTGCAATGCGGATTTTAAGTGATCGAAAGCTGTTTGTTGGGACAGTTCCCATTCAAATGTTACGTCTTTCTTTAACAATTGGGTTAACGGGCGAGCAAGTTTAGAGAATTCTGGGATAAACCTCCTATAATATCCGGTTAACCCAAGGAATTCTTTAATACCTTTCGGTGTGCGAGGTGCAGGGTAGTTTTGAACAGCTTGAATCTTTAGTTGATCGGGTTTTACCCCTTCCTCGGTGATTATATGTCCCAAATAAGCGACTTCCTTGTGCAGAAATTTACATTTGGAGGGTTGGAGCTTAAGGTTTGCCTCTCTTAGGCGGTGAGCGAGTTTTTTAAATTTGATTAAGTGTTCCGTGAGGGAACTTGCGTAAAGGACGATATCGTCCAAGTAAACAAACATTTCAGTACCTTGGAGTCCCGTAAGCGCGTGATCCATTAAACGTTGGAAAGTCGCAGGTGCATTACGAAGCCCAAATGGCATTCTTACAAATTCGTAGTGTCCATGTGGCGTAGAAAATGCAGTTTTAGGTACATCCTCAGGTTTCATGGGTATTTGATGGAAACCAGAGGCGAGATCGAAGACAGAAAAATATTTGGCTCCTCCTAATTGGTCCAATATCTCATTAATATTTGGAAGTGGGTATGCGTCGGGAACGGTCTTTTTGTTTAGTTCCCTAAAATCAATAACCATTCGCCACAAAGGTTCCCCATTGGGTCCTGGCTTCTTCGAGACGATCCAGATGGGTGAATTGTAGGGCGATAATGACGGCTTTATGATTTCATCTCCCAGTAACTTGCGTACTTGTTTGTCGATTTCCTTCTTATGTATTGGAGGGAACCGATATTGCTTCGTATTCACAGCCACTGGGTCCGTTGTCTGGATCCCATGCTGTATGGCGTTTGTATGACCTAATTTCTCATCTGGCAAGTGGAAAAGGTCGTGATTTTTTATAATAATATTTTGGACGTGGCATCTTTCCTCTCGACTCATATGTTCTGTTGAAATTAGCTTCAATATTTGTTCCGCCCGTGAAGGGGTTACTATAGAATTTGTCGATACCTCCTTACCCGACGCGACAGCAAGAGACTCACGGAAATTTGGATGAAGGGTTGGTTTGGCGTAATGCTCTGGGGATGATGGTGAGTGCACCTTCACGGGTGCCTCGAGGTAAGATTGTGGTTTAATTTTCCTTGGGGCAGGGATGGGAGTGACGTCTTTAGGCGCCGTCGTCTCTTTGGGTCGTTTTTGTTTGGGTTCCGGAATTATCACTTCGAATTCTTCCAATTCGACAGTGGGTATCGTGATCGTTGAGTCTATTTCTTTGGAATTTATTACTTGCAAGTATGCCTTGCCGTCTTGGTTACGGACAAGTGCGTTACCGGCGTAAATCCCAGTGCCTAAGTCTAACAAGGGTAAATATCCTTCCTCTATCTCTGGGTTAGATAGGTGGACGAAGAAAGTGGTTTTTGACCTTGCGGGTAGCACGACTTGGTTCTTGTTTACGAATGGGATTGTGTTCCCGTGGAAGTCCAACTCCCTCTTGGAATAGTGTATCGAGACATTTTGTTTTATAAAGAATTCTGTGCCTAATATTCCTTGTGGCTTAATTGGGAAATCGTTTTCGACTACGTGGAACGTGACGTTATCGCCAAAAAGGGTTATCCTTACTGTGCCAAGCGTGGTGACGGGACCCGGAGAGATGCCCTTGAGTATTAGTCGAGTTTTCGTGTCTATCTCTTGCGGTAGCTTTACGGCTTGAATTTTCAATAAGTTCACCTGTGACCCAGTATCAATCATTAATTCAGGTGTAGTTTCGAACTCGGGGGAGGGAATGATTACAGACGGAGCTTCATCGGCAGTATTTAACCATGCTGTTGCGATTCTCGTTTCGATATTCCCGGTTCCATTTGTATTGTTATTGGATGCGCTCCTGTTTGGCCCATTCCACGGTACGCATCCATGGTTGACCGTAGGGGCGGAGCGTTTCCCGAATCTCGTTCCTGGGGGGTTCCAGGGTTTCTTTCATTTCGGTTAAATAAGCGTTTCCTGCATTCTGAGATCAGGTGACCAGGTTTTCTGCAGTATGAACAGATACGTATTTCTGTAGGTCTAGAAGGAGGAGGTCGAGTTCTGTCCCAGTAGGGGAGCAGAGGATTGGGTGCCTGGTTTCCATATCCTGCAACGCGGTTTGGAGGATATCTCTCGAAAGATTGTGAAACGACATTTTGATTGCTTCGGCAGGAGCGTGCGTCGTGTCCTGTCTTATTGCAGAGTTGGCACGTTAATTTCGGGGTCTTTTGTTCGGAAAACCTAAGGCGGTCTCTATCAATCTTTTTATCCACGAGTACAGCCAAATCGAAAGCTTCGTCGATCGTTTCGAAGGGATGTTGGAGTAACCTTGTCCTTATATGGGGTGGAAGACCGTCGACAAATGAATCTAATGTTAGGCGATCTAGATTTTCGGGGTGATTCCGTGCGAAGTCGCGGTAATATTCTCTATCTTCTTCATAAATGGCGAATCGGAGGTCCTTAACGCGTGAAATATATTCCAACATATGCTCGTTGGTTCCTTTAATAACGTTGGCGAGTTCTCCGCGATAGTGGTCAGATGTTTTGGCAGGAGAAAAGATGCGTTTAAGTTGTTTAATTAGGTCGTTTACGGAGTCAAGGACCCTATCCTCAACGGCCAAGCATGCATGGTCTTGTAGCTTGTTTCGCAACAACCTCGCCAGCTGGGGTTCGGCTTGCGGGGGAACCAGAGCCTTAGCCCTATTGCAGGCTCTCGCGAATTGTTCTATAGGTATATTGTGCCCGTTAAAATTCGGGACTGTCTCTATGGCATCCTTTAACGTGATCTGGGGCGACGGATTCTGGTCCGGAACATTGTTACGCTTTACTATTTCCGGAACCTCATTACGATTTACTACTGGTTTTCTGTCAAAACGGGAGGAACCCGGTGTGACAAAATTATTTGCAAACGGCGGGGGTGCAAGAAGTTTTTCCATTTTTTCGCGAATGGTTTCTATTTGACTGGAAAGACCTTCCAAAGTGGGACCGCCCGATCCGATAACTATGCTCGAACGCGTATTGGATTCTTTATTTACGAGTTTCGCGTGTAGATTTTCGATCTCAGCGTGTTTTTCCCGTAATAATTGCACTTGTTCCAATAATTCGGCGGTCGCGACGTCTATAGCGCTAATGGAAGGGCCTGTTTCTTGGTCCATTACGCAAGAATCGTCTGTTTCCCCGTACACAGACATGTTTGATTTCTCCAAATTTTAATTTTTTTTTTTTTTTTTTGAAAAGTTTTGGGTTTTCTTAATTTGGCTTACGGTAGCCGTTATTCAAAGCCTACCGTGCTCTCTACCCGGGTAGTTAATATCAAATCTGTTATAGTTTCTACTTAAGAGGCGTTCTCGCTCGGTGCATTCGGCGCTACTATTTATAGGGCGCACTTTAAGCAAAAGATTTCTGCAACGAGGGCACTCGGGGAATGTATCGTTAGGTTGGTGGTAGTGCTCTTGGTATATTTCATCTACTTCCACCGGGTCTGAATTAAAACAATTTAAACAAATATCTATGCCTTCCGTGGTCGTTGCTACGCCTCCAGAGACACAAATCAATGTATTCAAATCTGACAATACGCTCCGTAATCTGCGGCTTGGGTAATATGGCGTGTCTCGAATTTGATTTTGGTTGCTCATAATAGTTATTTGGGTATTTTGGGTACCGAAAAATTTGGAGGTCTTATTTCTATTAGAGGTAAATGAACGCTATTTTAAGTATCAAGGTCCTCTTGGTTATTGAATCGATCGTAATCTTCGTTAGAGAGGTTGTAAAATTCCGTGCATACGGCGCACCTACTTATGGGGCGAATTTGATATATTTCGTAATTGCACCGAGGGCAAGGGGAAAACGAATAAGGTGCTTGATAATAATGGACGATGTATACAGTCACCGTATTCGCAGGCTCCAACCAGGAACAGCACAGGCAAATATCGTCGCCCTGGTTCGTAGTTGCTAGACTCCCTTTTACACAAATTAGTGATCGCATATATACATTAATGCCTTCTACCTCGCGGCTCCTGTAAGCTACCGCGATCTGTTGAGGGCGCGTAATATACATGTAAATAGGCAATTGTGGGTACCGTATGTTAGAATTTATTCTATCGACAGTTGACGAATCATCCCACCGCTGTCACCAAAATTATGTCACGTCCCGGGTGGAGGTCTTTAGGGGACGATGACTATTGGGGGAAGGAAAGTTAGGCGCGAATCTTACATCCAGCACGCTGAGGATTTTAAAGGAGTTCAGGCACGAATCTTACATCCAGCACGCTGAGGATTTTGAAGGGAGTTCAGGCACGAATCTTGCATCCAGCACACTGAGGATTTTGAAGGGAAAGTCAGGCACGAATCTTGCATCCAGCACACTGAGGATTTTGAAGGGAAAGTCAGGCACGAATCTTACATCCAGCACGCTGAGGATTTTGAAGGGAAAGTCAGGCGCGAATCTTGCATCCAGCACGCTGATCGACCAAGGAAGGTTTAAATAGTGAATACACACCCGGGGGACACCCGTTAGAGCACCTTATGTTTGTTTTGATTTCGGTAACAGGATTTACCGTTGCATTTATGTAAAGAAAGCCACAAGTAATACTTCCGTGAATTGCACGGCTCACGCAAAAGTATGTTTGTAAACAGTGGAACCGTTCTCGCGTTCACGAACAGAAATCAGCTGATACTGCAGCCTGTCTTAGTTTGGAATCTTTATAACCAAAGGATGCGCATAATAATTCGAAGCGTGATTTTAAAATAGAGAGGTTTATTTACTTTAAACACGAGTACGTTATTACTGTTTAATAGTAATTAAACACAATATATGAATGTGAACATGAAACATAATATTTGACATAAATATTTTGACATAAGCATTAAGCGTTAATATGAAAACAAAATAAGTGTTCGCAATAAGCGTTAATATGAAAAGTAATAATATGAATAGTTATACAAACAATAAATGATCGCAATAAGCGTTGATATGAAAAGTAATATAAATGATCGCAATAAGCGTTAATATAGAAAACAAAAATAAATGTTCGCAATAAGCGTTAATATGAAAAGTAATAATATGAATAGTTATACAAACAATAAATGATCGCAATAAGCGTTGATATGAAAAGTAATAATATAGAAAGCAATAGAAACGGTAATATAAATGATGGTGGTTATATACGATATTGTAAATGGTAATGTAATAGCTTACAATGTTTGATGAACGGTGATTGTTGGTCACTGAATTTAATATGACTTAAACAAGACGAATAATAATGAGTTCTCCGCGATACAGTAAAGAGTAAACTTTTCGGTACAGGAGTTTGGTTGATAATGAATCTCCGGCCTCTCGGGACCTCATATTTATGTATCCTTACAGGAATGTTGCGGGGGTACGCGCGGTAGGAACCTTGACATATTTAACAAATAAGTCGCAATAGGACTTCCGGGGTTTTTATGAACGGTACGTCTATTAATAGACATATTTATGTCACGTACGCCAAATATTCGTCGTAATTAGACCTTTGGGGTTTTATGAATGGTAAAAGGAGATACTCAACCCGTCAAATGGATTTTGGATGTTTTAATGGGAATGGGGTAATTTGTGGGCTCGACTTGGAGGGTCGTAGAGAAGGGGTGAGACGTGGTCTCGGTTTAAGGGGTTTTTGGGACGAGGGACTTGTTTAGATTTAGTATGAAGAAGGGAATTCGTGCCTCTTCGGGCGAATAGTTAGAAGGGGGTTTTGTACTGACCATCTCGAGATGGGGACCGCTAAGGTACATCATCGAGGTGATCAGCGATTGGGGAAAAGGGGTATTTGTTGAGTTGGAAGGACTTTGGTTGAGTGATTGGAGGTTTATACGAAGATGTTTAAATAGTACCGCGCGAAAAATAGTGGGATATCACAGTATGAGTATGAGTATGAGTATGAGTATGAGTATGAGTATGAGTACGAGTATGCGTATGAATATGAGTATGAGTATGAGTATGGGTATGAGTATGAGTATGAGTATGAGTATGAGTATGAGTATGAGTATGAGTATGAGTATGAGTATGAGTATGAGAATGAGTATGAGTATGAGTATGAGCATGAGCATGAGCATGAGTATGAGTATGAGTATGAGTATGAGTATGAGTATGAGTATGAGTATGAGTATGAGTATGAGTATGAGTATAAGTATTAGTATGAGTACGAGTACGAGTACGAGTATGCGTATGAGTTTGAGTTTGAGTATGAGTATGATTATGAGTATGAGTATGAGTATGAGTATGAGTATGAGTATGAGTATGAGTATGAGTATGAGTATGAGTATGAGTATGAGCATGAGCATGAGCATGAGTATGAGTATGAGTATGAGTGTGAGTATGAGTATGAGTATGAGTATGAGTATGAGTATGAGAATGAGTATGAGTATGAGAATGAGTATGAGTATGAGTATGAGCATGAGCATGAGCATGAGTATGAGTATGTGCATGAGTATGAGTATGTGTATGAGTATGAGTATGAGTATGAGTATGAGTATGAGTTTAAGTATGAGTATGAGTATGAGAATGCGTATGAGTATGAGTATGAGTATGAGTATAAGTATGAGTATGAGTTTAAGTATGAGTATGAGTACGAGTATGCGTATGAGTATGAGTATGAGTATGAGTATAAGTATGAGTATGAGTATGAGTATGAGTGTGAGTATGAGTATGAGTATGAGTATGAGTATGAGTATGAGTATGAGTATGAGTATGAGAATGAGTATGAGTATGAGAATGAGTATGAGTATGAGTATGAGCATGAGCATGAGCATGAGTATGAGTATGTGCATGAGTATGGGTATGTGTATGAGTATGAGTATGAGTTTGAGTATGAGTATGAGTATGAGTATGAGTATAAGTATGAAAATGAGTATGAGTGTGAGTATGAGAATGAGTATGAGTATGTGTATGAGTATGAGTAGGAGTATGAGTATGAGTATGAGTATGAGTATGAGTATGAGTATGAGTATGAGTATGAGTATGAGTATAAGTATGAGTATGAGTATGAGTATGAGTATGAGTATAAGTATTAGTATGAGAATGAGTACGAGTATTAGTATGAGTATGAGTATGAGTATGAGTATGAGTTTAAGTATGAGTATGAGTATGAGTATGAGTATGAGTATGAGTATGAGTATGAGTATGAGTATGAGTATGAGTATGAGTATGAGTATGAGTATGAGTATGAGTATGAGTATGAGTATGAGTATGAGTATGAGTATGAGTATGAGTATGAGTATGAGTATGAGTATGAGTATGAGTATGAGTATGAGTATGAGTATGAGTATGAGTATGAGTATGAGTATGAGAATGAGTATGAGTACGAGAATGAGTATGAGTATGAGTATGAGTATGAGCATGAGCATGAGCATGAGTATGAGTATGAGTATGAGTATGAGTATGAGTATGAGTATAAGTATGAGCATGAGCATGAGTATGAGTATGAGTATGAGTATGAGTATGAGTATGAGTATGAGTATGAGTATGAGTATAAGTATGAGTATGAGTATGAGTATGAGTGTGAGTATGAGTATGAGTATGAGTATGAGTATGAGTATGAGTATGAGTATGAGTATGAGTATGAGTATGAGAATGAGTATGAGTATGAGAATGAGTATGAGTATGAGTATGAGCATGAGCATGAGCATGAGTATGAGTATGTGCATGAGTATGAGTATGTGTATGAGTATGAGTATGAGTTTGAGTTTGAGTATGAGTATGAGTATGAGTATGAGTATGAGTATGAGTATAAGTATGAGAATGAGTATGAGTGTGAGTATGAGAATGAGTATGAGTATGTGTATGAGTATGAGTATGAGTATGAGTATGAGTATGAGTATGAGTATGAGTATGAGTATGAGTATGAGTACGAGTATGCGTATGAATATGAGTATGAGTATGAGTATGGGTATGAGTATGAGTATGAGTATGAGTATGAGTATGAGAATGAGTATGAGTATGAGAATGAGTATGAGTATGAGTATGAGCATGAGCATGAGCATGAGTATGAGTATGTGCATGAGTATGAGTATGTGTATGAGTATGAGTATGAGTTTGAGTTTGAGTATGAGTATGAGTATGAGTATGAGTATGAGTATGAGTATAAGTATGAGAATGAGTATGAGTGTGAGTATGAGAATGAGTATGAGTATGTGTATGAGTATGAGTATGAGTATGAGTATGAGTATGAGTATGAGTATGAGTATGAGTATGAGTATGAGTATGAGTATGAGTATGAGTATGAGAATGAGTATGAGTATGAGAATGAGTATGAGTATGAGTATGAGCATGAGCATGAGCATGAGTATGAGTATGTGCATGAGTATGAGTATGTGTATGAGTATGAGTATGAGTTTGAGTTTGAGTATGAGTATGAGTATGAGTATGAGTATGAGTATAAGTATGAGAATGAGTATGAGTGTGAGTATGAGAATGAGTATGAGTATGAGTATGAGTATGAGTATAAGTATGAGCATGAGCATGAGTATGAGTATGAGTATGAGTATGAGTATGAGTATGAGTATGAGTATGAGTATGAGTATAAGTATGAGTATGGGTATGAGTATGAGTGTGAGTATGAGTATGAGTATGAGTATGAGTATGAGTATGAGTATGAGTATGAGTATGAGTATGAGTATGAGTATGAGTATGAGAATGAGTATGAGTATGAGAATGAGTATGAGTATGAGTATGAGCATGAGCATGAGCATGAGTATGAGTATGTGCATGAGTATGAGTATGTGTATGAGTATGAGTATGAGTTTGAGTTTGAGTATGAGTATGAGTATGAGTATGAGTATGAGTATAAGTATGAGAATGAGTATGAGTGTGAGTATGAGAATGAGTATGAGTATGTGTATGAGTATGAGTATGAGTATGAGTATGAGTATGAGAATGAGTATGAGTATGAGTATGAGCATGAGCATGAGCATGAGTATGAGTATGAGTATGAGTATGAGTATGAGTATGAGTATGAGTATGAGTATGAGTATGAGTATGAGTATGAGTATGAGAATGCGTATGAGTATGAGTATGAGTATAAGTATGAGTATGAGTTTAAGTATGAGTATGAGTACGAGTATGCGTATGAGTATGAGTATGAGTATGAGTATAAGTATGAGTATGAGTATGAGTATGAGTGTGAGTATGAGTATGAGTATGAGTATGAGTATGAGTATGAGTATGAGTATGAGTATGAGTATGAGTATGAGTATAAGAATTAGTATGAGTATGAGTATGAGCATGAGCATGAGCATGAGTATGAGTATGAGTATGAGTGTGAGTATGAGTATGAGTATGAGTATGAGTATGAGTATGAGTATGAGTATGAGTATGAGTTTATGTATGAGTATGAGTATGAGAATGCGTATGAGTATGAGTATGAGTATGAGTATAAGTATGAGTATGAGTTTAAGTATGAGTATGAGTATGAGTATGAGTATGAGTATGAGTATGAGTATGAGTATGAGTATGAGAATGAGTATGAGTATGAGTATGAGCATGAGCATGAGCATGAGTATGAGTATGAGTATGAGTATGAGTATGAGTATGAGTATGAGTATGAGTATGAGTATGAGTATGAGTATGAGTATAAGTATTAGTATGAGTACGAGTACGAGTACGAGTATGCGTATGAGTTTGAGTTTGAGTATGAGTATGATTATGAGTATGAGTATGAGTATGAGTATGAGTATGAGTATGAGTATGAGTATAAGTATGAGTATGAGTATGAGTATGAGTTTAAGTATGAGTATGAGTATGAGAATGCGTATGAGTATGAGTATGAGTATGGGTATGAGTATGAGTATGAGTATGAGTATGAGTATGAGTATGAGTATGAGTATGAGTATGAGTATGAGTATGAGTATGAGTATAAGAATTAGTATGAGTATGAGTATGAGCATGAGCATGAGTATGAGTATGAGTATGAGTGTGAGTATGAGTATGAGTATGAGTATGAGTATGAGTATGAGTATGAGTATGAGTATGAGTTTAAGTATGAGTATGAGTATGAGAATGCGTATGAGTATGAGTATGAGTATGAGTATAAGTATGAGTATGAGTTTAAGTATGAGTATGAGTACGAGTATGCGTATGAGTATGAGTATGAGTATGAGTATAAGTATGAGTATGAGTATGAGTATGAGTGTGAGTATGAGTATGAGTATGAGTATGAGTATGAGTATGAGTATGAGTATGAGTATGAGAATGAGTATGAGTATGAGAATGAGTATGAGTATGAGTATGAGCATGAGCATGAGCATGAGTATGAGTATGTGCATGAGTATGGGTATGTGTATGAGTATGAGTATGAGTTTGAGTATGAGTATGAGTATGAGTATGAGTATGAGTATAAGTATGAAAATGAGTATGAGTGTGAGTATGAGAATGAGTATGAGTATGTGTATGAGTATGAGTATGAGTATGAGTATGAGTATGAGTATGAGTATGAGTATGAGTATGAGTATGAGTATAAGTATGAGTATGAGTATGAGTATGAGTATGAGTATAAGTATTAGTATGAGTATGAGTACGAGTATTAGTATGAGTATGAGTATGAGTATGAGTATGAGTATGAGTATGAGTTTAAGTATGAGTATGAGTATGAGTATGAGTATGAGTATGAGTATGAGTATGAGTATGAGTATGAGTATGAGTATGAGTATGAGTATGAGTATGAGTATGAGTATGAGTATGAGTATGAGTACGAGTATGAGTATGAGTATGAGTATGAGTATGAGTATGAGTATGAGTATGAGTATGAGTATGAGTATGAGTATGAGTATGAGTATGAGAATGAGTATGAGTACGAGAATGAGTATGAGTATGAGTATGAGTATGAGCATGAGCATGAGCATGAGTATGAGTATGAGTATGAGTATGAGTATGAGTATGAGTATGAGTATAAGTATGAGCATGAGCATGAGTATGAGTATGAGTATGAGTATGAGTATGAGTATGAGTATGAGTATGAGTATAAGTATGAGTATGAGTATGAGTATGAGTGTGAGTATGAGTATGAGTATGAGTATGAGTATGAGTATGAGTATGAGTATGTGTATGAGTATGAGTATGAGTATGAGAATGAGTATGAGTATGAGAATGAGTATGAGTATGAGTATGAGCATGAGCATGAGCATGAGTATGAGTATGTGCATGAGTATGAGTATGTGTATGAGTATGAGTATGAGTTTGAGTTTGAGTATGAGTATGAGTATGAGTATGAGTATAAGTATGAGAATGAGTATGAGTGTGAGTATGAGAATGAGTATGAGTATGTGTATGAGTATGAGTATGAGTATGAGTATGAGTATGAGTATGAGTATGAGTATGAGTATGAGTATGAGTATGAGTATGAGTATGAGTATAAGTATGAGTATGAGTATGAGTATGAGTATGAGTATAAGTATGAGTATGAGTATGAGTATGAGTGTGAGTATGAGTATGAGTATGAGTATGAGTATGAGTGTGAGTATGAGTATGAGTATGAGTATGAGTATGAGTATGAGTATGAGTATGAGTATGAGTATGAGTATGAGTACGAGTATGCGTATGAATATGAGTATGAGTATGAGTATGGGTATGAGTATGAGTATGAGTATGAGTATGAGTATGAGTATGAGTATGAGTATGAGTATGAGTATGAGTATGAGAATGAGTATGAGTATGAGTATGAGCATGAGCATGAGCATGAGTATGAGTATGAGTATGAGTATGAGTATGAGTATGAGTATGAGTATGAGTATGAGTATGAGTATGAGTATGAGTATGAGTATAAGTATTAGTATGAGTACGAGTACGAGTACGAGTATGCGTATGAGTTTGAGTTTGAGTATGAGTATGATTATGAGTATGAGTATGAGTATGAGTATGAGTATGAGTATGAGTATGAGTATAAGTATGAGTATGAGTATGAGTATGAGTATGAGTTTAAGTATGAGTATGAGTATGAGTATGAGTATGAGTATGAGTATGAGTATGAGTATGAGTATGAGTATGAGTATGAGTATGAGTATGAGTATGAGTTTAAGTATGAGTATGAGTATGAGTATGAGTATGAGTATGAGTATGAGTATGTGCATGAGTATGAGTATGTGTATGAGTATGAGTATGAGTATGAGTATGAGTATGAGTATGAGGATGAGTATGAGTATGAGTATGAGTATGAGTATGAGTATGAGTATGAGTATGAGTATGAGTATGAGTATGAGTATGAGTATAAGTATTAGTATGAGTACGAGTACGAGTACGAGTATGCGTATGAGTTTGAGTTTGAGTATGAGTATGATTATGAGTATGAGTATGAGTATGAGTATGAGTATGAGTATGAGTATGAGTATAAGTATGAGTATGAGTATGAGTATGAGTATGAGTTTAAGTATGAGTATGAGTATGAGTATGAGTATGAGTATGAGTATGAGTATGAGTATGAGTATGAGTATGAGTATGAGTATGAGTATGAGTTTAAGTATGAGTATGAGTATGAGTATGAGTATGAGTATGAGTATGTGCATGAGTATGAGTATGTGTATGAGTATGAGTATGAGTATGAGTATGAGTATGAGTATGAGGATGAGTATGAGTATGAGTATGAGTATGTGTATGAGTATGAGTATGAGTATGAGTATGAGTATGAGTATGAGTATGAGTATGATATAGAGTATGAGTATGTGTATGAGTATGAGTATGAGTATGAGTATGAGTATGAGTATAAGTATGAGTATGAGTATGAGTATGAGTGTGAGTATGAGTATGAGTATGAGTATGAGTATGAGTATGAGTATGAGTATGAGTATGAGTATGAGAATGAGTATGAGTATGAGAATGAGTATGAGTATGAGTATGAGCATGAGCATGAGCATGAGTATGAGTATGTGCATGAGTATGAGTATGTGTATGAGTATGAGTATGAGTTTGAGTATGAGTATGAGTATGAGTATGAGTATAAGTATGAGAATGAGTATGAGTGTGAGTATGAGAATGAGTATGAGTATGTGTATGAGTATGAGTATGAGTATGAGTATGAGTATGAGTATGAGTATGAGTATGAGTATGAGTATGAGTATGAGTATGAGTATGAGTTTAAGTATGAGTATGAGTATGAGAATGCGTATGAGTATGAGTATGAGTATGAGTATAAGTATGAGTATGAGTTTAAGTATGAGTATGAGTACGAGTATGCGTATGAGTATGAGTATGAGTATGAGTATAAGCATGAGTATGAGTATGAGTATGAGTATGAGTGTGAGTATGAGTATGAGTATGAGTATGAGTATGAGTATGAGTATGAGTATGAGTATGAGAATGAGTATGAGTATGAGAATGAGTATGAGTATGAGTATGAGCATGAGCATGAGCATGAGTATGAGTATGTGCATGAGTATGGGTATGTGTATGAGTATGAGTATGAGTTTGAGTATGAGTATGAGTATGAGTATGAGTATAAGTATGAAAATGAGTATGAGTGTGAGTATGAGAATGAGTATGAGTATGTGTATGAGTATGAGTAGGAGTATGAGTATGAGTATGAGTATGAGTATGAGTATGAGTATGAGTATGAGTATGAGTATAAGTATGAGTATGAGTATGAGTATGAGTATGAGTATAAGTATTAGTATGCGAATGAGTACGAGTATTAGTATGAGTATGAGTATGAGTATGAGTATGAGTTTAAGTATGAGTATGAGTATGAGTATGAGTATGAGTATGAGTATGAGTATGAGTATGAGTATGAGTATGAGTATGAGTATGAGTATGAGTATGAGTATGAGTATGAGTATGAGTATGAGTATGAGTATGAGTATGAGTATGAGTATGAGTATGAGTATGAGTATGAGTATGAGTATGAGTATGAGTATGAGTATGAGTATGAGTATGAGTATGAGTATGAGTATGAGTATGAGTATGAGTATGAGTATGAGTATGAGTATGAGAATGAGTATGAGTACGAGAATGAGTATGAGTATGAGTATGAGTATGAGCATGAGCATGAGCATGAGTATGAGTATGAGTATGAGTATGAGTATGAGTATAAGTATGAGCATGAGCATGAGTATGAGTATGAGTATGAGTATGAGTATGAGTATGAGTATGAGTATGAGTATGAGTATGAGTATAAGTATGAGTATGAGTATGAGTATGAGTGTGAGGATGAGTATGAGTATGAGTATGAGTATGAGTATGAGTATGAGTATGAGTATGAGTATGAGTATGAGTATGAGAATGAGTATGAGTATGAGAATGAGTATGAGTATGAGTATGAGCATGAGCATGAGCATGAGTATGAGTATGTGCATGAGTATGAGTATGTGTATGAGTATGAGTATGAGTTTGAGTTTGAGTATGAGTATGAGTATGAGTATGAGTATGAGTATAAGTATGAGAATGAGTATGAGTGTGAGTATGAGAATGGGTATGAGTATGTGTATGAGTATGAGTATGAGTATGAGTATGAGTATGAGTATGAGTATGAGTATGAGTACGAGTACGCGTATGAATATGAGTATGAGTATGAGTATGGGTATGAGTATGAGTATGAGTATGAGTATGAGTATGAGTATGAGTATGAGTATGAGTATGAGTATGAGAATGAGTATGAGTATGAGTATGAGCATGAGCATGAGCATGAGTATGAGTATGAGTATGAGAATGAGTATGAGTATGAGTATGAGTATGAGTATGAGTATGAGTATAAGTATTAGTATGAGTACGAGTACGAGTACGAGTATGCGTATGAGTATGAGTATGATTATGAGTATGAGTATGAGTATGAGTATGAGTATGAGTATGAGTATGAGTATGAGTATGAGTATGAGTATGAGTATGAGCATGAGCATGAGCATGAGTATGAGTATGAGTATGAGTGTGAGTATGAGTATGAGTATGAGTATGAGTATGAGTATGAGTATGAGTATGAGTATGAGTATGAGTTTAAGTATGAGTATGAGTATGAGAATGCGTATGAGTATGAGTATGAGTATGAGTATAAGTATGAGTATGAGTTTAAGTATGAGTATGAGTACGAGTATGCGTATGAGTATGAGTATGAGTATGAGTATAAGTATGAGTATGAGTATGAGTATGAGTGTGAGTATGAGTATGAGTATGAGTATGAGTATGAGTATGAGTATGAGTATGAGTATGAGTATGAGAATGAGTATGAGTATGAGAATGTGTATGAGTATGAGTATGAGCATGAGTATGAGTATGAGTATGAGTATGAGTATGAGTATGAGTATGAGTATAAGTATTAGTATGAGTTCGAGTACGAGTACGAGTATGCGTATGAGTTTGAGTTTGAGTATGAGTATGATTATGAGTATGAGTATGAGTATGAGTATGAGTATGAGTATGAGTATAAGTATGAGTATGAGTATGAGTATGAGTATGAGTTTAAGTATGAGTATGAGTATGAGAATGCGTATGAGTATGAGTATGAGTATGAGTATGAGTATGAGTATGAGTATGAGTATGAGTATGAGTATGAGTATGAGTATGAGTATGAGTATGAGTATAAGAATTAGTATGAGTATGAGTATGAGCATGAGCATGAGCATGAGTATGAGTATGAGTATGAGTGTGAGTATGAGTATGAGTATGAGTATGAGTATGAGTATGAGTATGAGTTTAAGTATGAGTATGAGTATGAGAATGCGTATGAGTATGAGTATGAGTATAAGTATGAGTATGAGTTTAAGTATGAGTATGAGTACGAGTATGCGTATGAGTATGAGTATGAGTATGAGTATAAGTATGAGTATGAGTATGAGTATGAGTGTGAGTATGAGTATGAGTATGAGTATGAGTATGAGTATGAGTATGAGTATGAGTATGAGTATGAGAATGAGTATGAGTATGAGAATGAATATGAGTATGAGTATGAGCATGAGCATGAGCATGAGTATGAGTATGTGCATGAGTATGGGTATGTGTATGAGTATGAGTATGAGTTTGAGTATGAGTATGAGTATGAGTATGAGTATAAGTATGAAAATGAGTATGAGTGTGAGTATGAGAATGAGTATGAGTATGTGTATGAGTATGAGTAGGAGTATGAGTATGAGTATGAGTATGAGTATGAGTATGAGTATGAGTATGAGTATGAGTATGAGTATAAGTATGAGTATGAGTATGAGTATGAGTATGAGTATAAGTATTAGTATGAGTATGAGTACGAGTATTAGTATGAGTATGAGTATGAGTATGGGTATGAGTTTAAGTATGAGTATGAGTATGAGTATGAGTATGAGTATGAGTATGAGTATGAGTATGAGTATGAGTATGAGTATGAGTATGAGTATGAGTATGAGTATGAGTATGAGTATGAGTATGAGTATGAGTATGAGTATGAGTATGAGTATGAGTATGAGTATGAGTATGAGTATGAGTATGAGTTTAAGTATGAGTATGAGTATGAGAATGCGTATGAGTATGAGTATGAGTATGAGTATAAGTATGAGTATGAGTTTAAGTATGAGTATGAGTACGAGTATGCGTATGAGTATGAGTATGAGTATGAGTATAAGTATGAGTATGAGTATGAGTGTGAGTATGAGTATGAGTATGAGTATGAGTATGAGTATGAGTATGAGTATGAGTATGAGTATGAGTATGAGAATGAGTATGAGTATGAGAATGAGTATGAGTATGAGTATGAGCATGAGCATGAGCATGAGTATGAGTATGTGCATGAGTATGGGTATGTGTATGAGTATGAGTATGAGTTTGAGTATGAGTATGAGTATGAGTATGAGTATAAGTATGAAAATGAGTATGAGTGTGAGTATGAGAATGAGTATGAGTATGTGTATGAGTATGAGTAGGAGTATGAGTATGAGTATGAGTATGAGTATGAGTATGAGTATGAGTATGAGTATGAGTATGAGTATAAGTATGAGTATGAGTATGAGTATGAGTATGAGTATAAGTATTAGTATGAGAATGAGTACGAGTATTAGTATGAGTATGAGTATGAGTATGAGTATGAGTTTAAGTATGAGTATGAGTATGAGCATGAGCATGAGTATGAGTATGTGCATGAGTATGGGTATGTGTATGAGTATGAGTATGAGTTTGAGTATGAGTATGAGTATGAGTATGAGTATAAGTATGAAAATGAGTATGAGTGTGAGTATGAGAATGAGTATGAGTATGTGTATGAGTATGAGTAGGAGTATGAGTATGAGTATGAGTATGAGTATGAGTATGAGTATGAGTATGAGTATGAGTATGAGTATAAGTATGAGTATGAGTATGAGTAGGAGTATGAGTATAAGTATTAGTATGAGAATGAGTACGAGTATTAGTATGAGTATGAGTATGAGTATGAGTATGAGTTTAAGTATGAGTATGAGTATGAGTATGAGTATGAGTATGAGTATGAGTATGAGTATGAGTATGAGTATGAGTATGAGTATGAGTATGAGTATGAGTATGAGTATGAGTATGAGTATGAGTATGAGTATGAGTATGAGTATGAGTATGAGTATGAGTATGAGAATGAGTATGAGTACGAGAATGAGTATGAGTATGAGTATGAGTATGAGCATGAGCATGAGCATGAGTATGAGTATGAGTATGAGTATGAGTATGAGTATGAGTATAAGTATGAGCATGAGCATGAGTATGAGTATGAGTATGAGTATGGGTATGAGTATGAGTATGAGTATGAGTATGAGTATAAGTATGAGTATGAGTATGAGTATGAGTGTGAGTATGAGTATGAGTATGAGTATGAGTATGAGTATGAGTATGAGTATGAGTATGAGTATGAGTATGAGAATGAGTATGAGTATGAGAATGAGTATGAGTATGAGTATGAGCATGAGCATGAGCATGAGTATGAGTATGTGCATGAGTATGAGTATGTGTATGAGTATGAGTATGAGTTTGAGTTTGAGTATGAGTATGAGTATGAGTATGAGTATGAGTATGAGTATAAGTATGAGAATGAGTATGAGTGTGAGTATGAGAATGAGTATGAGTATGTGTATGAGTATGAGTATGAGTATGAGTATGAGTATGAGTATGAGTATGAGTATGAGTACGAGTATGCGTATGAATATGAGTATGAGTATGAGTATGGGTATGAGTATGAGTATGAGTATGAGTATGAGTATGAGAATGAGTATGAGTATGAGAATGAGTATGAGTATGAGTATGAGCATGAGCATGAGCATGAGTATGAGTATGTGCATGAGTATGAGTATGTGTATGAGTATGAGTATGAGTTTGAGTTTGAGTATGAGTATGAGTATGAGTATGAGTATGAGTATGAGTATAAGTATGAGAATGAGTATGAGTGTGAGTATGAGAATGAGTATGAGTATGTGTATGAGTATGAGTATGAGTATGAGTATGAGTATGAGTATGAGTATGAGTATGAGTATGAGAATGCGTATGAGTATGAGTATGAGTATAAGTATGAGTATGAGTTTAAGTATGAGTATGAGTACGAGTATGCGTATGAGTATGAGTATGAGTATGAGTATAAGTATGAGTATGAGTATGAGTATGAGTGTGAGTATGAGTATGAGTATGAGTATGAGTATGAGTATGAGTATGAGTATGAGTATGAGTATGAGTATGAGTATAAGAATTAGTATGAGTATGAGTATGAGCATGAGCATGAGCATGAGTATGAGTATGAGTATGAGTGTGAGTATGAGTATGAGTATGAGTATGAGTATGAGTATGAGTATGAGTATGAGTATGAGTTTATGTATGAGTATGAGTATGAGAATGCGTATGAGTATGAGTATGAGTATGAGTATAAGTATGAGTATGAGTTTAAGTATGAGTATGAGTACGAGTATGCGTATGAGTATGAGTATGAGTATGAGTATAAGTATGAGTATGAGTATGAGTATGAGTGTGAGTATGAGTATGAGTATGAGTATGAGTATGAGTGTGAGTATGAGTATGAGTATGAGTATGAGTATGAGTATGAGTATGAGTATGAGTATGAGTATGAGTATGAGTACGAGTATGCGTATGAATATGAGTATGAGTATGAGTATGGGTATGAGTATGAGTATGAGTATGAGTATGAGTATGAGTATGAGTATGAGTATGAGTATGAGTATGAGTATGAGTATGAGAATGAGTATGAGTATGAGTATGAGCATGAGCATGAGCATGAGTATGAGTATGAGTATGAGTATGAGTATGAGTATGAGTATGAGTATGAGTATGAGTATGAGTATGAGTATGAGTATAAGTATTAGTATGAGTACGAGTACGAGTACGAGTATGCGTATGAGTTTGAGTTTGAGTATGAGTATGATTATGAGTATGAGTATGAGTATGAGTATGAGTATGAGTATGAGTATGAGTATAAGTATGAGTATGAGTATGAGTATGAGTTTAAGTATGAGTATGAGTATGAGAATGCGTATGAGTATGAGTATGAGTATGGGTATGAGTATGAGTATGAGTATGAGTATGAGTATGAGTATGAGTATGAGTATGAGTATGAGTATGAGTATGAGTATGAGTATAAGAATTAGTATGAGTATGAGTATGAGCATGAGCATGAGTATGAGTATGAGTATGAGTGTGAGTATGAGTATGAGTATGAGTATGAGTATGAGTATGAGTATGAGTATGAGTATGAGTTTAAGTATGAGTATGAGTATGAGAATGCGTATGAGTATGAGTATGAGTATGAGTATAAGTATGAGTATGAGTTTAAGTATGAGTATGAGTACGAGTATGCGTATGAGTATGAGTATGAGTATGAGTATAAGTATGAGTATGAGTATGAGTATGAGTGTGAGTATGAGTATGAGTATGAGTATGAGTATGAGTATGAGTATGAGTATGAGTATGAGTATGAGAATGAGTATGAGTATGAGAATGAGTATGAGTATGAGTATGAGCATGAGCATGAGCATGAGTATGAGTATGTGCATGAGTATGGGTATGTGTATGAGTATGAGTATGAGTTTGAGTATGAGTATGAGTATGAGTATGAGTATGAGTATGAGTATAAGTATGAAAATGAGTATGAGTGTGAGTATGAGAATGAGTATGAGTATGTGTATGAGTATGAGTATGAGTATGAGTATGAGTATGAGTATGAGTATGAGTATGAGTATGAGTATGAGTATAAGTATGAGTATGAGTATGAGTATGAGTATGAGTATAAGTATTAGTATGAGTATGAGTACGAGTATTAGTATGAGTATGAGTATGAGTATGAGTATGAGTATGAGTATGAGTTTAAGTATGAGTATGAGTATGAGTATGAGTATGAGTATGAGTATGAGTATGAGTATGAGTATGAGTGTGAGTATGAGTATGAGTATGAGTATGAGTATGAGTATGAGTATGAGTATGAGTATGAGTATGAGTATGAGTATGAGTATGAGTATGAGTATGAGTATGAGTATGAGTATGAGTATGAGTATGAGTATGAGAATGAGTATGAGTACGAGAATGAGTATGAGTATGAGTATGAGTATGAGCATGAGCATGAGCATGAGTATGAGTATGAGTATGAGTATGAGTATGAGTATGAGTATGAGTATAAGTATGAGCATGAGCATGAGTATGAGTATGAGTATGAGTATGAGTATGAGTATGAGTATGAGTATAAGTATGAGTATGAGTATGAGTATGAGTGTGAGTATGAGTATGAGTATGAGTATGAGTATGAGTATGAGTATGTGTATGAGTATGAGTATGAGTATGAGAATGAGTATGAGTATGAGAATGAGTATGAGTATGAGTATGAGCATGAGCATGAGCATGAGTATGAGTATGTGCATGAGTATGAGTATGTGTATGAGTATGAGTATGAGTTTGAGTTTGAGTATGAGTATGAGTATGAGTATGAGTATAAGTATGAGAATGAGTATGAGTGTGAGTATGAGAATGAGTATGAGTATGTGTATGAGTATGAGTATGAGTATGAGTATGAGTATGAGTATGAGTATGAGTATGAGTATGAGTATGAGTATGAGTATGAGTATGAGTATAAGTATGAGTATGAGTATGAGTATGAGTATGAGTATAAGTATGAGTATGAGTATGAGTATGAGTGTGAGTATGAGTATGAGTATGAGTATGAGTATGAGTGTGAGTATGAGTATGAGTATGAGTATGAGTATGAGTATGAGTATGAGTATGAGTATGAGTATGAGTATGAGTACGAGTATGCGTATGAATATGAGTATGAGTATGAGTATGGGTATGAGTATGAGTATGAGTATGAGTATGAGTATGAGTATGAGTATGAGTATGAGTATGAGTATGAGTATGAGAATGAGTATGAGTATGAGTATGAGCATGAGCATGAGCATGAGTATGAGTATGAGTATGAGTATGAGTATGAGTATGAGTATGAGTATGAGTATGAGTATGAGTATAAGTATTAGTATGAGTACGAGTACGAGTACGAGTATGCGTATGAGTTTGAGTTTGAGTATGAGTATGAGTATGATTATGAGTATGAGTATGAGTATGAGTATGAGTATGAGTATGAGTATGAGTATAAGTATGAGTATGAGTATGAGTATGAGTATGAGTTTAAGTATGAGTATGAGTATGAGTATGAGTATGAGTATGAGTATGAGTATGAGTATGAGTATGAGTATGAGTATGAGTATGAGTATGAGTATGAGTATGAGTTTAAGTATGAGTATGAGTATGAGTATGAGTATGAGTATGAGTCTGTGCATGAGTATGAGTATGTGTATGAGTATGAGTATGAGTATGAGTATGAGTATGAGTATGAGGATGAGTATGAGTATGAGTATGAGTATGTGTATGAGTATGAGTATGAGTATGAGTATGAGTATGAGTATGAGTATGAGTATGAGTATGAGTATGATATAGAGTATGAGTATGTGTATGAGTATGAGTATGAGTATGAGTATGAGTATGAGTATAAGTATGAGTATGAGTATGAGTATGAGTGTGAGTATGAGTATGAGTATGAGTATGAGTATGAGTATGAGTATGAGTATGAGTATGAGTATGAGAATGAGTATGAGTATGAGAATGAGTATGAGTATGAGAATGAGTATGAGTATGAGAATGAGTATGAGTATGAGTATGAGCATGAGCATGAGCATGAGTATGAGTATGTGCATGAGTATGAGTATGTGTATGAGTATGAGTATGAGTTTGAGTATGAGTATGAGTATGAGTATGAGTATAAGTATGAGAATGAGTATGAGTGTGAGTATGAGAATGAGTATGAGTATGTGTATGAGTATGAGTATGAGTATGAGTATGAGTATGAGTATGAGTATGAGTATGAGTATGAGTATAAGTATGAGTATGAGTATGAGTATGAGTGTGAGTATGAGTATGAGTATGAGTATGAGTATGAGTATGAGTATGAGTATGAGAATGAGTATGAGAATGAGAATGAGTATGAGTATGAGTATGAGCATGAGCATGAGCATGAGTATGAGTATGTGCATGAGTATGAGTATGTGTATGAGTATGAGTATGAGTTTGAGTATGAGTATGAGTATGAGTATAAGTATGAGAATGAGTATGAGTGTGAGTATGAGAATGAGTATGAGTATGTGTATGAGTATGAGTATGAGTATGAGTATGAGTATGAGTATGAGTATGAGTATGAGTATGAGTATGAGTATGAGTATGAGTATGAGTATGAGTATGAGTATGAGTATAAGTATGAGTATGAGTATGAGTATGAGTATGAGTATGAGTATAAGTATTAGTATGAGTACGAGTACGAGTACGAGTATGCGTATGAGTTTGAGTTTGAGTATGAGTATGATTATGAGTATGAGTATGAGTATGAGTATGAGTATGAGTATGAGTATGAGTATAAGTATGAGTATGAGTATGAGTATGATTATGAGTTTAAGTATGAGTATGAGTATGAGAATGCGTATGAGTATGAGTATGAGTATGAGTATAAGTATGAGTATGAGTTTAAGTATGAGTATGAGTACGAGTATGCGTATGAGTATGAGTATGAGTATGAGTATAAGTATGAGTATGAGTATGAGTATGAGTATGAGTGTGAGTATGAGTATGAGTATGAGTATGAGTATGAGTATGAGTATGAGTATGAGTATGAGTATGAGTATGAGTATGTGTATAAGAATTAGTATGAGTATGAGTATGAGCATGAGCATGAGCATGAGTATGAGTATGAGTATGAGTGTGAGTATGAGTATGAGTATGAGTATGAGTATGAGTATGAGTATGAGTATGAGTATGAGTTTAAGTATGAGTATGAGTATGAGAATGCGTATGAGTATGAGTATGAGTATGAGTATAAGTATGAGTATGAGTTTAAGTATGAGTATGAGTACGAGTATGCGTATGAGTATGCGTATGAGTATGAGTATAAGTATGAGTATGAGTATGAGTATGAGTGTGAGTATGAGTATGAGTATGAGTATGAGTATGAGTGTGAGTATGAGTATGAGTATGAGTATGAGTATGAGTATGAGTATGAGTATGAGTATGAGTATGAGTATGAGTATGAGTACGAGTATGCGTATGAATATGAGTATGAGTATGAGTATGGGTATGAGTATGAGTATGAGTATGAGTATGAGTATGAGTATGAGTATGAGTATGAGTATGAGTATGAGTATGAGAATGAGTATGAGTATGAGTATGAGCATGAGCATGAGCATGAGTATGAGTATGAGTATGAGTATGAGTATGAGTATGAGTATGAGTATGAGTATGAGTATGAGTATGAGTATGAGTATGAGTATAAGTATGAGTATGAGTATGAGTATGAGTATGAGTATAAGTATTAGTATGAGTATGAGTACGAGTATTAGTATGAGTATGAGTATGAGTATGGGTATGAGTTTAAGTATGAGTATGAGTATGAGTATGAGTATGAGTATGAGTATGAGTATGAGTATGAGTATGAGTATGAGTATGAGTATGAGTATGAGTATGAGTATGAGTATGAGTATGAGTATGAGTATGAGTATGAGTATGAGTATGAGTATGAGTATGAGTATGAGTATGAGTATGAGTATGAGTATGAGTATGAGTTTAAGTATGAGTATGAGTATGAGAATGCGTATGAGTATGAGTATGAGTATGAGTATAAGTATGAGTATGAGTTTAAGTATGAGTATGAGTACGAGTATGCGTATGAGTATGAGTATGAGTATGAGTATAAGTATGAGTATGAGTATGAGTGTGAGTATGAGTATGAGTATGAGTATGAGTATGAGTATGAGTATGAGTATGAGTATGAGTATGAGTATGAGAATGAGTATGAGTATGAGAATGAGTATGAGTATGAGTATGAGCATGAGCATGAGCATGAGTATGAGTATGTGCATGAGTATGGGTATGTGTATGAGTATGAGTATGAGTTTGAGTATGAGTATGAGTATGAGTATGAGTATAAGTATGAAAATGAGTATGAGTGTGAGTATGAGAATGAGTATGAGTATGTGTATGAGTATGAGTAGGAGTATGAGTATGAGTATGAGTATGAGTATGAGTATGAGTATGAGTATGAGTATGAGTATGAGTATAAGTATGAGTATGAGTATGAGTATGAGTATGAGTATAAGTATTAGTATGAGAATGAGTACGAGTATTAGTATGAGTATGAGTATGAGTATGAGTATGAGTTTAAGTATGAGTATGAGTATGAGTATGAGTATGAGTATGAGTATGAGTATGAGTATGAGTATGAGTATGAGTATGAGTATGAGTATGAGTATGAGTATGAGTATGAGTATGAGTATGAGTATGAGTATGAGTATGAGTATGAGTATGAGTATGAGTATGAGTATGAGTATGAGTATGAGTATGAGTATGAGTATGAGTATGAGTATGAGTATGAGTATGAGAATGAGTATGAGTACGAGAATGAGTATGAGTATGAGTATGAGTATGAGCATGAGCATGAGCATGAGTATGAGTATGAGTATGAGTATGAGTATGAGTATGAGTATAAGTATGAGCATGAGCATGAGTATGAGTATGAGTATGAGTATGGGTATGAGTATGAGTATGAGTATGAGTATGAGTATAAGTATGAGTATGAGTATGAGTATGAGTGTGAGTATGAGTATGAGTATGAGTATGAGTATGAGTATGAGTATGAGTATGAGTATGAGTATGAGTATGAGAATGAGTATGAGTATGAGAATGAGTATGAGTATGAGTATGAGCATGAGCATGAGCATGAGTATGAGTATGTGCATGAGTATGAGTATGTGTATGAGTATGAGTATGAGTTTGAGTTTGAGTATGAGTATGAGTATGAGTATGAGTATGAGTATGAGTATAAGTATGAGAATGAGTATGAGTGTGAGTATGAGAATGAGTATGAGTATGTGTATGAGTATGAGTATGAGTATGAGTATGAGTATGAGTATGAGTATGAGTATGAGTACGAGTATGCGTATGAATATGAGTATGAGTATGAGTATGGGTATGAGTATGAGTATGAGTATGAGTATGAGAATGAGTATGAGTATGAGAATGAGTATGAGTATGAGTATGAGCATGAGCATGAGCATGAGTATGAGTATGTGCATGAGTATGAGTATGTGTATGAGTATGAGTATGAGTTTGAGTTTGAGTATGAGTATGAGTATGAGTATGAGTATGAGTATGAGTATAAGTATGAGAATGAGTATGAGTGTGAGTATGAGAATGAGTATGAGTATGTGTATGAGTATGAGTATGAGTATGAGTATGAGTATGAGTATGAGTATGAGTATGAGTATGAGTATGAGTATGAGTATGAGTATGAGAATGAGTATGAGTATGAGAATGAGTATGAGTATGAGTATGAGCATGAGCATGAGCATGAGTATGAGTATGTGCATGAGTATGAGTATGTGTATGAGTATGAGTATGAGTTTGAGTTTGAGTATGAGTATGAGTATGAGTATGAGTATGAGTATGAGTATAAGTATGAGAATGAGTATGAGTGTGAGTATGAGAATGAGTATGAGTATGAGTATGAGTATGAGTATAAGTATGAGCATGAGCATGAGTATGAGTATGAGTATGAGTATGAGTATGAGTATGAGTATGAGTATGAGTATGAGTATAAGTATGAGTATGGGTATGAGTATGAGTGTGAGTATGAGTATGAGTATGAGTATGAGTATGAGTATGAGTATGAGTATGAGTATGAGTATGAGTATGAGAATGAGTATGAGTATGAGAATGAGTATGAGTATGAGTATGAGCATGAGCATGAGCATGAGTATGAGTATGTGCATGAGTATGAGTATGTGTATGAGTATGAGTATGAGTTTGAGTTTGAGTATGAGTATGAGTATGAGTATGAGTATGAGTATAAGTATGAGAATGAGTATGAGTGTGAGTATGAGAATGAGTATGAGTATGTGTATGAGTATGAGTATGAGTATGAGTATGAGTATGAGAATGAGTATGAGTATGAGTATGAGCATGAGCATGAGCATGAGTATGAGTATGAGTATGAGTATGAGTATGAGTATGAGTATGAGTATGAGTATGAGTATGAGTATGAGTATGAGTATGAGTATGAGAATGCGTATGAGTATGAGTATGAGTATAAGTATGAGTATGAGTTTAAGTATGAGTATGAGTACGAGTATGCGTATGAGTATGAGTATGAGTATGAGTATAAGTATGAGTATGAGTATGAGTATGAGTGTGAGTATGAGTATGAGTATGAGTATGAGTATGAGTATGAGTATGAGTATGAGTATGAGTATGAGTATGAGTATAAGAATTAGTATGAGTATGAGTATGAGCATGAGCATGAGCATGAGTATGAGTATGAGTATGAGTGTGAGTATGAGTATGAGTATGAGTATGAGTATGAGTATGAGTATGAGTATGAGTATGAGTTTATGTATGAGTATGAGTATGAGAATGCGTATGAGTATGAGTATGAGTATGAGTATAAGTATGAGTATGAGTTTAAGTATGAGTATGAGTACGAGTATGCGTATGAGTATGAGTATGAGTATGAGTATAAGTATGAGTATGAGTATGAGTATGAGTGTGAGTATGAGTATGAGTATGAGTATGAGTATGAGTGTGAGTATGAGTATGAGTATGAGTATGAGTATGAGTATGAGTATGAGTATGAGTATGAGTATGAGTATGAGTACGAGTATGCGTATGAATATGAGTATGAGTATGAGTATGGGTATGAGTATGAGTATGAGTATGAGTATGAGTATGAGTATGAGTATGAGTATGAGTATGAGTATGAGTATGAGAATGAGTATGAGTATGAGTATGAGCATGAGCATGAGCATGAGTATGAGTATGAGTATGAGTATGAGTATGAGTATGAGTATGAGTATGAGTATGAGTATGAGTATGAGTATAAGTATTAGTATGAGTACGAGTACGAGTACGAGTATGCGTATGAGTTTGAGTTTGAGTATGAGTATGATTATGAGTATGAGTATGAGTATGAGTATGAGTATGAGTATGAGTATGAGTATAAGTATGAGTATGAGTATGAGTATGAGTTTAAGTATGAGTATGAGTATGAGAATGCGTATGAGTATGAGTATGAGTATGGGTATGAGTATGAGTATGAGTATGAGTATGAGTATGAGTATGAGTATGAGTATGAGTATGAGTATGAGTATGAGTATGAGTATAAGAATTAGTATGAGTATGAGTATGAGCATGAGCATGAGTATGAGTATGAGTATGAGTGTGAGTATGAGTATGAGTATGAGTATGAGTATGAGTATGAGTATGAGTATGAGTATGAGTTTAAGTATGAGTATGAGTATGAGAATGCGTATGAGTATGAGTATGAGTATGAGTATAAGTATGAGTATGAGTTTAAGTATGAGTATGAGTACGAGTATGCGTATGAGTATGAGTATGAGTATGAGTATAAGTATGAGTATGAGTATGAGTATGAGTGTGAGTATGAGTATGAGTATGAGTATGAGTATGAGTATGAGTATGAGTATGAGTATGAGTATGAGAATGAGTATGAGTATGAGAATGAGTATGAGTATGAGTATGAGCATGAGCATGAGCATGAGTATGAGTATGTGCATGAGTATGGGTATGTGTATGAGTATGAGTATGAGTTTGAGTATGAGTATGAGTATGAGTATGAGTATGAGTATGAGTATGAGTATAAGTATGAAAATGAGTATGAGTGTGAGTATGAGAATGAGTATGAGTATGTGTATGAGTATGAGTATGAGTATGAGTATGAGTATGAGTATGAGTATGAGTATGAGTATGAGTATGAGTATAAGTATGAGTATGAGTATGAGTATGAGTATGAGTATAAGTATTAGTATGAGTATGAGTACGAGTATTAGTATGAGTATGAGTATGAGTATGAGTATGAGTATGAGTATGAGTTTAAGTATGAGTATGAGTATGAGTATGAGTATGAGTATGAGTATGAGTATGAGTATGAGTATGAGTATGAGTGTGAGTATGAGTATGAGTATGAGTATGAGTATGAGTATGAGTATGAGTATGAGTATGAGTATGAGTATGAGTATGAGTATGAGTATGAGTATGAGTATGAGTATGAGTATGAGTATGAGTATGAGTATGAGAATGAGTATGAGTACGAGAATGAGTATGAGTATGAGTATGAGTATGAGCATGAGCATGAGCATGAGTATGAGTATGAGTATGAGTATGAGTATGAGTATGAGTATGAGTATAAGTATGAGCATGAGCATGAGTATGAGTATGAGTATGAGTATGAGTATGAGTATGAGTATGAGTATGAGTATAAGTATGAGTATGAGTATGAGTATGAGTGTGAGTATGAGTATGAGTATGAGTATGAGTATGAGTATGAGTATGTGTATGAGTATGAGTATGAGTATGAGAATGAGTATGAGTATGAGAATGAGTATGAGTATGAGTATGAGCATGAGCATGAGCATGAGTATGAGTATGTGCATGAGTATGAGTATGTGTATGAGTATGAGTATGAGTTTGAGTTTGAGTATGAGTATGAGTATGAGTATGAGTATGAGTATAAGTATGAGAATGAGTATGAGTGTGAGTATGAGAATGAGTATGAGTATGAGTATGAGTATGAGCATGCGCATGAGCATGAGTATGAGTATGAGTATGAGTGTGAGTATGAGTATGAGTATGAGTATGAGTATGAGTATGAGTATGAGTATGAGTATGAGTTTATGTATGAGTATGAGTATGAGAATGCGTATGAGTATGAGTATGAGTATAAGTATGAGTATGAGTTTAAGTATGAGTATGAGTACGAGTATGCGTATGAGTATGAGTATGAGTATGAGTATAAGTATGAGTATGAGTATGAGTATGAGTGTGAGTATGAGTATGAGTATGAGTATGAGTATGAGTGTGAGTATGAGTATGAGTATGAGTATGAGTATGAGTATGAGTATGAGTATGAGTATGAGTATGAGTATGAGTACGAGTATGCGTATGAATATGAGTATGAGTATGAGTATGGGTATGAGTATGAGTATGAGTATGAGTATGAGTATGAGTATGAGTATGAGTATGAGTATGAGTATGAGTATGAGAATGAGTATGAGTATGAGTATGAGCATGAGCATGAGCATGAGTATGAGTATGAGTATGAGTATGAGTATGAGTATGAGTATGAGTATGAGTATGAGTATGAGTATGAGTATAAGTATTAGTATGAGTACGAGTACGAGTACGAGTATGCGTATGAGTTTGAGTTTGAGTATGAGTATGATTATGAGTATGAGTATGAGTATGAGTATGAGTATGAGTATGAGTATGAGTATAAGTATGAGTATGAGTATGAGTATGAGTTTAAGTATGAGTATGAGTATGAGAATGCGTATGAGTATGAGTATGAGTATGGGTATGAGTATGAGTATGAGTATGAGTATGAGTATGAGTATGAGTATGAGTATGAGTATGAGTATGAGTATGAGTATGAGTATAAGAATTAGTATGAGTATGAGTATGAGCATGAGCATGAGTATGAGTATGAGTATGAGTGTGAGTATGAGTATGAGTATGAGTATGAGTATGAGTATGAGTATGAGTATGAGTATGAGTTTAAGTATGAGTATGAGTATGAGAATGCGTATGAGTATGAGTATGAGTATGAGTATAAGTATGAGTATGAGTTTAAGTATGAGTATGAGTACGAGTATGCGTATGAGTATGAGTATGAGTATGAGTATAAGTATGAGTATGAGTATGAGTATGAGTGTGAGTATGAGTATGAGTATGAGTATGAGTATGAGTATGAGTATGAGTATGAGTATGAGTATGAGAATGAGTATGAGTATGAGAATGAGTATGAGTATGAGTATGAGCATGAGCATGAGCATGAGTATGAGTATGTGCATGAGTATGGGTATGTGTATGAGTATGAGTATGAGTTTGAGTATGAGTATGAGTATGAGTATGAGTATGAGTATGAGTATAAGTATGAAAATGAGTATGAGTGTGAGTATGAGAATGAGTATGAGTATGTGTATGAGTATGAGTATGAGTATGAGTATGAGTATGAGTATGAGTATGAGTATGAGTATGAGTATGAGTATAAGTATGAGTATGAGTATGAGTATGAGTATGAGTATAAGTATTAGTATGAGTATGAGTACGAGTATTAGTATGAGTATGAGTATGAGTATGAGTATGAGTATGAGTATGAGTTTAAGTATGAGTATGAGTATGAGTATGAGTATGAGTATGAGTATGAGTATGAGTATGAGTATGAGTATGAGTGTGAGTATGAGTATGAGTATGAGTATGAGTATGAGTATGAGTATGAGTATGAGTATGAGTATGAGTATGAGTATGAGTATGAGTATGAGTATGAGTATGAGTATGAGTATGAGTATGAGTATGAGTATGAGAATGAGTATGAGTACGAGAATGAGTATGAGTATGAGTATGAGTATGAGCATGAGCATGAGCATGAGTATGAGTATGAGTATGAGTATGAGTATGAGTATGAGTATGAGTATAAGTATGAGCATGAGCATGAGTATGAGTATGAGTATGAGTATGAGTATGAGTATGAGTATGAGTATGAGTATAAGTATGAGTATGAGTATGAGTATGAGTGTGAGTATGAGTATGAGTATGAGTATGAGTATGAGTATGAGTATGTGTATGAGTATGAGTATGAGTATGAGAATGAGTATGAGTATGAGAATGAGTATGAGTATGAGTATGAGCATGAGCATGAGCATGAGTATGAGTATGTGCATGAGTATGAGTATGTGTATGAGTATGAGTATGAGTTTGAGTTTGAGTATGAGTATGAGTATGAGTATGAGTATAAGTATGAGAATGAGTATGAGTGTGAGTATGAGAATGAGTATGAGTATGTGTATGAGTATGAGTATGAGTATGAGTATGAGTATGAGTATGAGTATGAGTATGAGTATGAGTATGAGTATGAGTATGAGTATGAGTATGAGTATAAGTATGAGTATGAGTATGAGTATGAGTATGAGTATAAGTATGAGTATGAGTATGAGTATGAGTGTGAGTATGAGTATGAGTATGAGTATGAGTATGAGTATGAGTGTGAGTATGAGTATGAGTATGAGTATGAGTATGAGTATGAGTATGAGTATGAGTATGAGTATGAGTATGAGTACGAGTATGCGTATGAATATGAGTATGAGTATGAGTATGGGTATGAGTATGAGTATGAGTATGAGTATGAGTATGAGTATGAGTATGAGTATGAGTATGAGTATGAGTATGAGTATGAGAATGAGTATGAGTATGAGTATGAGCATGAGCATGAGCATGAGTATGAGTATGAGTATGAGTATGAGTATGAGTATGAGTATGAGTATGAGTATGAGTATGAGTATGAGTATAAGTATTAGTATGAGTACGAGTACGAGTACGAGTATGCGTATGAGTTTGAGTTTGAGTATGAGTATGATTATGAGTATGAGTATGAGTATGAGTATGAGTATGAGTATGAGTATGAGTATAAGTATGAGTATGAGTATGAGTATGAGTATGAGTTTAAGTATGAGTATGAGTATGAGTATGAGTATGAGTATGAGTATGAGTATGAGTATGAGTATGAGTATGAGTATGAGTATGAGTATGAGTATGAGTATGAGTTTAAGTATGAGTATGAGTATGAGTATGAGTATGAGTATGAGTCTGTGCATGAGTATGAGTATGTGTATGAGTATGAGTATGAGTATGAGTATGAGTATGAGTATGAGGATGAGTATGAGTATGAGTATGAGTATGTGTATGAGTATGAGTATGAGTATGAGTATGAGTATGAGTATGAGTATGAGTATGAGTATGAGTATGATATAGAGTATGAGTATGTGTATGAGTATGAGTATGAGTATGAGTATGAGTATGAGTATAAGTATGAGTATGAGTATGAGTATGAGTGTGAGTATGAGTATGAGTATGAGTATGAGTATGAGTATGAGTATGAGTATGAGTATGAGTATGAGAATGAGTATGAGTATGAGAATGAGTATGAGTATGAGTATGAGCATGAGCATGAGCATGAGTATGAGTATGTGCATGAGTATGAGTATGTGTATGAGTATGAGTATGAGTTTGAGTATGAGTATGAGTATGAGTATGAGTATAAGTATGAGAATGAGTATGAGTGTGAGTATGAGAATGAGTATGAGTATGTGTATGAGTATGAGTATGAGTATGAGTATGAGTATGAGTATGAGTATGAGTATGAGTATGAGTATAAGTATGAGTATGAGTATGAGTATGAGTGTGAGTATGAGTATGAGTATGAGTATGAGTATGAGTATGAGTATGAGTATGAGAATGAGTATGAGAATGAGAATGAGTATGAGTATGAGTATGAGCATGAGCATGAGCATGAGTATGAGTATGTGCATGAGTATGAGTATGTGTATGAGTATGAGTATGAGTTTGAGTATGAGTATGAGTATGAGTATAAGTATGAGAATGAGTATGAGTGTGAGTATGAGAATGAGTATGAGTATGTGTATGAGTATGAGTATGAGTATGAGTATGAGTATGAGTATGAGTATGAGTATGAGTATGAGTATGAGTATGAGTATGAGTATGAGTATGAGTATGAGTATAAGTATGAGTATGAGTATGAGTATGAGTATGAGTATGAGTATAAGTATTAGTATGAGTACGAGTACGAGTACGAGTATGCGTATGAGTTTGAGTTTGAGTATGAGTATGATTATGAGTATGAGTATGAGTATGAGTATGAGTATGAGTATGAGTATGAGTATAAGTATGAGTATGAGTATGAGTATGATTATGAGTTTAAGTATGAGTATGAGTATGAGAATGCGTATGAGTATGAGTATGAGTATGAGTATAAGTATGAGTATGAGTTTAAGTATGAGTATGAGTACGAGTATGCGTATGAGTATGAGTATGAGTATGAGTATAAGTATGAGTATGAGTATGAGTATGAGTATGAGTGTGAGTATGAGTATGAGTATGAGTATGAGTATGAGTATGAGTATGAGTATGAGTATGAGTATGAGTATGAGTATGAGTATGAGTATGAGTATGAGTATGAGTATGAGTATGAGTACGAGTATGCGTATGAATATGAGTATGAGTATGAGTATGGGTATGAGTATGAGTATGAGTATGAGTATGAGAATGAGTATGAGTATGAGAATGAGTATGAGTATGAGTATGAGCATGAGCATGAGCATGAGTATGAGTATGTGCATGAGTATGAGTATGTGTATGAGTATGAGTATGAGTTTGAGTTTGAGTATGAGTATGAGTATGAGTATGAGTATGAGTATGAGTATAAGTATGAGAATGAGTATGAGTGTGAGTATGAGAATGAGTATGAGTATGTGTATGAGTATGAGTATGAGTATGAGTATGAGTATGAGTATGAGTATGAGTATGAGTATGAGTATGAGTATGAGTATGAGTATGAGTATGAGTATGAGAATGAGTATGAGTATGAGAATGAGTATGAGTATGAGTATGAGCATGAGCATGAGCATGAGTATGAGTATGTGCATGAGTATGAGTATGTGTATGAGTATGAGTATGAGTTTGAGTTTGAGTATGAGTATGAGTATGAGTATGAGTATGAGTATGAGTATAAGTATGAGAATGAGTATGAGTGTGAGTATGAGAATGAGTATGAGTATGAGTATGAGTATGAGTATAAGTATGAGCATGAGCATGAGTATGAGTATGAGTATGAGTATGAGTATGAGTATGAGTATGAGTATGAGTATGAGTATAAGTATGAGTATGGGTATGAGTATGAGTGTGAGTATGAGTATGAGTATGAGTATGAGTATGAGTATGAGTATGAGTATGAGTATGAGTATGAGTATGAGAATGAGTATGAGTATGAGAATGAGTATGAGTATGAGTATGAGCATGAGCATGAGCATGAGTATGAGTATGTGCATGAGTATGAGTATGTGTATGAGTATGAGTATGAGTTTGAGTTTGAGTATGAGTATGAGTATGAGTATGAGTATGAGTATAAGTATGAGAATGAGTATGAGTGTGAGTATGAGAATGAGTATGAGTATGTGTATGAGTATGAGTATGAGTATGAGTATGAGTATGAGAATGAGTATGAGTATGAGTATGAGCATGAGCATGAGCATGAGTATGAGTATGAGTATGAGTATGAGTATGAGTATGAGTATGAGTATGAGTATGAGTATGAGTATGAGTATGAGTATGAGTATGAGAATGCGTATGAGTATGAGTATGAGTATAAGTATGAGTATGAGTTTAAGTATGAGTATGAGTACGAGTATGCGTATGAGTATGAGTATGAGTATGAGTATAAGTATGAGTATGAGTATGAGTATGAGTGTGAGTATGAGTATGAGTATGAGTATGAGTATGAGTATGAGTATGAGTATGAGTATGAGTATGAGTATGAGTATAAGAATTAGTATGAGTATGAGTATGAGCATGAGCATGAGCATGAGTATGAGTATGAGTATGAGTGTGAGTATGAGTATGAGTATGAGTATGAGTATGAGTATGAGTATGAGTATGAGTATGAGTATGAGTTTATGTATGAGTATGAGTATGAGAATGCGTATGAGTATGAGTATGAGTATGAGTATAAGTATGAGTATGAGTTTAAGTATGAGTATGAGTACGAGTATGCGTATGAGTATGAGTATGAGTATGAGTATAAGTATGAGTATGAGTATGAGTATGAGTGTGAGTATGAGTATGAGTATGAGTATGAGTATGAGTGTGAGTATGAGTATGAGTATGAGTATGAGTATGAGTATGAGTATGAGTATGAGTATGAGTATGAGTATGAGTACGAGTATGCGTATGAATATGAGTATGAGTATGAGTATGGGTATGAGTATGAGTATGAGTATGAGTATGAGTATGAGTATGAGTATGAGTATGAGTATGAGTATGAGTATGAGAATGAGTATGAGTATGAGTATGAGCATGAGCATGAGCATGAGTATGAGTATGAGTATGAGTATGAGTATGAGTATGAGTATGAGTATGAGTATGAGTATGAGTATGAGTATAAGTATTAGTATGAGTACGAGTACGAGTACGAGTATGCGTATGAGTTTGAGTTTGAGTATGAGTATGATTATGAGTATGAGTATGAGTATGAGTATGAGTATGAGTATGAGTATGAGTATAAGTATGAGTATGAGTATGAGTATGAGTTTAAGTATGAGTATGAGTATGAGAATGCGTATGAGTATGAGTATGAGTATGGGTATGAGTATGAGTATGAGTATGAGTATGAGTATGAGTATGAGTATGAGTATGAGTATGAGTATGAGTATGAGTATGAGTATAAGAATTAGTATGAGTATGAGTATGAGCATGAGCATGAGTATGAGTATGAGTATGAGTGTGAGTATGAGTATGAGTATGAGTATGAGTATGAGTATGAGTATGAGTATGAGTATGAGTTTAAGTATGAGTATGAGTATGAGAATGCGTATGAGTATGAGTATGAGTATGAGTATAAGTATGAGTATGAGTTTAAGTATGAGTATGAGTACGAGTATGCGTATGAGTATGAGTATGAGTATGAGTATAAGTATGAGTATGAGTATGAGTATGAGTGTGAGTATGAGTATGAGTATGAGTATGAGTATGAGTATGAGTATGAGTATGAGTATGAGTATGAGAATGAGTATGAGTATGAGAATGAGTATGAGTATGAGTATGAGCATGAGCATGAGCATGAGTATGAGTATGTGCATGAGTATGGGTATGTGTATGAGTATGAGTATGAGTTTGAGTATGAGTATGAGTATGAGTATGAGTATGAGTATGAGTATAAGTATGAAAATGAGTATGGGTGTGAGTATGAGAATGAGTATGAGTATGTGTATGAGTATGAGTATGAGTATGAGTATGAGTATGAGTATGAGTATGAGTATGAGTATGAGTATGAGTATAAGTATGAGTATGAGTATGAGTATGAGTATGAGTATAAGTATTAGTATGAGTATGAGTACGAGTATTAGTATGAGTATGAGTATGAGTATGAGTATGAGTATGAGTATGAGTTTAAGTATGAGTATGAGTATGAGTATGAGTATGAGTATGAGTATGAGTATGAGTATGAGTATGAGTATGAGTGTGAGTATGAGTATGAGTATGAGTATGAGTATGAGTATGAGTATGAGTATGAGTATGAGTATGAGTATGAGTATGAGTATGAGTATGAGTATGAGTATGAGTATGAGTATGAGTATGAGTATGAGTATGAGAATGAGTATGAGTACGAGAATGAGTATGAGTATGAGTATGAGTATGAGCATGAGCATGAGCATGAGCATGAGTATGAGTATGAGTATGAGTATGAGTATGAGTATGAGTATGAGTATAAGTATGAGCATGAGCATGAGTATGAGTATGAGTATGAGTATGAGTATGAGTATGAGTATGAGTATGAGTATAAGTATGAGTATGAGTATGAGTATGAGTGTGAGTATGAGTATGAGTATGAGTATGAGTATGAGTATGAGTATGTGTATGAGTATGAGTATGAGTATGAGAATGAGTATGAGTATGAGAATGAGTATGAGTATGAGTATGAGCATGAGCATGAGCATGAGTATGAGTATGTGCATGAGTATGAGTATGTGTATGAGTATGAGTATGAGTTTGAGTTTGAGTATGAGTATGAGTATGAGTATGAGTATAAGTATGAGAATGAGTATGAGTGTGAGTATGAGAATGAGTATGAGTATGTGTATGAGTATGAGTATGAGTATGAGTATGAGTATGAGTATGAGTATGAGTATGAGTATGAGTATGAGTATGAGTATGAGTATGAGTATGAGTATGAGTATAAGTATGAGTATGAGTATGAGTATGAGTATGAGTATAAGTATGAGTATGAGTATGAGTATGAGTGTGAGTATGAGTATGAGTATGAGTATGAGTATGAGTATGAGTGTGAGTATGAGTATGAGTATGAGTATGAGTATGAGTATGAGTATGAGTATGAGTATGAGTATGAGTATGAGTACGAGTATGCGTATGAATATGAGTATGAGTATGAGTATGGGTATGAGTATGAGTATGAGTATGAGTATGAGTATGAGTATGAGTATGAGTATGAGTATGAGTATGAGTATGAGTATGAGAATGAGTATGAGTATGAGTATGAGCATGAGCATGAGCATGAGTATGAGTATGAGTATGAGTATGAGTATGAGTATGAGTATGAGTATGAGTATGAGTATGAGTATGAGTATAAGTATTAGTATGAGTACGAGTACGAGTACGAGTATGCGTATGAGTTTGAGTTTGAGTATGAGTATGATTATGAGTATGAGTATGAGTATGAGTATGAGTATGAGTATGAGTATGAGTATAAGTATGAGTATGAGTATGAGTATGAGTATGAGTTTAAGTATGAGTATGAGTATGAGTATGAGTATGAGTATGAGTATGAGTATGAGTATGAGTATGAGTATGAGTATGAGTATGAGTATGAGTATGAGTATGAGTTTAAGTATGAGTATGAGTATGAGTATGAGTATGAGTATGAGTCTGTGCATGAGTATGAGTATGTGTATGAGTATGAGTATGAGTATGAGTATGAGTATGAGTATGAGGATGAGTATGAGTATGAGTATGAGTATGTGTATGAGTATGAGTATGAGTATGAGTATGAGTATGAGTATGAGTATGAGTATGAGTATGAGTATGATATAGAGTATGAGTATGTGTATGAGTATGAGTATGAGTATGAGTATGAGTATGAGTATAAGTATGAGTATGAGTATGAGTATGAGTGTGAGTATGAGTATGAGTATGAGTATGAGTATGAGTATGAGTATGAGTATGAGTATGAGTATGAGAATGAGTATGAGTATGAGAATGAGTATGAGTATGAGTATGAGCATGAGCATGAGCATGAGTATGAGTATGTGCATGAGTATGAGTATGTGTATGAGTATGAGTATGAGTTTGAGTATGAGTATGAGTATGAGTATGAGTATAAGTATGAGAATGAGTATGAGTGTGAGTATGAGAATGAGTATGAGTATGTGTATGAGTATGAGTATGAGTATGAGTATGAGTATGAGTATGAGTATGAGTATGAGTATGAGTATAAGTATGAGTATGAGTATGAGTATGAGTGTGAGTATGAGTATGAGTATGAGTATGAGTATGAGTATGAGTATGAGTATGAGAATGAGTATGAGAATGAGAATGAGTATGAGTATGAGTATGAGCATGAGCATGAGCATGAGTATGAGTATGTGCATGAGTATGAGTATGTGTATGAGTATGAGTATGAGTTTGAGTATGAGTATGAGTATGAGTATAAGTATGAGAATGAGTATGAGTGTGAGTATGAGAATGAGTATGAGTATGTGTATGAGTATGAGTATGAGTATGAGTATGAGTATGAGTATGAGTATGAGTATGAGTATGAGTATGAGTATGAGTATGAGTATGAGTATGAGTATGAGTATGAGTATAAGTATGAGTATGAGTATGAGTATGAGTATGAGTATGAGTATAAGTATTAGTATGAGTACGAGTACGAGTACGAGTATGCGTATGAGTTTGAGTTTGAGTATGAGTATGATTATGAGTATGAGTATGAGTATGAGTATGAGTATGAGTATGAGTATGAGTATAAGTATGAGTATGAGTATGAGTATGATTATGAGTTTAAGTATGAGTATGAGTATGAGAATGCGTATGAGTATGAGTATGAGTATGAGTATAAGTATGAGTATGAGTTTAAGTATGAGTATGAGTACGAGTATGCGTATGAGTATGAGTATGAGTATGAGTATAAGTATGAGTATGAGTATGAGTATGAGTATGAGTGTGAGTATGAGTATGAGTATGAGTATGAGTATGAGTATGAGTATGAGTATGAGTATGAGTATGAGTATGAGTATGAGTATAAGAATTAGTATGAGTATGAGTATGAGCATGAGCATGAGCATGAGTATGAGTATGAGTATGAGTGTGAGTATGAGTATGAGTATGAGTATGAGTATGAGTATGAGTATGAGTATGAGTATGAGTTTAAGTATGAGTATGAGTATGAGAATGCGTATGAGTATGAGTATGAGTATGAGTATAAGTATGAGTATGAGTTTAAGTATGAGTATGAGTACGAGTATGCGTATGAGTATGCGTATGAGTATGAGTATAAGTATGAGTATGAGTATGAGTATGAGTGTGAGTATGAGTATGAGTATGAGTATGAGTATGAGTGTGAGTATGAGTATGAGTATGAGTATGAGTATGAGTATGAGTATGAGTATGAGTATGAGTATGAGTATGAGTATGAGTACGAGTATGCGTATGAATATGAGTATGAGTATGAGTATGGGTATGAGTATGAGTATGAGTATGAGTATGAGTATGAGTATGAGTATGAGTATGAGTATGAGTATGAGTATGAGAATGAGTATGAGTATGAGTATGAGCATGAGCATGAGCATGAGTATGAGTATGAGTATGAGTATGAGTATGAGTATGAGTATGAGTATGAGTATGAGTATGAGTATGAGTATAAGTATTAGTATGAGTTCGAGTACGAGTACGAGTATGCGTATGAGTTTGAGTTTGAGTATGAGTATGATTATGAGTATGAGTATGAGTATGAGTATGAGTATGAGTATGAGTATGAGTATAAGTATGAGTATGAGTATGAGTATGAGTATGAGTTTAAGTATGAGTATGAGTATGAGAATGCGTATGAGTATGAGTATGAGTATGAGTATGAGTATGAGTATGAGTATGAGTATGAGTATGAGTATGAGTATGAGTATGAGTATAAGAATTAGTATGAGTATGAGTATGAGCATGAGCATGAGCATGAGTATGAGTATGAGTATGAGTGTGAGTATGAGTATGAGTATGAGTATGAGTATGAGTATGAGTATGAGTATGAGTATGAGTTTAAGTATGAGTATGAGTATGAGAATGCGTATGAGTATGAGTATGAGTATGAGTATAAGTATGAGTATGAGTTTAAGTATGAGTATGAGTACGAGTATGCGTATGAGTATGAGTATGAGTATGAGTATAAGTATGAGTATGAGTATGAGTATGAGTGTGAGTATGAGTATGAGTATGAGTATGAGTATGAGTATGAGTATGAGTATGAGTATGAGTATGAGTATGAGTATGAGTATGAGTATGAGTATGAGTATGAGTATGAGTATAAGAATTAGTATGAGTATGAGTATGAGCATGAGCATGAGCATGAGTATGAGTATGAGTATGAGTGTGAGTATGAGTATGAGTATGAGTATGAGTATGAGTATGAGTATGAGTATGAGTTTAAGTATGAGTATGAGTATGAGAATGCGTATGAGTATGAGTATGAGTATGAGTATAAGTATGAGTATGAGTTTAAGTATGAGTATGAGTACGAGTATGCGTATGAGTATGAGTATGAGTATGAGTATAAGTATGAGTATGAGTATGAGTATGAGTGTGAGTATGAGTATGAGTATGAGTATGAGTATGAGTATGAGTATGAGTATGAGTATGAGTATGAGAATGAGTATGAGTATGAGAATGAGTATGAGTATGAGTATGAGCATGAGCATGAGCATGAGTATGAGTATGTGCATGAGTATGGGTATGTGTATGAGTATGAGTATGAGTTTGAGTATGAGTATGAGTATGAGTATGAGTATAAGTATGAAAATGAGTATGAGTGTGAGTATGAGAATGAGTATGAGTATGAGTATGTGTATGAGTATGAGTAGGAGTAGGAGTATGAGTATGAGTATGAGTATGAGTATGAGTATGAGTATGAGTATGAGTATAAGTATGAGTATGAGTATGAGTATGAGTATGAGTATAAGTATTAGTATGAGAATGAGTACGAGTATTAGTATGAGTATGAGTATGAGTATGAGTATGAGTTTAAGTATGAGTATGAGTATGAGTATGAGTATGAGTATGAGTATGAGTATGAGTATGAGTATGAGTATGAGTATGAGTATGAGTATGAGTATGAGTATGAGTATGAGTATGAGTATGAGTATGAGTATGAGTATGAGTATGAGTATGAGTATGAGTATGAGTATGAGTATGAGTATGAGTATGAGTATGAGTATGAGTATGAGTATGAGTATGAGTATGAGTATGAGTATGAGTATGAGTATGAGAATGAGTATGAGTACGAGAATGAGTATGAGTATGAGTATGAGTATGAGCATGAGCATGAGCATGAGTATGAGTATGAGTATGAGTATGAGTATGAGTATAAGTATGAGCATGAGCATGAGTATGAGTATGAGTATGAGTATGAGTATGAGTATGAGTATGAGTATGAGTATAAGTATGAGTATGAGTATGAGTATGAGTGTGAGTATGAGTATGAGTATGAGTATGAGTATGAGTATGAGTATGAGTATGAGTATGAGTATGAGTATGAGTATGAGAATGAGTATGAGTATGAGAATGAGTATGAGTATGAGTATGAGCATGAGCATGAGCATGAGTATGAGTATGTGCATGAGTATGAGTATGTGTATGAGTATGAGTATGAGTTTGAGTTTGAGTATGAGTATGAGTATGAGTATGAGTATGAGTATAAGTATGAGAATGAGTATGAGTGTGAGTATGAGAATGAGTATGAGTATGTGTATGAGTATGAGTATGAGTATGAGTATGAGTATGAGTATGAGTATGAGTATGAGTACGAGTATGCGTATGAATATGAGTATGAGTATGAGTATGGGTATGAGTATGAGTATGAGTATGAGTATGAGTATGAGTATGAGTATGAGTATGAGTATGAGTATGAGAATGAGTATGAGTATGAGTATGAGCATGAGCATGAGCATGAGTATGAGTATGAGTATGAGTATGAGTATGAGTATGAGTATGAGTATGAGTATGAGTATGAGTATGAGTATAAGTATTAGTATGAGTACGAGTACGAGTACGAGTATGCGTATGAGTTTGAGTTTGAGTATGAGTATGATTATGAGTATGAGTATGAGTATGAGTATGAGTATGAGTATGAGTATGAGTATGAGTATGAGTATGAGTATGAGTATGAGCATGAGCATGAGCATGAGTATGAGTATGAGTATGAGTGTGAGTATGAGTATGAGTATGAGTATGAGTATGAGTATGAGAATGAGTATGAGTATGAGAATGAGTATGAGTATGAGTATGAGCATGAGCATGAGCATGAGTATGAGTATGTGCATGAGTATGAGTATGTGTATGAGTATGAGTATGAGTATGAGTATGAGTATGAGTTTAAGTATGAGTATGAGTATGAGAATGCGTATGAGTATGAGTATGAGTATGAGTATAAGTATGAGTATGAGTTTAAGTATGAGTATGAGTACGAGTATGCGTATGAGTATGAGTATGAGTATGAGTATAAGTATGAGTATGAGTATGAGTATGAGTGTGAGTATGAGTATGAGTATGAGTATGAGTATGAGTATGAGTATGAGTATGAGTATGAGAATGAGTATGAGTATGAGAATGAGTATGAGTATGAGTATGAGCATGAGCATGAGCATGAGTATGAGTATGTGCATGAGTATGGGTATGTGTATGAGTATGAGTATGAGTTTGAGTATGAGTATGAGTATGAGTATGAGTATAAGTATGAAAATGAGTATGAGTGTGAGTATGAGAATGAGTATGAGTATGTGTATGAGTATGAGTAGGAGTATGAGTATGAGTATGAGTATGAGTATGAGTATGAGTATGAGTATGAGTATGAGTATGAGTATAAGTATGAGTATGAGTATGAGTATGAGTATGAGTATAAGTATTAGTATGAGAATGAGTACGAGTATTAGTATGAGTATGAGTATGAGTATGAGTATGAGTTTAAGTATGAGTATGAGTATGAGTATGAGTATGAGTATGAGTATGAGTATGAGTATGAGTATGAGTATGAGTATGAGTATGAGTATGAGTATGAGTATGAGTATGAGTATGAGTATGAGTATGAGTATGAGTATGAGTATGAGTATGAGTATGAGTATGAGTATGAGTATGAGTATGAGTATGAGTATGAGTATGAGTATGAGTATGAGTATGAGTATGAGTATGAGTATGAGAATGAGTATGAGTACGAGAATGAGTATGAGTATGAGTATGAGTATGAGCATGAGCATGAGCATGAGTATGAGTATGAGTATGAGTATGAGTATGAGTATGAGTATAAGTATGAGCATGAGCATGAGTATGAGTATGAGTATGAGTATGAGTATGAGTATGAGTATGAGTATGAGTATGAGTATAAGTATGAGTATGAGTATGAGTATGAGTGTGAGTATGAGTATGAGTATGAGTATGAGTATGAGTATGAGTATGAGTATGAGTATGAGTATGAGTATGAGAATGAGTATGAGTATGAGAATGAGTATGAGTATGAGTATGAGCATGAGCATGAGCATGAGTATGAGTATGTGCATGAGTATGAGTATGTGTATGAGTATGAGTATGAGTTTGAGTTTGAGTATGAGTATGAGTATGAGTATGAGTATGAGTATGAGTATAAGTATGAGAATGAGTATGAGTGTGAGTATGAGAATGAGTATGAGTATGTGTATGAGTATGAGTATGAGTATGAGTATGAGTATGAGTATGAGTATGAGTATGAGTATGAGTATGAGTACGAGTATGCGTATGAATATGAGTATGAGTATGAGTATGGGTATGAGTATGAGTATGAGTATGAGTATGAGTATGAGAATGAGTATGAGTATGAGAATGAGTATGAGTATGAGTATGAGCATGAGCATGAGCATGAGTATGAGTATGTGCATGAGTATGAGTATGTGTATGAGTATGAGTATGAGTTTGAGTTTGAGTATGAGTATGAGTATGAGTATGAGTATGAGTATGAGTATAAGTATGAGAATGAGTATGAGTGTGAGTATGAGAATGAGTATGAGTATGTGTATGAGTATGAGTATGAGTATGAGTATGAGTATGAGTATGAGTATGAGTATGAGTATGAGTATGAGTATGAGTATGAGTATGAGTATGAGTATGAGAATGAGTATGAGTATGAGAATGAGTATGAGTATGAGTATGAGCATGAGCATGAGCATGAGTATGAGTATGTGCATGAGTATGAGTATGTGTATGAGTATGAGTATGAGTTTGAGTTTGAGTATGAGTATGAGTATAAGTATGAGTATGAGTATGAGTATGAGTATGAGTTTAAGTATGAGTATGAGTATGAGAATGCGTATGAGTATGAGTATGAGTATGAGTATGAGTATGAGTATGAGTATGAGTATGAGTATGAGTATGAGTATGAGTATGAGTATAAGAATTAGTATGAGTATGAGTATGAGCATGAGCATGAGCATGAGTATGAGTATGAGTATGAGTGTGAGTATGAGTATGAGTATGAGTATGAGTATGAGTATGAGTATGAGTATGAGTATGAGTTTAAGTATGAGTATGAGTATGAGAATGCGTATGAGTATGAGTATGAGTATGAGTATAAGTATGAGTATGAGTTTAAGTATGAGTATGAGTACGAGTATGCGTATGAGTATGAGTATGAGTATGAGTATAAGTATGAGTATGAGTATGAGTATGAGTGTGAGTATGAGTATGAGTATGAGTATGAGTATGAGTATGAGTATGAGTATGAGTATGAGTATGAGTATGAGTATGAGTATGAGTATGAGTATGAGTATGAGTATAAGAATTAGTATGAGTATGAGTATGAGCATGAGCATGAGCATGAGTATGAGTATGAGTATGAGTGTGAGTATGCGTATGAGTATGAGTATGAGTATGAGTATGAGTATGAGTATGAGTATGAGTTTAAGTATGAGTATGAGTATGAGAATGCGTATGAGTATGAGTATGAGTATGAGTATAAGTATGAGTATGAGTTTAAGTATGAGTATGAGTACGAGTATGCGTATGAGTATGAGTATGAGTATGAGTATAAGTATGAGTATGAGTATGAGTATGAGTGTGAGTATGAGTATGAGTATGAGTATGAGTATGAGTATGAGTATGAGTATGAGTATGAGTATGAGAATGAGTATGAGTATGAGAATGAGTATGAGTATGAGTATGAGCATGAGCATGAGCATGAGTATGAGTATGTGCATGAGTATGGGTATGTGTATGAGTATGAGTATGAGTTTGAGTATGAGTATGAGTATGAGTATGAGTATAAGTATGAAAATGAGTATGAGTGTGAGTATGAGAATGAGTATGAGTATGAGTATGTGTATGAGTATGAGTAGGAGTAGGAGTATGAGTATGAGTATGAGTATGAGTATGAGTATGAGTATGAGTATGAGTATAAGTATGAGTATGAGTATGAGTATGAGTATGAGTATAAGTATTAGTATGAGAATGAGTACGAGTATTAGTATGAGTATGAGTATGAGTATGAGTATGAGTTTAAGTATGAGTATGAGTATGAGTATGAGTATGAGTATGAGTATGAGTATGAGTATGAGTATGAGTATGAGTATGAGTATGAGTATGAGTATGAGTATGAGTATGAGTATGAGTATGAGTATGAGTATGAGTATGAGTATGAGTATGAGTATGAGTATGAGTATGAGTATGAGTATGAGTATGAGTATGAGTATGAGTATGAGTATGAGTATGAGTATGAGTATGAGTATGAGTATGAGTATGAGAATGAGTATGAGTACGAGAATGAGTATGAGTATGAGTATGAGTATGAGCATGAGCATGAGCATGAGTATGAGTATGAGTATGAGTATGAGTATGAGTATAAGTATGAGCATGAGCATGAGTATGAGTATGAGTATGAGTATGAGTATGAGTATGAGTATGAGTATGAGTATGAGTATAAGTATGAGTATGAGTATGAGTATGAGTGTGAGTATGAGTATGAGTATGAGTATGAGTATGAGTATGAGTATGAGTATGAGTATGAGTATGAGTATGAGTATGAGAATGAGTATGAGTATGAGAATGAGTATGAGTATGAGTATGAGCATGAGCATGAGCATGAGTATGAGTATGTGCATGAGTATGAGTATGTGTATGAGTATGAGTTTGAGTTTGAGTATGAGTATGAGTATGAGTATGAGTATGAGTATAAGTATGAGAATGAGTATGAGTGTGAGTATGAGAATGAGTATGAGTATGTGTATGAGTATGAGTATGAGTATGAGTATGAGTATGAGTATGAGTATGAGTATGAGTACGAGTATGCGTATGAATATGAGTATGAGTATGAGTATGGGTATGAGTATGAGTATGAGTATGAGTATGAGTATGAGTATGAGTATGAGTATGAGTATGAGTATGAGAATGAGTATGAGTATGAGTATGAGCATGAGCATGAGCATGAGTATGAGTATGAGTATGAGTATGAGTATGAGTATGAGTATGAGTATGAGTATGAGTATGAGTATGAGTATGAGTATAAGTATTAGTATGAGTACGAGTACGAGTACGAGTATGCGTATGAGTTTGAGTTTGAGTATGAGTATGATTATGAGTATGAGTATGAGTATGAGTATGAGTATGAGTATGAGTATGAGTATGAGTATGAGTATGAGTATGAGTATGAGCATGAGCATGAGCATGAGTATGAGTATGAGTATGAGTGTGAGTATGAGTATGAGTATGAGTATGAGTATGAGTATGAGAATGAGTATGAGTATGAGAATGAGTATGAGTATGAGTATGAGCATGAGCATGAGCATGAGTATGAGTATGTGCATGAGTATGAGTATGTGTATGAGTATGAGTATGAGTATGAGTATGAGTATGAGTTTAAGTATGAGTATGAGTATGAGAATGCGTATGAGTATGAGTATGAGTATGAGTATAAGTATGAGTATGAGTTTAAGTATGAGTATGAGTACGAGTATGCGTATGAGTATGAGTATGAGTATGAGTATAAGTATGAGTATGAGTATGAGTATGAGTGTGAGTATGAGTATGAGTATGAGTATGAGTATGAGTATGAGTATGAGTATGAGTATGAGAATGAGTATGAGTATGAGAATGAGTATGAGTATGAGTATGAGCATGAGCATGAGCATGAGTATGAGTATGTGCATGAGTATGGGTATGTGTATGAGTATGAGTATGAGTTTGAGTATGAGTATGAGTATGAGTATGAGTATAAGTATGAAAATGAGTATGAGTGTGAGTATGAGAATGAGTATGAGTATGTGTATGAGTATGAGTAGGAGTATGAGTATGAGTATGAGTATGAGTATGAGTATGAGTATGAGTATGAGTATGAGTATGAGTATAAGTATGAGTATGAGTATGAGTATGAGTATGAGTATAAGTATTAGTATGAGAATGAGTACGAGTATTAGTATGAGTATGAGTATGAGTATGAGTATGAGTTTAAGTATGAGTATGAGTATGAGTATGAGTATGAGTATGAGTATGAGTATGAGTATGAGTATGAGTATGAGTATGAGTATGAGTATGAGTATGAGTATGAGTATGAGTATGAGTATGAGTATGAGTATGAGTATGAGTATGAGTATGAGTATGAGTATGAGTATGAGTATGAGTATGAGTATGAGTATGAGTATGAGTATGAGTATGAGTATGAGAATGAGTATGAGTACGAGAATGAGTATGAGTATGAGTATGAGTATGAGCATGAGCATGAGCATGAGTATGAGTATGAGTATGAGTATGAGTATGAGTATGAGTATAAGTATGAGCATGAGCATGAGTATGAGTATGAGTATGAGTATGAGTATGAGTATGAGTATGAGTATGAGTATGAGTATAAGTATGAGTATGAGTATGAGTATGAGTGTGAGTATGAGTATGAGTATGAGTATGAGTATGAGTATGAGTATGAGTATGAGTATGAGTATGAGTATGAGAATGAGTATGAGTATGAGAATGAGTATGAGTATGAGTATGAGCATGAGCATGAGCATGAGTATGAGTATGTGCATGAGTATGAGTATGTGTATGAGTATGAGTATGAGTTTGAGTTTGAGTATGAGTATGAGTATGAGTATGAGTATGAGTATGAGTATAAGTATGAGAATGAGTATGAGTGTGAGTATGAGAATGAGTATGAGTATGTGTATGAGTATGAGTATGAGTATGAGTATGAGTATGAGTATGAGTATGAGTATGAGTATGAGTATGAGTACGAGTATGCGTATGAATATGAGTATGAGTATGAGTATGGGTATGAGTATGAGTATGAGTATGAGTATGAGTATGAGAATGAGTATGAGTATGAGAATGAGTATGAGTATGAGTATGAGCATGAGCATGAGCATGAGTATGAGTATGTGCATGAGTATGAGTATGTGTATGAGTATGAGTATGAGTTTGAGTTTGAGTATGAGTATGAGTATGAGTATGAGTATGAGTATGAGTATAAGTATGAGAATGAGTATGAGTGTGAGTATGAGAATGAGTATGAGTATGTGTATGAGTATGAGTATGAGTATGAGTATGAGTATGAGTATGAGTATGAGTATGAGTATGAGTATGAGTATGAGTATGAGTATGAGTATGAGTATGAGAATGAGTATGAGTATGAGAATGAGTATGAGTATGTGCATGAGTATGAGTATGTGTATGAGTATGAGTATGAGTTTGAGTTTGAGTATGAGTATGAGTATGAGTATGAGTATGAGTATAAGTATGAGTATGAGTATGAGTATGAGTATGAGTATGAGTATGAGTATGAGTATGAGAATGAGTATGAGTATGAGAATGAGTATGAGTATGAGTATGAGCATGAGCATGAGCATGAGTATGAGTATGTGCATGAGTATGAGTATGTGTATGAGTATGAGTATGAGTTTGAGTTTGAGTATGAGTATGAGTATGAGTATGAGTATGAGTATAAGTATGAGAATGAGTATGAGTGTGAGTATGAGAATGAGTATGAGTATGTGTATGAGTATGAGTATGAGTATGAGTATGAGTATGAGAATGAGTATGAGTATGAGTATGAGCATGAGCATGAGCGTGAGTATGAGTATGAGTATGAGTATGAGTATGAGTATGAGTATGAGTATGAGTATGAGTATGAGTATGAGTATGAGTATGAGAATGCGTATGAGTATGAGTATGAGTATAAGTATGAGTATGAGTTTAAGTATGAGTATGAGTACGAGTATGCGTATGAGTATGAGTATGAGTATGAGTATAAGTATGAGTATGAGTATGAGTATGAGTGTGAGTATGAGTATGAGTATGAGTATGAGTATGAGTATGAGTATGAGTATGAGTATGAGTATGAGTATGAGTATAAGAATTAGTATGAGTATGAGTATGAGCATGAGCATGAGCATGAGTATGAGTATGAGTATGAGTGTGAGTATGAGTATGAGTATGAGTATGAGTATGAGTATGAGTATGAGTATGAGTATGAGTTTATGTATGAGTATGAGTATGAGAATGCGTATGAGTATGAGTATGAGTATGAGTATAAGTATGAGTATGAGTTTAAGTATGAGTATGAGTATGAGTATGAGTATGAGTATGAGTATGAGTATGAGTATGAGTATGAGAATGAGTATGAGTATGAGTATGAGCATGAGCATGAGCATGAGTATGAGTATGAGTATGAGTATGAGTATGAGTATGAGTATGAGTATGAGTATGAGTATGAGTATGAGTATGAGTATAAGTATTAGTATGAGTACGAGTACGAGTACGAGTATGCGTATGAGTTTGAGTTTGAGTATGAGTATGATTATGAGTATGAGTATGAGTATGAGTATGAGTATGAGTATGAGTATGAGTATAAGTATGAGTATGAGTATGAGTATGAGTTTAAGTATGAGTATGAGTATGAGAATGCGTATGAGTATGAGTATGAGTATGGGTATGAGTATGAGTATGAGTATGAGTATGAGTATGAGTATGAGTATGAGTATGAGTATGAGTATGAGTATGAGTATGAGTATGAGTATAAGAATTAGTATGAGTATGAGTATGAGCATGAGCATGAGTATGAGTATGAGTATGAGTGTGAGTATGAGTATGAGTATGAGTATGAGTATGAGTATGAGTATGAGTATGAGTATGAGTTTAAGTATGAGTATGAGTATGAGAATGCGTATGAGTATGAGTATGAGTATGAGTATAAGTATGAGTATGAGTTTAAGTATGAGTATGAGTACGAGTATGCGTATGAGTATGAGTATGAGTATGAGTATAAGTATGAGTATGAGTATGAGTATGAGTGTGAGTATGAGTATGAGTATGAGTATGAGTATGAGTATGAGTATGAGTATGAGTATGAGAATGAGTATGAGTATGAGAATGAGTATGAGTATGAGTATGAGCATGAGCATGAGCATGAGTATGAGTATGTGCATGAGTATGGGTATGTGTATGAGTATGAGTATGAGTTTGAGTATGAGTATGAGTATGAGTATGAGTATGAGTATAAGTATGAAAATGAGTATGAGTGTGAGTATGAGAATGAGTATGAGTATGTGTATGAGTATGAGTATGAGTATGAGTATGAGTATGAGTATGAGTATGAGTATGAGTATGAGTATGAGTATAAGTATGAGTATGAGTATGAGTATGAGTATGAGTATAAGTATTAGTATGAGTATGAGTACGAGTATTAGTATGAGTATGAGTATGAGTATGAGTATGAGTATGAGTATGAGTTTAAGTATGAGTATGAGTATGAGTATGAGTATGAGTATGAGTATGAGTATGAGTATGAGTATGAGTATGAGTATGAGTATGAGTATGAGTATGAGTATGAGTATGAGTATGAGTATGAGTACGAGTATGAGTATGAGTATGAGTATGAGTATGAGTATGAGTATGAGTATGAGTATGAGTATGAGTATGAGTATGAGTATGAGTATGAGAATGAGTATGAGTACGAGAATGAGTATGAGTATGAGTATGAGTATGAGCATGAGCATGAGCATGAGTATGAGTATGAGTATGAGTATGAGTATGAGTATGAGTATGAGTATAAGTATGAGCATGAGCATGAGTATGAGTATGAGTATGAGTATGAGTATGAGTATGAGTATGAGTATGAGTATAAGTATGAGTATGAGTATGAGTATGAGTGTGAGTATGAGTATGAGTATGAGTATGAGTATGAGTATGAGTATGAGTATGTGTATGAGTATGAGTATGAGTATGAGAATGAGTATGAGTATGAGAATGAGTATGAGTATGAGTATGAGCATGAGCATGAGCATGAGTATGAGTATGTGCATGAGTATGAGTATGTGTATGAGTATGAGTATGAGTTTGAGTTTGAGTATGAGTATGAGTATGAGTATGAGTATAAGTATGAGAATGAGTATGAGTGTGAGTATGAGAATGAGTATGAGTATGTGTATGAGTATGAGTATGAGTATGAGTATGAGTATGAGTATGAGTATGAGTATGAGTATGAGTATGAGTATGAGTATGAGTATGAGTATAAGTATGAGTATGAGTATGAGTATGAGTATGAGTATAAGTATGAGTATGAGTATGAGTATGAGTGTGAGTATGAGTATGAGTATGAGTATGAGTATGAGTGTGAGTATGAGTATGAGTATGAGTATGAGTATGAGTATGAGTATGAGTATGAGTATGAGTATGAGTATGAGTACGAGTATGCGTATGAATATGAGTATGAGTATGAGTATGGGTATGAGTATGAGTATGAGTATGAGTATGAGTATGAGTATGAGTATGAGTATGAGTATGAGTATGAGTATGAGAATGAGTATGAGTATGAGTATGAGCATGAGCATGAGCATGAGTATGAGTATGAGTATGAGTATGAGTATGAGTATGAGTATGAGTATGAGTATGAGTATGAGTATGAGTATGAGTATAAGTATTAGTATGAGTACGAGTACGAGTACGAGTATGCGTATGAGTTTGAGTTTGAGTATGAGTATGATTATGAGTATGAGTATGAGTATGAGTATGAGTATGAGTATGAGTATGAGTATAAGTATGAGTATGAGTATGAGTATGAGTATGAGTTTAAGTATGAGTATGAGTATGAGTATGAGTATGAGTATGAGTATGAGTATGAGTATGAGTATGAGTATGAGTATGAGTATGAGTATGAGTATGAGTATGAGTTTAAGTATGAGTATGAGTATGAGTATGAGGATGAGTATGAGTATGAGTATGAGTATGAGTATGAGTATGAGTATGAGTATGAGTATGAGTATGAGTATGAGTATGAGTATAAGTATTAGTATGAGTACGAGTACGAGTACGAGTATGCGTATGAGTTTGAGTTTGAGTATGAGTATGATTATGAGTATGAGTATGAGTATGAGTATGAGTATGAGTATGAGTATGAGTATAAGTATGAGTATGAGTATGAGTATGAGTATGAGTTTAAGTATGAGTATGAGTATGAGTATGAGTATGAGTATGAGTATGAGTATGAGTATGAGTATGAGTATGAGTATGAGTATGAGTATTAGTTTAAGTATGAGTATGAGTATGAGTATGAGTATGAGTATGAGTATGTGCATGAGTATGAGTATGTGTATGAGTATGAGTATGAGTATGAGTATGAGTATGAGTATGAGGATGAGTATGAGTATGAGTATGAGTATGTGTATGAGTATGAGTATGAGTATGAGTATGAGTATGAGTATGAGTATGAGTATGATATAGAGTATGAGTATGTGTATGAGTATGAGTATGAGTATGAGTATGAGTATGAGTATAAGTATGAGTATGAGTATGAGTATGAGTGTGAGTATGAGTATGAGTATGAGTATGAGTATGAGTATGAGTATGAGTATGAGTATGAGTATGAGAATGAGTATGAGTATGAGAATGAGTATGAGTATGAGTATGAGCATGAGCATGAGCATGAGTATGAGTATGTGCATGAGTATGAGTATGTGTATGAGTATGAGTATGAGTTTGAGTATGAGTATGAGTATGAGTATGAGTATAAGTATGAGAATGAGTATGAGTGTGAGTATGAGAATGAGTATGAGTATGTGTATGAGTATGAGTATGAGTATGAGTATGAGTATGAGTATGAGTATGAGTATGAGTATAAGTATGAGTATGAGTATGAGTATGAGTGTGAGTATGAGTATGAGTATGAGTATGAGTATGAGTATGAGTATGAGTATGAGAATGAGTATGAGTATGAGAATGAGTATGAGTATGAGTATGAGCATGAGCATGAGCATGAGTATGAGTATGTGCATGAGTATGAGTATGTGTATGAGTATGAGTATGAGTTTGAGTATGAGTATGAGTATGAGTATAAGTATGAGAATGAGTATGAGTGTGAGTATGAGAATGAGTATGAGTATGTATATGAGTATGAGTATGAGTATGAGTATGAGTATGAGTATGAGTATGAGTATGAGTATGAGTATGAGTATGAGTATGAGTATGAGTATGAGTATGAGTATGAGTATGAGTATAAGTATGAGTATGAGTATGAGTATGAGTATGAGTATGAGTATGAGTATAAGTATTAGTATGAGTACGAGTACGAGTACGAGTATGCGTATGAGTTTGAGTTTGAGTATGAGTATGATTATGAGTATGAGTATGAGTATGAGTATGAGTATGAGTATGAGTATGAGTATAAGTATGAGTATGAGTATGAGTATGAGTATGAGTTTAAGTATGAGTATGAGTATGAGAATGCGTATGAGTATGAGTATGAGTATGAGTATAAGTATGAGTATGAGTTTAAGTATGAGTATGAGTACGAGTATGCGTATGAGTATGAGTATGAGTATGAGTATAAGTATGAGTATGAGTATGAGTATGAGTATGAGTGTGAGTATGAGTATGAGTATGAGTATGAGTATGAGTATGAGTATGAGTATGAGTATGAGTATGAGTATGAGTATAAGAATTAGTATGAGTATGAGTATGAGCATGAGCATGAGCATGAGTATGAGTATGAGTATGAGTGTGAGTATGAGTATGAGTATGAGTATGAGTATGAGTATGAGTATGAGTATGAGTATGAGTATGAGTATGAGTATGAGTATGAGTACGAGTATGCGTATGAATATGAGTATGAGTATGAGTATGGGTATGAGAATGAGTATGAGTATGAGAATGAGTATGAGTATGAGTATGAGCATGAGCATGAGCATGAGTATGAGTATGTGCATGAGTATGAGTATGTGTATGAGTATGAGTATGAGTATGAGTATGAGTATGAGTGTGAGTATGAGTATGAGTATGAGTATGAGTATGAGTATGAGTATGAGTATGAGTATGAGTATGAGTATGAGTATGAGTATGAGTACGAGTATGCGTATGAATATGAGTATGAGTATGAGTATGGGTATGAGTATGAGTATGAGTATGAGTATGAGTATGAGTATGAGTATGAGTATGAGAATGAGTATGAGTATGAGAATGAGTATGAGTATGTGCATGAGTATGAGTATGTGTATGAGTATGAGTATGAGTTTGAGTTTGAGTATGAGTATGAGTATGAGTATGAGTATGAGTATAAGTATGAGTATGAGTATGAGTATGAGTATGAGTATGAGTATGAGTATGAGTATGAGAATGAGTATGAGTATGAGAATGAGTATGAGTATGAGTATGAGCATGAGCATGAGCATGAGTATGAGTATGTGCATGAGTATGAGTATGTGTATGAGTATGAGTATGAGTTTGAGTTTGAGTATGAGTATGAGTATGAGTATGAGTATGAGTATAAGTATGAGAATGAGTATGAGTGTGAGTATGAGAATGAGTATGAGTATGTGTATGAGTATGAGTATGAGTATGAGTATGAGTATGAGAATGAGTATGAGTATGAGTATGAGCATGAGCATGAGCGTGAGTATGAGTATGAGTATGAGTATGAGTATGAGTATGAGTATGAGTATGAGTATGAGTATGAGTATGAGTATGAGTATGAGAATGCGTATGAGTATGAGTATGAGTATAAGTATGAGTATGAGTTTAAGTATGAGTATGAGTACGAGTATGCGTATGAGTATGAGTATGAGTATGAGTATAAGTATGAGTATGAGTATGAGTATGAGTGTGAGTATGAGTATGAGTATGAGTATGAGTATGAGTATGAGTATGAGTATGAGTATGAGTATGAGTATGAGTATAAGAATTAGTATGAGTATGAGTATGAGCATGAGCATGAGCATGAGTATGAGTATGAGTATGAGTGTGAGTATGAGTATGAGTATGAGTATGAGTATGAGTATGAGTATGAGTATGAGTATGAGTTTATGTATGAGTATGAGTATGAGAATGCGTATGAGTATGAGTATGAGTATGAGTATAAGTATGAGTATGAGTTTAAGTATGAGTATGAGTATGAGTATGAGTATGAGTATGAGTATGAGTATGAGTATGAGTATGAGAATGAGTATGAGTATGAGTATGAGCATGAGCATGAGCATGAGTATGAGTATGAGTATGAGTATGAGTATGAGTATGAGTATGAGTATGAGTATGAGTATGAGTATGAGTATGAGTATAAGTATTAGTATGAGTACGAGTACGAGTACGAGTATGCGTATGAGTTTGAGTTTGAGTATGAGTATGATTATGAGTATGAGTATGAGTATGAGTATGAGTATGAGTATGAGTATGAGTATAAGTATGAGTATGAGTATGAGTATGAGTTTAAGTATGAGTATGAGTATGAGAATGCGTATGAGTATGAGTATGAGTATGGGTATGAGTATGAGTATGAGTATGAGTATGAGTATGAGTATGAGTATGAGTATGAGTATGAGTATGAGTATGAGTATGAGTATGAGTATAAGAATTAGTATGAGTATGAGTATGAGCATGAGCATGAGTATGAGTATGAGTATGAGTGTGAGTATGAGTATGAGTATGAGTATGAGTATGAGTATGAGTATGAGTATGAGTATGAGTTTAAGTATGAGTATGAGTATGAGAATGCGTATGAGTATGAGTATGAGTATGAGTATAAGTATGAGTATGAGTTTAAGTATGAGTATGAGTACGAGTATGCGTATGAGTATGAGTATGAGTATGAGTATAAGTATGAGTATGAGTATGAGTATGAGTGTGAGTATGAGTATGAGTATGAGTATGAGTATGAGTATGAGTATGAGTATGAGTATGAGAATGAGTATGAGTATGAGAATGAGTATGAGTATGAGTATGAGCATGAGCATGAGCATGAGTATGAGTATGTGCATGAGTATGGGTATGTGTATGAGTATGAGTATGAGTTTGAGTATGAGTATGAGTATGAGTATGAGTATGAGTATAAGTATGAAAATGAGTATGAGTGTGAGTATGAGAATGAGTATGAGTATGTGTATGAGTATGAGTATGAGTATGAGTATGAGTATGAGTATGAGTATGAGTATGAGTATGAGTATGAGTATAAGTATGAGTATGAGTATGAGTATGAGTATGAGTATAAGTATTAGTATGAGTATGAGTACGAGTATTAGTATGAGTATGAGTATGAGTATGAGTATGAGTATGAGTATGAGTTTAAGTATGAGTATGAGTATGAGTATGAGTATGAGTATGAGTATGAGTATGAGTATGAGTATGAGTATGAGTATGAGTATGAGTATGAGTATGAGTATGAGTATGAGTATGAGTATGAGTACGAGTATGAGTATGAGTATGAGTATGAGTATGAGTATGAGTATGAGTATGAGTATGAGTATGAGTATGAGTATGAGTATGAGTATGAGAATGAGTATGAGTACGAGAATGAGTATGAGTATGAGTATGAGTATGAGCATGAGCATGAGCATGAGTATGAGTATGAGTATGAGTATGAGTATGAGTATGAGTATGAGTATAAGTATGAGCATGAGCATGAGTATGAGTATGAGTATGAGTATGAGTATGAGTATGAGTATGAGTATGAGTATAAGTATGAGTATGAGTATGAGTATGAGTGTGAGTATGAGTATGAGTATGAGTATGAGTATGAGTATGAGTATGAGTATGTGTATGAGTATGAGTATGAGTATGAGAATGAGTATGAGTATGAGAATGAGTATGAGTATGAGTATGAGCATGAGCATGAGCATGAGTATGAGTATGTGCATGAGTATGAGTATGTGTATGAGTATGAGTATGAGTTTGAGTTTGAGTATGAGTATGAGTATGAGTATGAGTATAAGTATGAGAATGAGTATGAGTGTGAGTATGAGAATGAGTATGAGTATGTGTATGAGTATGAGTATGAGTATGAGTATGAGTATGAGTATGAGTATGAGTATGAGTATGAGTATGAGTATGAGTATGAGTATGAGTATAAGTATGAGTATGAGTATGAGTATGAGTATGAGTATAAGTATGAGTATGAGTATGAGTATGAGTGTGAGTATGAGTATGAGTATGAGTATGAGTATGAGTGTGAGTATGAGTATGAGTATGAGTATGAGTATGAGTATGAGTATGAGTATGAGTATGAGTATGAGTATGAGTACGAGTATGCGTATGAATATGAGTATGAGTATGAGTATGGGTATGAGTATGAGTATGAGTATGAGTATGAGTATGAGTATGAGTATGAGTATGAGTATGAGTATGAGTATGAGAATGAGTATGAGTATGAGTATGAGCATGAGCATGAGCATGAGTATGAGTATGAGTATGAGTATGAGTATGAGTATGAGTATGAGTATGAGTATGAGTATGAGTATGAGTATGAGTATAAGTATTAGTATGAGTACGAGTACGAGTACGAGTATGCGTATGAGTTTGAGTTTGAGTATGAGTATGATTATGAGTATGAGTATGAGTATGAGTATGAGTATGAGTATGAGTATGAGTATAAGTATGAGTATGAGTATGAGTATGAGTATGAGTTTAAGTATGAGTATGAGTATGAGTATGAGTATGAGTATGAGTATGAGTATGAGTATGAGTATGAGTATGAGTATGAGTATGAGTATGAGTATGAGTATGAGTTTAAGTATGAGTATGAGTATGAGTATGAGGATGAGTATGAGTATGAGTATGAGTATGAGTATGAGTATGAGTATGAGTATGAGTATGAGTATGAGTATGAGTATGAGTATAAGTATTAGTATGAGTACGAGTACGAGTACGAGTATGCGTATGAGTTTGAGTTTGAGTATGAGTATGATTATGAGTATGAGTATGAGTATGAGTATGAGTATGAGTATGAGTATGAGTATAAGTATGAGTATGAGTATGAGTATGAGTATGAGTTTAAGTATGAGTATGAGTATGAGTATGAGTATGAGTATGAGTATGAGTATGAGTATGAGTATGAGTATGAGTATGAGTATGAGTATTAGTTTAAGTATGAGTATGAGTATGAGTATGAGTATGAGTATGAGTATGTGCATGAGTATGAGTATGTGTATGAGTATGAGTATGAGTATGAGTATGAGTATGAGTATGAGGATGAGTATGAGTATGAGTATGAGTATGTGTATGAGTATGAGTATGAGTATGAGTATGAGTATGAGTATGAGTATGAGTATGATATAGAGTATGAGTATGTGTATGAGTATGAGTATGAGTATGAGTATGAGTATGAGTATAAGTATGAGTATGAGTATGAGTATGAGTGTGAGTATGAGTATGAGTATGAGTATGAGTATGAGTATGAGTATGAGTATGAGTATGAGTATGAGAATGAGTATGAGTATGAGAATGAGTATGAGTATGAGTATGAGCATGAGCATGAGCATGAGTATGAGTATGTGCATGAGTATGAGTATGTGTATGAGTATGAGTATGAGTTTGAGTATGAGTATGAGTATGAGTATGAGTATAAGTATGAGAATGAGTATGAGTGTGAGTATGAGAATGAGTATGAGTATGTGTATGAGTATGAGTATGAGTATGAGTATGAGTATGAGTATGAGTATGAGTATGAGTATAAGTATGAGTATGAGTATGAGTATGAGTGTGAGTATGAGTATGAGTATGAGTATGAGTATGAGTATGAGTATGAGTATGAGAATGAGTATGAGTATGAGAATGAGTATGAGTATGAGTATGAGCATGAGCATGAGCATGAGTATGAGTATGTGCATGAGTATGAGTATGTGTATGAGTATGAGTATGAGTTTGAGTATGAGTATGAGTATGAGTATAAGTATGAGAATGAGTATGAGTGTGAGTATGAGAATGAGTATGAGTATGTATATGAGTATGAGTATGAGTATGAGTATGAGTATGAGTATGAGTATGAGTATGAGTATGAGTATGAGTATGAGTATGAGTATGAGTATGAGTATGAGTATGAGTATAAGTATGAGTATGAGTATGAGTATGAGTATGAGTATGAGTATGAGTATAAGTATTAGTATGAGTACGAGTACGAGTACGAGTATGCGTATGAGTTTGAGTTTGAGTATGAGTATGATTATGAGTATGAGTATGAGTATGAGTATGAGTATGAGTATGAGTATGAGTATAAGTATGAGTATGAGTATGAGTATGAGTATGAGTTTAAGTATGAGTATGAGTATGAGAATGCGTATGAGTATGAGTATGAGTATGAGTATAAGTATGAGTATGAGTTTAAGTATGAGTATGAGTACGAGTATGCGTATGAGTATGAGTATGAGTATGAGTATAAGTATGAGTATGAGTATGAGTATGAGTATGAGTGTGAGTATGAGTATGAGTATGAGTATGAGTATGAGTATGAGTATGAGTATGAGTATGAGTATGAGTATGAGTATAAGAATTAGTATGAGTATGAGTATGAGCATGAGCATGAGCATGAGTATGAGTATGAGTATGAGTGTGAGTATGAGTATGAGTATGAGTATGAGTATGAGTATGAGTATGAGTATGAGTATGAGTATGAGTTTAAGTATGAGTATGAGTATGAGAATGCGTATGAGTATGAGTATGAGTATGAGTATAAGTATGAGTATGAGTTTAAGTATGAGTATGAGTACGAGTATGCGTATGAGTATGAGTATGAGTATGAGTATAAGTATGAGTATGAGTATGAGTATGAGTGTGAGTATGAGTATGAGTATGAGTATGAGTATGAGTGTGAGTATGAGTATGAGTATGAGTATGAGTATGAGTATGAGTATGAGTATGAGTATGAGTATGAGTATGAGTATGAGTATGAGTACGAGTATGCGTATGAATATGAGTATGAGTATGAGTATGGGTATGAGTATGAGTATGAGTATGAGTATGAGTATGAGTATGAGTATGAGTATGAGTATGAGTATGAGTATGAGAATGAGTATGAGTATGAGTATGAGCATGAGCATGAGCATGAGTATGAGTATGAGTATGAGTATGAGTATGAGTATGAGTATGAGTATGAGTATGAGTATGAGTATGAGTATGAGTATAAGTATTAGTATGAGTTCGAGTACGAGTACGAGTATGCGTATGAGTTTGAGTTTGAGTATGAGTATGATTATGAGTATGAGTATGAGTATGAGTATGAGTATGAGTATGAGTATGAGAATGAGTATGAGTACGAGAATGAGTATGAGTATGAGTATGAGTATGAGCATGAGCATGAGCATGAGTATGAGTATGAGTATGAGTATGAGTATGAGTATAAGTATGAGCATGAGCATGAGCATGAGTATGAGTATGAGTATGAGTATGAGTATGAGTATGAGTATGAGTATGAGTATGAGTATAAGTATGAGTATGAGTATGAGTATGAGTGTGAGTATGAGTATGAGTATGAGTATGAGTATGAGTATGAGTATGAGTATGAGTATGAGTATGAGTATGAGAATGAGTATGAGTATGAGAATGAGTATGAGTATGAGTATGAGCATGAGCATGAGCATGAGTATGAGTATGTGCATGAGTATGAGTATGTGTATGAGTATGAGTATGAGTTTGAGTTTGAGTATGAGTATGAGTATGAGTATGAGTATGAGTATAAGTATGAGAATGAGTATGAGTGTGAGTATGAGAATGAGTATGAGTATGTGTATGAGTATGAGTATGAGTATGAGTATGAGTATGAGTATGAGTATGAGTATGAGTACGAGTATGCGTATGAATATGAGTATGAGTATGAGTATGGGTATGAGTATGAGTATTAGTATGAGTATGAGTATGAGTATGAGTATGAGTATGAGTATGAGTATGAGAATGAGTATGAGTATGAGTATGAGCATGAGCATGAGCATGAGTATGAGTATGAGTATGAGTATGAGTATGAGTATGAGTATGAGTATGAGTATGAGTATGAGTATGAGTATAAGTATTAGTATGAGTACGAGTACGAGTACGAGTATGCGTATGAGTTTGAGTTTGAGTATGAGTATGATTATGAGTATGAGTATGAGTATGAGTATGAGTATGAGTATGAGTATGAGTATGAGTATGAGTATGAGTATGAGTATGAGCATGAGCATGAGCATGAGTATGAGTATGAGTATGAGTGTGAGTATGAGTATGAGTATGAGTATGAGTATGAGTATGAGTATGAGTATGAGTTTAAGTATGAGTATGAGTATGAGAATGCGTATGAGTATGAGTATGAGTATGAGTATAAGTATGAGTATGAGTTTAAGTATGAGTATGAGTACGAGTATGCGTATGAGTATGAGTATGAGTATGAGTATAAGTATGAGTATGAGTATGAGTATGAGTATGAGTGTGAGTATGAGTATGAGTATGAGTATGAGTATGAGTATGAGTATGAGTATGAGAATGAGTATGAGTATGAGAATGAGTATGAGTATGAGTATGAGTATGAGTATGAGTATGAGTATGAGTATGAGTATGAGTATGAGTATAAGTATTAGTATGAGTTCGAGTACGAGTACGAGTATGCGTATGAGTTTGAGTTTGAGTATGAGTATGATTATGAGTATGAGTATGAGTATGAGTATGAGTATGAGTATGAGTATGAGTATAAGTATGAGTATGAGTATGAGTATGAGTATGAGTTTAAGTATGAGTATGAGTATGAGAATGCGTATGAGTATGAGTATGAGTATGAGTATGAGTATGAGTATGAGTATGAGTATGAGTATGAGTATGAGTATGAGTATGAGTATGAGTATGAGTATAAGAATTAGTATGAGTATGAGTATGAGCATGAGCATGAGCATGAGTATGAGTATGAGTATGAGTGTGAGTATGAGTATGAGTATGAGTATGAGTATGAGTATGAGTATGAGTATGAGTATGAGTATGAGTTTAAGTATGAGTATGAGTATGAGAATGCGTATGAGTATGAGTATGAGTATAAGTATGAGTATGAGTTTAAGTATGTGTATGAGTACGAGTATGCGTATGAGTATGAGTATGAGTATGAGTATAAGTATGAGTATGAGTATGAGTATGAGTGTGAGTATGAGTATGAGTATGAGTATGAGTATGAGTATGAGTATGAGTATGAGTATGAGTATGAGAATGAGTATGAGTATGAGAATGAGTATGAGTATGAGTATGAGCATGAGCATGAGCATGAGTATGAGTATGTGCATGAGTATGGGTATGTGTATGAGTATGAGTATGAGTTTGAGTATGAGTATGAGTATGAGTATGAGTATGAGTATAAGTATGAAAATGAGTATGAGTGTGAGTATGAGAATGAGTATGAGTATGTGTATGAGTATGAGTAGGAGTATGAGTATGAGTATGAGTATGAGTATGAGTATGAGTATGAGTATGAGTATGAGTATAAGTATGAGTATGAGTATGAGTATGAGTATGAGTATAAGTATTAGTATGAGTATGAGTACGAGTATTAGTATGAGTATGAGTATGAGTATGAGTATGAGTTTAAGTATGAGTATGAGTATGAGTATGAGTATGAGTATGAGTATGAGTATGAGTATGAGTATGAGTATGAGTATGAGTATGAGTATGAGTATGAGTATGAGTATGAGTATGAGTATGAGTATGAGTATGAGTATGAGTATGAGTATGAGTATGAGTATGAGTATGAGTATGAGTATGAGTATGAGTATGAGTATGAGTATGAGTATGAGTATGAGTATGAGTATGAGTATGAGTATGAGTATGAGTATGAGTATGAGTATGAGTATGAGTATGAGTATGAGTACGAGAATGAGTATGAGTATGAGTATGAGTATGAGCATGAGCATGAGCATGAGTATGAGTATGAGTATGAGTATGAGTATAAGTATGAGCATGAGCATGAGTATGAGTATGAGTATGAGTATGAGTATGAGTATGAGTATGAGTATGAGTATGAGTATGAGTATGAGTATGAGTATGAGTATGAGAATGAGTATGAGTATGAGAATGAGTATGAGTATGAGTATGAGCATGAGCATGAGCATGAGTATGAGTATGAGTATGAGTGTGAGTATGAGTATGAGTATGAGTATGAGTATGAGTATGAGTATGAGTATGAGTATGAGTTTAAGTATGAGTATGAGTATGAGAATGCGTATGAGTATGAGTATGAGTATGAGTATAAGTATGAGTATGAGTTTAAGTATGAGTATGAGTACGAGTATGCGTATGAGTATGAGTATGAGTATGAGTATAAGTATGAGTATGAGTATGAGTATGAGTATGAGTGTGAGTATGAGTATGAGTATGAGTATGAGTATGAGTGTGAGTATGAGTATGAGTATGAGTATGAGTATGAGTATGAGTATGAGTATGAGTATGAGTATGAGTATGAGTACGAGTATGCGTATGAATATGAGTATGAGTATGAGTATGGGTATGAGTATGAGTATGAGTATGAGTATGAGTATGAGTATGAGTATGAGTATGAGTATGAGTATGAGTATGAGAATGAGTATGAGTATGAGTATGAGCATGAGCATGAGCATGAGTATGAGTATGAGTATGAGTATGAGTATGAGTATGAGTATGAGTATGAGTATGAGTATGAGTATGAGTATGAGTATGAGTATAAGTATTAGTATGAGTACGAGTACGAGTACGAGTATGCGTATGAGTTTGAGTTTGAGTATGAGTATGATTATGAGTATGAGTATGAGTATGAGTATGAGTATGAGTATGAGTATGAGTATGAGTATAAGTATGAGTATGAGTATGAGTATGAGTATGAGTTTAAGTATGAGTATGAGTATGAGAATGCGTATGAGTATGAGTATGAGTATGGGTATGAGTATGAGTATGAGTATGAGTATGAGTATGAGTATGAGTATGAGTATGAGTATGAGTATGAGTATAAGAATTAGTATGAGTATGAGTATGAGCATGAGCATGAGCATGAGTATGAGTATGAGTATGAGTGTGAGTATGAGTATGAGTATGAGTATGAGTATGAGTATGAGTATGAGTATGAGTATGAGTATGAGTTTAAGTATGAGTATGAGTATGAGAATGCGTATGAGTATGAGTATGAGTATGAGTATGAGTATAAGTATGAGTATGAGTTTAAGTATGAGTATGAGTACGAGTATGCGTATGAGTATGAGTATGAGTATGAGTATAAGTATGAGTATGAGTATGAGTATGAGTGTGAGTATGAGTATGAGTATGAGTATGAGTATGAGTATGAGTATGAGTATGAGTATGAGTATGAGAATGAGTATGAGTATGAGAATGAGTATGAGTATGAGTATGAGCATGAGCATGAGCATGAGTATGAGTATGTGCATGAGTATGGGTATGTGTATGAGTATGAGTATGAGTTTGAGTATGAGTATGAGTATGAGTATGAGTATGAGTATGAGTATAAGTATGAAAATGAGTATGAGTGTGAGTATGAGAATGAGTATGAGTATGTGTATGAGTATGAGTATGAGTATGAGTATGAGTATGAGTATGAGTTTAAGTATGAGTATGAGTATGAGTATGAGTATGAGTATGAGAATGAGTATGAGTATGAGTATGAGCATGAGCATGAGCATGAGTATGAGTATGAGTATGAGTATGAGTATGAGTATGAGTATGAGTATGAGTATGAGTATGAGTATGAGTATGAGTATGAGAATGCGTATGAGTATGAGTATGAGTATAAGTATGAGTATGAGTTTAAGTATGAGTATGAGTACGAGTATGCGTATGAGTATGAGTATGAGTATGAGTATAAGTATGAGTATGAGTATGAGTATGAGTGTGAGTATGAGTATGAGTATGAGTATGAGTATGAGTATGAGTATGAGTATGAGTATGAGTATGAGTATGAGTATAAGAATTAGTATGAGTATGAGTATGAGCATGAGCATGAGCATGAGTATGAGTATGAGTATGAGTGTGAGCATGAGTATGAGTATGAGTATGAGTATGAGTATGAGTATGAGTATGAGTATGAGTATGAGTTTATGTATGAGTATGAGTATGAGAATGCGTATGAGTATGAGTATGAGTATGAGTATAAGTATGAGTATGAGTTTAAGTATGAGTATGAGTATGAGTATGAGTATGAGTATGAGTATGAGTATGAGTATGAGTATGAGAATGAGTATGAGTATGAGTATGAGCATGAGCATGAGCATGAGTATGAGTATGAGTATGAGTATGAGTATGAGTATGAGTATGAGTATGAGTATGAGTATGAGTATGAGTATGAGTACGAGTATGCGTATGAATATGAGTATGAGTATGAGTATGGGTATGAGTATGAGTATGAGTATGAGTATGAGTATGAGTATGAGTATGAGTATGAGTATGAGTATGAGTATGAGTATGAGAATGAGTATGAGTATGAGTATGAGTATGAGTATGAGTGTGAGTATGAGTATGAGTATGAGTATGAGTATGAGTGTGAGTATGAGTATGAGTATGAGTATGAGTATGAGTATGAGTATGAGTATGAGTATGAGTATGAGTATGAGTACGAGTATGCGTATGAATATGAGTATGAGTATGGGTATGAGTATGAGTATGAGTATGAGTATGAGTATGAGTATGAGTATGAGTATGAGTATGAGTATGAGTATGAGTATGAGAATGAGTATGAGTATGAGTATGAGCATGAGCATGAGCATGAGTATGAGTATGAGTATGAGTATGAGTATGAGTATGAGTATGAGTATGAGTATGAGTATGAGTATGAGTATAAGTATTAGTATGAGTACGAGTACGAGTACGAGTATGCGTATGAGTTTGAGTTTGAGTATGAGTATGATTATGAGTATGAGTATGAGTATGAGTATGAGTATGAGTATGTGTATGAGTATGAGTATGAGTATGAGTATGAGTATGAGTATGAGTATGAGTATGAGTATGAGTATGATATAGAGTATGAGTATGTGTATGAGTATGAGTATGAGTATGAGTATGAGTATGAGTATAAGTATGAGTCTGAGTATGAGTATGAGTGTGAGTATGAGTATGAGTATGAGTATGAGTATGAGTATGAGTATGAGTATGAGTATGAGAATGAGTATGAGTATGAGAATGAGTATGAGTATGAGTATGAGCATGAGCATGAGCATGAGTATGAGTATGTGCATGAGTATGAGTATGTGTATGAGTATGAGTATGAGTTTGAGTATGAGTATGAGTATGAGTATAAGTATGAGAATGAGTATGAGTGTGAGTATGAGAATGAGTATGAGTATGTGTATGAGTATGAGTATGAGTATGAGTATGAGTATGAGTATGAGTATGAGTATGAGTATGAGTATAAGTATGAGTATGAGTATGAGTATGAGTGTGAGTATGAGTATGAGTATGAGTATGAGTATGAGTATGAGTATGAGTATGAGAATGAGTATGAGAATGAGAATGAGTATGAGTATGAGTATGAGCATGAGCATGAGCATGAGTATGAGTATGTGCATGAGTATGAGTATGTGTATGAGTATGAGTATGAGTTTGAGTATGAGTATGAGTATGAGTATAAGTATGAGAATGAGTATGAGTGTGAGTATGAGAATGAGTATGAGTATGTGTATGAGTATGAGTATGAGTATGAGTATGAGTATGAGTATGAGTATGAGTATGAGTATGAGTATGAGTATGAGTATGAGTATGAGTATGAGTATGAGTATAAGTATGAGTATGAGTATGAGTATGAGTATGAGTATGAGTATAAGTATTAGTATGAGTACGAGTACGAGTACGAGTATGCGTATGAGTTTGAGTTTGAGTATGAGTATGATTATGAGTATGAGTATGAGTATGAGTATGAGTATGAGTATGAGTATGAGTATAAGTATGAGTATGAGTATGAGTATGAGTATGAGTATGAGGTTAAGTATGAGTATGAGTATGAGAATGCGTATGAGTATGAGTATGAGTATGAGTATAAGTATGAGTATGAGTTTAAGTATGAGTATGAGTACGAGTATGCGTATGAGTATGAGTATGAGTATGAGTATAAGTATGAGTATGAGTATGAGTATGAGTATGAGTGTGAGTATGAGTATGAGTATGAGTATGAGTATGAGTATGAGTATGAGTATGAGTATGAGTATGAGTATGAGTATGAGTATAAGAATTAGTATGAGTATGAGTATGAGCATGAGCATGAGCATGAGTATGAGTATGAGTATGAGTGTGAGTATGAGAATGAGTATGAGTATGTGTATGAGTATGAGTATGAGTATGAGTATGAGTATGAGTATGAGTATGAGTATGAGTATGAGTATAAGTATGAGTATGAGTATGAGTATGAGTGTGAGTATGAGTATGAGTATGAGTATGAGTATGAGTATGAGTATGAGTATGAGAATGAGTATGAGAATGAGAATGAGTATGAGTATGAGTATGAGCATGAGCATGAGCATGAGTATGAGTATGTGCATGAGTATGAGTATGTGTATGAGTATGAGTATGAGTTTGAGTATGAGTATGAGTATGAGTATAAGTATGAGAATGAGTATGAGTGTGAGTATGAGAATGAGTATGAGTATGTGTATGAGTATGAGTATGAGTATGAGTATGAGTATGAGTATGAGTATGTGTATGAGTATGAGTATGAGTATGAGTATGAGTATGAGTATGAGTATGAGTATAAGTATGAGTATGAGTATGAGTATGAGTATGAGTATGAGTATAAGTATTAGTATGAGTACGAGTACGAGTACGAGTATGCGTATGAGTTTGAGTTTGAGTATGAGTATGATTATGAGTATGAGTATGAGTATGAGTATGAGTATGAGTATGAGTATGAGTATAAGTATGAGTATGAGTATGAGTATGAGTATGAGGTTAAGTATGAGTATGAGTATGAGAATGCGTATGAGTATGAGTATGAGTATGAGTATAAGTATGAGTATGAGTTTAAGTATGAGTATGAGTACGAGTATGCGTATGAGTATGAGTATGAGTATGAGTATAAGTATGAGTATGAGTATGAGTATGAGTATGAGTGTGAGTATGAGTATGAGTATGAGTATGAGTATGAGTATGAGTATGAGTATGAGTATGAGTATGAGTATGAGTATGAGTATAAGAATTAGTATGAGTATGAGTATGAGCATGAGCATGAGCATGAGTATGAGTATGAGTATGAGTGTGAGTATGAGTATGAGTATGAGTATGAGTTTAAGTATGAGTATGAGTATGAGAATGCGTATGAGTATGAGTATGAGTATGAGTATAAGTATGAGTATGAGTTTAAGTATGAGTATGAGTACGAGTATGCGTATGAGTATGAGTATGAGTATGAGTATAAGTATGAGTATGAGTATGAGTATGAGTGTGAGTATGAGTATGAGTATGAGTATGAGTATGAGTGTGAGTATGAGTATGAGTATGAGTATGAGTATGAGTATGAGTATGAGTATGAGTATGAGTATGAGTATGAGTATGAGTACGAGTATGCGTATGAATATGAGTATGAGTATGAGTATGGGTATGAGTATGAGTATGAGTATGAGTATGAGTATGAGTATGAGTATGAGTATGAGTATGAGTATGAGTATGAGAATGAGTATGAGTATGAGTATGAGCATGAGCATGAGCATGAGTATGAGTATGAGTATGAGTATGAGTATGAGTATGAGTATGAGTATGAGTATGAGTATGAGTATGAGTATAAGTATTAGTATGAGTTCGAGTACGAGTACGAGTATGCGTATGAGTTTGAGTTTGAGTATGAGTATGATTATGAGTATGAGTATGAGTATGAGTATGAGTATGAGTATGAGTATGAGTATAAGTATGAGTATGAGTATGAGTATGAGTATGAGTTTAAGTATGAGTATGAGTATGAGAATGCGTATGAGTATGAGTATGAGTATGAGTATGAGTATGAGTATGAGTATGAGTATGAGTATGAGTATGAGTATGAGTATGAGTATAAGAATTAGTATGAGTATGAGTATGAGCATGAGCATGAGCATGAGTATGAGTATGAGTATGAGTGTGAGTATGAGTATGAGTATGAGTATGAGTATGAGTATGAGTATGAGTATGAGTATGAGTTTAAGTATGAGTATGAGTATGAGAATGCGTATGAGTATGAGTATGAGTATGAGTATAAGTATGAGTATGAGTTTAAGTATGAGTATGAGTACGAGTATGCGTATGAGTATGAGTATGAGTATGAGTATAAGTATGAGTATGAGTATGGGTATGAGTGTGAGTATGAGTATGAGTATGAGTATGAGTATGAGTATGAGTATGAGTATGAGTATGAGTATGAGTATGAGTATGAGTATGAGTATGAGTATGAGTATGAGTATGAGTATAAGAATTAGTATGAGTATGAGTATGAGCATGAGCATGAGCATGAGTATGAGTATGAGTATGAGTGTGAGTATGAGTATGAGTATGAGTATGAGTATGAGTATGAGTATGAGTATGAGTATGAGTTTAAGTATGAGTATGAGTATGAGAATGCGTATGAGTATGAGTATGAGTATGAGTATAAGTATGAGTATGAGTTTAAGTATGAGTATGAGTACGAGTATGCGTATGAGTATGAGTATGAGTATGAGTATAAGTATGAGTATGAGTATGAGTATGAGTGTGAGTATGAGTATGAGTATGAGTATGAGTATGAGTATGAGTATGAGTATGAGTATGAGTATGAGTATGAGAATGAGTATGAGTATGAGAATGAGTATGAGTATGAGTATGAGCATGAGCATGAGCATGAGTATGAGTATGTGCATGAGTATGGGTATGTGTATGAGTATGAGTATGAGTTTGAGTATGAGTATGAGTATGAGTATGAGTATAAGTATGAAAATTAGTATGAGTGTGAGTATGAGAATGAGTATGAGTATGAGTATGTGTATGAGTATGAGTAGGAGTATGAGTATGAGTATGAGTATGAGTATGAGTATGAGTATGAGTATGAGTATGAGTATAAGTATGAGTATGAGTATGAGTATGAGTATGAGTATAAGTATTAGTATGAGAATGAGTTCGAGTACGAGTACGAGTATGCGTATGAGTTTGAGTTTGAGTATGAGTATGATTATGAGTATGAGTATGAGTATGAGTATGAGTATGAGTATGAGTATGAGTATAAGTATGAGTATGAGTATGAGTATGAGTATGAGTTTAAGTATGAGTATGAGTATGAGAATGCGTATGAGTATGAGTATGAGTATGAGTATGAGTATGAGTATGAGTATGAGTATGAGTATGAGTATGAGTATGAGTATGAGTATAAGAATTAGTATGAGTATGAGTATGAGCATGAGCATGAGCATGAGTATGAGTATGAGTATGAGTGTGAGTATGAGTATGAGTATGAGTATGAGTATGAGTATGAGTATGAGTATGAGTATGAGTTTAAGTATGAGTATGAGTATGAGAATGCGTATGAGTATGAGTATGAGTATGAGTATAAGTATGAGTATGAGTTTAAGTATGAGTATGAGTACGAGTATGCGTATGAGTATGAGTATGAGTATGAGTATAAGTATGAGTATGAGTATGAGTATGAGTGTGAGTATGAGTATGAGTATGAGTATGAGTTTAAGTATGAGTATGAGTATGAGTATGAGTATGAGTATGAGTCTGTGCATGAGTATGAGTATGTGTATGAGTATGAGTATGAGTATGAGTATGAGTATGAGGATGAGTATGAGTATGAGTATGAGTATGTGTATGAGTATGAGTATGAGTATGAGTATGAGTATGAGTATGAGTATGAGTATGAGTATGAGTATGATATAGAGTATGAGTATGTGTATGAGTATGAGTATGAGTATGAGTATGAGTATGAGTATGAGTATAAGAATTAGTATGAGTATGAGTATGAGCATGAGCATGAGCATGAGTATGAGTATGAGTATGAGTGTGAGTATGAGTATGAGTATGAGTATGAGTATGAGTATGAGTATGAGTATGAGTATGAGTATGAGTTTAAGTATGAGTATGAGTATGAGAATGCGTATGAGTATGAGTATGAGTATGAGTATGAGTATAAGTATGAGTATGAGTTTAAGTATGAGTATGAGTACGAGTATGCGTATGAGTATGAGTATGAGTATGAGTATAAGTATGAGTATGAGTATGAGTATGAGTGTGAGTATGAGTATGTGTATGAGTATGAGTATGAGTATGAGTATGAGTATGAGTATGAGTATGAGAATGAGTATGAGTATGAGAATGAGTATGAGTATGAGTATGAGCATGAGCATGAGCATGAGTATGAGTATGTGCATGAGTATGGGTATGTGTATGAGTATGAGTATGAGTTTGAGTATGAGTATGAGTATGAGTATGAGTATGAGTATGAGTATAAGTATGAAAATGAGTATGAGTGTGAGTATGAGAATGAGTATGAGTATGTGTATGAGTATGAGTATGAGTATGAGTATGAGTATGAGTATGAGTTTAAGTATGAGTATGAGTATGAGTATGAGTATGAGTATGAGAATGAGTATGAGTATGAGTATGAGCATGAGCATGAGCATGAGTATGAGTATGAGTATGAGTATGAGTATGAGTATGAGTATGAGTATGAGTATGAGTATGAGTATGAGTATGAGTATGAGAATGCGTATGAGTATGAGTATGAGTATAAGTATGAGTATGAGTTTAAGTATGAGTATGAGTACGAGTATGCGTATGAGTATGAGTATGAGTATGAGTATAAGTATGAGTATGAGTATGAGTATGAGTGTGAGTATGAGTATGAGTATGAGTATGAGTATGAGTATGAGTATGAGTATGAGTATGAGTATGAGTATGAGTATGAGTATGAGTATGAGTATGAGTATAAGAATTAGTATGAGTATGAGTATGAGCATGAGCATGAGCATGAGTATGAGTATGAGTATGAGTGTGAGCATGAGTATGAGTATGAGTATGAGTATGAGTATGAGTATGAGTATGAGTATGAGTTTATGTATGAGTATGAGTATGAGAATGCGTATGAGTATGAGTATGAGTATGAGTATAAGTATGAGTATGAGTTTAAGTATGAGTATGAGTATGAGTATGAGTATGAGTATGAGTATGAGTATGAGTATGAGTATGAGAATGAGTATGAGTATGAGTATGAGCATGAGCATGAGCATGAGTATGAGTATGAGTATGAGTATGAGTATGAGTATGAGTATGAGTATGAGTATGAGTATGAGTATGAGTACGAGTATGCGTATGAATATGAGTATGAGTATGAGTATGGGTATGAGTATGAGTATGAGTATGAGTATGAGTATGAGTATGAGTATGAGTATGAGTATGAGTATGAGTATGAGTATGAGAATGAGTATGAGTATGAGTATGAGTATGAGTATGAGTGTGAGTATGAGTATGAGTATGAGTATGAGTATGAGTGTGAGTATGAGTATGAGTATGAGTATGAGTATGAGTATGAGTATGAGTATGAGTCTGTGCATGAGTATGAGTATGTGTATGAGTATGAGTATGAGTATGAGTATGAGTATGAGTATGAGGATGAGTATGAGTATGAGTATGAGTATGTGTATGAGTATGAGTATGAGTATGAGTATGAGTATGAGTATGAGTATGAGTATGAGTATGAGTATGATATAGAGTATGAGTATGTGTATGAGTATGAGTATGAGTATGAGTATGAGTATAAGTATGAGTATGAGTATGAGTATGAGTGTGAGTATGAGTATGAGTATGAGTATGAGTATGAGTATGAGTATGAGTATGAGTATGAGTATGAGAATGAGTATGAGTATGAGAATGAGTATGAGTATGAGTATGAGCATGAGCATGAGCATGAGTATGAGTATGTGCATGAGTATGAGTATGTGTATGAGTATGAGTATGAGTTTGAGTATGAGTATGAGTATGAGTATGAGTATAAGTATGAGAATGAGTATGAGTGTGAGTATGAGAATGAGTATGAGTATGTGTATGAGTATGAGTATGAGTATGAGTATGAGTATGAGTATGAGTATGAGTATGAGTATGAGTATGAGTATAAGTATGAGTATGAGTATGAGTATGAGTGTGAGTATGAGTATGAGTATGAGTATGAGTATGAGTATGAGTATGAGTATGAGAATGAGTATGAGAATGAGAATGAGTATGAGTATGAGTATGAGCATGAGCATGAGCATGAGTATGAGTATGTGCATGAGTATGAGTATGTGTATGAGTATGAGTATGAGTTTGAGTATGAGTATGAGTATGAGTATAAGTATGAGAATGAGTATGAGTGTGAGTATGAGAATGAGTATGAGTATGTGTATGAGTATGAGTATGAGTATGAGTATGAGTATGAGTATGAGTATGAGTATGAGTATGAGTATGAGTATGAGTATGAGTATGAGTATGAGTATAAGTATGAGTATGAGTATGAGTATGAGTATGAGTATGAGTATAAGTATTAGTATGAGTACGAGTACGAGTACGAGTATGCGTATGAGTTTGAGTTTGAGTATGAGTATGATTATGAGTATGAGTATGAGTATGAGTATGAGTATGAGTATGAGTATAAGTATGAGTATGAGTATGAGTATGAGTATGAGGTTAAGTATGAGTATGAGTATCAGAATGCGTATGAGTATGAGTATGAGTATGAGTATAAGTATGAGTATGAGTTTAAGTATGAGTATGAGTACGAGTATGCGTATGAGTATGAGTATGAGTATGAGTATAAGTATGAGTATGAGTATGAGTATGAGTATGAGTGTGAGTATGAGTATGAGTATGAGTATGAGTATGAGTATGAGTATGAATATGAGTATGAGTATGAGTATGAGTATGAGTATAAGAATTAGTATGAGTATGAGTATGAGCATGAGCATGAGCATGAGTATGAGTATGAGTATGAGTGTGAGTATGAGTATGAGTATGAGTATGAGTATGAGTATGAGTATGAGTATGAGTATGAGTTTAAGTATGAGTATGAGTATGAGAATGCGTATGAGTATGAGTATGAGTATGAGTATAAGTATGAGTATGAGTTTAAGTATGAGTATGAGTACGAGTATGCGTATGAGTATGAGTATGAGTATGAGTATAAGTATGAGTATGAGTATGAGTATGAGTGTGAGTATGAGTATGAGTATGAGTATGAGTATGAGTGTGAGTATGAGTATGAGTATGAGTATGAGTATGAGTATGAGTATGAGTATGAGTATGAGTATGAGTATGAGTATGAGTATGAGTACGAGTATGCGTATGAATATGAGTATGAGTATGAGTATGGGTATGAGTATGAGTATGAGTATGAGTATGAGTATGAGTATGAGTATGAGTATGAGTATGAGTATGAGTATGAGAATGAGTATGAGTATGAGTATGAGCATGAGCATGAGCATGAGTATGAGTATGAGTATGAGTATGAGTATGAGTATGAGTATGAGTATGAGTATGAGTATGAGTATGAGTATAAGTATTAGTATGAGTTCGAGTACGAGTACGAGTATGCGTATGAGTTTGAGTTTGAGTATGAGTATGATTATGAGTATGAGTATGAGTATGAGTATGAGTATGAGTATGAGTATGAGTATAAGTATGAGTATGAGTATGAGTATGAGTATGAGTTTAAGTATGAGTATGAGTATGAGAATGCGTATGAGTATGAGTATGAGTATGAGTATGAGTATGAGTATGAGTATGAGTATGAGTATGAGTATGAGTATGAGTATGAGTATGAGTATAAGAATTAGTATGAGTATGAGTATGAGCATGAGCATGAGCATGAGTATGAGTATGAGTATGAGTGTGAGTATGAGTATGAGTATGAGTATGAGTATGAGTATGAGTATGAGTATGAGTATGAGTTTAAGTATGAGTATGAGTATGAGAATGCGTATGAGTATGAGTATGAGTATGAGTATAAGTATGAGTATGAGTTTAAGTATGAGTATGAGTACGAGTATGCGTATGAGTATGAGTATGAGTATGAGTATAAGTATGAGTATGAGTATGAGTATGAGTGTGAGTATGAGTATGAGTATGAGTATGAGTATGAGTATGAGTATGAGTATGAGTATGAGTATGAGTATGAGTATGAGTATGAGTATGAGTATGAGTATGAGTATGAGTATAAGAATTAGTATGAGTATGAGTATGAGCATGAGCATGAGCATGAGTATGAGTATGAGTATGAGTGTGAGTATGAGTATGAGTATGAGTATGAGTATGAGTATGAGTATGAGTATGAGTATGAGTTTAAGTATGAGTATGAGTATGAGAATGCGTATGAGTATGAGTATGAGTATGAGTATAAGTATGAGTATGAGTTTAAGTATGAGTATGAGTACGAGTATGCGTATGAGTATGAGTATGAGTATGAGTATAAGTATGAGTATGAGTATGAGTATGAGTGTGAGTATGAGTATGAGTATGAGTATGAGTATGAGTATGAGTATGAGTATGAGTATGAGTATGAGAATGAGTATGAGTATGAGAATGAGTATGAGTATGAGTATGAGCATGAGCATGAGCATGAGTATGAGTATGTGCATGAGTATGGGTATGTGTATGTGTATGAGTATGAGTTTGAGTATGAGTATGAGTATGAGTATGAGTATAAGTATGAAAATGAGTATGAGTGTGAGTATGAGAATGAGTATGAGTATGAGTATGTGTATGAGTATGAGTAGGAGTATGAGTATGAGTATGAGTATGAGTATGAGTATGAGTATGAGTATGAGTATGAGTATAAGTATGAGTATGAGTATGAGTATGAGTATGAGTATAAGTATTAGTATGAGAATGAGTTCGAGTACGAGTACGAGTATGCGTATGAGTTTGAGTTTGAGTATGAGTATGATTATGAGTATGAGTATGAGTATGAGTATGAGTATGAGTATGAGTATGAGTATAAGTATGAGTATGAGTATGAGTATGAGTATGAGTTTAAGTATGAGTATGAGTATGAGAATGCGTATGAGTATGAGTATGAGTATGAGTATGAGTATGAGTATGAGTATGAGTATGAGTATGAGTATGAGTATGAGTATGAGTATGAGTATGAGTATGAGTATGAGTATAAGAATTAGTATGAGTATGAGTATGAGCATGAGCATGAGCATGAGTATGAGTATGAGTATGAGTGTGAGTATGAGTATGAGTATGAGTATGAGTATGAGTATGAGTATGAGTATGAGTATGAGTTTAAGTATGAGTATGAGTATGAGAATGCGTATGAGTATGAGTATGAGTATGAGTATAAGTATGAGTATGAGTTTAAGTATGAGTATGAGTACGAGTATGCGTATGAGTATGAGTATGAGTATGAGTATAAGTATGAGTATGAGTATGAGTATGAGTGTGAGTATGAGTATGAGTATGAGTATGAGTTTAAGTATGAGTATGAGTATGAGTATGAGTATGAGTATGAGTCTGTGCATGAGTATGAGTATGTGTATGAGTATGAGTATGAGTATGAGTATGAGTATGAGTATGAGGATGAGTATGAGTATGAGTATGAGTATGTGTATGAGTATGAGTATGAGTATGAGTATGAGTATGAGTATGAGTATGAGTATGAGTATGATATAGAGTATGAGTATGTGTATGAGTATGAGTATGAGTATGAGTATGAGTATGAGTATAAGTATGAGTATGAGTATGAGTATGAGTGTGAGTATGAGTATGAGTATGAGTATGAGTATGAGTATGAGTATGAGTATGAGTATGAGTATGAGAATGAGTATGAGTATGAGAATGAGTATGAGTATGAGTATGAGCATGAGCATGAGCATGAGTATGAGTATGTGCATGAGTATGAGTATGTGTATGAGTATGAGTATGAGTTTGAGTATGAGTATGAGTATGAGTATAAGTATGAGAATGAGTATGAGTGTGAGTATGAGAATGAGTATGAGTATGTGTATGAGTATGAGTATGAGTATGAGTATGAGTATGAGTATGAGTATGAGTATGAGTATGAGTATGAGTATAAGTATGAGTATGAGTATGAGTATGAGTGTGAGTATGAGTATGAGTATGAGTATGAGTATGAGTATGATTATGAGTATGAGAATGAGTATGAGAATGAGAATGAGTATGAGTATGAGTATGAGCATGAGCATGAGCATGAGTATGAGTATGTGCATGAGTATTAGTATGTGTATGAGTATGAGTATGAGTTTGAGTATGAGTATGAGTATGAGTATAAGTATGAGAATGAGTATGAGTGTGAGTATGAGAATGAGTATGAGTATGTGTATGAGTATGAGTATGAGTATGAGTATGAGTATGAGTATGAGTATGAGTATGAGTATGAGTATGAGTATGAGTATGAGTATGAGTATGAGTATGAGTATGAGTATGAGTATAAGTATGAGTATGAGTATGAGTATGAGTATGGGTATGAGTATAAGTATTAGTATGAGTACGAGTACGAGTACGAGTATGCGTATGAGTTTGAGTTTGAGTATGAGTATGATTATGAGTATGAGTATGAGTATGAGTATGAGTATGAGTATGAGTATGAGTATAAGTATGAGTATGAGTATGAGTATGAGTATGAGTTTAAGTATGAGTATGAGTATGAGAATGCGTATGAGTATGAGTATGAGTATGAGTATAAGTATGAGTATGAGTTTAAGTATGAGTATGAGTACGAGTATGCGTATGAGTATGAGTATGAGTATGAGTATAAGTATGAGTATGAGTATGAGTATGAGTATGAGTGTGAGTATGAGTATGAGTATGAGTATGAGTATGAGTATGAGTATGAGTATGAGTATGAGTATGAGTATGAGTATGAGTATAAGAATTAGTATGAGTATGAGTATGAGCATGAGCATGAGCATGAGTATGAGTATGAGTATGAGTGTGAGTATGAGTATGAGTATGAGTATGAGTATGAGTATGAGTATGAGTATGAGTATGAGTTTAAGTATGAGTATGAGTATGAGAATGCGTATGAGTATGAGTATGAGTATGAGTATAAGTATGAGTATGAGTTTAAGTATGAGTATGAGTACGAGTATGCGTATGAGTATGAGTATGAGTATGAGTATAAGTATGAGTATGAGTATGAGTATGAGTGTGAGTATGAGTATGAGTATGAGTATGAGTATGAGTGTGAGTATGAGTATGAGTATGAGTATGAGTATGAGTATGAGTATGAGTATGAGTATGAGTATGAGTATGAGTATGAGTACGAGTATGCGTATGAATATGAGTATGAGTATGAGTATGGGTATGAGTATGAGTATGAGTATGAGTATGAGTATGAGTATGAGTATGAGTATGAGTATGAGTATGAGTATGAGAATGAGTATGAGTATGAGTATGAGCATGAGCATGAGCATGAGTATGAGTATGAGTATGAGTATGAGTATGAGTATGAGTATGAGTATGAGTATGAGTATGAGTATGAGTATAAGTATTAGTATGAGTTCGAGTACGAGTACGAGTATGCGTATGAGTTTGAGTTTGAGTATGAGTATGATTATGAGTATGAGTATGAGTATGAGTATGAGTATGAGTATGAGTATGAGTATAAGTATGAGTATGAGTATGAGTATGAGTATGAGTTTAAGTATGAGTATGAGTATGAGAATGCGTATGAGTATGAGTATGAGTATGAGTATGAGTATGAGTATGAGTATGAGTATGAGTATGAGTATGAGTATGAGTATGAGTATAAGAATTAGTATGAGTATGAGTATGAGCATGAGCATGAGCATGAGTATGAGTATGAGTATGAGTGTGAGTATGAGTATGAGTATGAGTATGAGTATGAGTATGAGTATGAGTATGAGTATGAGTATGAGTTTAAGTATGAGTATGAGTATGAGAATGCGTATGAGTATGAGTATGAGTATGAGTATAAGTATGAGTATGAGTTTAAGTATGAGTATGAGTACGAGTATGCGTATGAGTATGAGTATGAGTATGAGTATAAGTATGAGTATGAGTATGAGTATGAGTGTGAGTATGAGTATGAGTATGAGTATGAGTATGAGTATGAGTATGAGTATGAGTATGAGTATGAGTATGAGTATGAGTATGAGTATGAGTATGAGTATGAGTATGAGTATAAGAATTAGTATGAGTATGAGTATGAGCATGAGCATGAGCATGAGTATGAGTATGAGTATGAGTGTGAGTATGAGTATGAGTATGAGTATGAGTATGAGTATGAGTATGAGTATGAGTATGAGTTTAAGTATGAGTATGAGTATGAGAATGCGTATGAGTATGAGTATGAGTATGAGTATAAGTATGAGTATGAGTTTAAGTATGAGTATGAGTACGAGTATGCGTATGAGTATGAGTATGAGTATGAGTATAAGTATGAGTATGAGTATGAGTATGAGTGTGAGTATGAGTATGAGTATGAGTATGAGTATGAGTATGAGTATGAGTATGAGTATGAGTATGAGAATGAGTATGAGTATGAGAATGAGTATGAGTATGAGTATGAGCATGAGCATGAGCATGAGTATGAGTATGTGCATGAGTATGGGTATGTGTATGAGTATGAGTATGAGTTTGAGTATGAGTATGAGTATGAGTATGAGTATAAGTATGAAAATGAGTATGAGTGTGAGTATGAGAATGAGTATGAGTATGAGTATGTGTATGAGTATGAGTAGGAGTATGAGTATGAGTATGAGTATGAGTATGAGTATGAGTATGAGTATGAGTATGAGTATAAGTATGAGTATGAGTATGAGTATGAGTATGAGTATAAGTATTAGTATGAGAATGAGTTCGAGTACGAGTACGAGTATGCGTATGAGTTTGAGTTTGAGTATGAGTATGATTATGAGTATGAGTATGAGTATGAGTATGAGTATGAGTATGAGTATGAGTATAAGTATGAGTATGAGTATGAGTATGAGTATGAGTTTAAGTATGAGTATGAGTATGAGAATGCGTATGAGTATGAGTATGAGTATGAGTATGAGTATGAGTATGAGTATGAGTATGAGTATGAGTATGAGTATGAGTATGAGTATAAGAATTAGTATGAGTATGAGTATGAGCATGAGCATGAGCATGAGTATGAGTATGAGTATGAGTGTGAGTATGAGTATGAGTATGAGTATGAGTATGAGTATGAGTATGAGTATGAGTATGAGTTTAAGTATGAGTATGAGTATGAGAATGCGTATGAGTATGAGTATGAGTATGAGTATAAGTATGAGTATGAGTTTAAGTATGAGTATGAGTACGAGTATGCGTATGAGTATGAGTATGAGTATGAGTATAAGTATGAGTATGAGTATGAGTATGAGTGTGAGTATGAGTATGAGTATGAGTATGAGTATGAGTATGAGTATGAGTATGAGTATGAGTATGAGTATGAGTATGAGTATGAGTATGAGTATGAGTATGAGTATGAGTATGAGTATAAGAATTAGTATGAGTATGAGTATGAGCATGAGCATGAGCATGAGTATGAGTATGAGTATGAGTGTGAGTATGAGTATGAGTATGAGTATGAGTATGAGTATGAGTATGAGTATGAGTATGAGTTTAAGTATGAGTATGAGTATGAGAATGCGTATGAGTATGAGTATGAGTATGAGTATAAGTATGAGTATGAGTTTAAGTATGAGTATGAGTACGAGTATGCGTATGAGTATGAGTATGAGTATGAGTATAAGTATGAGTATGAGTATGAGTATGAGTGTGAGTATGAGTATGAGTATGAGTATGAGTATGAGTATGAGTATGAGTATGAGTATGAGTATGAGAATGAGTATGAGTATGAGAATGAGTATGAGTATGAGTATGAGCATGAGCATGAGCATGAGTATGAGTATGTGCATGAGTATGGGTATGTGTATGAGTATGAGTATGAGTTTGAGTATGAGTATGAGTATGAGTATGAGTATAAGTATGAAAATGAGTATGAGTGTGAGTATGAGAATGAGTATGAGTATGAGTATGTGTATGAGTATGAGTAGGAGTATGAGTATGAGTATGAGTATGAGTATGAGTATGAGTATGAGTATGAGTATGAGTATAAGTATGAGTATGAGTATGAGTATGAGTATGAGTATAAGTATTAGTATGAGAATGAGTACGAGTATTAGTATGAGTATGAGTATGAGTATGAGTATGAGTTTAAGTATGAGTATGAGTATGAGTATGAGTATGAGTATGAGTATGAGTATGAGTATGAGTATGAGTATGAGTATGAGTATGAGTATGAGTATGAGTATGAGTATGAGTATGAGTATGAGTATGAGTATGAGTATGAGTATGAGTATGAGTATGAGTATGAGTATGAGTATGAGTATGAGTATGAGTATGAGTATGAGTATGAGTATGAGTATGAGTATGAGTATGAGTATGAGTATGAGTATAAGTATGAGTATGAGAATGAGTATGAGTACGAGAATGAGTATGAGTATGAGTATGAGTATGAGCATGAGCATGAGCATGAGTATGAGTATGAGTATGAGTATGAGTATGAGTATAAGTATGAGCATGAGCATGAGTATGAGTATGAGTATGAGTATGAGTATGAGTATGAGTATGAGTATGAGTATGAGTATAAGTATGAGTATGAGTATGAGTATGAGTATGAGTATGAGTATGAGTATGAGTATGAGTATGAGTATGAGTATGAGTATGAGTATGAGTATGAGTATGAGTATGAGTATGAGAATGAGTATGAGTATGAGAATGAGTATGAGTATGAGTATGAGCATGAGCATGAGCATGAGTATGAGTATGTGCATGAGTATGAGTATGTGTATGAGTATGAGTATGAGTTTGAGATTGAGTATGAGTATGAGAATGAGTATGAGTATGAGTATAAGTATGAGAATGAGTATGAGTGTGAGTATGAGAATGAGTATGAGTATGTGTATGAGTATGAGTATGAGTATGAGTATGAGTATGAGTATGAGTATGAGTATGAGTACGAGTATGCGTATGAATATGAGTATGAGTATGAGTATGGGTATGAGTATGAGTATGAGTATGAGTATGAGTATGAGTATGAGTATGAGTATGAGTATGAGTATGAGAATGAGTATGAGTATGAGTATGAGCATGAGCATGAGCATGAGTATGAGTATGAGTATGAGTATGAGTATGAGTATGAGTATGAGTATGAGTATGAGTATGAGTATGAGTATAAGTATTAGTATGAGTACGAGTACGAGTACGAGTATGCGTATGAGTTTGAGTTTGAGTATGAGTATGATTATGAGTATGAGTATGAGTATGAGTATGAGTATGAGTATGAGTATGAGTATGAGTATGAGTATGAGTATGAGTATGAGCATGGGCATGAGCATGAGTATGAGTATGAGTATGAGTGTGAGTATGAGTATGAGTATGAGTATGAGTATGAGTATGAGAATGAGTATGAGTATGAGAATGAGTATGAGTATGAGTATGAGCATGAGCATGAGCATGAGTATGAGTATGTGCATGAGTATGAGTATGTGTATGAGTATGAGTATGAGTATGAGTATGAGTTTAAGTATGAGTATGAGTATGAGAATGCGTATGAGTATGAGTATGAGTATGAGTATAAGTATGAGTATGAGTTTAAGTATGAGTATGAGTACGAGTATGCGTATGAGTATGAGTATGAGTATGAGTATAAGTATGAGTATGAGTATGAGTATGAGTGTGAGTATGAGTATGAGTATGAGTATGAGTATGAGTATGAGTATGAGTATGAGTATGAGTATGAGAATGAGTATGAGTATGAGAATGAGTATGAGTATGAGTATGAGCATGAGCATGAGCATGAGTATGAGTATGTGCATGAGTATGGGTATGTGTATGAGTATGAGTATGAGTTTGAGTATGAGTATGAGTATGAGTATGAGTATAAGTATGAAAATGAGTATGAGTGTGAGTATGAGAATGAGTATGAGTATGTGTATGAGTATGAGTAGGAGTATGAGTATGAGTATGAGTATGAGTATGAGTATGAGTATGAGTATGAGTATGAGTATGAGTATAAGTATGAGTATGAGTATGAGTATGAGTATGAGTATAAGTATTAGTATGAGAATGAGTACGAGTATTAGTATGAGTATGAGTATGAGTATGAGTATGAGTTTAAGTATGAGTATGAGTATGAGTATGAGTATGAGTATGAGTATGAGTATGAGTATGAGTATGAGTATGAGTATGAGTATGAGTATGAGTATGAGTATGAGTATGAGTATGAGTATGAGTATGAGTATGAGTATGAGTATGAGTATGAGTATGAGTATGAGTATGAGTATGAGTATGAGTATGAGTATGAGTATGAGTATGAGTATGAGTATGAGAATGAGTATGAGTACGAGAATGGGTATGAGTATGAGTATGAGTATGAGCATGAGCATGAGCATGAGTATGAGTATGAGTATGAGTATGAGTATGAGTATAAGTATGAGCATGAGCATGAGTATGAGTATGAGTATGAGTATGAGTATGAGTATGAGTATGAGTATGAGTATGAGTATAAGTATGAGTATGAGTATGAGTATGAGTGTGAGTATGAGTATGAGTATGAGTATGACTATGAGTATGAGTATGAGTATGAGTATGAGTATGAGTATGAGAATGAGTATGAGTATGAGAATGAGTATGAGTATGAGTATGAGCATGAGCATGAGCATGAGTATGAGTATGTGCATGAGTATGAGTATGTGTATGAGTATGAGTATGAGTTTGAGTTTGAGTATGAGTATGAGTATGAGTATGAGTATGAGTATGAGTATAAGTATGAGAATGAGTATGAGTGTGAGTATGAGAATGAGTATGAGTATGTGTATGAGTATGAGTATGAGTATGAGTATGAGTATGAGTATGAGTATGAGTATGAGTACGAGTATGCGTATGAATATGAGTATGAGTATGAGTATGGGTATGAGTATGAGTATGAGTATGAGTATGAGTATGAGAATGAGTATGAGTATGAGAATGAGTATGAGTATGAGTATGAGCATGAGCATGAGCATGAGTATGAGTATGTGCATGAGTATGAGTATGTGTATGAGTATGAGTATGAGTTTGAGTTTGAGTATGAGTATGAGTATGAGTATGAGTATGAGTATGAGTATAAGTATGAGAATGAGTATGAGTGTGAGTATGAGAATGAGTATGAGTATGTGTATGAGTATGAGTATGAGTATGAGTATGAGTATGAGTATGAGTATGAGTATGAGTATGAGTATGAGTATGAGTATGAGTATGAGTATGAGTATGAGTATGAGTATGAGAATGAGTATGAGTATGAGAATGAGTATGAGTATGAGTATGAGCATGAGCATGAGCATGAGTATGAGTATGTGCATGAGTATGAGTATGTGTATGAGTATGAGTATGAGTTTGAGTTTGAGTATGAGTATGAGTATGAGTATGAGTATGAGTATAAGTATGAGAATGAGTATGAGTGTGAGTATGAGAATGAGTATGAGTATGAGTATGAGTATGAGTATAAGTATGAGCATGAGCATGAGTATGAGTATGAGTATGAGTATGAGTATGAGTATGAGTATGAGTATGAGTATGAGTATAAGTATGAGTATGGGTATGAGTATGAGTGTGAGTATGAGTATGAGAATGAGTATGAGTATGAGTATGAGTATGAGTATGAGTATGAGTATGAGTATGAGTATGAGTATGAGAATGAGTATGAGTATGAGAATGAGTATGAGTATGAGTATGAGCATGAGCATGAGCATGAGTATGAGTATGAGTATGAGTACGAGTATGCGTATGAATATGAGTATGAGTATGAGTATGGGTATGAGTATGAGTATGAGTATGAGTATGAGTATGAGTATGAGTATGAGTATGAGTATGAGAATGAGTATGAGTATGAGTATGAGAATGAGTATGAGTATGAGAATGAGTATGAGTATGAGTATGAGCATGAGCATGAGCATGAGTATGAGTATGTGCATGAGTATGGGTATGTGTATGAGTATGAGTATGAGTTTGAGTATGAGTATGAGTATGAGTATGAGTATAAGTATGAAAATGAGTATGAGTGTGAGTATGAGAATGAGTATGAGTATGAGTATGTGTATGAGTATGAGTAGGAGTATGAGTATGAGTATGAGTATGAGTATGAGTATGAGTATGAGTATGAGTATGAGTATAAGTATGAGTATGAGTATGAGTATGAGTATGAGTATAAGTATTAGTATGAGAATGAGTACGAGTATTAGTATGAGTATGAGTATGAGTATGAGTATGAGTTTAAGTATGAGTATGAGTATGAGTATGAGTATGAGTATGAGTATGAGTATGAGTATGAGTATGAGTATGAGTATGAGTATGAGTATGAGTATGAGTATGAGTATGAGTATGAGTATGAGTATGAGTATGAGTATGAGTATGAGTATGAGTATGAGTATGAGTATGAGTATGAGTATGAGTATGAGTATGAGTATGAGTATGAGTATGAGTATGAGTATGAGTATGAGTATGAGTATGAGTATGAGTATGAGTATGAGAATGAGTATGAGTACGAGAATGAGTATGAGTATGAGTATGAGTATGAGCATGAGCATGAGCATGAGTATGAGTATGAGTATGAGTATGAGTATGAGTATAAGTATGAGCATGAGCATGAGTATGAGTATGAGTATGAGTATGAGTATGAGTATGAGTATGAGTATGAGTATGAGTATGAGTATAAGTATGAGTATGAGTATGAGTATGAGTGTGAGTATGAGTATGAGTATGAGTATGAGTATGAGTATGAGTATGAGTATGAGTATGAGTATGAGTATGAGTATGAGAATGAGTATGAGTATGAGAATGAGTATGAGTATGAGTATGAGCATGAGCATGAGCATGAGTATGAGTATGTGCATGAGTATGAGTATGTGTATGAGTATGAGTATGAGTTTGAGTTTGAGTATGAGTATGAGAATGAGTATGAGTATGAGTATAAGTATGAGAATGAGTATGAGTGTGAGTATGAGAATGAGTATGAGTATGTGTATGAGTATGAGTATGAGTATGAGTATGAGTATGAGTATGAGTATGAGTATGAGTACGAGTATGCGTATGAATATGAGTATGAGTATGAGTATGGGTATGAGTATGAGTATGAGTATGAGTATGAGTATGAGTATGAGTATGAGTATGAGTATGAGTATGAGAATGAGTATGAGTATGAGTATGAGCATGAGCATGAGCATGAGTATGAGTATGAGTATGAGTATGAGTATGAGTATGAGTATGAGTATGAGTATGAGTATGAGTATGAGTATAAGTATTAGTATGAGTACGAGTACGAGTACGAGTATGCGTATGAGTTTGAGTTTGAGTATGAGTATGATTATGAGTATGAGTATGAGTATGAGTATGAGTATGAGTATGAGTATGAGTATGAGTATGAGTATGAGTATGAGTATGAGCATGAGCATGAGCATGAGTATGAGTATGAGTATGAGTGTGAGTATGAGTATGAGTATGAGTATGAGTATGAGTATGAGAATGAGTATGAGTATGAGAATGAGTATGAGTATGAGTATGAGCATGAGCATGAGCATGAGTATGAGTATGTGCATGAGTATGAGTATGTGTATGAGTATGAGTATGAGTATGAGTATGAGTATGAGTTTAAGTATGAGTATGAGTATGAGAATGCGTATGAGTATGAGTATGAGTATGAGTATAAGTATGAGTATGAGTTTAAGTATGAGTATGAGTACGAGTATGCGTATGAGTATGAGTATGAGTATGAGTATAAGTATGAGTATGAGTATGAGTATGAGTGTGAGTATGAGTATGAGTATGAGTATGAGTATGAGTATGAGTATGAGTATGAGTATGAGTATGAGAATGAGTATGAGTATGAGAATGAGTATGAGTATGAGTATGAGCATGAGCATGAGCATGAGTATGAGTATGTGCATGAGTATGGGTATGTGTATGAGTATGAGTATGAGTTTGAGTATGAGTATGAGTATGAGTATGAGTATAAGTATGAAAATGAGTATGAGTGTGAGTATGAGAATGAGTATGAGTATGTGTATGAGTATGAGTAGGAGTATGAGTATGAGTATGAGTATGAGTATGAGTATGAGTATGAGTATGAGTATGAGTATGAGTATGAGTATAAGTATGAGTATGAGTATGAGTATGAGTATGAGTATAAGTATTAGTATGAGAATGAGTACGAGTATTAGTATGAGTATGAGTATGAGTATGAGTATGAGTTTAAGTATGAGTATGAGTATGAGTATGAGTATGAGTATGAGTATGAGTATGAGTATGAGTATGAGTATGAGTATGAGTATGAGTATGAGTATGAGTATGAGTATGAGTATGAGTATGAGTATGAGTATGAGTATGAGTATGAGTATGAGTATGAGTATGAGTATGAGTATGAGTATGAGTATGAGTATGAGTATGAGTATGAGTATGAGTATGAGTATGAGAATGAGTATGAGTACGAGAATGGGTATGAGTATGAGTATGAGTATGAGCATGAGCATGAGCATGAGTATGAGTATGAGTATGAGTATGAGTATGAGTATGAGTATAAGTATGAGCATGAGCATGAGTATGAGTATGAGTATGAGTATGAGTATGAGTATGAGTATGAGTATGAGTATGAGTATAAGTATGAGTATGAGTATGAGTATGAGTGTGAGTATGAGTATGAGTATGAGTATGAGTATGAGTATGAGTATGAGTATGAGTATGAGTATGAGTATGAGAATGAGTATGAGTATGAGAATGAGTATGAGTATGAGTATGAGCATGAGCATGAGCATGAGTATGAGTATGTGCATGAGTATGAGTATGTGTATGAGTATGAGTATGAGTTTGAGTTTGAGTATGAGTATGAGTATGAGTATGAGTATGAGTATGAGTATAAGTATGAGAATGAGTATGAGTGTGAGTATGAGAATGAGTATGAGTATGTGTATGAGTATGAGTATGAGTATGAGTATGAGTATGAGTATGAGTATGAGTATGAGTACGAGTATGCGTATGAATATGAGTATGAGTATGAGTATGGGTATGAGTATGAGTATGAGTATGAGTATGAGTATGAGAATGAGTATGAGTATGAGAATGAGTATGAGTATGAGTATGAGCATGAGCATGAGCATGAGTATGAGTATGTGCATGAGTATGAGTATGTGTATGAGTATGAGTATGAGTTTGAGTTTGAGTATGAGTATGAGTATGAGTATGAGTATGAGTATGAGTATAAGTATGAGAATGAGTATGAGTGTGAGTATGAGAATGAGTATGAGTATGTGTATGAGTATGAGTATGAGTATGAGTATGAGTATGAGTATGAGTATGAGTATGAGTATGAGTATGAGTATGAGTATGAGTATGAGTATGAGAATGAGTATGAGTATGAGAATGAGTATGAGTATGAGTATGAGCATGAGCATGAGCATGAGTATGAGTATGTGCATGAGTATGAGTATGTGTATGAGTATGAGTATGAGTTTGAGTTTGAGTATGAGTATGAGTATGAGTATGAGTATGAGTATAAGTATGAGAATGAGTATGAGTGTGAGTATGAGAATGAGTATGAGTATGAGTATGAGTATGAGTATAAGTATGAGCATGAGCATGAGTATGAGTATGAGTATGAGTATGAGTATGAGTATGAGTATGAGTATGAGTATGAGTATGAGTATAAGTATGAGTATGGGTATGAGTATGAGTGTGAGTATGAGTATGAGTATGAGTATGAGTATGAGTATGAGTATGAGTATGAGTATGAGTATGAGTATGAGTATGAGTATGAGAATGAGTATGAGTTTGAGTATGAGTATGAGTATGAGTATGAGTATGAGTATGAGTATAAGTATGAGAATGAGTATGAGTGTGAGTATGAGAATGAGTATGAGTATGTGTATGAGTATGAGTATGAGTATGAGTATGAGTATGAGTATGAGTATGAGTATGAGTATGAGTATGAGTATGAGTATGAGTATGAGTATGAGTATGAGAATGAGTATGAGTATGAGAATGAGTATGAGTATGAGTATGAGCATGAGCATGAGCATGAGTATGAGTATGTGCATGAGTATGAGTATGTGTATGAGTATGAGTATGAGTTTGAGTTTGAGTATGAGTATGAGTATGAGTATGAGTATGAGTATAAGTATGAGCATGAGCATGAGTATGAGTATGAGTATGAGTATGAGTATGAGTATGAGTATGAGTATGAGTATGAGTATAAGTATGAGTATGGGTATGAGTATGAGTGTGAGTATGAGTATGAGTATGAGTATGAGTATGAGTATGAGTATGAGTATGAGTATGAGTATGAGTATGAGTATGAGTATGAGAATGAGTATGAGTATGAGAATGAGTATGAGTATGAGTATGAGCATGAGCATGAGCATGAGTATGAGTATGTGCATGAGTATGAGTATGTGTATGAGTATGAGTATGAGTTTGAGTTTGAGTATGAGTATGAGTATGAGTATGAGTATGAGTATAAGTATGAGAATGAGTATGAGTGTGAGTATGAGAATGAGTATGAGTATGTGTATGAGTATGAGTATGAGTATGAGTATGAGTATGAGAATGAGTATGAGTATGAGTATGAGCATGAGCATGAGCATGAGTATGAGTATGAGTATGAGTATGAGTATGAGTATGAGTATGAGTATGAGTATGAGTATGAGTATGAGTATGAGTATGAGAATGCGTATGAGTATGAGTATGAGTATAAGTATGAGTATGAGTTTAAGTATGAGTATGAGTACGAGTATGCGTATGAGTATGAGTATGAGTATGAGTATAAGTATGAGTATGAGTATGAGTATGAGTGTGAGTATGAGTATGAGTATGAGTATGAGTATGAGTATGAGTATGAGTATGAGTATGAGTATGAGTATGAGTATAAGAATTAGTATGAGTATGAGTATGAGCATGAGCATGAGCATGAGTATGAGTATGAGTATGAGTGTGAGTATGAGTATGAGTATGAGTATGAGTATGAGTATGAGTATGAGTATGAGTATGAGAATGAGTATGAGTATGAGTATGAGCATGAGCATGAGCATGAGTATGAGTATGTGCATGAGTATGAGTATGTGTATGAGTATGAGTATGAGTTTGAGTTTGAGTATGAGTATGAGTATGAGTATGAGTATAAGTATGAGAATGAGTATGAGTGTGAGTATGAGAATGAGTATGAGTATGTGTATGAGTATGAGTATGAGTATGAGTATGAGTATGAGTATGAGTATGAGTATGAGTATGAGTATGAGTATGAGTATGAGTATGAGTATAAGTATGAGTATGAGTATGAGTATGAGTATGAGTATAAGTATGAGTATGAGTATGAGTATGAGTGTGAGTATGAGTATGAGTATGAGTATGAGTATGAGTGTGAGTATGAGTATGAGTATGAGTATGAGTATGAGTATGAGTATGAGTATGAGTATGAGTATGAGTATGAGTACGAGTATGCGTATGAATATGAGTATGAGTATGAGTATGGGTATGAGTATGAGTATGAGTATGAGTATGAGTATGAGTATGAGTATGAGTATGAGTATGAGTATGAGTATGAGTATGAGAATGAGTATGAGTATGAGTATGAGCATGAGCATGAGCATGAGTATGAGTATGAGTATGAGTATGAGTATGAGTATGAGTATGAGTATGAGTATGAGTATGAGTATGAGTATGAGTATAAGTATTAGTATGAGTACGAGTACGAGTACGAGTATGCGTATGAGTTTGAGTTTGAGTATGAGTATGATTATGAGTATGAGTATGAGTATGAGTATGAGTATGAGTATGAGTATGAGTATAAGTATGAGTATGAGTATGAGTATGAGTATGAGTTTAAGTATGAGTATGAGTATGAGTATGAGTATGAGTATGAGTATGAGTATGAGTATGAGTATGAGTATGAGTATGAGTATGAGTATGAGTTTAAGTATGAGTATGAGTATGAGTATGAGTATGAGTATGAGTATGTGCATGAGTATGAGTATGTGTATGAGTATGAGTATGAGTATGAGTATGAGTATGAGTATGAGGATGAGTATGAGTATGAGTATGAGTATGAGTATGAGTATGAGTATGAGTATGAGTATGAGTATGAGTATGAGTATGAGTATAAGTATTAGTATGAGTACGAGTACGAGTACGAGTATGCGTATGAGTTTGAGTTTGAGTATGAGTATGATTATGAGTATGAGTATGAGTATGAGTATGAGTATGAGTATGAGTATGAGTATAAGTATGAGTATGAGTATGAGTATGAGTATGAGTTTAAGTATGAGTATGAGTATGAGTATGAGTATGAGTATGAGTATGAGTATGAGTATGAGTATGAGTATGAGTATGAGTATGAGTTTAAGTATGAGTATGAGTATGAGTATGAGTATGAGTATGAGTATGTGCATGAGTATGAGTATGTGTATGAGTATGAGTATGAGTATGAGTATGAGTATGAGTATGAGGATGAGTATGAGTATGAGTATGAGTATGTGTATGAGTATGAGTATGAGTATGAGTATGAGTATGAGTATGAGTATGAGTATGATATAGAGTATGAGTATGTGTATGAGTATGAGTATGAGTATGAGTATGAGTATGAGTATAAGTATGAGTATGAGTATGAGTATGAGTGTGAGTATGAGTATGAGTATGAGTATGAGTATGAGTATGAGTATGAGTATGAGTATGAGAATGAGTATGAGTATGAGAATGAGTATGAGTATGAGTATGAGCATGAGCATGAGCATGAGTATGAGTATGTGCATGAGTATGAGTATGTGTATGAGTATGAGTATGAGTTTGAGTATGAGTATGAGTATGAGTATGTGCATGAGTATGAGTATGTGTATGAGTATGAGTATGAGTTTGAGTTTGAGTATGAGTATGAGTATGAGTATGAGTATGAGTATAAGTATGAGAATGAGTATGAGTGTGAGTATGAGAATGAGTATGAGTATGAGTATGAGTATGAGTATAAGTATGAGCATGAGCATGAGTATGAGTATGAGTATGAGTATGAGTATGAGTATGAGTATGAGTATGAGTATGAGTATGAGTATAAGTATGAGTATGAGTATGAGTATGAGTATGAGTTTAAGTATGAGTATGAGTATGAGAATGCGTATGAGTATGAGTATGAGTATGAGTATAAGTATGAGTATGAGTTTAAGTATGAGTATGAGTACGAGTATGCGTATGAGTATGAGTATGAGTATGAGTATAAGTATGAGTATGAGTATGAGTATGAGTATGAGTGTGAGTATGAGTATGAGTATGAGTATGAGTATGAGTATGAGTATGAGTATGAGTATGAGTATGAGTATGAGTATAAGAATTAGTATGAGTATGAGTATGAGCATGAGCATGAGCATGAGTATGAGTATGAGTATGAGTGTGAGTGTGAGTATGAGAATGAGTATGAGTATGTGTATGAGTATGAGTATGAGTATGAGTATGAGTATGAGTATGAGTATGAGTATGAGTATGAGTATGAGTATGAGTATGAGTATGAGTATGAGTATGAGAATGAGTATGAGTATGAGAATGAGTATGAGTATGAGTATGAGCATGAGCATGAGCATGAGTATGAGTATGTGCATGAGTATGAGTATGTGTATGAGTATGAGTATGAGTTTGAGTTTGAGTATGAGTATGAGTATGAGTATGAGTATGAGTATAAGTATGAGAATGAGTATGAGTGTGAGTATGAGAATGAGTATGAGTATGAGTATGAGTATGAGTATAAGTATGAGCATGAGCATGAGTATGAGTATGAGTATGAGTATGAGTATGAGTATGAGTATGAGTATGAGTATGAGTATGAGTATAAGTATGAGTATGGGTATGAGTATGAGTGTGAGTATGAGTATGAGTATGAGTATGAGTATGAGTATGAGTATGAGTATGAGTATGAGTATGAGTATGAGTATGAGTATGAGAATGAGTATGAGTTTGAGTATGAGTATGAGTATGAGTATGAGTATGAGTATGAGTATAAGTATGAGAATGAGTATGAGTGTGAGTATGAGAATGAGTATGAGTATGTGTATGAGTATGAGTATGAGTATGAGTATGAGTATGAGTATGAGTATGAGTATGAGTATGAGTATGAGTATGAGTATGAGTATGAGTATGAGTATGAGAATGAGTATGAGTATGAGAATGAGTATGAGTATGAGTATGAGCATGAGCATGAGCATGAGTATGAGTATGTGCATGAGTATGAGTATGTGTATGAGTATGAGTATGAGTTTGAGTTTGAGTATGAGTATGAGTATGAGTATGAGTATGAGTATAAGTATGAGCATGAGCATGAGTATGAGTATGAGTATGAGTATGAGTATGAGTATGAGTATGAGTATGAGTATGAGTATAAGTATGAGTATGGGTATGAGTATGAGTGTGAGTATGAGTATGAGTATGAGTATGAGTATGAGTATGAGTATGAGTATGAGTATGAGTATGAGTATGAGTATGAGTATGAGTATGAGAATGAGTATGAGTATGAGAATGAGTATGAGTATGAGTATGAGCATGAGCATGAGCATGAGTATGAGTATGTGCATGAGTATGAGTATGTGTATGAGTATGAGTATGAGTTTGAGTTTGAGTATGAGTATGAGTATGAGTATGAGTATGAGTATAAGTATGAGAATGAGTATGAGTGTGAGTATGAGAATGAGTATGAGTATGTGTATGAGTATGAGTATGAGTATGAGTATGAGTATGAGAATGAGTATGAGTATGAGTATGAGCATGAGCATGAGCATGAGTATGAGTATGAGTATGAGTATGAGTATGAGTATGAGTATGAGTATGAGTATGAGTATGAGTATGAGTATGAGTATGAGAATGCGTATGAGTATGAGTATGAGTATAAGTATGAGTATGAGTTTAAGTATGAGTATGAGTACGAGTATGCGTATGAGTATGAGTATGAGTATGAGTATAAGTATGAGTATGAGTATGAGTATGAGTGTGAGTATGAGTATGAGTATGAGTATGAGTATGAGTATGAGTATGAGTATGAGTATGAGTATGAGTATGAGTATAAGAATTAGTATGAGTATGAGTATGAGCATGAGCATGAGCATGAGCATGAGTATGAGTATGAGTATGAGTGTGAGTATGAGTATGAGTATGAGTATGAGTATGAGTATGAGTATGAGTATGAGTATGAGAATGAGTATGAGTATGAGTATGAGCATGAGCATGAGCATGAGTATGAGTATGTGCATGAGTATGAGTATGTGTATGAGTATGAGTATGAGTTTGAGTTTGAGTATGAGTATGAGTATGAGTATGAGTATAAGTATGAGAATGAGTATGAGTGTGAGTATGAGAATGAGTATGAGTATGTGTATGAGTATGAGTATGAGTATGAGTATGAGTATGAGTATGAGTATGAGTATGAGTATGAGTATGAGTATGAGTATGAGTATGAGTATAAGTATGAGTATGAGTATGAGTATGAGTATGAGTATAAGTATGAGTATGAGTATGAGTATGAGTGTGAGTATGAGTATGAGTATGAGTATGAGTATGAGTATGAGTGTGAGTATGAGTATGAGTATGAGTATGAGTATGAGTATGAGTATGAGTATGAGTATGAGTATGAGTATGAGTACGAGTATGCGTATGAATATGAGTATGAGTATGAGTATGGGTATGAGTATGAGTATGAGTATGAGTATGAGTATGAGTATGAGTATGAGTATGAGTATGAGTATGAGTATGAGAATGAGTATGAGTATGAGTATGAGCATGAGCATGAGCATGAGTATGAGTATGAGTATGAGTATGAGTATGAGTATGAGTATGAGTATGAGTATGAGTATGAGTATGAGTATGAGTATAAGTATTAGTATGAGTACGAGTACGAGTACGAGTATGCGTATGAGTTTGAGTTTGAGTATGAGTATGATTATGAGTATGAGTATGAGTATGAGTATGAGTATGAGTATGAGTATGAGTATAAGTATGAGTATGAGTATGAGTATGAGTATGAGTTTAAGTATGAGTATGAGTATGAGTATGAGTATGAGTATGAGTATGAGTATGAGTATGAGTATGAGTATGAGTATGAGTATGAGTTTAAGTATGAGTATGAGTATGAGTATGAGTATGAGTATGAGTATGTGCATGAGTATGAGTATGTGTATGAGTATGAGTATGAGTATGAGTATGAGTATGAGTATGAGGATGAGTATGAGTATGAGTATGAGTATGAGTATGAGTATGAGTATGAGTATGAGTATGAGTATGAGTATGAGTATGAGTATGAGTATAAGTATTAGTATGAGTACGAGTACGAGTACGAGTATGCGTATGAGTTTGAGTTTGAGTATGAGTATGATTATGAGTATGAGTATGAGTATGAGTATGAGTATGAGTATGAGTATGAGTATAAGTATGAGTATGAGTATGAGTATGAGTATGAGTTTAAGTATGAGTATGAGTATGAGTATGAGTATGAGTATGAGTATGAGTATGAGTATGAGTATGAGTATGAGTATGAGTATGAGTTTAAGTATGAGTATGAGTATGAGTATGAGTATGAGTATGAGTATGTGCATGAGTATGAGTATGTGTATGAGTATGAGTATGAGTATGAGTATGAGTATGAGTATGAGGATGAGTATGAGTATGAGTATGAGTATGAGTATGAGTATGAGTATGAGTATGAGTATGAGTATGAGTATGAGTATGAGTACGAGTATGCGTATGAGTTTGAGTTTGAGTATGAGTATGATTATGAGTATGAGTATGAGTATGAGTATGAGTATGAGTATGAGTATGAGTATAAGTATGAGTATGAGTATGAGTATGAGTATGAGTTTAAGTATGAGTATGAGTATGAGTATGAGTATGAGTGTGAGTATGAGTATGAGTATGAGTATGAGTATGAGTATGAGTATGAGTATGAGTATGAGTATGAGTATGAGTATGAGTATGAGTATGAGAATGAGTATGAGTATGAGAATGAGTATGAGTATGAGTATGAGCATGAGCATGAGCATGAGTATGAGTATGTGCATGAGTATGAGTATGTGTATGAGTATGAGTATGAGTTTGAGTTTGAGTATGAGTATGAGTATGAGTATGAGTATGAGTATAAGTATGAGAATGAGTATGAGTGTGAGTATGAGAATGAGTATGAGTATGTGTATGAGTATGAGTATGAGTATGAGTATGAGTATGAGAATGAGTATGAGTATGAGTATGAGCATGAGCATGAGCATGAGTATGAGTATGAGTATGAGTATGAGTATGAGTATGAGTATGAGTATGAGTATGAGTATGAGTATGAGTATGAGTATGAGAATGCGTATGAGTATGAGTATGAGTATAAGTATGAGTATGAGTTTAAGTATGAGTATGAGTACGAGTATGCGTATGAGTATGAGTATGAGTATGAGTATAAGTATGAGTATGAGTATGAGTATGAGTGTGAGTATGAGTATGAGTATGAGTATGAGTATGAGTATGAGTATGAGTATGAGTATGAGTATGAGTATGAGTATAAGAATTAGTATGAGTATGAGTATGAGCATGAGCATGAGCATGAGCATGAGTATGAGTATGAGTATGAGTGTGAGTATGAGTATGAGTATGAGTATGAGTATGAGTATGAGTATGAGTATGAGTATGAGAATGAGTATGAGTATGAGTATGAGCATGAGCATGAGCATGAGTATGAGTATGTGCATGAGTATGAGTATGTGTATGAGTATGAGTATGAGTTTGAGTTTGAGTATGAGTATGAGTATGAGTATGAGTATAAGTATGAGAATGAGTATGAGTGTGAGTATGAGAATGAGTATGAGTATGTGTATGAGTATGAGTATGAGTATGAGTATGAGTATGAGTATGAGTATGAGTATGAGTATGAGTATGAGTATGAGTATGAGTATGAGTATAAGTATGAGTATGAGTATGAGTATGAGTATGAGTATAAGTATGAGTATGAGTATGAGTATGAGTGTGAGTATGAGTATGAGTATGAGTATGAGTATGAGTATGAGTGTGAGTATGAGTATGAGTATGAGTATGAGTATGAGTATGAGTATGAGTATGAGTATGAGTATGAGTATGAGTACGAGTATGCGTATGAATATGAGTATGAGTATGAGTATGGGTATGAGTATGAGTATGAGTATGAGTATGAGTATGAGTATGAGTATGAGTATGAGTATGAGTATGAGTATGAGAATGAGTATGAGTATGAGTATGAGCATGAGCATGAGCATGAGTATGAGTATGAGTATGAGTATGAGTATGAGTATGAGTATGAGTATGAGTATGAGTATGAGTATGAGTATGAGTATAAGTATTAGTATGAGTACGAGTACGAGTACGAGTATGCGTATGAGTTTGAGTTTGAGTATGAGTATGATTATGAGTATGAGTATGAGTATGAGTATGAGTATGAGTATGAGTATGAGTATAAGTATGAGTATGAGTATGAGTATGAGTATGAGTTTAAGTATGAGTATGAGTATGAGTATGAGTATGAGTATGAGTATGAGTATGAGTATGAGTATGAGTATGAGTATGAGTATGAGTTTAAGTATGAGTATGAGTATGAGTATGAGTATGAGTATGAGTATGTGCATGAGTATGAGTATGTGTATGAGTATGAGTATGAGTATGAGTATGAGTATGAGTATGAGGATGAGTATGAGTATGAGTATGAGTATGAGTATGAGTATGAGTATGAGTATGAGTATGAGTATGAGTATGAGTATGAGTATAAGTATTAGTATGAGTACGAGTACGAGTACGAGTATGCGTATGAGTTTGAGTTTGAGTATGAGTATGATTATGAGTATGAGTATGAGTATGAGTATGAGTATGAGTATGAGTATGAGTATAAGTATGAGTATGAGTATGAGTATGAGTATGAGTTTAAGTATGAGTATGAGTATGAGTATGAGTATGAGTATGAGTATGAGTATGAGTATGAGTATGAGTATGAGTATGAGTATGAGTTTAAGTATGAGTATGAGTATGAGTATGAGTATGAGTATGAGTATGTGCATGAGTATGAGTATGTGTATGAGTATGAGTATGAGTATGAGTATGAGTATGAGTATGAGGATGAGTATGAGTATGAGTATGAGTATGTGTATGAGTATGAGTATGAGTATGAGTATGAGTATGAGTATGAGTATGAGTATGATATAGAGTATGAGTATGTGTATGAGTATGAGTATGAGTATGAGTATGAGTATGAGTATAAGTATGAGTATGAGTATGAGTATGAGTGTGAGTATGAGTATGAGTATGAGTATGAGTATGAGTATGAGTATGAGTATGAGTATGAGAATGAGTATGAGTATGAGAATGAGTATGAGTATGAGTATGAGCATGAGCATGAGCATGAGTATGAGTATGTGCATGAGTATGAGTATGTGTATGAGTATGAGTATGAGTTTGAGTATGAGTATGAGTATGAGTATGAGTATAAGTATGAGAATGAGTATGAGTGTGAGTATGAGAATGAGTATGAGTATGTGTATGAGTATGAGTATGAGTATGAGTATGAGTATGAGTATGAGTATGAGTATGAGTATGAGTATAAGTATGAGTATGAGTATGAGTATGAGTGTGAGTATGAGTATGAGTATGAGTATGAGTATGAGTATGAGTATGAGTATGAGAATGAGTATGAGTATGAGAATGAGTATGAGTATGAGTATGAGCATGAGCATGAGCATGAGTATGAGTATGTGCATGAGTATGAGTATGTGTATGAGTATGAGTATGAGTTTGAGTATGAGTATGAGTATGAGTATAAGTATGAGAATGAGTATGAGTGTGAGTATGAGAATGAGTATGAGTATGTATATGAGTATGAGTATGAGTATGAGTATGAGTATGAGTATGAGTATGAGTATGAGTATGAGTATGAGTATGAGTATGAGTATGAGTATGAGTATGAGTATGAGTATAAGTATGAGTATGAGTATGAGTATGAGTATGAGTATGAGTATAAGTATTAGTATGAGTACGAGTACGAGTACGAGTATGCGTATGAGTTTGAGTTTGAGTATGAGTATGATTATGAGTATGAGTATGAGTATGAGTATGAGTATGAGTATGAGTATGAGTATAAGTATGAGTATGAGTATGAGTATGAGTATGAGTTTAAGTATGAGTATGAGTATGAGAATGCGTATGAGTATGAGTATGAGTATGAGTATAAGTATGAGTATGAGTTTAAGTATGAGTATGAGTACGAGTATGCGTATGAGTATGAGTATGAGTATGAGTATAAGTATGAGTATGAGTATGAGTATGAGTATGAGTGTGAGTATGAGTATGAGTATGAGTATGAGTATGAGTATGAGTATGAGTATGAGTATGAGTATGAGTATGAGTATAAGAATTAGTATGAGTATGAGTATGAGCATGAGCATGAGCATGAGTATGAGTATGAGTATGAGTGTGAGTATGAGTATGAGTATGAGTATGAGTATGAGTATGAGTATGAGTATGAGTATGAGTTTAAGTATGAGTATGAGTATGAGAATGCGTATGAGTATGAGTATGAGTATGAGTATAAGTATGAGTATCAGTTTAAGTATGAGTATGAGTACGAGTATGCGTATGAGTATGAGTATGAGTATGAGTATAAGTATGAGTATGAGTATGAGTATGAGTGTGAGTATGAGTATGAGTATGAGTATGAGTATGAGTGTGAGTATGAGTATGAGTATGAGTATGAGTATGAGTATGAGTATGAGTATGAGTATGAGTATGAGTATGAGTATGAGTACGAGTATGCGTATGAATATGAGTATGAGTATGAGTATGGGTATGAGTATGAGTATGAGTATGAGTATGAGTATGAATATGAGTATGAGTATGAGTATGAGTATGAGTATGAGAATGAGTATGAGTATGAGTATGAGCATGAGCATGAGCATGAGTATGAGTATGAGTATGAGTATGAGTATGAGTATGAGTATGAGTATGAGTATGAGTATGAGTATGAGTATGAGTATGAGTATAAGTATTAGTATGAGTTCGAGTACGAGTACGAGTATGCGTATGAGTTTGAGTTTGAGTATGAGTATGATTATGAGTATGAGTATGAGTATGAGTATGAGTATGAGTATGAGTATGAGTATGAGTATAAGTATGAGTATGAGTATGAGTATGAGTATGAGTTTAAGTATGAGTATGAGTATGAGAATGCGTATGAGTATGAGTATGAGTATGAGTATGAGTATGAGTATGAGTATGAGTATGAGTATGAGTATGAGTATGAGTATGAGTATAAGAATTAGTATGAGTATGAGTATGAGCATGAGCATGAGCATGAGTATGAGTATGAGTATGAGTGTGAGTATGAGTATGAGTATGAGTATGAGTATGAGTATGAGTATGAGTATGAGTATGAGTTTAAGTATGAGTATGAGTATGAGAATGCGTATGAGTATGAGTATGAGTATGAGTATAAGTATGAGTATGAGTTTAAGTATGAGTATGAGTACGAGTATGCGTATGAGTATGAGTATGAGTATGAGTATAAGTATGAGTATGAGTATGAGTATGAGTGTGAGTATGAGTATGAGTATGAGTATGAGTATGAGTATGAGTATGAGTATGAGTATGAGTATGAGTATGAGTATGAGTATGAGTATAAGAATTAGTATGAGTATGAGTATGAGCATGAGCATGAGCATGAGTATGAGTATGAGTATGAGTGTGAGTATGAGTATGAGTATGAGTATGAGTATGAGTATGAGTATGAGTATGAGTATGAGTTTAAGTATGAGTATGAGTATGAGAATGCGTATGAGTATGAGTATGAGTATGAGTATAAGTATGAGTATGAGTTTAAGTATGAGTATGAGTACGAGTATGCGTATGAGTATGAGTATGAGTATGAGTATAAGTATGAGTATGAGTATGAGTATGAGTGTGAGTATGAGTATGAGTATGAGTATGAGTATGAGTATGAGTATGAGTATGAGTATGAGTATGAGTATGAGTATAAGTATGAGTATGAGTATGAGTATGAGTATGAGTATGAGTATAAGTATTAGTATGAGTACGAGTACGAGTACGAGTATGCGTATGAGTTTGAGTTTGAGTATGAGTATGATTATGAGTATGAGTATGAGTATGAGTATGAGTATGAGTATGAGTATGAGTATAAGTATGAGTATGAGTATGAGTATGAGTATGAGTTTAAGTATGAGTATGAGTATGAGAATGCGTATGAGTATGAGTATGAGTATGAGTATAAGTATGAGTATGAGTTTAAGTATGAGTATGAGTACGAGTATGCGTATGAGTATGAGTATGAGTATGAGTATAAGTATGAGTATGAGTATGAGTATGAGTATGAGTGTGAGTATGAGTATGAGTATGAGTATGAGTATGAGTATGAGTATGAGTATGAGTATGAGTATGAGTATGAGTATAAGAATTAGTATGAGTATGAGTATGAGCATGAGCATGAGCATGAGTATGAGTATGAGTATGAGTGTGAGTATGAGTATGAGTATGAGTATGAGTATGAGTATGAGTATGAGTATGAGTATGAGTTTAAGTATGAGTATGAGTATGAGAATGCGTATGAGTATGAGTATGAGTATGAGTATAAGTATGAGTATCAGTTTAAGTATGAGTATGAGTACGAGTATGCGTATGAGTATGAGTATGAGTATGAGTATAAGTATGAGTATGAGTATGAGTATGAGTGTGAGTATGAGTATGAGTATGAGTATGAGTATGAGTGTGAGTATGAGTATGAGTATGAGTATGAGTATGAGTATGAGTATGAGTATGAGTATGAGTATGAGTATGAGTATGAGTACGAGTATGCGTATGAATATGAGTATGAGTATGAGTATGGGTATGAGTATGAGTATGAGTATGAGTATGAGTATGAATATGAGTATGAGTATGAGTATGAGTATGAGTATGAGAATGAGTATGAGTATGAGTATGAGCATGAGCATGAGCATGAGTATGAGTATGAGTATGAGTATGAGTATGAGTATGAGTATGAGTATGAGTATGAGTATGAGTATGAGTATGAGTATGAGTATAAGTATTAGTATGAGTTCGAGTACGAGTACGAGTATGCGTATGAGTTTGAGTTTGAGTATGAGTATGATTATGAGTATGAGTATGAGTATGAGTATGAGTATGAGTATGAGTATGAGTATGAGTATAAGTATGAGTATGAGTATGAGTATGAGTATGAGTTTAAGTATGAGTATGAGTATGAGAATGCGTATGAGTATGAGTATGAGTATGAGTATGAGTATGAGTATGAGTATGAGTATTAGTATGAGTATGAGTATGAGTATGAGTATAAGAATTAGTATGAGTATGAGTATGAGCATGAGCATGAGCATGAGTATGAGTATGAGTATGAGTGTGAGTATGAGTATGAGTATGAGTATGAGTATGAGTATGAGTATGAGTATGAGTATGAGTTTAAGTATGAGTATGAGTATGAGAATGCGTATGAGTATGAGTATGAGTATGAGTATAAGTATGAGTATGAGTTTAAGTATGAGTATGAGTACGAGTATGCGTATGAGTATGAGTATGAGTATGAGTATAAGTATGAGTATGAGTATGAGTATGAGTGTGAGTATGAGTATGAGTATGAGTATGAGTATGAGTATGAGTATGAGTATGAGTATGAGTATGAGTATGAGTATGAGTATGAGTATAAGAATTAGTATGAGTATGAGTATGAGCATGAGCATGAGCATGAGTATGAGTATGAGTATGAGTGTGAGTATGAGTATGAGTATGAGTATGAGTATGAGTATGAGTATGAGTATGAGTATGAGTTTAAGTATGAGTATGAGTATGAGAATGCGTATGAGTATGAGTATGAGTATGAGTATAAGTATGAGTATGAGTTTAAGTATGAGTATGAGTACGAGTATGCGTATGAGTATGAGTATGAGTATGAGTATAAGTATGAGTATGAGTATGAGTATGAGTGTGAGTATGAGTATGAGTATGAGTATGAGTATGAGTATGAGTATGAGTATGAGTATGAGTATGAGAATGAGTATGAGTATGAGAATGAGTATGAGTATGAGTATGAGCATGAGCATGAGCATGAGTATGAGTATGTGCATGAGTATGGGTATGTGTATGAGTATGAGTATGAGTTTGAGTATGAGTATGAGTATGAGTATGAGTATAAGTATGAAAATGAGTATGAGTGTGAGTATGAGAATGAGTATGAGTATGAGTATGTGTATGAGTATGAGTAGGAGTATGAGTATGAGTATGAGTATGAGTATGAGTATGAGTATGAGTATGAGTATGAGTATAAGTATGAGTATGAGTATGAGTATGAGTATGAGTATAAGTATTAGTATGAGAATGAGTACGAGTATTAGTATGAGTATGAGTATGAGTATGAGTATGAGTTTAAGTATGAGTATGAGTATGAGTATGAGTATGAGTATGAGTATGAGTATGAGTATGAGTATGAGTATGAGTATGAGTATGAGTATGAGTATGAGTATGAGTATGAGTATGAGTATGAGTATGAGTATGAGTATGAGAATGAGTATGAGTATGAGTATGAGTATGAGTATGAGTATGAGTATGAGTATGAGTATGAGTATGAGTATGAGTATGAGTATGAGTATGAGTATGAGTATGAGTATGAGAATGAGTATGAGTACGAGAATGAGTATGAGTATGAGTATGAGTATGAGCATGAGCATGAGCATGAGTATGAGTATGAGTATGAGTATGAGTATGAGTATAAGTATGAGCATGAGCATGAGTATGAGTATGAGTATGAGTATGAGTATGAGTATGAGTATGAGTATGAGTATGAGTATGAGTATAAGTATGAGTATGAGTATGAGTATGAGTGTGAGTATGAGTATGAGTATGAGTATGAGTATGAGTATGAGTATGAGTATGAGTATGAGTATGAGTATGAGTATGAGAATGAGTATGAGTATGAGAATGAGTATGAGTATGAGTATGAGCATGAGCATGAGCATGAGTATGAGTATGTGCATGAGTATGAGTATGTGTATGAGTATGAGTATGAGTTTGAGTTTGAGTATGAGTATGAGTATGAGTATGAGTATGAGTATAAGTATGAGAATGAGTATGAGTGTGAGTATGAGAATGAGTATGAGTATGTGTATGAGTATGAGTATGAGTATGAGTATGAGTATGAGTATGAGTATGAGTATGAGTATGAGTATGAGTATGAGTATAAGTATGAGTATGAGTATGAGTATGAGTGTGAGTATGAGTATGAGTATGAGTATGAGTATGAGTATGAGTATGAGTATGAGAATGAGTATGAGTATGAGAATGAGTATGAGTATGAGTATGAGCATGAGCATGAGCATGAGTATGAGTATGTGCATGAGTATGAGTATGTGTATGAGTATGAGTATGAGTTTGAGTATGAGTATGAGTATGAGTATAAGTATGAGAATGAGTATGAGTGTGAGTATGAGAATGAGTATGAGTATGTATATGAGTATGAGTATGAGTATGAGTATGAGTATGAGTATGAGTATGAGTATGAGTATGAGTATGAGTATGAGTATGAGTATGAGTATGAGTATGAGTATGAGTATAAGTATGAGTATGAGTATGAGTATGAGTATGAGTATGAGTATAAGTATTAGTATGAGTACGAGTACGAGTACGAGTATGCGTATGAGTTTGAGTTTGAGTATGAGTATGATTATGAGTATGAGTATGAGTATGAGTATGAGTATGAGTATGAGTATGAGTATAAGTATGAGTATGAGTATGAGTATGAGTATGAGTTTAAGTATGAGTATGAGTATGAGAATGCGTATGAGTATGAGTATGAGTATGAGTATAAGTATGAGTATGAGTTTAAGTATGAGTATGAGTACGAGTATGCGTATGAGTATGAGTATGAGTATGAGTATAAGTATGAGTATGAGTATGAGTATGAGTATGAGTGTGAGTATGAGTATGAGTATGAGTATGAGTATGAGTATGAGTATGAGTATGAGTATGAGTATGAGTATGAGTATAAGAATTAGTATGAGTATGAGTATGAGCATGAGCATGAGCATGAGTATGAGTATGAGTATGAGTGTGAGTATGAGTATGAGTATGAGTATGAGTATGAGTATGAGTATGAGTATGAGTATGAGTTTAAGTATGAGTATGAGTATGAGAATGCGTATGAGTATGAGTATGAGTATGAGTATAAGTATGAGTATGAGTTTAAGTATGAGTATGAGTACGAGTATGCGTATGAGTATGAGTATGAGTATGAGTATAAGTATGAGTATGAGTATGAGTATGAGTGTGAGTATGAGTATGAGTATGAGTATGAGTGTGAGTATGAGTATGAGTATGAGTATGAGTATGAGTATGAGTATGAGTATGAGTATGAGTATGAGTATGAGTATGAGTACGAGTATGCGTATGAATATGAGTATGAGTATGAGTATGGGTATGAGTATGAGTATGAGTATGAGTATGAGTATGAATATGAGTATGAGTATGAGTATGAGTATGAGTATGAGAATGAGTATGAGTATGAGTATGAGCATGAGCATGAGCATGAGTATGAGTATGAGTATGAGTATGAGTATGAGTATGAGTATGAGTATGAGTATGAGTATGAGTATGAGTATGAGTATGAGTATGAGTATGAGTATGAGTATGAGTATGAGTATGAGTATGAGAATGAGTATGAGTATGAGAATGAGTATGAGTATGAGTATGAGCATGAGCATGAGCATGAGTATGAGTATGTGCATGAGTATGAGTATGTGTATGAGTATGAGTATGAGTTTGAGTTTGAGTATGAGTATGAGTATGAGTATGAGTATGAGTATAAGTATGAGAATGAGTATGAGTGTGAGTATGAGAATGAGTATGAGTATGAGTATGAGTATGAGTATAAGTATGAGCATGAGCATGAGTATGAGTATGAGTATGAGTATGAGTATGAGTATGAGTATGAGTATGAGTATGAGTATAAGTATGAGTATGGGTATGAGTATGAGTGTGAGTATGAGTATGAGAATGAGTATGAGTATGAGTATGAGTATGAGTATGAGTATGAGTATGAGTATGAGTATGAGTATGAGAATGAGTATGAGTATGAGAATGAGTATGAGTATGAGTATGAGCATGAGCATGAGCATGAGTATGAGTATGAGTATGAGTACGAGTATGCGTATGAATATGAGTATGAGTATGAGTATGGGTATGAGTATGAGTATGAGTATGAGTATGAGTATGAGTATGAGTATGAGTATGAGTATGAGTATGAGAATGAGTATGAGTATGAGTATGAGAATGAGTATGAGTATGAGAATGAGTATGAGTATGAGTATGAGCATGAGCATGAGCATGAGTATGAGTATGTGCATGAGTATGGGTATGTGTATGAGTATGAGTATGAGTTTGAGTATGAGTATGAGTATGAGTATGAGTATAAGTATGAAAATGAGTATGAGTGTGAGTATGAGAATGAGTATGAGTATGAGTATGTGTATGAGTATGAGTAGGAGTATGAGTATGAGTATGAGTATGAGTATGAGTATGAGTATGAGTATGAGTATGAGTATAAGTATGAGTATGAGTATGAGTATGAGTATGAGTATAAGTATTAGTATGAGAATGAGTACGAGTATTAGTATGAGTATGAGTATGAGTATGAGTATGAGTTTAAGTATGAGTATGAGTATGAGTATGAGTATGAGTATGAGTATGAGTATGAGTATGAGTATGAGTATGAGTATGAGTATGAGTATGAGTATGAGTATGAGTATGAGTATGAGTATGAGTATGAGTATGAGTATGAGTATGAGTATGAGTATGAGTATGAGTATGAGTATGAGTATGAGTATGAGTATGAGTATGAGTATGAGTATGAGTATGAGTATGAGTATGAGTATGAGTATGAGTATGAGAATGAGTATGAGTACGAGAATGAGTATGAGTATGAGTATGAGTATGAGCATGAGCATGAGCATGAGTATGAGTATGAGTATGAGTATGAGTATGAGTATGAGTATAAGTATGAGCATGAGCATGAGTATGAGTATGAGTATGAGTATGAGTATGAGTATGAGTATGAGTATGAGTATGAGTATAAGTATGAGTATGAGTATGAGTATGAGTGTGAGTATGAGTATGAGTATGAGTATGAGTATGAGTATGAGTATGAGTATGAGTATGAGTATGAGTATGAGAATGAGTATGAGTATGAGAATGAGTATGAGTATGAGTATGAGCATGAGCATGAGCATGAGTATGAGTATGTGCATGAGTATGAGTATGTGTATGAGTATGAGTATGAGTTTGAGTTTGAGTATGAGTATGAGAATGAGTATGAGTATGAGTATAAGTATGAGAATGAGTATGAGTGTGAGTATGAGAATGAGTATGAGTATGTGTATGAGTATGAGTATGAGTATGAGTATGAGTATGAGTATGAGTATGAGTATGAGTACGAGTATGCGTATGAATATGAGTATGAGTATGAGTATGGGTATGAGTATGAGTATGAGTATGAGTATGAGTATGAGTATGAGTATGAGTATGAGTATGAGTATGAGAATGAGTATGAGTATGAGTATGAGCATGAGCATGAGCATGAGTATGAGTATGAGTATGAGTATGAGTATGAGTATGAGTATGAGTATGAGTATGAGTATGAGTATAAGTATTAGTATGAGTACGAGTACGAGTACGAGTATGCGTATGAGTTTGAGTTTGAGTATGAGTATGATTATGAGTATGAGTATGAGTATGAGTATGAGTATGAGTATGAGTATGAGTATGAGTATGAGTATGAGTATGAGTATGAGCATGAGCATGAGCATGAGTATGAGTATGAGTATGAGTGTGAGTATGAGTATGAGTATGAGTATGAGTATGAGTATGAGAATGAGTATGAGTATGAGAATGAGTATGAGTATGAGTATGAGCATGAGCATGAGCATGAGTATGAGTATGTGCATGAGTATGAGTATGTGTATGAGTATGAGTATGAGTATGAGTATGAGTATGAGTTTAAGTATGAGTATGAGTATGAGAATGCGTATGAGTATGAGTATGAGTATGAGTATAAGTATGAGTATGAGTTTAAGTATGAGTATGAGTACGAGTATGCGTATGAGTATGAGTATGAGTATGAGTATAAGTATGAGTATGAGTATGAGTATGAGTGTGAGTATGAGTATGAGTATGAGTATGAGTATGAGTATGAGTATGAGTATGAGTATGAGTATGAGAATGAGTATGAGTATGAGAATGAGTATGAGTATGAGTATGAGCATGAGCATGAGCATGAGTATGAGTATGTGCATGAGTATGGGTATGTGTATGAGTATGAGTATGAGTTTGAGTATGAGTATGAGTATGAGTATGAGTATAAGTATGAAAATGAGTATGAGTGTGAGTATGAGAATGAGTATGAGTATGTGTATGAGTATGAGTAGGAGTATGAGTATGAGTATGAGTATGAGTATGAGTATGAGTATGAGTATGAGTATGAGTATGAGTATGAGTATGAGTATAAGTATGAGTATGAGTATGAGTATGAGTATGAGTATAAGTATTAGTATGAGAATGAGTACGAGTATTAGTATGAGTATGAGTATGAGTATGAGTATGAGTTTAAGTATGAGTATGAGTATGAGTATGAGTATGAGTATGAGTATGAGTATGAGTATGAGTATGAGTATGAGTATGAGTATGAGTATGAGTATGAGTATGAGTATGAGTATGAGTATGAGTATGAGTATGAGTATGAGTATGAGTATGAGTATGAGTATGAGTATGAGTATGAGTATGAGTATGAGTATGAGTATGAGTATGAGTATGAGTATGAGTATGAGTATGAGAATGAGTATGAGTACGAGAATGGGTATGAGTATGAGTATGAGTATGAGCATGAGCATGAGCATGAGTATGAGTATGAGTATGAGTATGAGTATGAGTATGAGTATAAGTATGAGCATGAGCATGAGTATGAGTATGAGTATGAGTATGAGTATGAGTATGAGTATGAGTATGAGTATGAGTATAAGTATGAGTATGAGTATGAGTATGAGTGTGAGTATGAGTATGAGTATGAGTATGAGTATGAGTATGAGTATGAGTATGAGTATGAGTATGAGTATGAGAATGAGTATGAGTATGAGAATGAGTATGAGTATGAGTATGAGCATGAGCATGAGCATGAGTATGAGTATGTGCATGAGTATGAGTATGTGTATGAGTATGAGTATGAGTTTGAGTTTGAGTATGAGTATGAATATGAGTATGAGTATGAGTATGAGTATAAGTATGAGAATGAGTATGAGTGTGAGTATGAGAATGAGTATGAGTATGTGTATGAGTATGAGTATGAGTATGAGTATGAGTATGAGTATGAGTATGAGTATGAGTACGAGTATGCGTATGAATATGAGTATGAGTATGAGTATGGGTATGAGTATGAGTATGAGTATGAGTATGAGTATGAGAATGAGTATGAGTATGAGAATGAGTATGAGTATGAGTATGAGCATGAGCATGAGCATGAGTATGAGTATGTGCATGAGTATGAGTATGTGTATGAGTATGAGTATGAGTTTGAGTTTGAGTATGAGTACGAGTATGCGTATGAGTATGAGTATGAGTATGAGTATAAGTATGAGTATGAGTATGAGTATGAGTGTGAGTATGAGTATGAGTATGAGTATGAGTATGAGTATGAGTATGAGTATGAGTATGAGTATGAGAATGAGTATGAGTATGAGAATGAGTATGAGTATGAGTATGAGCATGAGCATGAGCATGAGTATGAGTATGTGCATGAGTATGGGTATGTGTATGAGTATGAGTATGAGTTTGAGTATGAGTATGAGTATGAGTATGAGTATAAGTATGAAAATGAGTATGAGTGTGAGTATGAGAATGAGTATGAGTATGAGTATGTGTATGAGTATGAGTAGGAGTAGGAGTATGAGTATGAGTATGAGTATGAGTATGAGTATGAGTATGAGTATGAGTATGAGTATAAGTATGAGTATGAGTATGAGTATGAGTATGAGTATAAGTATTAGTATGAGAATGAGTACGAGTATTAGTATGAGTATGAGTATGAGTATGAGTATGAGTTTAAGTATGAGTATGAGTATGAGTATGAGTATGAGTATGAGTATGAGTATGAGTATGAGTATGAGTATGAGTATGAGTATGAGTATGAGTATGAGTATGAGTATGAGTATGAGTATGAGTATGAGTATGAGTATGAGTATGAGTATGAGTATGAGTATGAGTATGAGTATGAGTATGAGTATGAGTATGAGTATGAGTATGAGTATGAGTATGAGTATGAGTATGAGTATGAGTATGAGAATGAGTATGAGTACGAGAATGAGTATGAGTATGAGTATGAGTATGAGCATGAGCATGAGCATGAGTATGAGTATGAGTATGAGTATGAGTATGAGTATAAGTATGAGCATGAGCATGAGTATGAGTATGAGTATGAGTATGAGTATGAGTATGAGTATGAGTATGAGTATAAGTATGAGTATGAGTATGAGTATGAGTGTGAGTATGAGTATGAGTATGAGTATGAGTATGAGTATGAGTATGAGTATGAGTATGAGTATGAGTATGAGTATGAGAATGAGTATGAGTATGAGAATGAGTATGAGTATGAGTATGAGCATGAGCATGAGCATGAGTATGAGTATGTGCATGAGTATGAGTATGTGTATGAGTATGAGTATGAGTTTGAGTTTGAGTATGAGTATGAGTATGAGTATGAGTATGAGTATAAGTATGAGAATGAGTATGAGTGTGAGTATGAGAATGAGTATGAGTATGTGTATGAGTATGAGTATGAGTATGAGTATGAGTATGAGTATGAGTATGAGTATGAGTACGAGTATGCGTATGAATATGAGTATGAGTATGAGTATGGGTATGAGTATGAGTATGAGTATGAGTATGAGTATGAGTATGAGTATGAGTATGAGTATGAGTATGAGAATGAGTATGAGTATGAGTATGAGCATGAGCATGAGCATGAGTATGAGTATGAGTATGAGTATGAGTATGAGTATGAGTATGAGTATGAGTATGAGTATGAGTATGAGTATAAGTATTAGTATGAGTACGAGTACGAGTACGAGTATGCGTATGAGTTTGAGTTTGAGTATGAGTATGATTATGAGTATGAGTATGAGTATGAGTATGAGTATGAGTATGAGTATGAGTATGAGTATGAGTATGAGTATGAGTATGAGCATGAGCATGAGCATGAGTATGAGTATGAGTATGAGTGTGAGTATGAGTATGAGTATGAGTATGAGTATGAGTATGAGAATGAGTATGAGTATGAGAATGAGTATGAGTATGAGTATGAGCATGAGCATGAGCATGAGTATGAGTATGTGCATGAGTATGAGTATGTGTATGAGTATGAGTATGAGTATGAGTATGAGTATGAGTTTAAGTATGAGTATGAGTATGAGAATGCGTATGAGTATGAGTATGAGTATGAGTATAAGTATGAGTATGAGTTTAAGTATGAGTATGAGTACGAGTATGCGTATGAGTATGAGTATGAGTATAAGTATAAGTATGAGTATGAGTATGAGTATGAGTGTGAGTATGAGTATGAGTATGAGTATGAGTATGAGTATGAGTATGAGTATGAGTATGAGAATGAGTATGAGTATGAGAATGAGTATGAGTATGAGTATGAGCATGAGCATGAGCATGAGTATGAGTATGTGCATGAGTATGGGTATGTGTATGAGTATGAGTATGAGTTTGAGTATGAGTATGAGTATGAGTATGAGTATAAGTATGAAAATGAGTATGAGTGTGAGTATGAGAATGAGTATGAGTATGTGTATGAGTATGAGTAGGAGTATGAGTATGAGTATGAGTATGAGTATGAGTATGAGTATGAGTATGAGTATGAGTATGAGTATAAGTATGAGTATGAGTATGAGTATGAGTATGAGTATAAGTATTAGTATGAGAATGAGTACGAGTATTAGTATGAGTGTGAGTATGAGTATGAGTATGAGTATGAGATTGAGTATGAGTATGAGTATGAGTATGAGTATGAGTATGAGAATGAGTATGAGTATGAGAATGAGTATGAGTATGAGTATGAGCATGAGCATGAGCATGAGTATGAGTATGTGCATGAGTATGAGTATGTGTATGAGTATGAGTATGAGTTTGAGTTTGAGTATGAGTATGAGTATGAGTATGAGTATGAGTATGAGTATAAGTATGAGAATGAGTATGAGTGTGAGTATGAGAATGAGTATGAGTATGTGTATGAGTATGAGTATGAGTATGAGTATGAGTATGAGTATGAGTATGAGTATGAGTATGAGTATGAGTACGAGTATGCGTATGAATATGAGTATGAGTATGAGTATGGGTATGAGTATGAGTATGAGTATGAGTATGAGTATGAGAATGAGTATGAGTATGAGAATGAGTATGAGTATGAGTATGAGCATGAGCATGAGCATGAGTATGAGTATGTGCATGAGTATGAGTATGTGTATGAGTATGAGTATGAGTTTGAGTTTGAGTATGAGTATGAGTATGAGTATGAGTATGAGTATGAGTATAAGTATGAGAATGAGTATGAGTGTGAGTATGAGAATGAGTATGAGTATGTGTATGAGTATGAGTATGAGTATGAGTATGAGTATGAGTATGAGTATGAGTATGAGTATGAGTATGAGTATGAGTATGAGTATGAGTATGAGTATGAGAATGAGTATGAGTATGAGAATGAGTATGAGTATGAGTATGAGCATGAGCATGAGCATGAGTATGAGTATGTGCATGAGTATGAGTATGTGTATGAGTATGAGTATGAGTTTGAGTTTGAGTATGAGTATGAGTATAAGTATGAGTATGAGTATGAGTATGAGTATGAGTTTAAGTATGAGTATGAGTATGAGAATGCGTATGAGTATGAGTATGAGTATGAGTATGAGTATGAGTATGAGTATGAGTATGAGTATGAGTATAAGAATTAGTATGAGTATGAGTATGAGCATGAGCATGAGCATGAGTATGAGTATGAGTATGAGTGTGAGTATGAGTATGAGTATGAGTATGAGTATGAGTATGAGTATGAGTATGAGTATGAGTTTAAGTATGATTATGAGTATGAGAATGCGTATGAGTATGAGTATGAGTATGAGTATAAGTATGAGTATGAGTTTAAGTATGAGTATGAGTACGAGTATGCGTATGAGTATGAGTATGAGTATGAGTATAAGTATGAGTATGAGTATGAGTATGAGTGTGAGTATGAGTATGAGTATGAGTATGAGTATGAGTATGAGTATGAGTATGAGTATGAGTATGAGTATGAGTATGAGTATGAGTATGAGTATGAGTATGAGTATGAGTATGAGTATAAGAATTAGTATGAGTATGAGTATGAGCATGAGCATGAGCATGAGTATGAGTATGAGTATGAGTGTGAGTATGAGTATGAGTATGAGTATGAGTATGAGTATGAGTATGAGTATGAGTATGAGTTTAAGTATGAGTATGAGTATGAGAATGCGTATGAGTATGAGTATGAGTATGAGTATAAGTATGAGTATGAGTTTAAGTATGAGTATGAGTACGAGTATGCGTATGAGTATGAGTATGAGTATGAGTATAAGTATGAGTATGAGTATGAGTATGAGTGTGAGTATGAGTATGAGTATGAGTATGAGTATGAGTATGAGTATGAGTATGAGTATGAGTATGAGAATGAGTATGAGTATGAGAATGAGTATGAGTATGAGTATGAGCATGAGCATGAGCATGAGTATGAGTATGTGCATGAGTATGGGTATGTGTATGAGTATGAGTATGAGTTTGAGTATGAGTATGAGTATGAGTATGAGTATAAGTATGAAAATGAGTATGAGTGTGAGTATGAGAATGAGTATGAGTATGAGTATGTGTATGAGTATGAGTAGGAGTAGGAGTATGAGTATGAGTATGAGTATGAGTATGAGTATGAGTATGAGTATGAGTATAAGTATGAGTATGAGTATGAGTATGAGTATGAGTATAAGTATTAGTATGAGAATGAGTACGAGTATTAGTATGAGTATGAGTATGAGTATGAGTATGAGTTTAAGTATGAGTATGAGTATGAGTATGAGTATGAGTATGAGTATGAGTATGAGTATGAGTATGAGTATGAGTATGAGTATGAGTATGAGTATGAGTATGAGTATGAGTATGAGTATGAGTATGAGTATGAGTATGAGTATGAGTATGAGTATGAGTATGAGTATGAGTATGAGTATGAGTATGAGTATGAGTATGAGTATGAGTATGAGTATGAGTATGAGTATGAGTATGAGTATGAGTATGAGAATGAGTATGAGTACGAGAATGAGTATGAGTATGAGTATGAGTATGAGCATGAGCATGAGCATGAGTATGAGTATGAGTATGAGTATGAGTATGAGTATAAGTATGAGCATGAGCATGAGTATGAGTATGAGTATGAGTATGAGTATGAGTATGAGTATGAGTATGAGTATGAGTATAAGTATGAGTATGAGTATGAGTATGAGTGTGAGTATGAGTATGAGTATGAGTATGAGTATGAGTATGAGTATGAGTATGAGTATGAGTATGAGTATGAGTATGAGAATGAGTATGAGTATGAGAATGAGTATGAGTATGAGTATGAGCATGAGCATGAGCATGAGTATGAGTATGTGCATGAGTATGAGTATGTGTATGAGTATGAGTATGAGTTTGAGTTTGAGTATGAGTATGAGTATGAGTATGAGTATGAGTATAAGTATGAGAATGAGTATGAGTGTGAGTATGAGAATGAGTATGAGTATGTGTATGAGTATGAGTATGAGTATGAGTATGAGTATGAGTATGAGTATGAGTATGAGTACGAGTATGCGTATGAATATGAGTATGAGTATGAGTATGGGTATGAGTATGAGTATGAGTATGAGTATGAGTATGAGTATGAGTATGAGTATGAGTATGAGTATGAGAATGAGTATGAGTATGAGTATGAGCATGAGCATGAGCATGAGTATGAGTATGAGTATGAGTATGAGTATGAGTATGAGTATGAGTATGAGTATGAGTATGAGTATGAGTATAAGTATTAGTATGAGTACGAGTACGAGTACGAGTATGCGTATGAGTTTGAGTTTGAGTATGAGTATGATTATGAGTATGAGTATGAGTATGAGTATGAGTATGAGTATGAGTATGAGTATGAGTATGAGTATGAGTATGAGTATGAGCATGAGCATGAGCATGAGTATGAGTATGAGTATGAGTGTGAGTATGAGTATGAGTATGAGTATGAGTATGAGTATGAGAATGAGTATGAGTATGAGAATGAGTATGAGTATGAGTATGAGCATGAGCATGAGCATGAGTATGAGTATGTGCATGAGTATGAGTATGTGTATGAGTATGAGTATGAGTATGAGTATGAGTATGAGTTTAAGTATGAGTATGAGTATGAGAATGCGTATGAGTATGAGTATGAGTATGAGTATAAGTATGAGTATGAGTTTAAGTATGAGTATGAGTACGAGTATGCGTATGAGTATGAGTATGAGTATGAGTATAAGTATGAGTATGAGTATGAGTATGAGTGTGAGTATGAGTATGAGTATGAGTATGAGTATGAGTATGAGTATGAGTATGAGTATGAGAATGAGTATGAGTATGAGAATGAGTATGAGTATGAGTATGAGCATGAGCATGAGCATGAGTATGAGTATGTGCATGAGTATGGGTATGTGTATGAGTATGAGTATGAGTTTGAGTATGAGTATGAGTATGAGTATGAGTATAAGTATGAAAATGAGTATGAGTGTGAGTATGAGAATGAGTATGAGTATGTGTATGAGTATGAGTAGGAGTATGAGTATGAGTATGAGTATGAGTATGAGTATGAGTATGAGTATGAGTATGAGTATGAGTATAAGTATGAGTATGAGTATGAGTATGAGTATGAGTATAAGTATTAGTATGAGAATGAGTACGAGTATTAGTATGAGTATGAGTATGAGTATGAGTATGAGTTTAAGTATGAGTATGAGTATGAGTATGAGTATGAGTATGAGTATGAGTATGAGTATGAGTATGAGTATGAGTATGAGTATGAGTATGAGTATGAGTATGAGTATGAGTATGAGTATGAGTATGAGTATGAGTATGAGTATGAGTATGAGTATGAGTATGAGTATGAGTATGAGTATGAGTATGAGTATGAGTATGAGTATGAGTATGAGTATGAGTATGAGTATGAGTATGAGAATGAGTATGAGTACGAGAATGAGTATGAGTATGAGTATGAGTATGAGCATGAGCATGAGCATGAGTATGAGTATGAGTATGAGTATGAGTATGAGTATGAGTATAAGTATGAGCATGAGCATGAGTATGAGTATGAGTATGAGTATGAGTATGAGTATGAGTATGAGTATGAGTATGAGTATAAGTATGAGTATGAGTATGAGTATGAGTGTGAGTATGAGTATGAGTATGAGTATGAGTATGAGTATGAGTATGAGTATGAGTATGAGTATGAGTATGAGAATGAGTATGAGTATGAGAATGAGTATGAGTATGAGTATGAGCATGAGCATGAGCATGAGTATGAGTATGTGCATGAGTATGAGTATGTGTATGAGTATGAGTATGAGTTTGAGTTTGAGTATGAGTATGAGTATGAGTATGAGTATGAGTATGAGTATAAGTATGAGAATGAGTATGAGTGTGAGTATGAGAATGAGTATGAGTATGTGTATGAGTATGAGTATGAGTATGAGTATGAGTATGAGTATGAGTATGAGTATGAGTATGAGTATGAGTACGAGTATGCGTATGAATATGAGTATGAGTATGAGTATGGGTATGAGTATGAGTATGAGTATGAGTATGAGTATGAGAATGAGTATGAGTATGAGAATGAGTATGAGTATGAGTATGAGCATGAGCATGAGCATGAGTATGAGTATGTGCATGAGTATGAGTATGTGTATGAGTATGAGTATGAGTTTGAGTTTGAGTATGAGTATGAGTATGAGTATGAGTATGAGTATGAGTATAAGTATGAGAATGAGTATGAGTGTGAGTATGAGAATGAGTATGAGTATGTGTATGAGTATGAGTATGAGTATGAGTATGAGTATGAGTATGAGTATGAGTATGAGTATGAGTATGAGTATGAGTATGAGTATGAGTATGAGTATGAGAATGAGTATGAGTATGAGAATGAGTATGAGTATGAGTATGAGCATGAGCATGAGCATGAGTATGAGTATGTGCATGAGTATGAGTATGTGTATGAGTATGAGTATGAGTTTGAGTTTGAGTATGAGTATGAGTATGAGTATGAGTATGAGTATAAGTATGAGTATGAGTATGAGTATGAGTATGAGTATGAGTATGAGTATGAGTATGAGAATGAGTATGAGTATGAGAATGAGTATGAGTATGAGTATGAGCATGAGCATGAGCATGAGTATGAGTATGTGCATGAGTATGAGTATGTGTATGAGTATGAGTATGAGTTTGAGTTTGAGTATGAGTATGAGTATGAGTATGAGTATGAGTATAAGTATGAGAATGAGTATGAGTGTGAGTATGAGAATGAGTATGAGTATGTGTATGAGTATGAGTATGAGTATGAGTATGAGTATGAGAATGAGTATGAGTATGAGTATGAGCATGAGCATGAGCGTGAGTATGAGTATGAGTATGAGTATGAGTATGAGTATGAGTATGAGTATGAGTATGAGTATGAGTATGAGTATGAGTATGAGAATGCGTATGAGTATGAGTATGAGTATAAGTATGAGTATGAGTTTAAGTATGAGTATGAGTACGAGTATGCGTATGAGTATGAGTATGAGTATGAGTATAAGTATGAGTATGAGTATGAGTATGAGTGTGAGTATGAGTATGAGTATGAGTATGAGTATGAGTATGAGTATGAGTATGAGTATGAGTATGAGTATGAGTATAAGAATTAGTATGAGTATGAGTATGAGCATGAGCATGAGCATGAGTATGAGTATGAGTATGAGTGTGAGTATGAGTATGAGTATGAGTATGAGTATGAGTATGAGTATGAGTATGAGTATGAGTTTATGTATGAGTATGAGTATGAGAATGCGTATGAGTATGAGTATGAGTATGAGTATAAGTATGAGTATGAGTTTAAGTATGAGTATGAGTATGAGTATGAGTATGAGTATGAGTATGAGTATGAGTATGAGTATGAGAATGAGTATGAGTATGAGTATGAGCATGAGCATGAGCATGAGTATGAGTATGAGTATGAGTATGAGTATGAGTATGAGTATGAGTATGAGTATGAGTATGAGTATGAGTATGAGTATAAGTATTAGTATGAGTACGAGTACGAGTACGAGTATGCGTATGAGTTTGAGTTTGAGTATGAGTATGATTATGAGTATGAGTATGAGTATGAGTATGAGTATGAGTATGAGTATGAGTATGAGTATAAGTATGAGTATGAGTATGAGTATGAGTTTAAGTATGAGTATGAGTATGAGAATGCGTATGAGTATGAGTATGAGTATGGGTATGAGTATGAGTATGAGTATGAGTATGAGTATGAGTATGAGTATGAGTATGAGTATGAGTATGAGTATGAGTATGAGTATAAGAATTAGTATGAGTATGAGTATGAGCATGAGCATGAGTATGAGTATGAGTATGAGTGTGAGTATGAGTATGAGTATGAGTATGAGTATGAGTATGAGTATGAGTATGAGTATGAGTTTAAGTATGAGTATGAGTATGAGAATGCGTATGAGTATGAGTATGAGTATGAGTATAAGTATGAGTATGAGTTTAAGTATGAGTATGAGTACGAGTATGCGTATGAGTATGAGTATGAGTATGAGTATAAGTATGAGTATGAGTATGAGTATGAGTGTGAGTATGAGTATGAGTATGAGTATGAGTATGAGTATGAGTATGAGTATGAGTATGAGAATGAGTATGAGTATGAGAATGAGTATGAGTATGAGTATGAGCATGAGCATGAACATGAGTATGAGTATGTGCATGAGTATGGGTATGTGTATGAGTATGAGTATGAGTTTGAGTATGAGTATGAGTATGAGTATGAGTATGAGTATAAGTATGAAAATGAGTATGAGTGTGAGTATGAGAATGAGTATGAGTATGTGTATGAGTATGAGTATGAGTATGAGTATGAGTATGAGTATGAGTATGAGTATGAGTATGAGTATGAGTATAAGTATGAGTATGAGTATGAGTATGAGTATGAGTATAAGTATTAGTATGAGTATGAGTACGAGTATTAGTATGAGTATGAGTATGAGTATGAGTATGAGTATGAGTATGAGTTTAAGTATGAGTATGAGTATGAGTATGAGTATGAGTATGAGTATGAGTATGAGTATGAGTATGAGTATGAGTATGAGTATGAGTATGAGTATGAGTATGAGTATGAGTATGAGTATGAGTACGAGTATGAGTATGAGTATGAGTATGAGTATGAGTATGAGTATGAGTATGAGTATGAGTATGAGTATGAGTATGAGTATGAGTATGAGAATGAGTATGAGTACGAGAATGAGTATGAGTATGAGTATGAGTATGAGCATGAGCATGAGCATGAGTATGAGTATGAGTATGAGTATGAGTATGAGTATGAGTATGAGTATAAGTATGAGCATGAGCATGAGTATGAGTATGAGTATGAGTATGAGTATGAGTATGAGTATGAGTATAAGTATGAAAATGAGTATGAGTGTGAGTATGAGAATGAGTATGAGTATGAGTATGTGTATGAGTATGAGTAGGAGTAGGAGTATGAGTATGAGTATGAGTATGAGTATGAGTATGAGTATGAGTATGAGTATAAGTATGAGTATGAGTATGAGTATGAGTATGAGTATAAGTATTAGTATGAGAATGAGTACGAGTATTAGTATGAGTATGAGTATGAGTATGAGTATGAGTTTAAGTATGAGTATGAGTATGAGTATGAGTATGAGTATGAGTATGAGTATGAGTATGAGTATGAGTATGAGTATGAGTATGAGTATGAGTATGAGTATGAGTATGAGTATGAGTATGAGTATGAGTATGAGTATGAGTATGAGTATGAGTATGAGTATGAGTATGAGTATGAGTATGAGTATGAGTATGAGTATGAGTATGAGTATGAGTATGAGTATGAGTATGAGTATGAGTATGAGTATGAGAATGAGTATGAGTACGAGAATGAGTATGAGTATGAGTATGAGTATGAGCATGAGCATGAGCATGAGTATGAGTATGAGTATGAGTATGAGTATGAGTATAAGTATGAGCATGAGCATGAGTATGAGTATGAGTATGAGTATGAGTATGAGTATGAGTATGAGTATGAGTATGAGTATAAGTATGAGTATGAGTATGAGTATGAGTGTGAGTATGAGTATGAGTATGAGTATGAGTATGAGTATGAGTATGAGTATGAGTATGAGTATGAGTATGAGTATGAGAATGAGTATGAGTATGAGAATGAGTATGAGTATGAGTATGAGCATGAGCATGAGCATGAGTATGAGTATGTGCATGAGTATGAGTATGTGTATGAGTATGAGTATGAGTTTGAGTTTGAGTATGAGTATGAGTATGAGTATGAGTATGAGTATAAGTATGAGAATGAGTATGAGTGTGAGTATGAGAATGAGTATGAGTATGTGTATGAGTATGAGTATGAGTATGAGTATGAGTATGAGTATGAGTATGAGTATGAGTACGAGTATGCGTATGAATATGAGTATGAGTATGAGTATGGGTATGAGTATGAGTATGAGTATGAGTATGAGTATGAGTATGAGTATGAGTATGAGTATGAGTATGAGAATGAGTATGAGTATGAGTATGAGCATGAGCATGAGCATGAGTATGAGTATGAGTATGAGTATGAGTATGAGTATGAGTATGAGTATGAGTATGAGTATGAGTATGAGTATAAGTATTAGTATGAGTACGAGTACGAGTACGAGTATGCGTATGAGTTTGAGTTTGAGTATGAGTATGATTATGAGTATGAGTATGAGTATGAGTATGAGTATGAGTATGAGTATGAGTATGAGTATGAGTATGAGTATGAGTATGAGCATGAGCATGAGCATGAGTATGAGTATGAGTATGAGTGTGAGTATGAGTATGAGTATGAGTATGAGTATGAGTATGAGAATGAGTATGAGTATGAGAATGAGTATGAGTATGAGTATGAGCATGAGCATGAGCATGAGTATGAGTATGTGCATGAGTATGAGTATGTGTATGAGTATGAGTATGAGTATGAGTATGAGTATGAGTTTAAGTATGAGTATGAGTATGAGAATGCGTATGAGTATGAGTATGAGTATGAGTATAAGTATGAGTATGAGTTTAAGTATGAGTATGAGTACGAGTATGCGTATGAGTATGAGTATGAGTATGAGTATAAGTATGAGTATGAGTATGAGTATGAGTGTGAGTATGAGTATGAGTATGAGTATGAGTATGAGTATGAGTATGAGTATGAGTATGAGAATGAGTATGAGTATGAGAATGAGTATGAGTATGAGTATGAGCATGAGCATGAGCATGAGTATGAGTATGTGCATGAGTATGGGTATGTGTATGAGTATGAGTATGAGTTTGAGTATGAGTATGAGTATGAGTATGAGTATAAGTATGAAAATGAGTATGAGTGTGAGTATGAGAATGAGTATGAGTATGTGTATGAGTATGAGTAGGAGTATGAGTATGAGTATGAGTATGAGTATGAGTATGAGTATGAGTATGAGTATGAGTATGAGTATAAGTATGAGTATGAGTATGAGTATGAGTATGAGTATAAGTATTAGTATGAGAATGAGTACGAGTATTAGTATGAGTATGAGTATGAGTATGAGTATGAGTTTAAGTATGAGTATGAGTATGAGTATGAGTATGAGTATGAGTATGAGTATGAGTATGAGTATGAGTATGAGTATGAGTATGAGTATGAGTATGAGTATGAGTATGAGTATGAGTATGAGTATGAGTATGAGTATGAGTATGAGTATGAGTATGAGTATGAGTATGAGTATGAGTATGAGTATGAGTATGAGTATGAGTATGAGTATGAGTATGAGTATGAGTATGAGTATGAGAATGAGTATGAGTACGAGAATGAGTATGAGTATGAGTATGAGTATGAGCATGAGCATGAGCATGAGTATGAGTATGAGTATGAGTATGAGTATGAGTATGAGTATAAGTATGAGCATGAGCATGAGTATGAGTATGAGTATGAGTATGAGTATGAGTATGAGTATGAGTATGAGTATGAGTATAAGTATGAGTATGAGTATGAGTATGAGTGTGAGTATGAGTATGAGTATGAGTATGAGTATGAGTATGAGTATGAGTATGAGTATGAGTATGAGTATGAGAATGAGTATGAGTATGAGAATGAGTATGAGTATGAGTATGAGCATGAGCATGAGCATGAGTATGAGTATGTGCATGAGTATGAGTATGTGTATGAGTATGAGTATGAGTTTGAGTTTGAGTATGAGTATGAGTATGAGTATGAGTATGAGTATGAGTATAAGTATGAGAATGAGTATGAGTGTGAGTATGAGAATGAGTATGAGTATGTGTATGAGTATGAGTATGAGTATGAGTATGAGTATGAGTATGAGTATGAGTATGAGTATGAGTATGAGTACGAGTATGCGTATGAATATGAGTATGAGTATGAGTATGGGTATGAGTATGAGTATGAGTATGAGTATGAGTATGAGAATGAGTATGAGTATGAGAATGAGTATGAGTATGAGTATGAGCATGAGCATGAGCATGAGTATGAGTATGTGCATGAGTATGAGTATGTGTATGAGTATGAGTATGAGTTTGAGTTTGAGTATGAGTATGAGTATGAGTATGAGTATGAGTATGAGTATAAGTATGAGAATGAGTATGAGTGTGAGTATGAGAATGAGTATGAGTATGTGTATGAGTATGAGTATGAGTATGAGTATGAGTATGAGTATGAGTATGAGTATGAGTATGAGTATGAGTATGAGTATGAGTATGAGTATGAGTATGAGAATGAGTATGAGTATGAGAATGAGTATGAGTATGAGTATGAGCATGAGCATGAGCATGAGTATGAGTATGTGCATGAGTATGAGTATGTGTATGAGTATGAGTATGAGTTTGAGTTTGAGTATGAGTATGAGTATGAGTATGAGTATGAGTATAAGTATGAGTATGAGTATGAGTATGAGTATGAGTATGAGTATGAGTATGAGTATGAGAATGAGTATGAGTATGAGAATGAGTATGAGTATGAGTATGAGCATGAGCATGAGCATGAGTATGAGTATGTGCATGAGTATGAGTATGTGTATGAGTATGAGTATGAGTTTGAGTTTGAGTATGAGTATGAGTATGAGTATGAGTATGAGTATAAGTATGAGAATGAGTATGAGTGTGAGTATGAGAATGAGTATGAGTATGTGTATGAGTATGAGTATGAGTATGAGTATGAGTATGAGAATGAGTATGAGTATGAGTATGAGCATGAGCATGAGCGTGAGTATGAGTATGAGTATGAGTATGAGTATGAGTATGAGTATGAGTATGAGTATGAGTATGAGTATGAGTATGAGTATGAGAATGCGTATGAGTATGAGTATGAGTATAAGTATGAGTATGAGTTTAAGTATGAGTATGAGTACGAGTATGCGTATGAGTATGAGTATGAGTATGAGTATAAGTATGAGTATGAGTATGAGTATGAGTGTGAGTATGAGTATGAGTATGAGTATGAGTATGAGTATGAGTATGAGTATGAGTATGAGTATGAGTATGAGTATAAGAATTAGTATGAGTATGAGTATGAGCATGAGCATGAGCATGAGTATGAGTATGAGTATGAGTGTGAGTATGAGTATGAGTATGAGTATGAGTATGAGTATGAGTATGAGTATGAGTATGAGTTTATGTATGAGTATGAGTATGAGAATGCGTATGAGTATGAGTATGAGTATGAGTATAAGTATGAGTATGAGTTTAAGTATGAGTATGAGTATGAGTATGAGTATGAGTATGAGTATGAGTATGAGTATGAGTATGAGAATGAGTATGAGTATGAGTATGAGCATGAGCATGAGCATGAGTATGAGTATGAGTATGAGTATGAGTATGAGTATGAGTATGAGTATGAGTATGAGTATGAGTATGAGTATGAGTATAAGTATTAGTATGAGTACGAGTACGAGTACGAGTATGCGTATGAGTTTGAGTTTGAGTATGAGTATGATTATGAGTATGAGTATGAGTATGAGTATGAGTATGAGTATGAGTATGAGTATGAGTATAAGTATGAGTATGAGTATGAGTATGAGTTTAAGTATGAGTATGAGTATGAGAATGCGTATGAGTATGAGTATGAGTATGGGTATGAGTATGAGTATGAGTATGAGTATGAGTATGAGTATGAGTATGAGTATGAGTATGAGTATGAGTATGAGTATGAGTATAAGAATTAGTATGAGTATGAGTATGAGCATGAGCATGAGTATGAGTATGAGTATGAGTGTGAGTATGAGTATGAGTATGAGTATGAGTATGAGTATGAGTATGAGTATGAGTATGAGTTTAAGTATGAGTATGAGTATGAGAATGCGTATGAGTATGAGTATGAGTATGAGTATAAGTATGAGTATGAGTTTAAGTATGAGTATGAGTACGAGTATGCGTATGAGTATGAGTATGAGTATGAGTATAAGTATGAGTATGAGTATGAGTATGAGTGTGAGTATGAGTATGAGTATGAGTATGAGTATGAGTATGAGTATGAGTATGAGTATGAGAATGAGTATGAGTATGAGAATGAGTATGAGTATGAGTATGAGCATGAGCATGAACATGAGTATGAGTATGTGCATGAGTATGGGTATGTGTATGAGTATGAGTATGAGTTTGAGTATGAGTATGAGTATGAGTATGAGTATGAGTATAAGTATGAAAATGAGTATGAGTGTGAGTATGAGAATGAGTATGAGTATGTGTATGAGTATGAGTATGAGTATGAGTATGAGTATGAGTATGAGTATGAGTATGAGTATGAGTATGAGTATAAGTATGAGTATGAGTATGAGTATGAGTATGAGTATAAGTATTAGTATGAGTATGAGTACGAGTATTAGTATGAGTATGAGTATGAGTATGAGTATGAGTATGAGTATGAGTTTAAGTATGAGTATGAGTATGAGTATGAGTATGAGTATGAGTATGAGTATGAGTATGAGTATGAGTATGAGTATGAGTATGAGTATGAGTATGAGTATGAGTATGAGTATGAGTATGAGTACGAGTATGAGTATGAGTATGAGTATGAGTATGAGTATGAGTATGAGTATGAGTATGAGTATGAGTATGAGTATGAGTATGAGTATGAGAATGAGTATGAGTACGAGAATGAGTATGAGTATGAGTATGAGTATGAGCATGAGCATGAGCATGAGTATGAGTATGAGTATGAGTATGAGTATGAGTATGAGTATGAGTATAAGTATGAGCATGAGCATGAGTATGAGTATGAGTATGAGTATGAGTATGAGTATGAGTATGAGTATGAGTATAAGTATGAGTATGAGTATGAGTATGAGTGTGAGTATGAGTATGAGTATGAGTATGAGTATGAGTATGAGTATGAGTATGTGTATGAGTATGAGTATGAGTATGAGAATGAGTATGAGTATGAGAATGAGTATGAGTATGAGTATGAGCATGAGCATGAGCATGAGTATGAGTATGTGCATGAGTATGAGTATGTGTATGAGTATGAGTATGAGTTTGAGTTTGAGTATGAGTATGAGTATGAGTATGAGTATAAGTATGAGAATGAGTATGAGTGTGAGTATGAGAATGAGTATGAGTATGTGTATGAGTATGAGTATGAGTATGAGTATGAGTATGAGTATGAGTATGAGTATGAGTATGAGTATGAGTATGAGTATGAGTATGAGTATAAGTATGAGTATGAGTATGAGTATGAGTATGAGTATAAGTATGAGTATGAGTATGAGTATGAGTGTGAGTATGAGTATGAGTATGAGTATGAGTATGAGTGTGAGTATGAGTATGAGTATGAGTATGAGTATGAGTATGAGTATGAGTATGAGTATGAGTATGAGTATGAGTACGAGTATGCGTATGAATATGAGTATGAGTATGAGTATGGGTATGAGTATGAGTATGAGTATGAGTATGAGTATGAGTATGAGTATGAGTATGAGTATGAGTATGAGTATGAGAATGAGTATGAGTATGAGTATGAGCATGAGCATGAGCATGAGTATGAGTATGAGTATGAGTATGAGTATGAGTATGAGTATGAGTATGAGTATGAGTATGAGTATGAGTATGAGTATAAGTATTAGTATGAGTACGAGTACGAGTACGAGTATGCGTATGAGTTTGAGTTTGAGTATGAGTATGATTATGAGTATGAGTATGAGTATGAGTATGAGTATGAGTATGAGTATGAGTATAAGTATGAGTATGAGTATGAGTATGAGTATGAGTTTAAGTATGAGTATGAGTATGAGTATGAGTATGAGTATGAGTATGAGTATGAGTATGAGTATGAGTATGAGTATGAGTATGAGTATGAGTATGAGTTTAAGTATGAGTATGAGTATGAGTATGAGGATGAGTATGAGTATGAGTATGAGTATGAGTATGAGTATGAGTATGAGTATGAGTATGAGTATGAGTATGAGTATAAGTATTAGTATGAGTACGAGTACGAGTACGAGTATGCGTATGAGTTTGAGTTTGAGTATGAGTATGATTATGAGTATGAGTATGAGTATGAGTATGAGTATGAGTATGAGTATGAGTATAAGTATGAGTATGAGTATGAGTATGAGTATGAGTTTAAGTATGAGTATGAGTATGAGTATGAGTATGAGTATGAGTATGAGTATGAGTATGAGTATGAGTATGAGTATGAGTATGAGTATTAGTTTAAGTATGAGTATGAGTATGAGTATGAGTATGAGTATGAGTATGTGCATGAGTATGAGTATGTGTATGAGTATGAGTATGAGTATGAGTATGAGTATGAGTATGAGGATGAGTATGAGTATGAGTATGAGTATGTGTATGAGTATGAGTATGAGTATGAGTATGAGTATGAGTATGAGTATGAGTATGATATAGAGTATGAGTATGTGTATGAGTATGAGTATGAGTATGAGTATGAGTATAAGTATGAGTATGAGTATGAGTATGAGTGTGAGTATGAGTATGAGTATGAGTATGAGTATGAGTATGAGTATGAGTATGAGTATGAGTATGAGAATGAGTATGAGTATGAGAATGAGTATGAGTATGAGTATGAGCATGAGCATGAGCATGAGTATGAGTATGTGCATGAGTATGAGTATGTGTATGAGTATGAGTATGAGTTTGAGTATGAGTATGAGTATGAGTATGAGTATAAGTATGAGAATGAGTATGAGTGTGAGTATGAGAATGAGTATGAGTATGTGTATGAGTATGAGTATGAGTATGAGTATGAGTATGAGTATGAGTATGAGTATGAGTATAAGTATGAGTATGAGTATGAGTATGAGTGTGAGTATGAGTATGAGTATGAGTATGAGTATGAGTATGAGTATGAGTATGAGAATGAGTATGAGTATGAGAATGAGTATGAGTATGAGTATGAGCATGAGCATGAGCATGAGTATGAGTATGTGCATGAGTATGAGTATGTGTATGAGTATGAGTATGAGTTTGAGTATGAGTATGAGTATGAGTATAAGTATGAGAATGAGTATGAGTGTGAGTATGAGAATGAGTATGAGTATGTATATGAGTATGAGTATGAGTATGAGTATGAGTATGAGTATGAGTATGAGTATGAGTATGAGTATGAGTATGAGTATGAGTATGAGTATGAGTATGAGTATAAGTATGAGTATGAGTATGAGTATGAGTATGAGTATGAGTATAAGTATTAGTATGAGTACGAGTACGAGTACGAGTATGCGTATGAGTTTGAGTTTGAGTATGAGTATGATTATGAGTATGAGTATGAGTATGAGTATGAGTATGAGTATGAGTATGAGTATAAGTATGAGTATGAGTATGAGTATGAGTATGAGTTTAAGTATGAGTATGAGTATGAGAATGCGTATGAGTATGAGTATGAGTATGAGTATAAGTATGAGTATGAGTTTAAGTATGAGTATGAGTACGAGTATGCGTATGAGTATGAGTATGAGTATGAGTATAAGTATGAGTATGAGTATGAGTATGAGTATGAGTGTGAGTATGAGTATGAGTATGAGTATGAGTATGAGTATGAGTATGAGTATGAGTATGAGTATGAGTATGAGTATGAGTATAAGAATTAGTATGAGTATGAGTATGAGCATGAGCATGAGCATGAGTATGAGTATGAGTATGAGTGTGAGTATGAGTATGAGTATGAGTATGAGTATGAGTATGAGTATGAGTATGAGTATGAGTTTAAGTATGAGTATGAGTATGAGAATGCGTATGAGTATGAGTATGAGTATGAGTATAAGTATGAGTATGAGTTTAAGTATGAGTATGAGTACGAGTATGCGTATGAGTATGAGTATGAGTATGAGTATAAGTATGAGTATGAGTATGAGTATGAGTGTGAGTATGAGTATGAGTATGAGTATGAGTATGAGTGTGAGTATGAGTATGAGTATGAGTATGAGTATGAGTATGAGTATGAGTATGAGTATGAGTATGAGTATGAGTATGAGTATGAGTACGAGTATGCGTATGAATATGAGTATGAGTATGAGTATGGGTATGAGTATGAGTATGAGTATGAGTATGAGTATGAGTATGAGTATGAGTATGAGTATGAGTATGAGTATGAGAATGAGTATGAGTATGAGTATGAGCATGAGCATGAGCATGAGTATGAGTATGAGTATGAGTATGAGTATGAGTATGAGTATGAGTATGAGTATGAGTATGAGTATGAGTATGAGTATAAGTATTAGTATGAGTTCGAGTACGAGTACGAGTATGCGTATGAGTTTGAGTTTGAGTATGAGTATGATTATGAGTATGAGTATGAGTATGAGTATGAGTATGAGTATGAGTATGAGAATGAGTATGAGTACGAGAATGAGTATGAGTATGAGTATGAGTATGAGCATGAGCATGAGCATGAGTATGAGTATGAGTATGAGTATGAGTATGAGTATAAGTATGAGCATGAGCATGAGCATGAGTATGAGTATGAGTATGAGTATGAGTATGAGTATGAGTATGAGTATGAGTATGAGTATGAGTATGAGTATGAGTTTAAGTATGAGTATGAGTATGAGAATGCGTATGAGTATGAGTATGAGTATGAGTATAAGTATGAGTATGAGTTTAAGTATGAGTATGAGTACGAGTATGCGTATGAGTATGAGTATGAGTATGAGTATAAGTATGAGAATGAGTATGAGTATGAGTATGAGTGTGAGTATGAGTATGAGTATGAGTATGAGTATGAGTGTGAGTATGAGTATGAGTATGAGTATGAGTATGAGTATGAGTATGAGTATGAGTATGAGTATGAGTATGAGTACGAGTATGCGTATGAATATGAGTATGAGTATGAGTATGGGTATGAGTATGAGTATGAGTATGAGTATGAGTATGAGTATGAGTATGAGTATGAGTATGAGTATGAGTATGAGAATGAGTATGAGTATGAGTATGAGCATGAGCATGAGCATGAGTATGAGTATGAGTATGAGTATGAGTATGAGTATGAGTATGAGTATGAGTATGAGTATGAGTATGAGTATGAGTATAAGTATTAGTATGAGTACGAGTACGAGTACGAGTATGCGTATGAGTTTGAGTTTGAGTATGAGTATGATTATGAGTATGAGTATGAGTATGAGTATGAGTATGAGTATGAGTATGAGTATGAGTATAAGTATGAGTATGAGTATGAGTATGAGTATGAGTTTAAGTATGAGTATGAGTATGAGAATGCGTATGAGTATGAGTATGAGTATGGGTATGAGTATGAGTATGAGTATGAGTATGAGTATGAGTATGAGTATGAGTATGAGTATGAGTATGAGTATAAGAATTAGTATGAGTATGAGTATGAGCATGAGCATGAGCATGAGTATGAGTATGAGTATGAGTGTGAGTATGAGTATGAGTATGAGTATGAGTATGAGTATGAGTATGAGTATGAGTATGAGTTTAAGTATGAGTATGAGTATGAGAATGCGTATGAGTATGAGTATGAGTATGAGTATGAGTATAAGTATGAGTATGAGTTTAAGTATGAGTATGAGTACGAGTATGCGTATGAGTATGAGTATGAGTATGAGTATAAGTATGAGTATGAGTATGAGTATGAGTGTGAGTATGAGTATGAGTATGAGTATGAGTATGAGTATGAGTATGAGTATGAGTATGAGTATGAGAATGAGTATGAGTATGAGAATGAGTATGAGTATGAGTATGAGCATGAGCATGAGCATGAGTATGAGTATGTGCATGAGTATGGGTATGTGTATGAGTATGAGTATGAGTTTGAGTATGAGTATGAGTATGAGTATGAGTATGAGTATGAGTATAAGTATGAAAATGAGTATGAGTGTGAGTATGAGAATGAGTATGAGTATGTGTATGAGTATGAGTATGAGTATGAGTATGAGTATGAGTATGAGTTTAAGTATGAGTATGAGTATGAGTATGAGTATGAGTATGAGAATGAGTATGAGTATGAGTATGAGCATGAGCATGAGCATGAGTATGAGTATGAGTATGAGTATGAGTATGAGTATGAGTATGAGTATGAGTATGAGTATGAGTATGAGTATGAGTATGAGAATGCGTATGAGTATGAGTATGAGTATAAGTATGAGTATGAGTTTAAGTATGAGTATGAGTACGAGTATGCGTATGAGTATGAGTATGAGTATGAGTATAAGTATGAGTATGAGTATGAGTATGAGTGTGAGTATGAGTATGAGTATGAGTATGAGTATGAGTATGAGTATGAGTATGAGTATGAGTATGAGTATGAGTATAAGAATTAGTATGAGTATGAGTATGAGCATGAGCATGAGCATGAGTATGAGTATGAGTATGAGTATGAGTGTGAGCATGAGTATGAGTATGAGTATGAGTATGAGTATGAGTATGAGTATGAGTATGAGTATGAGTTTATGTATGAGTATGAGTATGAGAATGCGTATGAGTATGAGTATGAGTATGAGTATAAGTATGAGTATGAGTTTAAGTATGAGTATGAGTATGAGTATGAGTATGAGTATGAGTATGAGTATGAGTATGAGTATGAGAATGAGTATGAGTATGAGTATGAGCATGAGCATGAGCATGAGTATGAGTATGAGTATGAGTATGAGTATGAGTATGAGTATGAGTATGAGTATGAGTATGAGTATGAGTACGAGTATGCGTATGAATATGAGTATGAGTATGAGTATGGGTATGAGTATGAGTATGAGTATGAGTATGAGTATGAGTATGAGTATGAGTATGAGTATGAGTATGAGTATGAGTATGAGAATGAGTATGAGTATGAGTATGAGTATGAGTATGAGTGTGAGTATGAGTATGAGTATGAGTATGAGTATGAGTGTGAGTATGAGTATGAGTATGAGTATGAGTATGAGTATGAGTATGAGTATGAGTATGAGTATGAGTATGAGTACGAGTATGCGTATGAATATGAGTATGAGTATGAGTATGGGTATGAGTATGAGTATGAGTATGAGTATGAGTATGAGTATGAGTATGAGTATGAGTATGAGTATGAGTATGAGTATGAGAATGAGTATGAGTATGAGTATGAGCATGAGCATGAGCATGAGTATGAGTATGAGTATGAGTATGAGTATGAGTATGAGTATGAGTATGAGTATGAGTATGAGTATGAGTATAAGTATTAGTATGAGTACGAGTACGAGTACGAGTATGCGTATGAGTTTGAGTTTGAGTATGAGTATGATTATGAGTATGAGTATGAGTATGAGTATGAGTATGAGTATGAGTATGAGTATAAGTATGAGTATGAGTATGAGTATGAGTATGAGTTTAAGTATGAGTATGAGTATGAGTATGAGTATGAGTATGAGTATGAGTATGAGTATGAGTATGAGTATGAGTATGAGTATGAGTATGAGTATGAGTTTAAGTATGAGTATGAGTATGAGTATGAGTATGAGTATGAGTCTGTGCATGAGTATGAGTATGTGTATGAGTATGAGTATGAGTATGAGTATGAGTATGAGTATGAGGATGAGTATGAGTATGAGTATGAGTATGTGTATGAGTATGAGTATGAGTATGAGTATGAGTATGAGTATGAGTATGAGTATGAGTATGAGTATGATATAGAGTATGAGTATGTGTATGAGTATGAGTATGAGTATGAGTATGAGTATGAGTATAAGTATGAGTATGAGTATGAGTATGAGTGTGAGTATGATTATGAGTATGCGTATGAGTTTGAGTTTGAGTATGAGTATGATTATGAGTATGAGTATGAGTATGAGTATGAGTATGAGTATGAGTATGAGTATAAGTATGAGTATGAGTATGAGTATGAGTATGAGTTTAAGTATGAGTATGAGTATGAGAATGCGTATGAGTATGAGTATGAGTATGGGTATGAGTATGAGTATGAGTATGAGTATGAGTATGAGTATGAGTATGAGTATGAGTATGAGTATGAGTATAAGAATTAGTATGAGTATGAGTATGAGCATGAGCATGAGCATGAGTATGAGTATGAGTATGAGTGTGAGTATGAGTATGAGTATGAGTATGAGTATGAGTATGAGTATGAGTATGAGTATGAGTATGAGTTTAAGTATGAGTATGAGTATGAGAATGCGTATGAGTATGAGTATGAGTATGAGTATGAGTATAAGTATGAGTATGAGTTTAAGTATGAGTATGAGTACGAGTATGCGTATGAGTATGAGTATGAGTATGAGTATAAGTATGAGTATGAGTATGAGTATGAGTGTGAGTATGAGTATGAGTATGAGTATGAGTATGAGTATGAGTATGAGTATGAGTATGAGTATGAGAATGAGTATGAGTATGAGAATGAGTATGAGTATGAGTATGAGCATGAGCATGAGCATGAGTATGAGTATGTGCATGAGTATGGGTATGTGTATGAGTATGAGTATGAGTTTGAGTATGAGTATGAGTATGAGTATGAGTATGAGTATGAGTATAAGTATGAAAATGAGTATGAGTGTGAGTATGAGAATGAGTATGAGTATGTGTATGAGTATGAGTATGAGTATGAGTATGAGTATGAGTATGAGTTTAAGTATGAGTATGAGTATGAGTATGAGTATGAGTATGAGAATGAGTATGAGTATGAGTATGAGCATGAGCATGAGCATGAGTATGAGTATGAGTATGAGTATGAGTATGAGTATGAGTATGAGTATGAGTATGAGTATGAGTATGAGTATGAGTATGAGAATGCGTATGAGTATGAGTATGAGTATAAGTATGAGTATGAGTTTAAGTATGAGTATGAGTACGAGTATGCGTATGAGTATGAGTATGAGTATGAGTATAAGTATGAGTATGAGTATGAGTATGAGTGTGAGTATGAGTATGAGTATGAGTATGAGTATGAGTATGAGTATGAGTATGAGTATGAGTATGAGTATGAGTATAAGAATTAGTATGAGTATGAGTATGAGCATGAGCATGAGCATGAGTATGAGTATGAGTATGAGTATGAGTGTGAGCATGAGTATGAGTATGAGTATGAGTATGAGTATGAGTATGAGTATGAGTATGAGTATGAGTTTATGTATGAGTATGAGTATGAGAATGCGTATGAGTATGAGTATGAGTATGAGTATAAGTATGAGTATGAGTTTAAGTATGAGTATGAGTATGAGTATGAGTATGAGTATGAGTATGAGTATGAGTATGAGTATGAGAATGAGTATGAGTATGAGTATGAGCATGAGCATGAGCATGAGTATGAGTATGAGTATGAGTATGAGTATGAGTATGAGTATGAGTATGAGTATGAGTATGAGTATGAGTACGAGTATGCGTATGAATATGAGTATGAGTATGAGTATGGGTATGAGTATGAGTATGAGTATGAGTATGAGTATGAGTATGAGTATGAGTATGAGTATGAGTATGAGTATGAGTATGAGAATGAGTATGAGTATGAGTATGAGTATGAGTATGAGTGTGAGTATGAGTATGAGTATGAGTATGAGTATGAGTGTGAGTATGAGTATGAGTATGAGTATGAGTATGAGTATGAGTATGAGTATGAGTATGAGTATGAGTATGAGTACGAGTATGCGTATGAATATGAGTATGAGTATGAGTATGGGTATGAGTATGAGTATGAGTATGAGTATGAGTATGAGTATGAGTATGAGTATGAGTATGAGTATGAGTATGAGTATGAGAATGAGTATGAGTATGAGTATGAGCATGAGCATGAGCATGAGTATGAGTATGAGTATGAGTATGAGTATGAGTATGAGTATGAGTATGAGTATGAGTATGAGTATGAGTATAAGTATTAGTATGAGTACGAGTACGAGTACGAGTATGCGTATGAGTTTGAGTTTGAGTATGAGTATGATTATGAGTATGAGTATGAGTATGAGTATGAGTATGAGTATGAGTATGAGTATGAGTATAAGTATGAGTATGAGTATGAGTATGAGTATGAGTTTAAGTATGAGTATGAGTATGAGTATGAGTATGAGTATGAGTATGAGTATGAGTATGAGTATGAGTATGAGTATGAGTATGAGTATGAGTATGAGTTTAAGTATGAGTATGAGTATGAGTATGAGTATGAGTATGAGTCTGTGCATGAGTATGAGTATGTGTATGAGTATGAGTATGAGTATGAGTATGAGTATGAGTATGAGGATGAGTATGAGTATGAGTATGAGTATGTGTATGAGTATGAGTATGAGTATGAGTATGAGTATGAGTATGAGTATGAGTATGAGTATGAGTATGATATAGAGTATGAGTATGTGTATGAGTATGAGTATGAGTATGAGTATGAGTATGAGTATAAGTATGAGTATGAGTATGAGTATGAGTGTGAGTATGAGTATGAGTATGAGTATGAGTACGAGTATGCGTATGAATATGAGTATGAGTATGAGTATGGGTATGAGTATGAGTATGAGTATGAGTATGAGTATGAGTATGAGTATGAGTATGAGTATGAGTATGAGTATGAGTATGAGAATGAGTATGAGTATGAGTATGAGTATGAGTATGAGTGTGAGTATGAGTATGAGTATGAGTATGAGTATGAGTGTGAGTATGAGTATGAGTATGAGTATGAGTATGAGTATGAGTATGAGTATGAGTATGAGTATGAGTATGAGTACGAGTATGCGTATGAATATGAGTATGAGTATGAGTATGGGTATGAGTATGAGTATGAGTATGAGTATGAGTATGAGTATGAGTATGAGTATGAGTATGAGTATGAGTATGAGTATGAGAATGAGTATGAGTATGAGTATGAGCATGAGCATGAGCATGAGTATGAGTATGAGTATGAGTATGAGTATGAGTATGAGTATGAGTATGAGTATGAGTATGAGTATGAGTATAAGTATTAGTATGAGTACGAGTACGAGTACGAGTATGCGTATGAGTTTGAGTTTGAGTATGAGTATGATTATGAGTATGAGTATGAGTATGAGTATGAGTATGAGTATGAGTATGAGTATAAGTATGAGTATGAGTATGAGTATGAGTATGAGTTTAAGTATGAGTATGAGTATGAGTATGAGTATGAGTATGAGTATGAGTATGAGTATGAGTATGAGTATGAGTATGAGTATGAGTATGAGTATGAGTTTAAGTATGAGTATGAGTATGAGTATGAGTATGAGTATGAGTCTGTGCATGAGTATGAGTATGTGTATGAGTATGAGTATGAGTATGAGTATGAGTATGAGTATGAGGATGAGTATGAGTATGAGTATGAGTATGTGTATGAGTATGAGTATGAGTATGAGTATGAGTATGAGTATGAGTATGAGTATGAGTATGAGTATGATATAGAGTATGAGTATGTGTATGAGTATGAGTATGAGTATGAGTATGAGTATGAGTATAAGTATGAGTATGAGTATGAGTATGAGTGTGAGTATGAGTATGAGTATGCGTATGAGTTTGAGTTTGAGTATGAGTATGATTATGAGTATGAGTATGAGTATGAGTATGAGTATGAGTATGAGTATGAGTATGAGTATAAGTATGAGTATGAGTATGAGTATGAGTATGAGTTTAAGTATGAGTATGAGTATGAGAATGCGTATGAGTATGAGTATGAGTATGGGTATGAGTATGAGTATGAGTATGAGTATGAGTATGAGTATGAGTATGAGTATGAGTATGAGTATGAGTATAAGAATTAGTATGAGTATGAGTATGAGCATGAGCATGAGCATGAGTATGAGTATGAGTATGAGTGTGAGTATGAGTATGAGTATGAGTATGAGTATGAGTATGAGTATGAGTATGAGTATGAGTATGAGTTTAAGTATGAGTATGAGTATGAGAATGCGTATGAGTATGAGTATGAGTATGAGTATGAGTATGAGTATAAGTATGAGTATGAGTTTAAGTATGAGTATGAGTACGAGTATGCGTATGAGTATGAGTATGAGTATGAGTATAAGTATGAGTATGAGTATGAGTATGAGTGTGAGTATGAGTATGAGTATGAGTATGAGTATGAGTATGAGTATGAGTATGAGTATGAGTATGAGAATGAGTATGAGTATGAGAATGAGTATGAGTATGAGTATGAGCATGAGCATGAGCATGAGTATGAGTATGTGCATGAGTATGGGTATGTGTATGAGTATGAGTATGAGTTTGAGTATGAGTATGAGTATGAGTATGAGTATGAGTATGAGTATAAGTATGAAAATGAGTATGAGTGTGAGTATGAGAATGAGTATGAGTATGTGTATGAGTATGAGTATGAGTATGAGTATGAGTATGAGTATGAGTTTAAGTATGAGTATGAGTATGAGTATGAGTATGAGTATGAGAATGAGTATGAGTATGAGTATGAGCATGAGCATGAGCATGAGTATGAGTATGAGTATGAGTATGAGTATGAGTATGAGTATGAGTATGAGTATGAGTATGAGTATGAGTATGAGAATGCGTATGAGTATGAGTATGAGTATAAGTATGAGTATGAGTTTAAGTATGAGTATGAGTACGAGTATGCGTATGAGTATGAGTATGAGTATGAGTATAAGTATGAGTATGAGTATGAGTATGAGTGTGAGTATGAGTATGAGTATGAGTATGAGTATGAGTATGAGTATGAGTATGAGTATGAGTATGAGTATGAGTATAAGAATTAGTATGAGTATGAGTATGAGCATGAGCATGAGCATGAGTATGAGTATGAGTATGAGTATGAGTGTGAGCATGAGTATGAGTATGAGTATGAGTATGAGTATGAGTATGAGTATGAGTATGAGTATGAGTTTATGTATGAGTATGAGTATGAGAATGCGTATGAGTATGAGTATGAGTATGAGTATAAGTATGAGTATGAGTTTAAGTATGAGTATGAGTATGAGTATGAGTATGAGTATGAGTATGAGTATGAGTATGAGTATGAGAATGAGTATGAGTATGAGTATGAGCATGAGCATGAGCATGAGTATGAGTATGAGTATGAGTATGAGTATGAGTATGAGTATGAGTATGAGTATGAGTATGAGTATGAGTACGAGTATGCGTATGAATATGAGTATGAGTATGAGTATGGGTATGAGTATGAGTATGAGTATGAGTATGAGTATGAGTATGAGTATGAGTATGAGTATGAGTATGAGTATGAGTATGAGAATGAGTATGAGTATGAGTATGAGTATGAGTATGAGTGTGAGTATGAGTATGAGTATGAGTATGAGTATGAGTGTGAGTATGAGTATGAGTATGAGTATGAGTATGAGTATGAGTATGAGTATGAGTATGAGTATGAGTATGAGTACGAGTATGCGTATGAATATGAGTATGAGTATGAGTATGGGTATGAGTATGAGTATGAGTATGAGTATGAGTATGAGTATGAGTATGAGTATGAGTATGAGTATGAGTATGAGTATGAGAATGAGTATGAGTATGAGTATGAGCATGAGCATGAGCATGAGTATGAGTATGAGTATGAGTATGAGTATGAGTATGAGTATGAGTATGAGTATGAGTATGAGTATGAGTATAAGTATTAGTATGAGTACGAGTACGAGTACGAGTATGCGTATGAGTTTGAGTTTGAGTATGAGTATGATTATGAGTATGAGTATGAGTATGAGTATGAGTATGAGTATGAGTATGAGTATAAGTATGAGTATGAGTATGAGTATGAGTATGAGTTTAAGTATGAGTATGAGTATGAGTATGAGTATGAGTATGAGTATGAGTATGAGTATGAGTATGAGTATGAGTATGAGTATGAGTATGAGTATGAGTTTAAGTATGAGTATGAGTATGAGTATGAGTATGAGTATGAGTCTGTGCATGAGTATGAGTATGTGTATGAGTATGAGTATGAGTATGAGTATGAGTATGAGTATGAGGATGAGTATGAGTATGAGTATGAGTATGTGTATGAGTATGAGTATGAGTATGAGTATGAGTATGAGTATGAGTATGAGTATGAGTATGAGTATGATATAGAGTATGAGTATGTGTATGAGTATGAGTATGAGTATGAGTATGAGTATGAGTATAAGTATGAGTATGAGTATGAGTATGAGTGTGAGTATGAGTATGAGTATGAGTATGAGTATGAGTATGAGTATGAGTATGAGTATGAGTACGAGTATGCGTATGAATATGAGTATGAGTATGAGTATGGGTATGAGTATGAGTATGAGTATGAGTATGAGTATGAGTATGAGTATGAGTATGAGTATGAGTATGAGTATGAGAATGAGTATGAGTATGAGTATGAGCATGAGCATGAGCATGAGTATGAGTATGAGTATGAGTATGAGTATGAGTATGAGTATGAGTATGAGTATGAGTATGAGTATGAGTATAAGTATTAGTATGAGTTCGAGTACGAGTACGAGTATGCGTATGAGTTTGAGTTTGAGTATGAGTATGATTATGAGTATGAGTATGAGTATGAGTATGAGTATGAGTATGAGTATGAGTATAAGTATGAGTATGAGTATGAGTATGAGTATGAGTTTAAGTATGAGTATGAGTATGAGAATGCGTATGAGTATGAGTATGAGTATGAGTATGAGTATGAGTATGAGTATGAGTATGAGTATGAGTATGAGTATGAGTATGAGTATAAGAATTAGTATGAGTATGAGTATGAGCATGAGCATGAGCATGAGTATGAGTATGAGTATGAGTGTGAGTATGAGTATGAGTATGAGTATGAGTATGAGTATGAGTATGAGTATGAGTATGAGTTTAAGTATGAGTATGAGTATGAGAATGCGTATGAGTATGAGTATGAGTATGAGTATAAGTATGAGTATGAGTTTAAGTATGAGTATGAGTACGAGTATGCGTATGAGTATGAGTATGAGTATGAGTATAAGTATGAGTATGAGTATGAGTATGAGTGTGAGTATGAGTATGAGTATGAGTATGAGTATGAGTATGAGTATGAGTATGAGTATGAGTATGAGTATGAGTATGAGTATGAGTATGAGTATGAGTATGAGTATGAGTATAAGAATTAGTATGAGTATGAGTATGAGCATGAGCATGAGCATGAGTATGAGTATGAGTATGAGTGTGAGTATGAGTATGAGTATGAGTATGAGTATGAGTATGAGTATGAGTATGAGTATGAGTTTAAGTATGAGTATGAGTATGAGAATGCGTATGAGTATGAGTATGAGTATGAGTATAAGTATGAGTATGAGTTTAAGTATGAGTATGAGTACGAGTATGCGTATGAGTATGAGTATGAGTATGAGTATAAGTATGAGTATGAGTATGAGTATGAGTGTGAGTATGAGTATGAGTATGAGTATGAGTATGAGTATGAGTATGAGTATGAGTATGAGTATGAGTATGAGAATGAGTATGAGTATGAGAATGAGTATGAGTATGAGTATGAGCATGAGCATGAGCATGAGTATGAGTATGTGCATGAGTATGGGTATGTGTATGAGTATGAGTATGAGTTTGAGTATGAGTATGAGTATGAGTATGAGTATAAGTATGAAAATTAGTATGAGTGTGAGTATGAGAATGAGTATGAGTATGAGTATGTGTATGAGTATGAGTAGGAGTATGAGTATGAGTATGAGTATGAGTATGAGTATGAGTATGAGTATGAGTATGAGTATAAGTATGAGTATGAGTATGAGTATGAGTATGAGTATAAGTATTAGTATGAGAATGAGTTCGAGTACGAGTACGAGTATGCGTATGAGTTTGAGTTTGAGTATGAGTATGATTATGAGTATGAGTATGAGTATGAGTATGAGTATGAGTATGAGTATGAGTATAAGTATGAGTATGAGTATGAGTATGAGTATGAGTTTAAGTATGAGTATGAGTATGAGAATGCGTATGAGTATGAGTATGAGTATGAGTATGAGTATGAGTATGAGTATGAGTATGAGTATGAGTATGAGTATGAGTATGAGTATAAGAATTAGTATGAGTATGAGTATGAGCATGAGCATGAGCATGAGTATGAGTATGAGTATGAGTGTGAGTATGAGTATGAGTATGAGTATGAGTATGAGTATGAGTATGAGTATGAGTTTAAGTATGAGTATGAGTACGAGTATGCGTATGAGTATGAGTATGAGTATGAGTATAAGTATGAGTATGAGTATGAGTATGAGTGTGAGTATGAGTATGAGTATGAGTATGAGTTTAAGTATGAGTATGAGTATGAGTATGAGTATGAGTATGAGTCTGTGCATGAGTATGAGTATGTGTATGAGTATGAGTATGAGTATGAGTATGAGTATGAGGATGAGTATGAGTATGAGTATGAGTATGTGTATGAGTATGAGTATGAGTATGAGTATGAGTATGAGTATGAGTATGAGTATGAGTATGAGTATGATATAGAGTATGAGTATGTGTATGAGTATGAGTATGAGTATGAGTATGAGTATGAGTATAAGTATGAGTATGAGTATGAGTATGAGTGTGAGTATGAGTATGAGTATGAGTATGAGTATGAGTATGAGTATGAGAATGAGTATGAGTATGAGAATGAGTATGAGTATGAGTATGAGCATGAGCATGAGCATGAGTATGAGTATGTGCATGAGTATGAGTATGTGTATGAGTATGAGTATGAGTTTGAGTATGAGTATGAGTATGAGTATAAGTATGAGAATGAGTATGAGTGTGAGTATGAGAATGAGTATGAGTATGTGTATGAGTATGAGTATGAGTATGAGTATGAGTATGAGTATGAGTATGAGTATGAGTATGAGTACGAGTATGAGTATAAGTATGAGTATGAGTATGAGTATGAGTGTGAGTATGAGTATGAGTATGAGTATGAGTATGAGTATGAGTATGAGTATGAGAATGAGTATGAGAATGAGAATGAGTATGAGTATGAGTATGAGCATGAGCATGAGCATGAGTATGAGTATGTGCATGAGTATGAGTATGTGTATGAGTATGAGTATGAGTTTGAGTATGAGTATGAGTATGAGTATAAGTATGAGAATGAGTATGAGTGTGAGTATGAGAATGAGTATGAGTATGTGTATGAGTATGAGTATGAGTATGAGTATGAGTATGAGTATGAGTATGAGTATGAGTATGAGTATGAGTATGAGTATGAGTATGAGTATGAGTATGAGTATGAGTATGAGTATGAGTATGAGTATGAGTATGAGTATAAGTATTAGTATGAGTACGAGTACGAGTACGAGTATGCGTATGAGTTTGAGTTTGAGTATGAGTATGATTATGAGTATGAGTATGAGTATGAGTATGAGTATGAGTATGAGTATGAGTATAAGTATGAGTATGAGTATAAGAATTAGTATGAGTATGAGTATGAGCATGAGCATGAGCATGAGTATGAGTATGAGTATGAGTGTGAGTATGAGTATGAGTATGAGTATGAGTATGAGTTTAAGTATGAGTATGAGTATGAGAATGCGTATGAGTATGAGTATGAGTATGGGTATGAGTATGAGTATGAGTATGAGTATGAGTATGAGTATGAGTATGAGTATGAGTATGAGTATGAGTATAAGAATTAGTATGAGTATGAGTATGAGCATGAGCATGAGCATGAGTATGAGTATGAGTATGAGTGTGAGTATGAGTATGAGTATGAGTATGAGTATGAGTATGAGTATGAGTATGAGTATGAGTTTAAGTATGAGTATGAGTATGAGAATGCGTATGAGTATGAGTATGAGTATGAGTATGAGTATAAGTATGAGTATGAGTTTAAGTATGAGTATGAGTACGAGTATGCGTATGAGTATGAGTATGAGTATGAGTATAAGTATGAGTATGAGTATGAGTATGAGTGTGAGTATGAGTATGAGTATGAGTATGAGTATGAGTATGAGTATGAGTATGAGTATGAGTATGAGAATGAGTATGAGTATGAGAATGAGTATGAGTATGAGTATGAGCATGAGCATGAGCATGAGTATGAGTATGTGCATGAGTATGGGTATGTGTATGAGTATGAGTATGAGTTTGAGTATGAGTATGAGTATGAGTATGAGTATGAGTATGAGTATAAGTATGAAAATGAGTATGAGTGTGAGTATGAGAATGAGTATGAGTATGTGTATGAGTATGAGTATGAGTATGAGTATGAGTATGAGTATGAGTTTAAGTATGAGTATGAGTATGAGTATGAGTATGAGTATGAGAATGAGTATGAGTATGAGTATGAGCATGAGCATGAGCATGAGTATGAGTATGAGTATGAGTATGAGTATGAGTATGAGTATGAGTATGAGTATGAGTATGAGTATGAGTATGAGTATGAGAATGCGTATGAGTATGAGTATGAGTATAAGTATGAGTATGAGTTTAAGTATGAGTATGAGTACGAGTATGCGTATGAGTATGAGTATGAGTATGAGTATAAGTATGAGTATGAGTATGAGTATGAGTGTGAGTATGAGTATGAGTATGAGTATGAGTATGAGTATGAGTATGAGTATGAGTATGAGTATGAGTATGAGTATGAGTATGAGTATAAGAATTAGTATGAGTATGAGTATGAGCATGAGCATGAGCATGAGTATGAGTATGAGTATGAGTGTGAGCATGAGTATGAGTATGAGTATGAGTATGAGTATGAGTATGAGTATGAGTATGAGTTTATGTATGAGTATGAGTATGAGAATGCGTATGAGTATGAGTATGAGTATGAGTATAAGTATGAGTATGAGTTTAAGTATGAGTATGAGTATGAGTATGAGTATGAGTATGAGTATGAGTATGAGTATGAGTATGAGAATGAGTATGAGTATGAGTATGAGCATGAGCATGAGCATGAGTATGAGTATGAGTATGAGTATGAGTATGAGTATGAGTATGAGTATGAGTATGAGTATGAGTATGAGTACGAGTATGCGTATGAATATGAGTATGAGTATGAGTATGGGTATGAGTATGAGTATGAGTATGAGTATGAGTATGAGTATGAGTATGAGTATGAGTATGAGTATGAGTATGAGTATGAGTATGAGAATGAGTATGAGTATGAGTATGAGTATGAGTATGAGTGTGAGTATGAGTATGAGTATGAGTATGAGTATGAGTGTGAGTATGAGTATGAGTATGAGTATGAGTATGAGTATGAGTATGAGTATGAGTATGAGTATGAGTATGAGTACGAGTATGCGTATGAATATGAGTATGAGTATGAGTATGGGTATGAGTATGAGTATGAGTATGAGTATGAGTATGAGTATGAGTATGAGTATGAGTATGAGTATGAGTATGAGTATGAGAATGAGTATGAGTATGAGTATGAGCATGAGCATGAGCATGAGTATGAGTATGAGTATGAGTATGAGTATGAGTATGAGTATGAGTATGAGTATGAGTATGAGTATGAGTATGAGTATAAGTATTAGTATGAGTACGAGTACGAGTACGAGTATGCGTATGAGTTTGAGTTTGAGTATGAGTATGATTATGAGTATGAGTATGAGTATGAGTATGAGTATGAGTATGAGTATGAGTATAAGTATGAGTATGAGTATGAGTATGAGTATGAGTTTAAGTATGAGTATGAGTATGAGTATGAGTATGAGTATGAGTATGAGTATGAGTATGAGTATGAGTATGAGTATGAGTATGAGTATGAGTATGAGTTTAAGTATGAGTATGAGTATGAGTATGAGTATGAGTATGAGTCTGTGCATGAGTATGAGTATGTGTATGAGTATGAGTATGAGTATGAGTATGAGTATGAGTATGAGGATGAGTATGAGTATGAGTATGAGTATGTGTATGAGTATGAGTATGAGTATGAGTATGAGTATGAGTATGAGTATGAGTATGAGTATGAGTATGATATAGAGTATGAGTATGTGTATGAGTATGAGTATGAGTATGAGTATGAGTATGAGTATAAGTATGAGTATGAGTATGAGTATGAGTGTGAGTATGAGTATGAGTATGAGTATGAGTATGAGTATGAGTATGAGTATGAGTATGAGTATGAGAATGAGTATGAGTATGAGAATGAGTATGAGTATGAGTATGAGCATGAGCATGAGCATGAGTATGAGTATGTGCATGAGTATGAGTATGTGTATGAGTATGAGTATGAGTTTGAGTATGAGTATGAGTATGAGTATGAGTATAAGTATGAGAATGAGTATGAGTGTGAGTATGAGAATGAGTATGAGTATGTGTATGAGTATGAGTATGAGTATGAGTATGAGTATGAGTATGAGTATGAGTATGAGTATGAGTATAAGTATGAGTATGAGTATGAGTATGAGTGTGAGTATGAGTATGAGTATGAGTATGAGTATGAGTATGAGTATGAGTATGAGAATGAGTATGAGAATGAGAATGAGTATGAGTATGAGTATGAGCATGAGCATGAGCATGAGTATGAGTATGTGCATGAGTATGAGTATGTGTATGAGTATGAGTATGAGTTTGAGTATGAGTATGAGTATGAGTATAAGTATGAGAATGAGTATGAGTGTGAGTATGAGAATGAGTATGAGTATGTGTATGAGTATGAGTATGAGTATGAGTATGAGTATGAGTATGAGTATGAGTATGAGTATGAGTATGAGTATGAGTATGAGTATGAGTATGAGTATGAGTATAAGTATGAGTATGAGTATGAGTATGAGTATGAGTATGAGTATAAGTATTAGTATGAGTACGAGTACGAGTACGAGTATGCGTATGAGTTTGAGTTTGAGTATGAGTATGATTATGAGTATGAGTATGAGTATGAGTATGAGTATGAGTATGAGTATAAGTATGAGTATGAGTATGAGTATGAGTATGAGGTTAAGTATGAGTATGAGTATGAGAATGCGTATGAGTATGAGTATGAGTATGAGTATAAGTATGAGTATGAGTTTAAGTATGAGTATGAGTACGAGTATGCGTATGAGTATGAGTATGAGTATGAGTATAAGTATGAGTATGAGTATGAGTATGAGTATGAGTGTGAGTATGAGTATGAGTATGAGTATGAGTATGAGTATGAGTATGAATATGAGTATGAGTATGAGTATGAGTATGAGTATAAGAATTAGTATGAGTATGAGTATGAGCATGAGCATGAGCATGAGTATGAGTATGAGTATGAGTGTGAGTATGAGTATGAGTATGAGTATGAGTATGAGTATGAGTATGAGTATGAGTATGAGTTTAAGTATGAGTATGAGTATGAGAATGCGTATGAGTATGAGTATGAGTATGAGTATAAGTATGAGTATGAGTTTAAGTATGAGTATGAGTACGAGTATGCGTATGAGTATGAGTATGAGTATGAGTATAAGTATGAGTATGAGTATGAGTATGAGTGTGAGTATGAGTATGAGTATGAGTATGAGTATGAGTGTGAGTATGAGTATGAGTATGAGTATGAGTATGAGTATGAGTATGAGTATGAGTATGAGTATGAGTATGAGTATGAGTATGAGTACGAGTATGCGTATGAATATGAGTATGAGTATGAGTATGGGTATGAGTATGAGTATGAGTATGAGTATGAGTATGAGTATGAGTATGAGTATGAGTATGAGTATGAGTATGAGAATGAGTATGAGTATGAGTATGAGCATGAGCATGAGCATGAGTATGAGTATGAGTATGAGTATGAGTATGAGTATGAGTATGAGTATGAGTATGAGTATGAGTATGAGTATGAGTATAAGTATTAGTATGAGTTCGAGTACGAGTACGAGTATGCGTATGAGTTTGAGTTTGAGTATGAGTATGATTATGAGTATGAGTATGAGTATGAGTATGAGTATGAGTATGAGTATGAGTATAAGTATGAGTATGAGTATGAGTATGAGTATGAGTTTAAGTATGAGTATGAGTATGAGAATGCGTATGAGTATGAGTATGAGTATGAGTATGAGTATGAGTATGAGTATGAGTATGAGTATGAGTATGAGTATGAGTATGAGTATGAGTATAAGAATTAGTATGAGTATGAGTATGAGCATGAGCATGAGCATGAGTATGAGTATGAGTATGAGTGTGAGTATGAGTATGAGTATGAGTATGAGTATGAGTATGAGTATGAGTATGAGTATGAGTTTAAGTATGAGTATGAGTATGAGAATGCGTATGAGTATGAGTATGAGTATGAGTATAAGTATGAGTATGAGTTTAAGTATGAGTATGAGTACGAGTATGCGTATGAGTATGAGTATGAGTATGAGTATAAGTATGAGTATGAGTATGAGTATGAGTGTGAGTATGAGTATGAGTATGAGTATGAGTATGAGTATGAGTATGAGTATGAGTATGAGTATGAGTATGAGTATGAGTATGAGTATGAGTATGAGTATGAGTATGAGTATAAGAATTAGTATGAGTATGAGTATGAGCATGAGCATGAGCATGAGTATGAGTATGAGTATGAGTGTGAGTATGAGTATGAGTATGAGTATGAGTATGAGTATGAGTATGAGTATGAGTATGAGTTTAAGTATGAGTATGAGTATGAGAATGCGTATGAGTATGAGTATGAGTATGAGTATAAGTATGAGTATGAGTTTAAGTATGAGTATGAGTACGAGTATGCGTATGAGTATGAGTATGAGTATGAGTATAAGTATGAGTATGAGTATGAGTATGAGTGTGAGTATGAGTATGAGTATGAGTATGAGTATGAGTATGAGTATGAGTATGAGTATGAGTATGAGAATGAGTATGAGTATGAGAATGAGTATGAGTATGAGTATGAGCATGAGCATGAGCATGAGTATGAGTATGTGCATGAGTATGGGTATGTGTATGTGTATGAGTATGAGTTTGAGTATGAGTATGAGTATGAGTATGAGTATAAGTATGAAAATGAGTATGAGTGTGAGTATGAGAATGAGTATGAGTATGAGTATGTGTATGAGTATGAGTAGGAGTATGAGTATGAGTATGAGTATGAGTATGAGTATGAGTATGAGTATGAGTATGAGTATAAGTATGAGTATGAGTATGAGTATGAGTATGAGTATAAGTATTAGTATGAGAATGAGTTCGAGTACGAGTACGAGTATGCGTATGAGTTTGAGTTTGAGTATGAGTATGATTATGAGTATGAGTATGAGTATGAGTATGAGTATGAGTATGAGTATGAGTATAAGTATGAGTATGAGTATGAGTATGAGTATGAGTTTAAGTATGAGTATGAGTATGAGAATGCGTATGAGTATGAGTATGAGTATGAGTATGAGTATGAGTATGAGTATGAGTATGAGTATGAGTATGAGTATGAGTATGAGTATGAGTATGAGTATAAGAATTAGTATGAGTATGAGTATGAGCATGAGCATGAGCATGAGTATGAGTATGAGTATGAGTGTGAGTATGAGTATGAGTATGAGTATGAGTATGAGTATGAGTATGAGTATGAGTATGAGTTTAAGTATGAGTATGAGTATGAGAATGCGTATGAGTATGAGTATGAGTATGAGTATAAGTATGAGTATGAGTTTAAGTATGAGTATGAGTACGAGTATGCGTATGAGTATGAGTATGAGTATGAGTATAAGTATGAGTATGAGTATGAGTATGAGTGTGAGTATGAGTATGAGTATGAGTATGAGTTTAAGTATGAGTATGAGTATGAGTATGAGTATGAGTATGAGTCTGTGCATGAGTATGAGTATGTGTATGAGTATGAGTATGAGTATGAGTATGAGTATGAGTATGAGGATGAGTATGAGTATGAGTATGAGTATGTGTATGAGTATGAGTATGAGTATGAGTATGAGTATGAGTATGAGTATGAGTATGAGTATGAGTATGATATAGAGTATGAGTATGTGTATGAGTATGAGTATGAGTATGAGTATGAGTATGAGTATAAGTATGAGTATGAGTATGAGTATGAGTGTGAGTATGAGTATGAGTATGAGTATGAGTATGAGTATGAGTATGAGTATGAGTATGAGTATGAGAATGAGTATGAGTATGAGAATGAGTATGAGTATGAGTATGAGCATGAGCATGAGCATGAGTATGAGTATGTGCATGAGTATGAGTATGTGTATGAGTATGAGTATGAGTTTGAGTATGAGTATGAGTATGAGTATAAGTATGAGAATGAGTATGAGTGTGAGTATGAGAATGAGTATGAGTATGTGTATGAGTATGAGTATGAGTATGAGTATGAGTATGAGTATGAGTATGAGTATGAGTATGAGTATAAGTATGAGTATGAGTATGAGTATGAGTGTGAGTATGAGTATGAGTATGAGTATGAGTATGAGTATGAGTATGAGTATGAGAATGAGTATGAGAATGAGAATGAGTATGAGTATGAGTATGAGCATGAGCATGAGCATGAGTATGAGTATGTGCATGAGTATTAGTATGTGTATGAGTATGAGTATGAGTTTGAGTATGAGTATGAGTATGAGTATAAGTATGAGAATGAGTATGAGTGTGAGTATGAGAATGAGTATGAGTATGTGTATGAGTATGAGTATGAGTATGAGTATGAGTATGAGTATGAGTATGAGTATGAGTATGAGTATGAGTATGAGTATGAGTATGAGTATGAGTATGAGTATGAGTATGAGTATAAGTATGAGTATGAGTATGAGTATGAGTATGAGTATGAGTATAAGTATTAGTATGAGTACGAGTACGAGTACGAGTATGCGTATGAGTTTGAGTTTGAGTATGAGTATGATTATGAGTATGAGTATGAGTATGAGTATGAGTATGAGTATGAGTATGAGTATAAGTATGAGTATGAGTATGAGTATGAGTATGAGCTTAAGTATGAGTATGAGTATGAGAATGCGTATGAGTATGAGTATGAGTATGAGTATAAGTATGAGTATGAGTTTAAGTATGAGTATGAGTAGGAGTATGCGTATGAGTATGAGTATGAGTATGAGTATAAGTATGAGTATGAGTATGAGTATGAGTATGAGTGTGAGTATGAGTATGAGTATGAGTATGAGTATGAGTATGAGTATGAGTATGAGTATGAGTATGAGTATGAGTATGAGTATAAGAATTAGTATGAGTATGAGTATGAGCATGAGCATGAGCATGAGTATGAGTATGAGTATGAGTGTGAGTATGAGTATGAGTATGAGTATGAGTATGAGTATGAGTATGAGTATGAGTATGAGTTTAAGTATGAGTATGAGTATGAGAATGCGTATGAGTATGAGTATGAGTATGAGTATAAGTATGAGTATGAGTTTAAGTATGAGTATGAGTACGAGTATGCGTATGAGTATGAGTATGAGTATGAGTATAAGTATGAGTATGAGTATGAGTATGAGTGTGAGTATGAGTATGAGTATGAGTATGAGTATGAGTGTGAGTATGAGTATGAGTATGAGTATGAGTATGAGTATGAGTATGAGTATGAGTATGAGTATGAGTATGAGTATGAGTACGAGTATGCGTATGAATATGAGTATGAGTATGAGTATGGGTATGAGTATGAGTATGAGTATGAGTATGAGTATGAGTATGAGTATGAGTATGAGTATGAGTATGAGTATGAGAATGAGTATGAATATGAGTATGAGCATGAGCATGAGCATGAGTATGAGTATGAGTATGAGTATGAGTATGAGTATGAGTATGAGTATGAGTATGAGTATGAGTATGAGTATAAGTATTAGTATGAGTTCGAGTACGAGTACGAGTATGCGTATGAGTTTGAGTTTGAGTATGAGTATGATTATGAGTATGAGTATGAGTATGAGTATGAGTATGAGTATGAGTATGAGTATAAGTATGAGTATGAGTATGAGTATGAGTATGAGTTTAAGTATGAGTATGAGTATGAGAATGCGTATGAGTATGAGTATGAGTATGAGTATGAGTATGAGTATGAGTATGAGTATGAGTATGAGTATGAGTATGAGTATGAGTATAAGAATTAGTATGAGTATGAGTATGAGCATGAGCATGAGCATGAGTATGAGTATGAGTATGAGTGTGAGTATGAGTATGAGTATGAGTATGAGTATGAGTATGAGTATGAGTATGAGTATGAGTATGAGTTTAAGTATGAGTATGAGTATGAGAATGCGTATGAGTATGAGTATGAGTATGAGTATAAGTATGAGTATGAGTTTAAGTATGAGTATGAGTACGAGTATGCGTATGAGTATGAGTATGAGTATGAGTATAAGTATGAGTATGAGTATGAGTATGAGTGTGAGTATGAGTATGAGTATGAGTATGAGTATGAGTATGAGTATGAGTATGAGTATGAGTATGAGTATGAGTATGAGTATGAGTATGAGTATGAGTATGAGTATAAGAATTAGTATGAGTATGAGTATGAGCATGAGCATGAGCATGAGTATGAGTATGAGTATGAGTGTGAGTATGAGTATGAGTATGAGTATGAGTATGAGTATGAGTATGAGTATGAGTATGAGTTTAAGTATGAGTATGAGTATGAGAATGCGTATGAGTATGAGTATGAGTATGAGTATAAGTATGAGTATGAGTTTAAGTATGAGTATGAGTACGAGTATGCGTATGAGTATGAGTATGAGTATGAGTATAAGTATGAGTATGAGTATGAGTATGAGTGTGAGTATGAGTATGAGTATGAGTATGAGTATGAGTATGAGTATGAGTATGAGTATGAGTATGAGAATGAGTATGAGTATGAGAATGAGTATGAGTATGAGTATGAGCATGAGCATGAGCATGAGTATGAGTATGTGCATGAGTATGGGTATGTGTATGAGTATGAGTATGAGTTTGAGTATGAGTATGAGTATGAGTATGAGTATAAGTATGAAAATGAGTATGAGTGTGAGTATGAGAATGAGTATGAGTATGAGTATGTGTATGAGTATGAGTAGGAGTATGAGTATGAGTATGAGTATGAGTATGAGTATGAGTATGAGTATGAGTATGAGTATAAGTATGAGTATGAGTATGAGTATGAGTATGAGTATAAGTATTAGTATGAGAATGAGTTCGAGTACGAGTACGAGTATGCGTATGAGTTTGAGTTTGAGTATGAGTATGATTATGAGTATGAGTATGAGTATGAGTATGAGTATGAGTATGAGTATGAGTATAAGTATGAGTATGAGTATGAGTATGAGTATGAGTTTAAGTATGAGTATGAGTATGAGAATGCGTATGAGTATGAGTATGAGTATGAGTATGAGTATGAGTATGAGTATGAGTATGAGTATGAGTATGAGTATGAGTATAAGAATTAGTATGAGTATGAGTATGAGCATGAGCATGAGCATGAGTATGAGTATGAGTATGAGTGTGAGTATGAGTATGAGTATGAGTATGAGTATGAGTATGAGTATGAGTATGAGTATGAGTATGAGTTTAAGTATGAGTATGAGTATGAGAATGCGTATGAGTATGAGTATGAGTATGAGTATAAGTATGAGTATGAGTTTAAGTATGAGTATGAGTACGAGTATGCGTATGAGTATGAGTATGAGTATGAGTATAAGTATGAGTATGAGTATGAGTATGAGTGTGAGTATGAGTATGAGTATGAGTATGAGTATGAGTATGAGTATGAGTATGAGTATGAGTATGAGTATGAGTATGAGTATGAGTATGAGTATGAGTATGAGTATGAGTATAAGAATTAGTATGAGTATGAGTATGAGCATGAGCATGAGCATGAGTATGAGTATGAGTATGAGTGTGAGTATGAGTATGAGTATGAGTATGAGTATGAGTATGAGTATGAGTATGAGTATGAGTTTAAGTATGAGTATGAGTATGAGAATGCGTATGAGTATAAGTATGAAAATGAGTATGAGTGTGAGTATGAGAATGAGTATGAGTATGAGTATGTGTATGAGTATGAGTAGGAGTATGAGTATGAGTATGAGTATGAGTATGAGTATGAGTATGAGTATGAGTATGAGTATAAGTATGAGTATGAGTATGAGTATGAGTATGAGTATAAGTATTAGTATGAGAATGAGTACGAGTATTAGTATGAGTATGAGTATGAGTATGAGTATGAGTTTAAGTATGAGTATGAGTATGAGTATGAGTATGAGTATGAGTATGAGTATGAGTATGAGTATGAGTATGAGTATGAGTATGAGTATGAGTATGAGTATGAGTATGAGTATGAGTATGAGTATGAGTATGAGTATGAGTATGAGTATGAGTATGAGTATGAGTATGAGTATGAGTATGAGTATGAGTATGAGTATGAGTATGAGTATGAGTATGAGTATGAGTATGAGTATGAGTATAAGTATGAGTATGAGAATGAGTATGAGTACGAGAATGAGTATGAGTATGAGTATGAGTATGAGCATGAGCATGAGCATGAGTATGAGTATGAGTATGAGTATGAGTATGAGTATAAGTATGAGCATGAGCATGAGTATGAGTATGAGTATGAGTATGAGTATGAGTATGAGTATGAGTATGAGTATGAGTATAAGTATGAGTATGAGTATGAGTATGAGTGTGAGTATGAGTATGAGTATGAGTATGAGTATGAGTATGAGTATGAGTATGAGTATGAGTATGAGTATGAGAATGAGTATGAGTATGAGAATGAGTATGAGTATGAGTATGAGCATGAGCATGAGCATGAGTATGAGTATGTGCATGAGTATGAGTATGTGTATGAGTATGAGTATGAGTTTGAGATTGAGTATGAGTATGAGAATGAGTATGAGTATGAGTATAAGTATGAGAATGAGTATGAGTGTGAGTATGAGAATGAGTATGAGTATGTGTATGAGTATGAGTATGAGTATGAGTATGAGTATGAGTATGAGTATGAGTATGAGTACGAGTATGCGTATGAATATGAGTATGAGTATGAGTATGGGTATGAGTATGAGTATGAGTATGAGTATGAGTATGAGTATGAGTATGAGTATGAGTATGAGTATGAGAATGAGTATGAGTATGAGTATGAGCATGAGCATGAGCATGAGTATGAGTATGAGTATGAGTATGAGTATGAGTATGAGTATGAGTATGAGTATGAGTATGAGTATGAGTATAAGTATTAGTATGAGTACGAGTACGAGTACGAGTATGCGTATGAGTTTGAGTTTGAGTATGAGTATGATTATGAGTATGAGTATGAGTATGAGTATGAGTATGAGTATGAGTATGAGTATGAGTATGAGTATGAGTATGAGTATGAGCATGAGCATGAGCATGAGTATGAGTATGAGTATGAGTGTGAGTATGAGTATGAGTATGAGTATGAGTATGAGAATGAGTATGAGTATGAGAATGAGTATGAGTATGAGTATGAGCATGAGCATGAGCATGAGTATGAGTATGTGCATGAGTATGAGTATGTGTATGAGTATGAGTATGAGTATGAGTATGAGTATGAGTTTAAGTATGAGTATGAGTATGAGAATGCGTATGAGTATGAGTATGAGTATGAGTATAAGTATGAGTATGAGTTTAAGTATGAGTATGAGTACGAGTATGCGTATGAGTATGAGTATGAGTATGAGTATAAGTATGAGTATGAGTATGAGTATGAGTGTGAGTATGAGTATGAGTATGAGTATGAGTATGAGTATGAGTATGAGTATGAGTATGAGTATGAGAATGAGTATGAGTATGAGAATGAGTATGAGTATGAGTATGAGCATGAGCATGAGCATGAGTATGAGTATGTGCATGAGTATAAGTATGAGTATGAGTATGAGTATGAGTATGAGTATGAGTATGAGTATGAGTATGAGTATGAGTATGAGTATGAGTATGAGTATGAGTATGAGTATGAGTATGAGTATGAGTATGAGTATGAGTATGAGTATGAGTATGAGTATGAGTATGAGTATGAGTATGAGTATGAGAATGAGTATGAGTACGAGAATGGGTATGAGTATGAGTATGAGTATGAGCATGAGCATGAGCATGAGTATGAGTATGAGTATGAGTATGAGTATGAGTATGAGTATAAGTATGAGCATGAGCATGAGTATGAGTATGAGTATGAGTATGAGTATGAGTATGAGTATGAGTATGAGTATGAGTATAAGTATGAGTATGAGTATGAGTATGAGTGTGAGTATGAGTATGAGTATGAGTATGACTATGAGTATGAGTATGAGTATGAGTATGAGTATGAGTATGAGAATGAGTATGAGTATGAGAATGAGTATGAGTATGAGTATGAGCATGAGCATGAGCATGAGTATGAGTATGTGCATGAGTATGAGTATGTGTATGAGTATGAGTATGAGTTTGAGTTTGAGTATGAGTATGAGTATGAGTATGAGTATGAGTATGAGTATAAGTATGAGAATGAGTATGAGTGTGAGTATGAGAATGAGTATGAGTATGTGTATGAGTATGAGTATGAGTATGAGTATGAGTATGAGTATGAGTATGAGTATGAGTACGAGTATGCGTATGAATATGAGTATGAGTATGAGTATGGGTATGAGTATGAGTATGAGTATGAGTATGAGTATGAGAATGAGTATGAGTATGAGAATGAGTATGAGTATGAGTATGAGCATGAGCATGAGCATGAGTATGAGTATGTGCATGAGTATGAGTATGTGTATGAGTATGAGTATGAGTTTGAGTTTGAGTATGAGTATGAGTATGAGTATGAGTATGAGTATGAGTATAAGTATGAGAATGAGTATGAGTGTGAGTATGAGAATGAGTATGAGTATGTGTATGAGTATGAGTATGAGTATGAGTATGAGTATGAGTATGAGTATGAGTATGAGTATGAGTATGAGTATGAGTATGAGTATGAGTATGAGTATGAGTATGAGTATGAGAATGAGTATGAGTATGAGAATGAGTATGAGTATGAGTATGAGCATGAGCATGAGCATGAGTATGAGTATGTGCATGAGTATGAGTATGTGTATGAGTATGAGTATGAGTTTGAGTTTGAGTATGAGTATGAGTATGAGTATGAGTATGAGTATAAGTATGAGAATGAGTATGAGTGTGAGTATGAGAATGAGTATGAGTATGAGTATGAGTATGAGTATAAGTATGAGCATGAGCATGAGTATGAGTATGAGTATGAGTATGAGTATGAGTATGAGTATGAGTATGAGTATGAGTATAAGTATGAGTATGGGTATGAGTATGAGTGTGAGTATGAGTATGAGAATGAGTATGAGTATGAGTATGAGTATGAGTATGAGTATGAGTATGAGTATGAGTATGAGTATGAGAATGAGTATGAGTATGAGAATGAGTATGAGTATGAGTATGAGCATGAGCATGAGCATGAGTATGAGTATGAGTATGAGTACGAGTATGCGTATGAATATGAGTATGAGTATGAGTATGGGTATGAGTATGAGTATGAGTATGAGTATGAGTATGAGTATGAGTATGAGTATGAGTATGAGTATGAGAATGAGTATGAGTATGAGTATGAGAATGAGTATGAGTATGAGAATGAGTATGAGTATGAGTATGAGCATGAGCATGAGCATGAGTATGAGTATGTGCATGAGTATGGGTATGTGTATGAGTATGAGTATGAGTTTGAGTATGAGTATGAGTATGAGTATGAGTATAAGTATGAAAATGAGTATGAGTGTGAGTATGAGAATGAGTATGAGTATGAGTATGTGTATGAGTATGAGTAGGAGTATGAGTATGAGTATGAGTATGAGTATGAGTATGAGTATGAGTATGAGTATGAGTATAAGTATGAGTATGAGTATGAGTATGAGTATGAGTATAAGTATTAGTATGAGAATGAGTACGAGTATTAGTATGAGTATGAGTATGAGTATGAGTATGAGTTTAAGTATGAGTATGAGTATGAGTATGAGTATGAGTATGAGTATGAGTATGAGTATGAGTATGAGTATGAGTATGAGTATGAGTATGAGTATGAGTATGAGTATGAGTATGAGTATGAGTATGAGTATGAGTATGAGTATGAGTATGAGTATGAGTATGAGTATGAGTATGAGTATGAGTATGAGTATGAGTATGAGTATGAGTATGAGTATGAGTATGAGTATGAGTATGAGTATGAGTATGAGTATGAGAATGAGTATGAGTACTAGAATGAGTATGAGTATGAGTATGAGTATGAGCATGAGCATGAGCATGAGTATGAGTATGAGTATGAGTATGAGTATGAGTATAAGTATGAGCATGAGCATGAGTATGAGTATGAGTATGAGTATGAGTATGAGTATGAGTATGAGTATGAGTATGAGTATGAGTATAAGTATGAGTATGAGTATGAGTATGAGTGTGAGTATGAGTATGAGTATGAGTATGAGTATGAGTATGAGTATGAGTATGAGTATGAGTATGAGTATGAGTATGAGAATGAGTATGAGTATGAGAATGAGTATGAGTATGAGTATGAGCATGAGCATGAGCATGAGTATGAGTATGTGCATGAGTATGAGTATGTGTATGAGTATGAGTATGAGTTTGAGTTTGAGTATGAGTATGAGAATGAGTATGAGTATGAGTATAAGTATGAGAATGAGTATGAGTGTGAGTATGAGAATGAGTATGAGTATGTGTATGAGTATGAGTATGAGTATGAGTATGAGTATGAGTATGAGTATGAGTATGAGTACGAGTATGCGTATGAATATGAGTATGAGTATGAGTATGGGTATGAGTATGAGTATGAGTATGAGTATGAGTATGAGTATGAGTATGAGTATGAGTATGAGTATGAGAATGAGTATGAGTATGAGTATGAGCATGAGCATGAGCATGAGTATGAGTATGAGTATGAGTATGAGTATGAGTATGAGTATGAGTATGAGTATGAGTATGAGTATGAGTATAAGTATTAGTATGAGTACGAGTACGAGTACGAGTATGCGTATGAGTTTGAGTTTGAGTATGAGTATGATTATGAGTATGAGTATGAGTATGAGTATGAGTATGAGTATGAGTATGAGTATGAGTATGAGTATGAGTATGAGTATGAGCATGAGCATGAGCATGAGTATGAGTATGAGTATGAGTGTGAGTATGAGTATGAGTATGAGTATGAGTATGAGTATGAGAATGAGTATGAGTATGAGAATGAGTATGAGTATGAGTATGAGCATGAGCATGAGCATGAGTATGAGTATGTGCATGAGTATGAGTATGTGTATGAGTATGAGTATGAGTATGAGTATGAGTATGAGTTTAAGTATGAGTATGAGTATGAGAATGCGTATGAGTATGAGTATGAGTATGAGTATAAGTATGAGTATGAGTTTAAGTATGAGTATGAGTACGAGTATGCGTATGAGTATGAGTATGAGTATGAGTATAAGTATGAGTATGAGTATGAGTATGAGTGTGAGTATGAGTATGAGTATGAGTATGAGTATGAGTATGAGTATGAGTATGAGTATGAGTATAAGTATGAGAATGAGTATGAGTGTGAGTATGAGAATGAGTATGAGTATGTGTATGAGTATGAGTATGAGTATGAGTATGAGTATGAGTATGAGTATGAGTATGAGTACGAGTATGCGTATAAGTATGAGTATGAGTATGAGTATGAGTATGAGTATAAGTATTAGTATGAGAATGAGTACGAGTATTAGTATGAGTATGAGTATGAGTATGAGTATGAGTTTAAGTATGAGTATGAGTATGAGTATGAGTATGAGTATGAGTATGAGTATGAGTATGAGTATGAGTATGAGTATGAGTATGAGTATGAGTATGAGTATGAGTATGAGTATGAGTATGAGTATGAGTATGAGTATGAGTATGAGTATGAGTATGAGTATGAGTATGAGTATGAGTATGAGTATGAGTATGAGTATGAGTATGAGTATGAGTATGAGTATGAGTATGAGTATGAGTATGAGTATGAGTATGAGTATGAGTATGAGAATGAGTATGAGTACTAGAATGAGTATGAGTATGAGTATGAGTATGAGCATGAGCATGAGCATGAGTATGAGTATGAGTATGAGTATGAGTATGAGTATAAGTATGAGCATGAGCATGAGTATGAGTATGAGTATGAGTATGAGTATGAGTATGAGTATGAGTATGAGTATGAGTATGAGTATAAGTATGAGTATGAGTATGAGTATGAGTGTGAGTATGAGTATGAGTATGAGTATGAGTATGAGTATGAGTATGAGTATGAGTATGAGTATGAGTATGAGTATGAGAATGAGTATGAGTATGAGAATGAGTATGAGTATGAGTATGAGCATGAGCATGAGCATGAGTATGAGTATGTGCATGAGTATGAGTATGTGTATGAGTATGAGTATGAGTTTGAGTTTGAGTATGAGTATGAGAATGAGTATGAGTATGAGTATAAGTATGAGAATGAGTATGAGTGTGAGTATGAGAATGAGTATGAGTATGTGTATGAGTATGAGTATGAGTATGAGTATGAGTATGAGTATGAGTATGAGTATGAGTACGAGTATGCGTATGAATATGAGTATGAGTATGAGTATGGGTATGAGTATGAGTATGAGTATGAGTATGAGTATGAGTATGAGTATGAGTATGAGTATGAGTATGAGAATGAGTATGAGTATGAGTATGAGCATGAGCATGAGCATGAGTATGAGTATGAGTATGAGTATGAGTATGAGTATGAGTATGAGTATGAGTATGAGTATGAGTATGAGTATAAGTATTAGTATGAGTACGAGTACGAGTACGAGTATGCGTATGAGTTTGAGTTTGAGTATGAGTATGATTATGAGTATGAGTATGAGTATGAGTATGAGTATGAGTATGAGTATGAGTATGAGTATGAGTATGAGTATGAGTATGAGTATGAGCATGAGCATGAGCATGAGTATGAGTATGAGTATGAGTGTGAGTATGAGTATGAGTATGAGTATGAGTATGAGTATGAGAATGAGTATGAGTATGAGAATGAGTATGAGTATGAGTATGAGCATGAGCATGAGCATGAGTATGAGTATGTGCATGAGTATGAGTATGTGTATGAGTATGAGTATGAGTATGAGTATGAGTATGAGTTTAAGTATGAGTATGAGTATGAGAATGCGTATGAGTATGAGTATGAGTATGAGTATAAGTATGAGTATGAGTTTAAGTATGAGTATGAGTACGAGTATGCGTATGAGTATGAGTATGAGTATGAGTATAAGTATGAGTATGAGTATGAGTATGAGTGTGAGTATGAGTATGAGTATGAGTATGAGTATGAGTATGAGTATGAGTATGAGTATGAGTATGAGAATGAGTATGAGTATGAGAATGAGTATGAGTATGAGTATGAGCATGAGCATGAGCATGAGTATGAGTATGTGCATGAGTATGGGTATGTGTATGAGTATGAGTATGAGTTTGAGTATGAGTATGAGTATGAGTATGAGTATAAGTATGAAAATGAGTATGAGTGTGAGTATGAGAATGAGTATGAGTATGTGTATGAGTATGAGTAGGAGTATGAGTATGAGTATGAGTATGAGTATGAGTATGAGTATGAGTATGAGTATGAGTATGAGTATGAGTATAAGTATGAGTATGAGTATGAGTATGAGTATGAGTATAAGTATTAGTATGAGAATGAGTACGAGTATTAGTATGAGTATGAGTATGAGTATGAGTATGAGTTTAAGTATGAGTATGAGTATGAGTATGAGTATGAGTATGAGTATGAGTATGAGTATGAGTATGAGTATGAGTATGAGTATGAGTATGAGTATGAGTATGAGTATGAGTATGAGTATGAGTATGAGTATGAGTATGAGTATGAGTATGAGTATGAGTATGAGTATGAGTATGAGTATGAGTATGAGTATGAGTATGAGTATGAGTATGAGTATGAGTATGAGAATGAGTATGAGTACGAGAATGGGTATGAGTATGAGTATGAGTATGAGCATGAGCATGAGCATGAGTATGAGTATGAGTATGAGTATGAGTATGAGTATGAGTATAAGTATGAGCATGAGCATGAGTATGAGTATGAGTATGAGTATGAGTATGAGTATGAGTATGAGTATGAGTATGAGTATAAGTATGAGTATGAGTATGAGTATGAGTGTGAGTATGAGTATGAGTATGAGTATGAGTATGAGTATGAGTATGAGTATGAGTATGAGTATGAGTATGAGAATGAGTATGAGTATGAGAATGAGTATGAGTATGAGTATGAGCATGAGCATGAGCATGAGTATGAGTATGTGCATGAGTATGAGTATGTGTATGAGTATGAGTATGAGTTTGAGTTTGAGTATGAGTATGAGTATGAGTATGAGTATGAGTATGAGTATAAGTATGAGAATGAGTATGAGTGTGAGTATGAGAATGAGTATGAGTATGTGTATGAGTATGAGTATGAGTATGAGTATGAGTATGAGTATGAGTATGAGTATGAGTACGAGTATGCGTATGAATATGAGTATGAGTATGAGTATGGGTATGAGTATGAGTATGAGTATGAGTATGAGTATGAGAATGAGTATGAGTATGAGAATGAGTATGAGTATGAGTATGAGCATGAGCATGAGCATGAGTATGAGTATGTGCATGAGTATGAGTATGTGTATGAGTATGAGTATGAGTTTGAGTTTGAGTATGAGTATGAGTATGAGTATGAGTATGAGTATGAGTATAAGTATGAGAATGAGTATGAGTGTGAGTATGAGAATGAGTATGAGTATGTGTATGAGTATGAGTATGAGTATGAGTATGAGTATGAGTATGAGTATGAGTATGAGTATGAGTATGAGTATGAGTATGAGTATGAGTATGAGTATGAGAATGAGTATGAGTATGAGAATGAGTATGAGTATGAGTATGAGCATGAGCATGAGCATGGGTATGAGTATGTGCATGAGTATGAGTATGTGTATGAGTATGAGTATGAGTTTGAGTTTGAGTATGAGTATGAGTATGAGTATGAGTATGAGTATAAGTATGAGAATGAGTATGAGTGTGAGTATGAGAATGAGTATGAGTATGAGTATGAGTATAAGTATGAGCATGAGCATGAGTATGAGTATGAGTATGAGTATGAGTATGAGTATGAGTATGAGTATGAGTATGAGTATAAGTATGAGTATGGGTATGAGTATGAGTGTGAGTATGAGTATGAGTATGAGTATGAGTATGAGTATGAGTATGAGTATGAGTATGAGTATGAGTATGAGTATGAGTATGAGAATGAGTATGAGTTTGAGTATGAGTATGAGTATGAGTATGAGTATGAGTATGAGTATAAGTATGAGAATGAGTATGAGTGTGAGTATGAGAATGAGTATGAGTATGTGTATGAGTATGAGTATGAGTATGAGTATGAGTATGAGTATGAGTATGAGTATGAGTATGAGTATGAGTATGAGTATGAGTATGAGTATGAGTATGAGAATGAGTATGAGTATGAGAATGAGTATGAGTATGAGTATGAGCATGAGCATGAGCATGAGTATGAGTATGTGCATGAGTATGAGTATGTGTATGAGTATGAGTATGAGTTTGAGTTTGAGTATGAGTATGAGTATGAGTATGAGTATGAGTATAAGTATGAGAATGAGTATGAGTGTGAGTATGAGAATGAGTATGAGTATGAGTATGAGTATGAGTATAAGTATGAGCATGAGCATGAGTATGAGTATGAATATGAGTATGAGTATGAGTATGGGTATGAGTATGAGTATGAGTATGAGTATGAGTATGAGAATGAGTATGAGTATGAGAATGAGTATGAGTATGAGTATGAGCATGAGCATGAGCATGAGTATGAGTATGTGCATGAGTATGAGTATGTGTATGAGTATGAGTATGAGTTTGAGTTTGAGTATGAGTATGAGTATGAGTATGAGTATGAGTATGAGTATAAGTATGAGAATGAGTATGAGTGTGAGTATGAGAATGAGTATGAGTATGTGTATGAGTATGAGTATGAGTATGAGTATGAGTATGAGTATGAGTATGAGTATGAGTATGAGTATGAGTATGAGTATGAGTATGAGTATGAGTATGAGAATGAGTATGAGTATGAGAATGAGTATGAGTATGAGTATGAGCATGAGCATGAGCATGAGTATGAGTATGTGCATGAGTATGAGTATGTGTATGAGTATGAGTATGAGTTTGAGTTTGAGTATGAGTATGAGTATAAGTATGAAAATGAGTATGAGTGTGAGTATGAGAATGAGTATGAGTATGTGTATGAGTATGAGTAGGAGTATGAGTATGAGTATGAGTATGAGTATGAGTATGAGTATGAGTATGAGTATGAGTATGAGTATGAGTATAAGTATGAGTATGAGTATGAGTATGAGTATGAGTATAAGTATTAGTATGAGAATGAGTACGAGTATTAGTATGAGTATGAGTATGAGTATGAGTATGAGTTTAAGTATGAGTATGAGTATGAGTATGAGTATGAGTATGAGTATGAGTATGAGTATGAGTATGAGTATGAGTATGAGTATGAGTATGAGTATGAGTATGAGTATGAGTATGAGTATGAGTATGAGTATGAGTATGAGTATGAGTATGAGTATGAGTATGAGTATGAGTATGAGTATGAGTATGAGTATGAGTATGAGTATGAGTATGAGTATGAGTATGAGAATGAGTATGAGTATGAGTATGAGTATGAGTATAAGTATGAGCATGAGCATGAGTATGAGTATGAGTATGAGTATGAGTATGAGTATGAGTATGAGTATGAGTATGAGTATAAGTATGAGTATGAGTATGAGTATGAGTGTGAGTATGAGTATGAGTATGAGTATGAGTATGAGTATGAGTATGAGTATGAGTATGAGTATGAGTATGAGAATGAGTATGAGTATGAGAATGAGTATGAGTATGAGTATGAGCATGAGCATGAGCATGAGTATGAGTATGTGCATGAGTATGAGTATGTGTATGAGTATGAGTATGAGTTTGAGTTTGAGTATGAGTATGAGTATGAGTATGAGTATGAGTATGAGTATAAGTATGAGAATGAGTATGAGTGTGAGTATGAGAATGAGTATGAGTATGTGTATGAGTATGAGTATGAGTATGAGTATGAGTATGAGTATGAGTATGAGTATGAGTACGAGTATGCGTATGAATATGAGTATGAGTATGAGTATGGGTATGAGTATGAGTATGAGTATGAGTATGAGTATGAGAATGAGTATGAGTATGAGAATGAGTATGAGTATGAGTATGAGCATGAGCATGAGCATGAGTATGAGTATGTGCATGAGTATGAGTATGTGTATGAGTATGAGTATGAGTTTGAGTTTGAGTATGAGTATGAGTATGAGTATGAGTATGAGTATGAGTATAAGTATGAGAATGAGTATGAGTGTGAGTATGAGAATGAGTATGAGTATGTGTATGAGTATGAGTATGAGTATGAGTATGAGTATGAGTATGAGTATGAGTATGAGTATGAGTATGAGTATGAGTATGAGTATGAGTATGAGAATGAGTATGAGTATGAGAATGAGTATGAGTATGAGTATGAGCATGAGCATGAGCATGAGTATGAGTATGTGCATGAGTATGAGTATGTGTATGAGTATGAGTATGAGTTTGAGTTTGAGTATGAGTATGAGTATGAGTATGAGTATGAGTATAAGTATGAGAATGAGTATGAGTGTGAGTATGAGAATGAGTATGAGTATGAGTATGAGTATGAGTATAAGTATGAGCATGAGCATGAGTATGAGTATGAGTATGAGTATGAGTATGAGTATGAGTATGAGTATGAGTATAAGTATGAGTATGGGTATGAGTATGAGTGTGAGTATGAGTATGAGTATGAGTATGAGTATGAGTATGAGTATGAGTATGAGTATGAGTATGAGTATGAGTATGAGTATGAGAATGAGTATGAGTATGAGAATGAGTATGAGTATGAGTATGAGCATGAGCATGAGCATGAGTATGAGTATGTGCATGAGTATGAGTATGTGTATGAGTATGAGTATGAGTTTGAGTTTGAGTATGAGTATGAGTATGAGTATGAGTATGAGTATAAGTATGAGAATGAGTATGAGTGTGAGTATGAGAATGAGTATGAGTATGTGTATGAGTATGAGTATGAGTATGAGTATGAGTATGAGAATGAGTATGAGTATGAGTATGAGCATGAGCATGAGCATGAGTATGAGTATGAGTATGAGTATGAGTATGAGTATGAGTATGAGTATGAGTATGAGTATGAGTATGAGTATGAGTATGAGAATGCGTATGAGTATGAGTATGAGTATAAGTATGAGTATGAGTTTAAGTATGAGTATGAGTACGAGTATGCGTATGAGTATGAGTATGAGTATGAGTATAAGTATGAGTATGAGTATGAGTATGAGTGTGAGTATGAGTATGAGTATGAGTATGAGTATGAGTATGAGTATGAGTATGAGTATGAGTATGAGTATGAGTATAAGAATTAGTATGAGTATGAGTATGAGCATGAGCATGAGCATGAGTATGAGTATGAGTATGAGTGTGAGTATGAGTATGAGTATGAGTATGAGTATGAGTATGAGTATGAGTATGAGTATGAGAATGAGTATGAGTATGAGTATGAGCATGAGCATGAGCATGAGTATGAGTATGTGCATGAGTATGAGTATGTGTATGAGTATGAGTATGAGTTTGAGTTTGAGTATGAGTATGAGTATGAGTATGAGTATAAGTATGAGAATGAGTATGAGTGTGAGTATGAGAATGAGTATGAGTATGTGTATGAGTATGAGTATGAGTATGAGTATGAGTATGAGTATGAGTATGAGTATGAGTATGAGTATGAGTATGAGTATGAGTATGAGTATAAGTATGAGTATGAGTATGAGTATGAGTATGAGTATAAGTATGAGTATGAGTATGAGTATGAGTGTGAGTATGAGTATGAGTATGAGTATGAGTATGAGTGTGAGTATGAGTATGAGTATGAGTATGAGTATGAGTATGAGTATGAGTATGAGTATGAGTATGAGTATGAGTACGAGTATGCGTATGAATATGAGTATGAGTATGAGTATGGGTATGAGTATGAGTATGAGTATGAGTATGAGTATGAGTATGAGTATGAGTATGAGTATGAGTATGAGTATGAGAATGAGTATGAGTATGAGTATGAGCATGAGCATGAGCATGAGTATGAGTATGAGTATGAGTATGAGTATGAGTATGAGTATGAGTATGAGTATGAGTATGAGTATGAGTATGAGTATAAGTATTAGTATGAGTACGAGTACGAGTACGAGTATGCGTATGAGTTTGAGTTTGAGTATGAGTATGATTATGAGTATGAGTATGAGTATGAGTATGAGTATGAGTATGAGTATGAGTATAAGTATGAGTATGAGTATGAGTATGAGTATGAGTTTAAGTATGAGTATGAGTATGAGTATGAGTATGAGTATGAGTATGAGTATGAGTATGAGTATGAGTATGAGTATGAGTATGAGTATGAGTTTAAGTATGAGTATGAGTATGAGTATGAGTATGAGTATGAGTATGTGCATGAGTATGAGTATGTGTATGAGTATGAGTATGAGTATGAGTATGAGTATGAGTATGAGGATGAGTATGAGTATGAGTATGAGTATGAGTATGAGTATGAGTATGAGTATGAGTATGAGTATGAGTATGAGTATGAGTATAAGTATTAGTATGAGTACGAGTACGAGTACGAGTATGCGTATGAGTTTGAGTTTGAGTATGAGTATGATTATGAGTATGAGTATGAGTATGAGTATGAGTATGAGTATGAGTATGAGTATAAGTATGAGTATGAGTATGAGTATGAGTATGAGTTTAAGTATGAGTATGAGTATGAGTATGAGTATGAGTATGAGTATGAGTATGAGTATGAGTATGAGTATGAGTATGAGTATGAGTTTAAGTATGAGTATGAGTATGAGTATGAGTATGAGTATGAGTATGTGCATGAGTATGAGTATGTGTATGAGTATGAGTATGAGTATGAGTATGAGTATGAGTATGAGGATGAGTATGAGTATGAGTATGAGTATGTGTATGAGTATGAGTATGAGTATGAGCATGAGTATGAGTATGAGTATGAGTATGAGTATGATATAGAGTATGAGTATGTGTATGAGTATGAGTATGAGTATGAGTATGAGTATGAGTATAAGTATGAGTATGAGTATGAGTATGAGTGTGAGTATGAGTATGAGTATGAGTATGAGTATGAGTATGAGTATGAGTATGAGTATGAGAATGAGTATGAGTATGAGAATGAGTATGAGTATGAGTATGAGCATGAGCATGAGCATGAGTATGAGTATGTGCATGAGTATGAGTATGTGTATGAGTATGAGTATGAGTTTGAGTATGAGTATGAGTATGAGTATGAGTATAAGTATGAGAATGAGTATGAGTGTGAGTATGAGAATGAGTATGAGTATGTGTATGAGTATGAGTATGAGTATGAGTATGAGTATGAGTATGAGTATGAGTATGAGTATGAGTATAAGTATGAGTATGAGTATGAGTATGAGTGTGAGTATGAGTATGAGTATGAGTATGAGTATGAGTATGAGTATGAGTATGAGAATGAGTATGAGTATGAGAATGAGTATGAGTATGAGTATGAGCATGAGTATGAGTATGAGTATGAGTATGAGTATGAGTATGAGTATGAGTATGAGTATGAGAATGAGTATGAGTATGAGAATGAGTATGAGTATGAGTATGAGCATGAGCATGAGCATGAGTATGAGTATGTGCATGAGTATGGGTATGTGTATGAGTATGAGTATGAGTTTGAGTATGAGTATGAGTATGAGTATGTGTATGAGTATGAGTAGGAGTATGAGTATGAGTATGAGTATGAGTATGAGTATGAGTATGAGTATGAGTATGAGTATAAGTATGAGTATGAGTATGAGTATGAGTATGAGTATAAGTATTAGTATGAGAATGAGTACGAGTATTAGTATGAGTATGAGTATGAGTATGAGTATGAGTTTAAGTATGAGTATGAGTATGAGTATGAGTATGAGTATGAGTATGAGTATGAGTATGAGTATGAGTATGAGTATGAGTATGAGTATGAGTATGAGTATGAGTATGAGTATGAGTATGAGTATGAGTATGAGTATGAGAATGAGTATGAGTATGAGTATGAGTATGAGTATGAGTATGAGTATGAGTATGAGTATGAGTATGAGTATGAGTATGAGTATGAGTATGAGTATGAGTATGAGTATGAGAATGAGTATGAGTACGAGAATGAGTATGAGTATGAGTATGAGTATGAGCATGAGCATGAGCATGAGTATGAGTATGAGTATGAGTATGAGTATGAGTATAAGTATGAGCATGAGCATGAGTATGAGTATGAGTATGAGTATGAGTATGAGTATGAGTATGAGTATGAGTATGAGTATAAGTATGAGTATGAGTATGAGTATGAGTGTGAGTATGAGTATGAGTATGAGTATGAGTATGAGTATGAGTATGAGTATGAGTATGAGTATGAGTATGAGTATGAGAATGAGTATGAGTATGAGAATGAGTATGAGTATGAGTATGAGCATGAGCATGAGCATGAGTATGAGTATGTGCATGAGTATGAGTATGTGTATGAGTATGAGTATGAGTTTGAGTTTGAGTATGAGTATGAGTATGAGTATGAGTATGAGTATAAGTATGAGAATGAGTATGAGTGTGAGTATGAGAATGAGTATGAGTATGTGTATGAGTATGAGTATGAGTATGAGTATGAGTATGAGTATGAGTATGAGTATGAGTATGAGTATGAGTATGAGTATGAGTATAAGTATGAGTATGAGTATGAGTATGAGTGTGAGTATGAGTATGAGTATGAGTATGAGTATGAGTATGAGTATGAGTATGAGAATGAGTATGAGTATGAGAATGAGTATGAGTATGAGTATGAGCATGAGCATGAGCATGAGTATGAGTATGTGCATGAGTATGAGTATGTGTATGAGTATGAGTATGAGTTTGAGTATGAGTATGAGTATGAGTATAAGTATGAGAATGAGTATGAGTGTGAGTATGAGAATGAGTATGAGTATGTATATGAGTATGAGTATGAGTATGAGTATGAGTATGAGTATGAGTATGAGTATGAGTATGAGTATGAGTATGAGTATGAGTATGAGTATGAGTATGAGTATGAGTATGAGTATAAGTATGAGTATGAGTATGAGTATGAGTATGAGTATGAGTATAAGTATTAGTATGAGTACGAGTACGAGTACGAGTATGCGTATGAGTTTGAGTTTGAGTATGAGTATGATTATGAGTATGAGTATGAGTATGAGTATGAGTATGAGTATAAGTATGAGTATGAGTATGAGTATGAGTATGAGTTTAAGTATGAGTATGAGTATGAGAATGCGTATGAGTATGAGTATGAGTATGAGTATAAGTATGAGTATGAGTTTAAGTATGAGTATGAGTACGAGTATGCGTATGAGTATGAGTATGAGTATGAGTATAAGTATGAGTATGAGTATGAGTATGAGTATGAGTGTGAGTATGAGTATGAGTATGAGTATGAGTATGAGTATGAGTATGAGTATGAGTATGAGTATGAGTATGAGTATAAGAATTAGTATGAGTATGAGTATGAGCATGAGCATGAGCATGAGTATGAGTATGAGTATGAGTGTGAGTATGAGTATGAGTATGAGTATGAGTATGAGTATGAGTATGAGTATGAGTATGAGTTTAAGTATGAGTATGAGTATGAGAATGCGTATGAGTATGAGTATGAGTATGAGTATAAGTATGAGTATGAGTTTAAGTATGAGTATGAGTACGAGTATGCGTATGAGTATGAGTATGAGTATGAGTATAAGTATGAGTATGAGTATGAGTATGAGTGTGAGTATGAGTATGAGTATGAGTATGAGTGTGAGTATGAGTATGAGTATGAGTATGAGTATGAGTATGAGTATGAGTATGAGTATGAGTATGAGTATGAGTATGAGTACGAGTATGCGTATGAATATGAGTATGAGTATGAGTATGGGTATGAGTATGAGTATGAGTATGAGTATGAGTATGAATATGAGTATGAGTATGAGTATGAGTATGAGTATGAGAATGAGTATGAGTATGAGTATGAGCATGAGCATGAGCATGAGTATGAGTATGAGTATGAGTATGAGTATGAGTATGAGTATGAGTATGAGTATGAGTATGAGTATGAGTATGAGTATGAGTATGAGTATGAGTATGAGTATGAGTATGAGTATGAGTATGAGTATGAGAATGAGTATGAGTATGAGAATGAGTATGAGTATGAGTATGAGCATGAGCATGAGCATGAGTATGAGTATGTGCATGAGTATGAGTATGTGTATGAGTATGAGTATGAGTTTGAGTTTGAGTATGAGTATGAGTATGAGTATGAGTATGAGTATAAGTATGAGAATGAGTATGAGTGTGAGTATGAGAATGAGTATGAGTATGAGTATGAGTATGAGTATAAGTATGAGCATGAGCATGAGTATGAGTATGAGTATGAGTATGAGTATGAGTATGAGTATGAGTATGAGTATGAGTATAAGTATGAGTATGGGTATGAGTATGAGTGTGAGTATGAGTATGAGAATGAGTATGAGTATGAGTATGAGTATGAGTATGAGTATGAGTATGAGTATGAGTATGAGTATGAGAATGAGTATGAGTATGAGAATGAGTATGAGTATGAGTATGAGCATGAGCATGAGCATGAGTATGAGTATGAGTATGAGTACGAGTATGCGTATGAATATGAGTATGAGTATGAGTATGGGTATGAGTATGAGTATGAGTATGAGTATGAGTATGAGTATGAGTATGAGTATGAGTATGAGTATGAGAATGAGTATGAGTATGAGTATGAGAATGAGTATGAGTATGAGAATGAGTATGAGTATGAGTATGAGCATGAGCATGAGCATGAGTATGAGTATGTGCATGAGTATGGGTATGTGTATGAGTATGAGTATGAGTTTGAGTATGAGTATGAGTATGAGTATGAGTATAAGTATGAAAATGAGTATGAGTGTGAGTATGAGAATGAGTATGAGTATGAGTATGTGTATGAGTATGAGTAGGAGTATGAGTATGAGTATGAGTATGAGTATGAGTATGAGTATGAGTATGAGTATGAGTATGAGTATAAGTATGAGTATGAGTATGAGTATGAGTATGAGTATAAGTATTAGTATGAGAATGAGTACGAGTATTAGTATGAGTATGAGTATGAGTATGAGTATGAGTTTAAGTATGAGTATGAGTATGAGTATGAGTATGAGTATGAGTATGAGTATGAGTATGAGTATGAGTATGAGTATGAGTATGAGTATGAGTATGAGTATGAGTATGAGTATGAGTATGAGTATGAGTATGAGTATGAGTATGAGTATGAGTATGAGTATGAGTATGAGTATGAGTATGAGTATGAGTATGAGTATGAGTATGAGTATGAGTATGAGTATGAGTATGAGTATGAGTATGAGTATGAGAATGAGTATGAGTACGAGAATGAGTATGAGTATGAGTATGAGTATGAGCATGAGCATGAGCATGAGTATGAGTATGAGTATGAGTATGAGTATGAGTATAAGTATGAGCATGAGCATGAGTATGAGTATGAGTATGAGTATGAGTATGAGTATGAGTATGAGTATGAGTATGAGTATAAGTATGAGTATGAGTATGAGTATGAGTGTGAGTATGAGTATGAGTATGAGTATGAGTATGAGTATGAGTATGAGTATGAGTATGAGTATGAGTATGAGTATGAGAATGAGTATGAGTATGAGAATGAGTATGAGTATGAGTATGAGCATGAGCATGAGCATGAGTATGAGTATGTGCATGAGTATGAGTATGTGTATGAGTATGAGTATGAGTTTGAGTTTGAGTATGAGTATGAGAATGAGTATGAGTATGAGTATAAGTATGAGAATGAGTATGAGTATGAGTATGAGTATGAGAATGAGTATGAGTATGAGAATGAGTATGAGTATGTGTATGAGCATGAGCATGAGCATGAGTATGAGTATGTGCATGAGTATGAGTATGTGTATGAGTATGAGTATGAGTTTGAGTTTGAGTATGAGTATGAGTATGAGTATGAGTATGAGTATAAGTATGAGAATGAGTATGAGTGTGAGTATGAGAATGAGTATGAGTATGAGTATGAGTATGAGTATAAGTATGAGCATGAGCATGAGTATGAGTATGAGTATGAGTATGAGTATGAGTATGAGTATGAGTATGAGTATGAGTATAAGTATGAGTATGGGTATGAGTATGAGTGTGAGTATGAGTATGAGAATGAGTATGAGTATGAGTATGAGTATGAGTATGAGTATGAGTATGAGTATGAGTATGAGTATGAGAATGAGTATGAGTATGAGAATGAGTATGAGTATGAGTATGAGCATGAGCATGAGCATGAGTATGAGTATGAGTATGAGTACGAGTATGCGTATGAATATGAGTATGAGTATGAGTATGGGTATGAGTATGAGTATGAGTATGAGTATGAGTATGAGTATGAGTATGAGTATGAGTATGAGTATGAGAATGAGTATGAGTATGAGTATGAGAATGAGTATGAGTATGAGAATGAGTATGAGTATGAGTATGAGCATGAGCATGAGCATGAGTATGAGTATGTGCATGAGTATGGGTATGTGTATGAGTATGAGTATGAGTTTGAGTATGAGTATGAGTATGAGTATGAGTATAAGTATGAAAATGAGTATGAGTGTGAGTATGAGAATGAGTATGAGTATGAGTATGTGTATGAGTATGAGTAGGAGTATGAGTATGAGTATGAGTATGAGTATGAGTATGAGTATGAGTATGAGTATGAGTATAAGTATGAGTATGAGTATGAGTATGAGTATGAGTATAAGTATTAGTATGAGAATGAGTACGAGTATTAGTATGAGTATGAGTATGAGTATGAGTATGAGTTTAAGTATGAGTATGAGTATGAGTATGAGTATGAGTATGAGTATGAGTATGAGTATGAGTATGAGTATGAGTATGAGTATGAGTATGAGTATGAGTATGAGTATGAGTATGAGTATGAGTATGAGTATGAGTATGAGTATGAGTATGAGTATGAGTATGAGTATGAGTATGAGTATGAGTATGAGTATGAGTATGAGTATGAGTATGAGTATGAGTATGAGTATGAGTATGAGTATGAGTATGAGAATGAGTATGAGTACGAGAATGAGTATGAGTATGAGTATGAGCATGAGCATGAGCATGAGTATGAGTATGAGTATGAGTATGAGTATGAGTATAAGTATGAGCATGAGCATGAGTATGAGTATGAGTATGAGTATGAGTATGAGTATGAGTATGAGTATGAGTATGAGTATAAGTATGAGTATGAGTATGAGTATGAGTGTGAGTATGAGTATGAGTATGAGTATGAGTATGAGTATGAGTATGAGTATGAGTATGAGTATGAGTATGAGTATGAGAATGAGTATGAGTATGAGAATGAGTATGAGTATGAGTATGAGCATGAGCATGAGCATGAGTATGAGTATGTGCATGAGTATGAGTATGTGTATGAGTATGAGTATGAGTTTGAGTTTGAGTATGAGTATGAGAATGAGTATGAGTATGAGTATAAGTATGAGAATGAGTATGAGTGTGAGTATGAGAATGAGTATGAGTATGTGTATGAGTATGAGTATGAGTATGAGTATGAGTATGAGTATGAGTATGAGTATGAGTACGAGTATGCGTATGAATATGAGTATGAGTATGAGTATGGGTATGAGTATGAGTATGAGTATGAGTATGAGTATGAGTATGAGTATGAGTATGAGTATGAGTATGAGAATGAGTATGAGTATGAGTATGAGCATGAGCATGAGCATGAGTATGAGTATGAGTATGAGTATGAGTATGAGTATGAGTATGAGTATGAGTATGAGTATGAGTATAAGTATTAGTATGAGTACGAGTACGAGTACGAGTATGCGTATGAGTTTGAGTTTGAGTATGAGTATGATTATGAGTATGAGTATGAGTATGAGTATGAGTATGAGTATGAGTATGAGTATGAGTATGAGTATGAGTATGAGTATGAGCATGAGCATGAGCATGAGTATGAGTATGAGTATGAGTGTGAGTATGAGTATGAGTATGAGTATGAGTATGAGAATGAGTATGAGTATGAGAATGAGTATGAGTATGAGTATGAGCATGAGCATGAGCATGAGTATGAGTATGTGCATGAGTATGAGTATGTGTATGAGTATGAGTATGAGTATGAGTATGAGTATGAGTTTAAGTATGAGTATGAGTATGAGAATGCGTATGAGTATGAGTATGAGTATGAGTATAAGTATGAGTATGAGTTTAAGTATGAGTATGAGTACGAGTATGCGTATGAGTATGAGTATGAGTATGAGTATAAGTATGAGTATGAGTATGAGTATGAGTGTGAGTATGAGTATGAGTATGAGTATGAGTATGAGTATGAGTATGAGTATGAGTATGAGTATGAGAATGAGTATGAGTATGAGAATGAGTATGAGTATGAGTATGAGCATGAGCATGAGCATGAGTATGAGTATGTGCATGAGTATGGGTATGTGTATGAGTATGAGTATGAGTTTGAGTATGAGTATGAGTATGAGTATGAGTATAAGTATGAAAATGAGTATGAGTGTGAGTATGAGAATGAGTATGAGTATGTGTATGAGTATGAGTAGGAGTATGAGTATGAGTATGAGTATGAGTATGAGTATGAGTATGAGTATGAGTATGAGTATGAGTATGAGTATAAGTATGAGTATGAGTATGAGTATGAGTATGAGTATAAGTATTAGTATGAGAATGAGTACGAGTATTAGTATGAGTATGAGTATGAGTATGAGTATGAGTTTAAGTATGAGTATGAGTATGAGTATGAGTATGAGTATGAGTATGAGTATGAGTATGAGTATGAGTATGAGTATGAGTATGAGTATGAGTATGAGTATGAGTATGAGTATGAGTATGAGTATGAGTATGAGTATGAGTATGAGTATGAGTATGAGTATGAGTATGAGTATGAGTATGAGTATGAGTATGAGTATGAGTATGAGTATGAGTATGAGAATGAGTATGAGTACGAGAATGGGTATGAGTATGAGTATGAGTATGAGCATGAGCATGAGCATGAGTATGAGTATGAGTATGAGTATGAGTATGAGTATGAGTATGAGTATAAGTATGAGCATGAGCATGAGTATGAGTATGAGTATGAGTATGAGTATGAGTATGAGTATGAGTATGAGTATAAGTATGAGTATGAGTATGAGTATGAGTGTGAGTATGAGTATGAGTATGAGTATGAGTATGAGTATGAGTATGAGTATGAGTATGAGTATGAGTATGAGAATGAGTATGAGTATGAGAATGAGTATGAGTATGAGTATGAGCATGAGCATGAGCATGAGTATGAGTATGTGCATGAGTATGAGTATGTGTATGAGTATGAGTATGAGTTTGAGTTTGAGTATGAGTATGAGTATGAGTATGAGTATGAGTATGAGTATGAGTATAAGTATGAGAATGAGTATGAGTGTGAGTATGAGAATGAGTATGAGTATGTGTATGAGTATGAGTATGAGTATGAGTATGAGTATGAGTATGAGTATGAGTATGAGTACGAGTATGCGTATGAATATGAGTATGAGTATGAGTATGGGTATGAGTATGAGTATGAGTATGAGTATGAGTATGAGAATGAGTATGAGTATGAGAATGAGTATGAGTATGAGTATGAGCATGAGCATGAGCATGAGTATGAGTATGTGCATGAGTATGAGTATGTGTATGAGTATGAGTATGAGTTTGAGATTGAGTATGAGTATGAGTATGAGTATGAGTATGAGTATGAGTATAAGTATGAGAATGAGTATGAGTGTGAGTATGAGAATGAGTATGAGTATGTGTATGAGTATGAGTATGAGTATGAGTATGAGTATGAGTATGAGTATGAGTATGAGTATGAGTATGAGTATGAGTATGAGTATGAGTATGAGTATGAGTATGAGAATGAGTATGAGTATGAGAATGAGTATGAGTATGAGTATGAGCATGAGCATGAGCATGAGTATGAGTATGTGCATGAGTATGAGTATGTGTATGAGTATGAGTATGAGTTTGAGTTTGAGTATGAGTATGAGTATGAGTATGAGTATGAGTATAAGTATGAGAATGAGTATGAGTGTGAGTATGAGAATGAGTATGAGTATGAGTATGAGTATGAGTATAAGTATGAGCATGAGCATGAGTATGAGTATGAGTATGAGTATGAGTATGAGTATGAGTATGAGTATGAGTATGAGTATAAGTATGAGTATGGGTATGAGTATGAGTGTGAGTATGAGTATGAGTATGAGTATGAGTATGAGTATGAGTATGAGTATGAGTATGAGTATGAGTATGAGTATGAGTATGAGAATGAGTATGAGTATGAGAATGAGTATGAGTATGAGTATGAGCATGAGCATGAGCATGAGTATGAGTATGTGCATGAGTATGAGTATGTGTATGAGTATGAGTATGAGTTTGAGTTTGAGTATGAGTATGAGTATGAGTATGAGTATGAGTATAAGTATGAGAATGAGTATGAGCGTGAGTATGAGAATGAGTATGAGTATGTGTATGAGTATGAGTATGAGTATGAGTATGAGTATGAGAATGAGTATGAGTATGAGTATGAGCATGAGCATGAGCATGAGTATGAGTATGAGTATGAGTATGAGTATGAGTATGAGTATGAGTATGAGTATGAGTATGAGTATGAGTATGAGTATGAGAATGCGTATGAGTATGAGTATGAGTATAAGTATGAGTATGAGTTTAAGTATGAGTATGAGTACGAGTATGCGTATGAGTATGAGTATGAGTATGAGTATGAGTATGAGTATGAGTATGAGTATGAGTGTGAGTATGAGTATGAGTATGAGTATGAGTATGAGTATGAGTATGAGTATGAGTATGAGTATGAGTATGAGTATAAGAATTAGTATGAGTATGAGTATGAGCATGAGCATGAGCATGAGTATGAGTATGAGTATGAGTGTGAGTATGAGTATGAGTATGAGTATGAGTATGAGTATGAGTATGAGTATGAGTATGAGTTTATGTATGAGTATGAGTATGAGAATGCGTATGAGTATGAGTATGAGTATGAGTATAAGTATGAGTATGAGTTTAAGTATGAGTATGAGTATGAGTATGAGTATGAGTATGAGTATGAGTATGAGTATGAGTATGAGAATGAGTATGAGTATGAGTATGAGCATGAGCATGAGCATGAGTATGAGTATGAGTATGAGTATGAGTATGAGTATGAGTATGAGTATGAGTATGAGTATGAGTATGAGTATGAGTATAAGTATTAGTATGAGTACGAGTACGAGTACGAGTATGCGTATGAGTTTGAGTTTGAGTATGAGTATGATTATGAGTATGAGTATGAGTATGAGTATGAGTATGAGTATGAGTATGAGTATAAGTATGAGTATGAGTATGAGTATGAGTTTAAGTATGAGTATGAGTATGAGAATGCGTATGAGTATGAGTATGAGTATGGGTATGAGTATGAGTATGAGTATGAGTATGAGTATGAGTATGAGTATGAGTATGAGTATGAGTATGAGTATGAGTATAAGAATTAGTATGAGTATGAGTATGAGCATGAGCATGAGTATGAGTATGAGTATGAGTGTGAGTATGAGTATGAGTATGAGTATGAGTATGAGTATGAGTATGAGTATGAGTATGAGTTTAAGTATGAGTATGAGTATGAGAATGCGTATGAGTATGAGTATGAGTATGAGTATAAGTATGAGTATGAGTTTAAGTATGAGTATGAGTACGAGTATGCGTATGAGTATGAGTATGAGTATGAGTATAAGTATGAGTATGAGTATGAGTATGAGTGTGAGTATGAGTATGAGTATGAGTATGAGTATGAGTATGAGTATGAGTATGAGTATGAGTATGAGAATGAGTATGAGTATGAGAATGAGTATGAGTATGAGTATGAGCATGAGCATGAGCATGAGTATGAGTATGTGCATGAGTATGGGTATGTGTATGAGTATGAGTATGAGTTTGAGTATGAGTATGAGTATGAGTATGAGTATGAGTATAAGTATGAAAATGAGTATGAGTGTGAGTATGAGAATGAGTATGAGTATGTGTATGAGTATGAGTATGAGTATGAGTATGAGTATGAGTATGAGTATGAGTATGAGTATGAGTATGAGTATAAGTATGAGTATGAGTATGAGTATGAGTATGAGTATAAGTATTAGTATGAGTATGAGTACGAGTATTAGTATGAGTATGAGTATGAGTATGAGTATGAGTATGAGTATGAGTTTAAGTATGAGTATGAGTATGAGTATGAGTATGAGTATGAGTATGAGTATGAGTATGAGTATGAGTATGAGTATGAGTATGAGTATGAGTATGAGTATGAGTATGAGTATGAGTATGAGTATGAGTATGAGTATGAGTATGAGTATGAGTATGAGTATGAGTATGAGTATGAGTATGAGTATGAGTATGAGTATGAGTATGAGAATGAGTATGAGTACGAGAATGAGTATGAGTATGAGTATGAGTATGAGCATGAGCATGAGCATGAGTATGAGTATGAGTATGAGTATGAGTATGAGTATGAGTATGAGTATAAGTATGAGCATGAGCATGAGTATGAGTATGAGTATGAGTATGAGTATGAGTATGAGTATGAGTATGAGTATAAGTATGAGTATGAGTATGAGTATGAGTGTGAGTATGAGTATGAGTATGAGTATGAGTATGAGTATGAGTATGAGTATGTGTATGAGTATGAGTATGAGTATGAGAATGAGTATGAGTATGAGAATGAGTATGAGTATGAGTATGAGCATGAGCATGAGCATGAGTATGAGTATGTGCATGAGTATGAGTATGTGTATGAGTATGAGTATGAGTTTGAGTTTGAGTATGAGTATGAGTATGAGTATGAGTATAAGTATGAGAATGAGTATGAGTGTGAGTATGAGAATGAGTATGAGTATGTGTATGAGTATGAGTATGAGTATGAGTATGAGTATGAGTATGAGTATGAGTATGAGTATGAGTATGAGTATGAGTATGAGTATGAGTATAAGTATGAGTATGAGTATGAGTATGAGTATGAGTATAAGTATGAGTATGAGTATGAGTATGAGTGTGAGTATGAGTATGAGTATGAGTATGAGTATGAGTATGAGTGTGAGTATGAGTATGAGTATGAGTATGAGTATGAGTATGAGTATGAGTATGAGTATGAGTATGAGTATGAGTACGAGTATGCGTATGAATATGAGTATGAGTATGAGTATGGGTATGAGTATGAGTATGAGTATGAGTATGAGTATGAGTATGAGTATGAGTATGAGTATGAGTATGAGTATGAGAATGAGTATGAGTATGAGTATGAGCATGAGCATGAGCATGAGTATGAGTATGAGTATGAGTATGAGTATGAGTATGAGTATGAGTATGAGTATGAGTATGAGTATGAGTATGAGTATAAGTATTAGTATGAGTACGAGTACGAGTACGAGTATGCGTATGAGTTTGAGTTTGAGTATGAGTATGATTATGAGTATGAGTATGAGTATGAGTATGAGTATGAGTATGAGTATGAGTGTAAGTATGAGTATGAGTATGAGTATGAGTATGAGTTTAAGTATGAGTATGAGTATGAGTATGAGTATGAGTATGAGTATGAGTATGAGTATGAGTATGAGTATGAGTATGAGTATGAGTATGAGTTTAAGTATGAGTATGAGTATGAGTATGAGTATGAGTATGAGTATGAGTATGTGCATGAGTATGAGTATGTGTATGAGTATGAGTATGAGTATGAGTATGAGTATGAGTATGAGGATGAGTATGAGTATGAGTATGAGTATGAGTATGAGTATGAGTATGAGTATGAGTATGAGTATGAGTATGAGTATGAGTATAAGTATTAGTATGAGTACGAGTACGAGTACGAGTATGCGTATGAGTTTGAGTTTGAGTATGAGTATGATTATGAGTATGAGTATGAGTATGAGTATGAGTATGAGTATGAGTATGAGTATAAGTATGAGTATGAGTATGAGTATGAGTATGAGTTTAAGTATGAGTATGAGTATGAGTATGAGTATGAGTATGAGTATGAGTATGAGTATGAGTATGAGTATGAGTATGAGTATGAGTTTAAGTATGAGTATGAGTATGAGTATGAGTATGAGTATGAGTATGTGCATGAGTATGAGTATGTGTATGAGTATGAGTATGAGTATGAGTATGAGTATGAGTATGAGGATGAGTATGAGTATGAGTATGAGTATGTGTATGAGTATGAGTATGAGTATGAGTATGAGTATGAGTATGAGTATGAGTATGATATAGAGTATGAGTATGTGTATGAGTATGAGTATGAGTATGAGTATGAGTATGAGTATAAGTATGAGTATGAGTATGAGTATGAGTGTGAGTATGAGTATGAGTATGAGTATGAGTATGAGTATGAGTATGAGTATGAGTATGAGAATGAGTATGAGTATGAGAATGAGTATGAGTATGAGTATGAGCATGAGCATGAGCATGAGTATGAGTATGTGCATGAGTATGAGTATGTGTATGAGTATGAGTATGAGTTTGAGTATGAGTATGAGTATGAGTATGAGTATAAGTATGAGAATGAGTATGAGTGTGAGTATGAGAATGAGTATGAGTATGTGTATGAGTATGAGTATGAGTATGAGTATGAGTATGAGTATGAGTATGAGTATGAGTATGAGTATAAGTATGAGTATGAGTATGAGTATGAGTGTGAGTATGAGTATGAGTATGAGTATGAGTATGAGTATGAGTATGAGTATGAGAATGGGTATGAGTATGAGAATGAGTATGAGTATGAGTATGAGCATGAGCATGAGCATGAGTATGAGTATGTGCATGAGTATGAGTATGTGTATGAGTATGAGTATGAGTTTGAGTATGAGTATGAGTATGAGTATAAGTATGAGAATGAGTATGAGTGTGAGTATGAGAATGAGTATGAGTATGTATATGAGTATGAGTATGAGTATGAGTATGAGTATGAGTATGAGTATGAGTATGAGTATGAGTATGAGTATGAGTATGAGTATGAGTATGAGTATGAGTATGAGTATAAGTATGAGTATGAGTATGAGTATGAGTATGAGTATGAGTATAAGTATTAGTATGAGTACGAGTACGAGTACGAGTATGCGTATGAGTTTGAGTTTGAGTATGAGTATGATTATGAGTATGAGTATGAGTATGAGTATGAGTATGAGTATGAGTATGAGTATAAGTATGAGTATGAGTATGAGTATGAGTATGAGTTTAAGTATGAGTATGAGTATGAGAATGCGTATGAGTATGAGTATGAGTATGAGTATAAGTATGAGTATGAGTTTAAGTATGAGTATGAGTACGAGTATGCGTATGAGTATGAGTATGAGTATGAGTATAAGTATGAGTATGAGTATGAGTATGAGTATGAGTGTGAGTATGAGTATGAGTATGAGTATGAGTATGAGTATGAGTATGAGTATGAGTATGAGTATGAGTATGAGTATAAGAATTAGTATGAGTATGAGTATGAGCATGAGCATGAGCATGAGTATGAGTATGAGTATGAGTGTGAGTATGAGTATGAGTATGAGTATGAGTATGAGTATGAGTATGAGTATGAGTATGAGTTTAAGTATGAGTATGAGTATGAGAATGCGTATGAGTATGAGTATGAGTATGAGTATAAGTATGAGTATGAGTTTAAGTATGAGTATGAGTACGAGTATGCGTATGAGTATGAGTATGAGTATGAGTATAAGTATGAGTATGAGTATGAGTATGAGTGTGAGTATGAGTATGAGTATGAGTATGAGTATGAGTGTGAGTATGAGTATGAGTATGAGTATGAGTATGAGTATGAGTATGAGTATGAGTATGAGTATGAGTATGAGTATGAGTACGAGTATGCGTATGAATATGAGTATGAGTATGAGTATGGGTATGAGTATGAGTATGAGTATGAGTATGAGTATGAATATGAGTATGAGTATGAGTATGAGTATGAGTATGAGAATGAGTATGAGTATGAGTATGAGCATGAGCATGAGCATGAGTATGAGTATGAGTATGAGTATGAGTATGAGTATGAGTATGAGTATGAGTATGAGTATGAGTATGAGTATGAGTATGAGTATAAGTATTAGTATGAGTTCGAGTACGAGTACGAGTATGCGTATGAGTTTGAGTTTGAGTATGAGTATGATTATGAGTATGAGTATGAGTATGAGTATGAGTATGAGTATGAGTATGAGTATAAGTATGAGTATGAGTATGAGTATGAGTATGAGTTTAAGTATGAGTATGAGTATGAGAATGCGTATGAGTATGAGTATGAGTATGAGTATGAGTATGAGTATGAGTATGAGTATGAGTATGAGTATGAGTATGAGTATGAGTATAAGAATTAGTATGAGTATGAGTATGAGCATGAGCATGAGCATGAGTATGAGTATGAGTATGAGTGTGAGTATGAGTATGAGTATGAGTATGAGTATGAGTATGAGTATGAGTATGAGTATGAGTTTAAGTATGAGTATGAGTATGAGAATGCGTATGAGTATGAGTATGAGTATGAGTATAAGTATGAGTATGAGTTTAAGTATGAGTATGAGTACGAGTATGCGTATGAGTATGAGTATGAGTATGAGTATAAGTATGAGTATGAGTATGAGTATGAGTGTGAGTATGAGTATGAGTATGAGTATGAGTATGAGTATGAGTATGAGTATGAGTATGAGTATGAGTATGAGTATGAGTATGAGTATGAGTATGAGTATAAGAATTAGTATGAGTATGAGTATGAGCATGAGCATGAGCATGAGTATGAGTATGAGTATGAGTGTGAGTATGAGTATGAGTATGAGTATGAGTATGAGTATGAGTATGAGTATGAGTATGAGTATGAGTTTAAGTATGAGTATGAGTATGAGAATGCGTATGAGTATGAGTATGAGTATGAGTATAAGTATGAGTATGAGTTTAAGTATGAGTATGAGTACGAGTATGCGTATGAGTATGAGTATGAGTATGAGTATAAGTATGAGTATGAGTATGAGTATGAGTGTGAGTATGAGTATGAGTATGAGTATGAGTATGAGTATGAGTATGAGTATGAGTATGAGTATGAGAATGAGTATGAGTATGAGAATGAGTATGAGTATGAGTATGAGCATGAGCATGAGCATGAGTATGAGTATGTGCATGAGTATGGGTATGTGTATGAGCATGAGCATGAGTATGAGTATGAGTATGAGTGTGAGTATGAGTATGAGTATGAGTATGAGTATGAGTATGAGTATGAGTATGAGTATGAGTATGAGTTTAAGTATGAGTATGAGTATGAGAATGCGTATGAGTATGAGTATGAGTATGAGTATAAGTATGAGTATGAGTTTAAGTATGAGTATGAGTACGAGTATGCGTATGAGTATGAGTATGAGTATGAGTATAAGTATGAGTATGAGTATGAGTATGAGTGTGAGTATGAGTATGAGTATGAGTATGAGTATGAGTATGAGTATGAGTATGAGTATGAGAATGAGTATGAGTATGAGAATGAGTATGAGTATGAGTATGAGCATGAGCATGAGCATGAGTATGAGTATGTGCATGAGTATGGGTATGTGTATGAGTATGAGTATGAGTTTGAGTATGAGTATGAGTATGAGTATGAGTATAAGTATGAAAATGAGTATGAGTGTGAGTATGAGAATGAGTATGAGTATGAGTATGTGTATGAGTATGAGTAGGAGTATGAGTATGAGTATGAGTATGAGTATGAGTATGAGTATGAGTATGAGTATGAGTATAAGTATGAGTATGAGTATGAGTATGAGTATGAGTATAAGTATTAGTATGAGAATGAGTACGAGTATTAGTATGAGTATGAGTATGAGTATGAGTATGAGTTTAAGTATGAGTATGAGTATGAGTATGAGTATGAATATGAGTATGAGTATGAGTATGAGTATGAGTATGAGTATGAGTATGAGTATGAGTATGAGTATGAGTATGAGTATGAGTATGAGTATGAGTATGAGTATGAGTATGAGTATGAGTATGAGTATGAGTATGAGTATGAGTATGAGTATGAGTATGAGTATGAGTATGAGTATGAGTATGAGTATGAGTATGAGTATGAGTATGAGTATGAGAATGAGTATGAGTACGAGAATGAGTATGAGTATGAGTATGAGTATGAGCATGAGCATGAGCATGAGTATGAGTATGAGTATGAGTATGAGTATGAGTATAAGTATGAGCATGAGCATGAGTATGAGTATGAGTATGAGTATGAGTATGAGTATGAGTATGAGTATGAGTATGAGTATGAGTATAAGTATGAGTATGAGTATGAGTATGAGTGTGAGTATGAGTATGAGTATGAGTATGAGTATGAGTATGAGTATGAGTATGAGTATGAGTATGAGTATGAGTATGAGAATGAGTATGAGTATGAGAATGAGTATGAGTATGAGTATGAGCATGAGCATGAGCATGAGTATGAGTATGTGCATGAGTATGAGTATGTGTATGAGTATGAGTATGAGTTTGAGTTTGAGTATGAGTATGAGTATGAGTATGAGTATGAGTATAAGTATGAGAATGAGTATGAGTGTGAGTATGAGAATGAGTATGAGTATGTGTATGAGTATGAGTATGAGTATGAGTATGAGTATGAGTATGAGTATGAGTATGAGTATGAGTATGAGTATGAGTATGAGTATGAGTATAAGTATGAGTATGAGTATGAGTATGAGTGTGAGTATGAGTATGAGTATGAGTATGAGTATGAGTATGAGTATGAGTATGAGAATGAGTATGAGTATGAGAATGAGTATGAGTATGAGTATGAGCATGAGCATGAGCATGAGTATGAGTATGTGCATGAGTATGAGTATGTGTATGAGTATGAGTATGAGTTTGAGTATGAGTATGAGTATGAGTATAAGTATGAGAATGAGTATGAGTGTGAGTATGAGAATGAGTATGAGTATGTATATGAGTATGAGTATGAGTATGAGTATGAGTATGAGTATGAGTATGAGTATGAGTATGAGTATGAGTATGAGTATGAGTATGAGTATGAGTATGAGTATGAGTATAAGTATGAGTATGAGTATGAGTATGAGTATGAGTATGAGTATAAGTATTAGTATGAGTACGAGTACGAGTACGAGTATGCGTATGAGTTTGAGTTTGAGTATGAGTATGATTATGAGTATGAGTATGAGTATGAGTATGAGTATGAGTATGAGTATGAGTATAAGTATGAGTATGAGTATGAGTATGAGTATGAGTTTAAGTATGAGTATGAGTATGAGAATGCGTATGAGTATGAGTATGAGTATGAGTATAAGTATGAGTATGAGTTTAAGTATGAGTATGAGTACGAGTATGCGTATGAGTATGAGTATGAGTATGAGTATAAGTATGAGTATGAGTATGAGTATGAGTATGAGTGTGAGTATGAGTATGAGTATGAGTATGAGTATGAGTATGAGTATGAGTATGAGTATGAGTATGAGTATGAGTATGAGTATGAGTATAAGTATGAGAATGAGTATGAGTGTGAGTATGAGAATGAGTATGAGTATGTGTATGAGTATGAGTATGAGTATGAGTATGAGTATGAGTATGAGTATGAGTATGAGTATGAGTATGAGTATGAGTATGAGTATGAGTATAAGTATGAGTATGAGTATGAGTATGAGTATGAGTATGAGTATGAGTATGAGTATGAGTATGAGTATGAGAATGAGTATGAGTATGAGAATGAGTATGAGTATGAGTATGAGCATGAGCATGAGCATGAGTATGAGTATGTGCATGAGTATGAGTATGTGTATGAGTATGAGTATGAGTTTGAGTATGAGTATGAGTATGAGTATAAGTATGAGAATGAGTATGAGTGTGAGTATGAGAATGAGTATGAGTATGTATATGAGTATGAGTATGAGTATGAGTATGAGTATGAGTATGAGTATGAGTATGAGTATGAGTATGAGTATGAGTATGAGTATGAGTATGAGTATGAGTTTAAGTATGAGTATGAGTATGAGAATGCGTATGAGTATGAGTATGAGTATGAGTATAAGTATGAGTATGAGTTTAAGTATGAGTATGAGTACGAGTATGCGTATGAGTATGAGTATGAGTATGAGTATAAGTATGAGTATGAGTATGAGTATGAGTATGAGTGTGAGTATGAGTATGAGTATGAGTATGAGTATAAGTATGAGTATGAGTTTAAGTATGAGTATGAGTACGAGTATGCGTATGAGTATGAGTATGAGTATGAGTATAAGTATGAGTATGAGTATGAGTATGAGTATGAGTGTGAGTATGAGTATGAGTATGAGTATGAGTATGAGTATGAGTATGAGTATGAGTATGAGTATGAGTATAAGAATTAGTATGAGTATGAGTATGAGCATGAGCATGAGCATGAGTATGAGTATGAGTATGAGTGTGAGTATGAGTATGAGTATGAGTATGAGTATGAGTATGAGTATGAGTATGAGTTTAAGTATGAGTATGAGTATGAGAATGCGTATGAGTATGAGTATGAGTATGAGTATAAGTATGAGTATGAGTTTAAGTATGAGTATGAGAACGAGTATGCGTATGAGTATGAGTATGAGTATGAGTATAAGTATGAGTATGAGTATGAGTATGAGTGTGAGTATGAGTATGAGTATGAGTATGAGTATGAGTGTGAGTATGAGTATGAGTATGAGTATGAGTATGAGTATGAGTATGAGTATGAGTATGAGTATGAGTATGAGTATGAGTACGAGTATGCGTATGAATATGAGTATGAGTATGAGTATGGGTATGAGTATGAGTATGAGTATGAGTATGAGTATGAATATGAGTATGAGTATGAGTATGAGTATGAGTATGAGAATGAGTATGAGTATGAGTATGAGCATGAGCATGAGCATGAGTATGAGTATGAGTATGAGTATGAGTATGAGTATGAGTATGAGTATGAGTATGAGTATGAGTATGAGTATGAGTATGAGTATAAGTATTAGTATGAGTTCGAGTACGAGTACGAGTATGCGTATGAGTTTGAGTTTGAGTATGAGTATGATTATGAGTATGAGTATGAGTATGAGTATGAGTATGAGTATGAGTATGAGTATGAGTATAAGTATGAGCATGAGCATGAGTATGAGTATGAGTATGAGTATGAGTATGAGTATGAGTATGAGTATGAGTATGAGTATGAGTATAAGTATGAGTATGAGTATGAGTATGAGTGTGAGTATGAGTATGAGTATGAGTATGAGTATGAGTATGAGTATGAGTATGAGTATGAGTATGAGTATGAGTATGAGAATGAGTATGAGTATGAGAATGAGTATGAGTATGAGTATGAGCATGAGCATGAGCATGAGTATGAGTATGTGCATGAGTATGAGTATGTGTATGAGTATGAGTATGAGTTTGAGTTTGAGTATGAGTATGAGTATGAGTATGAGTATGAGTATAAGTATGAGAATGAGTATGAGTGTGAGTATGAGAATGAGTATGAGTATGTGTATGAGTATGAGTATGAGTATGAGTATGAGTATGAGTATGAGTATGAGTATGAGTATGAGTATGAGTATGAGTATGAGTATAAGTATGAGTATGAGTATGAGTATGAGTGTGAGTATGAGTATGAGTATGAGTATGAGTATGAGTATGAGTATGAGTATGAGAATGAGTATGAGTATGAGAATGAGTATGAGTATGAGTATGAGCATGAGCATGAGCATGAGTATGAGTATGTGCATGAGTATGAGTATGTGTATGAGTATGAGTATGAGTTTGAGTATGAGTATGAGTATGAGTATAAGTATGAGAATGAGTATGAGTGTGAGTATGAGAATGAGTATGAGTATGTATATGAGTATGAGTATGAGTATGAGTATGAGTATGAGTATGAGTATGAGTATGAGTATGAGTATGAGTATGAGTATGAGTATGAGTATGAGTATGAGTATGAGTATAAGTATGAGTATGAGTATGAGTATGAGTATGAGTATGAGTATAAGTATTAGTATGAGTACGAGTACGAGTACGAGTATGCGTATGAGTTTGAGTTTGAGTATGAGTATGATTATGAGTATGAGTATGAGTATGAGTATGAGTATGAGTATGAGTATGAGTATAAGTATGAGTATGAGTATGAGTATGAGTATGAGTTTAAGTATGAGTATGAGTATGAGAATGCGTATGAGTATGAGTATGAGTATGAGTATAAGTATGAGTATGAGTTTAAGTATGAGTATGAGTACGAGTATGCGTATGAGTATGAGTATGAGTATGAGTATAAGTATGAGTATGAGTATGAGTATGAGTATGAGTGTGAGTATGAGTATGAGTATGAGTATGAGTATGAGTATGAGTATGAGTATGAGTATGAGTATGAGTATGAGTATAAGAATTAGTATGAGTATGAGTATGAGCATGAGCATGAGCATGAGTATGAGTATGAGTATGAGTGTGAGTATGAGTATGAGTATGAGTATGAGTATGAGTATGAGTATGAGTATGAGTTTAAGTATGAGTATGAGTATGAGAATGCGTATGAGTATGAGTATGAGTATGAGTATAAGTATGAGTATGAGTTTAAGTATGAGTATGAGTACGAGTATGCGTATGAGTATGAGTATGAGTATGAGTATAAGTATGAGTATGAGTATGAGTATGAGTGTGAGTATGAGTATGAGTATGAGTATGAGTATGAGTGTGAGTATGAGTATGAGTATGAGTATGAGTATGAGTATGAGTATGAGTATGAGTATGAGTATGAGTATGAGTATGAGTACGAGTATGCGTATGAATATGAGTATGAGTATGAGTATGGGTATGAGTATGAGTATGAGTATGAGTATGAGTATGAATATGAGTATGAGTATGAGTATGAGTATGAGTATGAGAATGAGTATGAGTATGAGTATGAGCATGAGCATGAGCATGAGTATGAGTATGAGTATGAGTATGAGTATGAGTATGAGTATGAGTATGAGTATGAGTATGAGTATGAGTATGAGTATGAGTATAAGTATTAGTATGAGTTCGAGTACGAGTACGAGTATGCGTATGAGTTTGAGTTTGAGTATGAGTATGATTATGAGTATGAGTATGAGTATGAGTATGAGTATGAGTATGAGTATGAGTATAAGTATGAGTATGAGTATGAGTATGAGTATGAGTTTAAGTATGAGTATGAGTATGAGAATGCGTATGAGTATGAGTATGAGTATGAGTATGAGTATGAGTATGAGTATGAGTATGAGTATGAGTATGAGTATGAGTATGAGTATAAGAATTAGTATGAGTATGAGTATGAGCATGAGCATGAGCATGAGTATGAGTATGAGTATGAGTGTGAGTATGAGTATGAGTATGAGTATGAGTATGAGTATGAGTATGAGTATGAGTTTAAGTATGAGTATGAGTATGAGAATGCGTATGAGTATGAGTATGAGTATGAGTATAAGTATGAGTATGAGTTTAAGTATGAGTATGAGTACGAGTATGCGTATGAGTATGAGTATGAGTATGAGTATAAGTATGAGTATGAGTATGAGTATGAGTGTGAGTATGAGTATGAGTATGAGTATGAGTATGAGTATGAGTATGAGTATGAGTATGAGTATGAGTATGAGTATGAGCATGAGCATGAGCATGAGTATGAGTATGAGTATGAGTGTGAGTATGAGTATGAGTATGAGTATGAGTATGAGTATGAGTATGAGTATGAGTTTAAGTATGAGTATGAGTATGAGAATGCGTATGAGTATGAGTATGAGTATGAGTATGAGTATGAGTATGAGTTTAAGTATGAGTATGAGTATGAGAATGCGTATGAGTATGAGTATGAGTATGAGTATAAGTATGAGTATGAGTTTAAGTATGAGTATGAGAACGAGTATGCGTATGAGTATGAGTATGAGTATGAGTATAAGTATGAGTATGAGTATGAGTATGAGTGTGAGTATGAGTATGAGTATGAGTATGAGTATGAGTGTGAGTATGAGTATGAGTATGAGTATGAGTATGAGTATGAGTATGAGTATGAGTATGAGTATGAGTATGAGTATGAGTACGAGTATGCGTATGAATATGAGTATGAGTATGAGTATGGGTATGAGTATGAGTATGAGTATGAGTATGAGTATGAATATGAGTATGAGTATGAGTATGAGTATGAGTATGAGAATGAGTATGAGTATGAGTATGAGCATGAGCATGAGCATGAGTATGAGTATGAGTATGAGTATGAGTATGAGAATGAGTATGAGTATGAGTATGAGTATGAGTATGAGTATGAGTATGAGTATAAGTATTAGTATGAGTTCGAGTACGAGTACGAGTATGCGTATGAGTTTGAGTTTGAGTATGAGTATGATTATGAGTATGAGTATGAGTATGAGTATGAGTATGAGTATGAGTATGAGTATGAGTATAAGTATGAGCATGAGCATGAGTATGAGTATGAGTATGAGTATGAGTATGAGTATGAGTATGAGTATGAGTATGAGTACGAGTATGCGTATGAGTATGAGTATGAGTATGAGTATAAGTATGAGTATGAGTATGAGTATGAGTATGAGTGTGAGTATGAGTATGAGTATGAGTATGAGTATAAGTATGAGTATGAGTTTAAGTATGAGTATGAGTACGAGTATGCGTATGAGTATGAGTATGAGTATGAGTATAAGTATGAGTATGAGTATGAGTATGAGTATGAGTGTGAGTATGAGTATGAGTATGAGTATGAGTATGAGTATGAGTATGAGTATGAGTATGAGTATGAGTATAAGAATTAGTATGAGTATGAGTATGAGCATGAGCATGAGCATGAGTATGAGTATGAGTATGAGTGTGAGTATGAGTATGAGTATGAGTATGAGTATGAGTATGAGTATGAGTATGAGTTTAAGTATGAGTATGAGTATGAGAATGCGTATGAGTATGAGTATGAGTATGAGTATAAGTATGAGTATGAGTTTAAGTATGAGTATGAGAACGAGTATGCGTATGAGTATGAGTATGAGTATGAGTATAAGTATGAGTATGAGTATGAGTATGAGTGTGAGTATGAGTATGAGTATGAGTATGAGTATGAGTGTGAGTATGAGTATGAGTATGAGTATGAGTATGAGTATGAGTATGAGTATGAGTATGAGTATGAGTATGAGTATGAGTACGAGTATGCGTATGAATATGAGTATGAGTATGAGTATGGGTATGAGTATGAGTATGAGTATGAGTATGAGTATGAATATGAGTATGAGTATGAGTATGAGTATGAGTATGAGAATGAGTATGAGTATGAGTATGAGCATGAGCATGAGCATGAGTATGAGTATGAGTATGAGTATGAGTATGAGTATGAGTATGAGTATGAGTATGAGTATGAGTATGAGTATGAGTATGAGTATAAGTATTAGTATGAGTTCGAGTACGAGTACGAGTATGCGTATGAGTTTGAGTTTGAGTATGAGTATGATTATGAGTATGAGTATGAGTATGAGTATGAGTATGAGTATGAGTATGAGTATGAGTATAAGTATGAGCATGAGCATGAGTATGAGTATGAGTATGAGTATGAGTATGAGTATGAGTATGAGTATGAGTATGAGTATGAGTATAAGTATGAGTATGAGTATGAGTATGAGTGTGAGTATGAGTATGAGTATGAGTATGAGTATGAGTATGAGTATGAGTATGAGTATGAGTATGAGTATGAGTATGAGAATGAGTATGAGTATGAGAATGAGTATGAGTATGAGTATGAGCATGAGCATGAGCATGAGTATGAGTATGTGCATGAGTATGAGTATGTGTATGAGTATGAGTATGAGTTTGAGTTTGAGTATGAGTATGAGTATGAGTATGAGTATGAGTATAAGTATGAGAATGAGTATGAGTGTGAGTATGAGAATGAGTATGAGTATGTGTATGAGTATGAGTATGAGTATGAGTATGAGTATGAGTATGAGTATGAGTATGAGTATGAGTATGAGTATGAGTATGAGTATAAGTATGAGTATGAGTATGAGTATGAGTGTGAGTATGAGTATGAGTATGAGTATGAGTATGAGTATGAGTATGAGTATGAGAATGAGTATGAGTATGAGAATGAGTATGAGTATGAGTATGAGCATGAGCATGAGCATGAGTATGAGTATGTGCATGAGTATGAGTATGTGTATGAGTATGAGTATGAGTTTGAGTATGAGTATGAGTATGAGTATAAGTATGAGAATGAGTATGAGTGTGAGTATGAGAATGAGTATGAGTATGTATATGAGTATGAGTATGAGTATGAGTATGAGTATGAGTATGAGTATGAGTATGAGTATGAGTATGAGTATGAGTATGAGTATGAGTATGAGTATGAGTATGAGTATAAGTATGAGTATGAGTATGAGTATGAGTATGAGTATGAGTATAAGTATTAGTATGAGTACGAGTACGAGTACGAGTATGCGTATGAGTTTGAGTTTGAGTATGAGTATGATTATGAGTATGAGTATGAGTATGAGTATGAGTATGAGTATGAGTATGAGTATAAGTATGAGTATGAGTATGAGTATGAGTATGAGTTTAAGTATGAGTATGAGTATGAGAATGCGTATGAGTATGAGTATGAGTATGAGTATAAGTATGAGTATGAGTTTAAGTATGAGTATGAGTACGAGTATGCGTATGAGTATGAGTATGAGTATGAGTATAAGTATGAGTATGAGTATGAGTATGAGTATGAGTGTGAGTATGAGTATGAGTATGAGTATGAGTATGAGTATGAGTATGAGTATGAGTATGAGTATGAGTATGAGTATGAGAATGAGTATGAGTATGAGAATGAGTATGAGTATGAGTATGAGCATGAGCATGAGCATGAGTATGAGTATGTGCATGAGTATGAGTATGTGTATGAGTATGAGTATGAGTTTGAGTTTGAGTATGAGTATGAGTATGAGTATGAGTATGAGTATAAGTATGAGAATGAGTATGAGTGTGAGTATGAGAATGAGTATGAGTATGTGTATGAGTATGAGTATGAGTATGAGTATGAGTATGAGTATGAGTATGAGTATGAGTATGAGTATGAGTATGAGTATGAGTATAAGTATGAGTATGAGTATGAGTATGAGTGTGAGTATGAGTATGAGTATGAGTATGAGTATGAGTATGAGTATGAGTATGAGAATGAGTATGAGTATGAGAATGAGTATGAGTATGAGTATGAGCATGAGCATGAGCATGAGTATGAGTATGTGCATGAGTATGAGTATGTGTATGAGTATGAGTATGAGTTTGAGTATGAGTATGAGTATGAGTATAAGTATGAGAATGAGTATGAGTGTGAGTATGAGAATGAGTATGAGTATGTATATGAGTATGAGTATGAGTATGAGTATGAGTATGAGTATGAGTATGAGTATGAGTATGAGTATGAGTATGAGTATGAGTATGAGTATGAGTATGAGTATGAGTATAAGTATGAGTATGAGTATGAGTATGAGTATGAGTATGAGTATAAGTATTAGTATGAGTACGAGTACGAGTACGAGTATGCGTATGAGTTTGAGTTTGAGTATGAGTATGATTATGAGTATGAGTATGAGTATGAGTATGAGTATGAGTATGAGTATGAGTATAAGTATGAGTATGAGTATGAGTATGAGTATGAGTTTAAGTATGAGTATGAGTATGAGAATGCGTATGAGTATGAGTATGAGTATGAGTATAAGTATGAGTATGAGTTTAAGTATGAGTATGAGTACGAGTATGCGTATGAGTATGAGTATGAGTATGAGTATAAGTATGAGTATGAGTATGAGTATGAGTATGAGTGTGAGTATGAGTATGAGTATGAGTATGAGTATGAGTATGAGTATGAGTATGAGTATGAGTATGAGTATGAGTATAAGAATTAGTATGAGTATGAGTATGAGCATGAGCATGAGCATGAGTATGAGTATGAGTATGAGTGTGAGTATGAGTATGAGTATGAGTATGAGTATGAGTATGAGTATGAGTATGAGTTTAAGTATGAGTATGAGTATGAGAATGCGTATGAGTATGAGTATGAGTATGAGTATAAGTATGAGTATGAGTTTAAGTATGAGTATGAGTACGAGTATGCGTATGAGTATGAGTATGAGTATGAGTATAAGTATGAGTATGAGTATGAGTATGAGTGTGAGTATGAGTATGAGTATGAGTATGAGTATGAGTGTGAGTATGAGTATGAGTATGAGTATGAGTATGAGTATGAGTATGAGTATGAGTATGAGTATGAGTATGAGTATGAGTACGAGTATGCGTATGAATATGAGTATGAGTATGAGTATGGGTATGAGTATGAGTATGAGTATGAGTATGAGTATGAATATGAGTATGAGTATGAGTATGAGTATGAGTATGAGAATGAGTATGAGTATGAGTATGAGCATGAGCATGAGCATGAGTATGAGTATGAGTATGAGTATGAGTATGAGTATGAGTATGAGTATGAGTATGAGTATGAGTATGAGTATGAGTATGAGTATAAGTATTAGTATGAGTTCGAGTACGAGTACGAGTATGCGTATGAGTTTGAGTTTGAGTATGAGTATGATTATGAGTATGAGTATGAGTATGAGTATGAGTATGAGTATGAGTATGAGTATAAGTATGAGTATGAGTATGAGTATGAGTATGAGTTTAAGTATGAGTATGAGTATGAGAATGCGTATGAGTATGAGTATGAGTATGAGTATGAGTATGAGTATGAGTATGAGTATGAGTATGAGTATGAGTATGAGTATGAGTATAAGAATTAGTATGAGTATGAGTATGAGCATGAGCATGAGCATGAGTATGAGTATGAGTATGAGTGTGAGTATGAGTATGAGTATGAGTATGAGTATGAGTATGAGTATGAGTATGAGTTTAAGTATGAGTATGAGTATGAGAATGCGTATGAGTATGAGTATGAGTATGAGTATAAGTATGAGTATGAGTTTAAGTATGAGTATGAGTACGAGTATGCGTATGAGTATGAGTATGAGTATGAGTATAAGTATGAGTATGAGTATGAGTATGAGTGTGAGTATGAGTATGAGTATGAGTATGAGTATGAGTATGAGTATGAGTATGAGTATGAGTATGAGTATGAGTATGAGTATGAGTATGAGTATGAGTATGAGTATGAGTATAAGAATTAGTATGAGTATGAGTATGAGCATGAGCATGAGCATGAGTATGAGTATGAGTATGAGTGTGAGTATGAGTATGAGTATGAGTATGAGTATGAGTATGAGTATGAGTATGAGTATGAGTTTAAGTATGAGTATGAGTATGAGAATGCGTATGAGTATGAGTATGAGTATGAGTATAAGTATGAGTATGAGTTTAAGTATGAGTATGAGTACGAGTATGCGTATGAGTATGAGTATGAGTATGAGTATAAGTATGAGTATGAGTATGAGTATGAGTGTGAGTATGAGTATGAGTATGAGTATGAGTATGAGTATGAGTATGAGTATGAGTATGAGTATGAGAATGAGTATGAGTATGAGAATGAGTATGAGTATGAGTATGAGCATGAGCATGAGCATGAGTATGAGTATGTGCATGAGTATGGGTATGTGTATGAGTATGAGTATGAGTTTGAGTATGAGTATGAGTATGAGTATGAGTATAAGTATGAAAATGAGTATGAGTGTGAGTATGAGAATGAGTATGAGTATGAGTATGTGTATGAGTATGAGTAGGAGTATGAGTATGAGTATGAGTATGAGTATGAGTATGAGTATGAGTATGAGTATGAGTATAAGTATGAGTATGAGTATGAGTATGAGTATGAGTATAAGTATTAGTATGAGAATGAGTACGAGTATTAGTATGAGTATGAGTATGAGTATGAGTATGAGTTTAAGTATGAGTATGAGTATGAGTATGAGTATGAGTATGAGTATGAGTATGAGTATGAGTATGAGTATGAGTATGAGTATGAGTATGAGTATGAGTATGAGTATGAGTATGAGTATGAGTATGAGTATGAGTATGAGTATGAGTATGAGTATGAGTATGAGTATGAGTATGAGTATGAGTATGAGTATGAGTATGAGTATGAGTATGAGTATGAGTATGAGTATGAGTATGAGTATGAGTATGAGAATGAGTATGAGTACGAGAATGAGTATGAGTATGAGTATGAGTATGAGCATGAGCATGAGCATGAGTATGAGTATGAGTATGAGTATGAGTATGAGTATAAGTATGAGCATGAGCATGAGTATGAGTATGAGTATGAGTATGAGTATGAGTATGAGTATGAGTATGAGTATGAGTATGAGTATAAGTATGAGTATGAGTATGAGTATGAGTGTGAGTATTAGTATGAGTATGAGTATGAGTATGAGTATGAGTATGAGTATGAGTATGAGTATGAGTATGAGTATGAGAATGAGTATGAGTATGAGAATGAGTATGAGTATGAGTATGAGCATGAGCATGAGCATGAGTATGAGTATGTGCATGAGTATGAGTATGTGTATGAGTATGAGTATGAGTTTGAGTTTGAGTATGAGTATGAGTATGAGTATGAGTATGAGTATAAGTATGAGAATGAGTATGAGTGTGAGTATGAGAATGAGTATGAGTATGTGTATGAGTATGAGTATGAGTATGAGTATGAGTATGAGTATGAGTATGAGTATGAGTACGAGTATGCGTATGAATATGAGTATGAGTATGAGTATGGGTATGAGTATGAGTATGAGTATGAGTATGAGTATGAGTATGAGTATGAGTATGAGTATGAGTATGAGAATGAGTATGAGTATGAGTATGAGCATGAGCATGAGCATGAGTATGAGTATGAGTATGAGTATGAGTATGAGTATGAGTATGAGTATGAGTATGAGTATGAGTATAAGTATTAGTATGAGTACGAGTACGAGTACGAGTATGCGTATGAGTTTGAGTTTGAGTATGAGTATGATTATGAGTATGAGTATGAGTATGAGTATGAGTATGAGTATGAGTATGAGTATGAGTATGAGTATGAGTATGAGTATGAGCATGAGCATGAGCATGAGTATGAGTATGAGTATGAGTGTGAGTATGAGTATGAGTATGAGTATGAGTATGAGTATGAGTATGAGTATGAGTATGAGTTTAAGTATGAGTATGAGTATGAGAATGCGTATGAGTATGAGTATGAGTATGAGTATAAGTATGAGTATGAGTTTAAGTATGAGTATGAGTACGAGTATGCGTATGAGTATGAGTATGAGTATGAGTATAAGTATGAGTATGAGTATGAGTATGAGTGTGAGTATGAGTATGAGTATGAGTATGAGTATGAGTATGAGTATGAGTATGAGTATGAGTATGAGAATGAGTATGAGTATGAGAATGAGTATGAGTATGAGTATGAGTATGAGTATGAGTATGAGTATGAGTATGAGTATGAGTATGAGTATAAGTATTAGTATGAGATCGAGTACGAGTACGAGTATGCGTATGAGTTTGAGTTTGAGTATGAGTATGATTATGAGTATGAGTATGAGTATGAGTATGAGTATGAGTATGAGTATGAGTATAAGTATGAGTATGAGTATGAGTATGAGTATGAGTTTAAGTATGAGTATGAGTATGAGAATGCGTATGAGTATGAGTATGAGTATGAGTATGAGTATGAGTATGAGTATGAGTATGAGTATGAGTATGAGTATGAGTATGAGTATGAGTATGAGTATGAGTATAAGAATTAGTATGAGTATGAGTATGAGCATGAGCATGAGCATGAGTATGAGTATGAGTATGAGTGTGAGTATGAGTATGAGTATGAGTATGAGTATGAGTATGAGTATGAGTATGAGTATGAGTATGAGTTTAAGTATGAGTATGAGTATGAGAATGCGTATGAGTATGAGTATGAGTATAAGTATGAGTATGAGTTTAAGTATGAGTATGAGTACGAGTATGCGTATGAGTATGAGTATGAGTATGAGTATAAGTATGAGTATGAGTATGAGTATGAGTGTGAGTATGAGTATGAGTATGAGTATGAGTATGAGTATGAGTATGAGTATGAGTATGAGTATGAGAATGAGTATGAGTATGAGAATGAGTATGAGTATGAGTATGAGCATGAGCATGAGCATGAGTATGAGTATGTGCATGAGTATGGGTATGTGTATGAGTATGAGTATGAGTTTGAGTATGAGTATGAGTATGAGTATGAGTATAAGTATGAAAATGAGTATGAGTGTGAGTATGAGAATGAGTATGAGTATGTGTATGAGTATGAGTAGGAGTATGAGTATGAGTATGAGTATGAGTATGAGTATGAGTATGAGTATGAGTATGAGTATAAGTATGAGTATGAGTATGAGTATGAGTATGAGTATAAGTATTAGTATGAGTATGAGTACGAGTATTAGTATGAGTATGAGTATGAGTATGAGTATGAGTTTAAGTATGAGTATGAGTATGAGTATGAGTATGAGTATGAGTATGAGTATGAGTATGAGTATGAGTATGAGTATGAGTATGAGTATGAGTATGAGTATGAGTATGAGTATGAGTATGAGTATGAGTATGAGTATGAGTATGAGTATGAGTATGAGTATGAGTATGAGTATGAGTATGAGTATGAGTATGAGTATGAGTATGAGTATGAGTATGAGTATGAGTATGAGTATGAGTATGAGTATGAGTATGAGTATGAGTATGAGTATGAGTACGAGAATGAGTATGAGTATGAGTATGAGTATGAGCATGAGCATGAGCATGAGTATGAGTATGAGTATGAGTATGAGTATAAGTATGAGCATGAGCATGAGTATGAGTATGAGTATGAGTGTGAGTATGAGTATGAGTATGAGTATGAGTATGAGTATGAGTATGAGTATGAGTATGAGTATGAGTATGAGTATGAGTATGAGAATGAGTATGAGTATGAGAATGAGTATGAGTATGAGTATGAGCATGAGCATGAGCATGAGTATGAGTATGAGTATGAGTGTGAGTATGAGTATGAGTATGAGTATGAGTATGAGTATGAGTATGAGTATGAGTATGAGTTTAAGTATGAGTATGAGTATGAGAATGCGTATGAGTATGAGTATGAGTATGAGTATAAGTATGAGTATGAGTTTAAGTATGAGTATGAGTACGAGTATGCGTATGAGTATGAGTATGAGTATGAGTATGAGTTTAAGTATGAGTATGAGTATGAGAATGCGTATGAGTATGAGTATGAGTATAAGTATGAGTATGAGTTTAAGTATGAGTATGAGTACGAGTATGCGTATGAGTATGAGTATGAGTATGAGTATAAGTATGAGTATGAGTATGAGTATGAGTGTGAGTATGAGTATGAGTATGAGTATGAGTATGAGTATGAGTATGAGTATGAGTATGAGTATGAGAATGAGTATGAGTATGAGAATGAGTATGAGTATGAGTATGAGCATGAGCATGAGCATGAGTATGAGTATGTGCATGAGTATGGGTATGTGTATGAGTATGAGTATGAGTTTGAGTATGAGTATGAGTATGAGTATGAGTATAAGTATGAAAATGAGTATGAGTGTGAGTATGAGAATGAGTATGAGTATGTGTATGAGTATGAGTAGGAGTATGAGTATGAGTATGAGTATGAGTATGAGTATGAGTATGAGTATGAGTATGAGTATAAGTATGAGTATGAGTATGAGTATGAGTATGAGTATAAGTATTAGTATGAGTATGAGTACGAGTATTAGTATGAGTATGAGTATGAGTATGAGTATGAGTTTAAGTATGAGTATGAGTATGAGTATGAGTATGAGTATGAGTATGAGTATGAGTATGAGTATGAGTATGAGTATGAGTATGAGTATGAGTATGAGTATGAGTATGAGTATGAGTATGAGTATGAGTATGAGTATGAGTATGAGTATGAGTATGAGTATGAGTATGAGTATGAGTATGAGTATGAGTATGAGTATGAGTATGAGTATGAGTATGAGTATGAGTATGAGTATGAGTATGAGTATGAGTATGAGTATGAGTATGAGTATGAGTATGAGTACGAGAATGAGTATGAGTATGAGTATGAGTATGAGCATGAGCATGAGCATGAGTATGAGTATGAGTATGAGTATGAGTATAAGTATGAGCATGAGCATGAGTATGAGTATGAGTATGAGTGTGAGTATGAGTATGAGTATGAGTATGAGTATGAGTATGAGTATGAGTATGAGTATGAGTATGAGTATGAGAATGAGTATGAGTATGAGAATGAGTATGAGTATGAGTATGAGCATGAGCATGAGCATGAGTATGAGTATGAGTATGAGTGTGAGTATGAGTATGAGTATGAGTATGAGTATGAGTATGAGTATGAGTATGAGTATGAGTTTAAGTATGAGTATGAGTATGAGAATGCGTATGAGTATGAGTATGAGTATGAGTATAAGTATGAGTATGAGTTTAAGTATGAGTATGAGTACGAGTATGCGTATGAGTATGAGTATGAGTATGAGTATAAGTATGAGTATGAGTATGAGTATGAGTATGAGTGTGAGTATGAGTATGAGTATGAGTATGAGTATGAGTGTGAGTATGAGTATGAGTATGAGTATGAGTATGAGTATGAGTATGAGTATGAGTATGAGTATGAGTATGAGTACGAGTATGCGTATGAATATGAGTATGAGTATGAGTATGGGTATGAGTATGAGTATGAGTATGAGTATGAGTATGAGTATGAGTATGAGTATGAGTATGAGTATGAGTATGAGAATGAGTATGAGTATGAGTATGAGCATGAGCATGAGCATGAGTATGAGTATGAGTATGAGTATGAGTATGAGTATGAGTATGAGTATGAGTATGAGTATGAGTATGAGTATGAGTATAAGTATTAGTATGAGTACGAGTACGAGTACGAGTATGCGTATGAGTTTGAGTTTGAGTATGAGTATGATTATGAGTATGAGTATGAGTATGAGTATGAGTATGAGTATGAGTATGAGTATGAGTATAAGTATGAGTATGAGTATGAGTATGAGTATGAGTTTATGTATGAGTATGAGTATGAGAATGCGTATGAGTATGAGTATGAGTATGGGTATGAGTATGAGTATGAGTATGAGTATGAGTATGAGTATGAGTATGAGTATGAGTATGAGTATGAGTATGAGTATAAGAATTAGTATGAGTATGAGTATGAGCATGAGCATGAGCATGAGTATGAGTATGAGTATGAGTGTGAGTATGAGTATGAGTATGAGTATGAGTATGAGTATGAGTATGAGTATGAGTATGAGTATGAGTTTAAGTATGAGTATGAGTATGAGAATGCGTATGAGTATGAGTATGAGTATGAGTATGAGTATAAGTATGAGTATGAGTTTAAGTATGAGTATGAGTACGAGTATGCGTATGAGTATGAGTATGAGTATGAGTATAAGTATGAGTATGAGTATGAGTATGAGTGTGAGTATGAGTATGAGTATGAGTATGAGTATGAGTATGAGTATGAGTATGAGTATGAGTATGAGAATGAGTATGAGTATGAGAATGAGTATGAGTATGAGTATGAGCATGAGCATGAGCATGAGTATGAGTATGTGCATGAGTATGGGTATGTGTATGAGTATGAGTATGAGTTTGAGTATGAGTATGAGTATGAGTATGAGTATGAGTATGAGTATAAGTATGAAAATGAGTATGAGTGTGAGTATGAGAATGAGTATGAGTATGTGTATGAGTATGAGTATGAGTATGAGTATGAGTATGAGTATGAGTATGAGTATGAGTATGAGTATGAGTATGAGTATAAGTATGAGTATGAGTATGAGTATGAGTATGAGTATGAGTATAAGTATTAGTATGAGTATGAGTACGAGTATTAGTATGAGTATGAGTATGAGTATGAGTATGAGTATGAGTATGAGTTTAAGTATGAGTATGAGTATGAGTATGAGTATGAGTATGAGTATGAGTATGAGTATGAGTATGAGTATGAGTATGAGTATGAGTATGAGTATGAGTATGAGTATGAGTATGAGTATGAGTATGAGTATGAGTATGAGTATGAGTATGAGAATGAGTATGAGTACGAGAATGAGTATGAGTATGAGTATGAGTATGAGCATGAGCATGAGCATGAGTATGAGTATGAGTATGAGTATGAGTATGAGTATGAGTATAAGTATGAGCATGAGCATGAGTATGAGTATGAGTATGAGTATGAGTATGAGTATGAGTATGAGTATGAGTATAAGTATGAGTATGAGTATGAGTATGAGTGTGAGTATGAGTATGAGTATGAGTATGAGTATGAGTATGAGTATGAGTATGTGTATGAGTATGAGTATGAGTATGAGAATGAGTATGAGTATGAGTATGAGTATGAGTATGAGTATGAGTATGAGTATGAGTATGAGTATGAGTATGAGTATGAGTATGAGTATGAGAATGAGTATGAGTACGAGAATGAGTATGAGTATGAGTATGAGTATGAGCATGAGCATGAGCATGAGTATGAGTATGAGTATGAGTATGAGTATGAGTATGAGTATAAGTATGAGCATGAGCATGAGTATGAGTATGAGTATGAGTATGAGTATGAGTATGAGTATGAGTATGAGTATAAGTATGAGTATGAGTATGAGTATGAGTGTGAGTATGAGTATGAGTATGAGTATGAGTATGAGTATGAGTATGAGTATGTGTATGAGTATGAGTATGAGTATGAGAATGAGTATGAGTATGAGAATGAGTATGAGTATGAGTATGAGCATGAGCATGAGCATGAGTATGAGTATGTGCATGAGTATGAGTATGTGTATGAGTATGAGTATGAGTTTGAGTTTGAGTATGAGTATGAGTATGAGTATGAGTATGAGTATAAGTATGAGAATGAGTATGAGTGTGAGTATGAGAATGAGTATGAGTATGTGTATGAGTATGAGTATGAGTATGAGTATGAGTATGAGTATGAGTATGAGTATGAGTATGAGTATGAGTATGAGTATGAGTATGAGTATAAGTATGAGTATGAGTATGAGTATGAGTATGAGTATAAGTATGAGTATGAGTATGAGTATGAGTGTGAGTATGAGTATGAGTATGAGTATGAGTATGAGTGTGAGTATGAGTATGAGTATGAGTATGAGTATGAGTATGAGTATGAGTATGAGTATGAGTATGAGTATGAGTACGAGTATGCGTATGAATATGAGTATGAGTATGAGTATGGGTATGAGTATGAGTATGAGTATGAGTATGAGTATGAGTATGAGTATGAGTATGAGTATGAGTATGAGTATGAGTATGAGTATGAGAATGAGTATGAGTATGAGTATGAGCATGAGCATGAGCATGAGTATGAGTATGAGTATGAGTATGAGTATGAGTATGAGTATGAGTATGAGTATGAGTATGAGTATGAGTATGAGTATAAGTATTAGTATGAGTACGAGTACGAGTACGAGTATGCGTATGAGTTTGAGTTTGAGTATGAGTATGATTATGAGTATGAGTATGAGTATGAGTATGAGTATGAGTATGAGTATGAGTATAAGTATGAGTATGAGTATGAGTATGAGTATGAGTTTAAGTATGAGTATGAGTATGAGTATGAGTATGAGTATGAGTATGAGTATGAGTATGAGTATGAGTATGAGTATGAGTATGAGTTTAAGTATGAGTATGAGTATGAGTATGAGTATGAGTATGAGTATGTGCATGAGTATGAGTATGTGTATGAGTATGAGTATGAGTATGAGTATGAGTATGAGTATGAGTATGAGGATGAGTATGAGTATGAGTATGAGTATGTGTATGAGTATGAGTATGAGTATGAGTATGAGTATGAGTATGAGTATGAGTATGAGTATGAGTATGATATAGAGTATGAGTATGTGTATGAGTATGAGTATGAGTATGAGTATGAGTATGAGTATAAGTATGAGTATGAGTATGAGTATGAGTGTGAGTATGAGTATGAGTATGAGTATGAGTATGAGTATGAGTATGAGTATGAGTATGAGAATGAGTATGAGTATGAGAATGAGTATGAGTATGAGTATGAGCATGAGCATGAGCATGAGTATGAGTATGTGCATGAGTATGAGTATGTGTATGAGTATGAGTATGAGTTTGAGTATGAGTATGAGTATGAGTATGAGTATAAGTATGAGAATGAGTATGAGTATGCGTATGAGTATGAGTATGAGTATGAGTATAAGTATGAGTATGAGTATGAGTATGAGTATGAGTGTGAGTATGAGTATGAGTATGAGTATGAGTATGAGTGTGAGTATGAGTATGAGTATGAGTATGAGTATGAGTATGAGTATGAGTATGAGTATGAGTATGAGTATGAGTATGAGTATGAGTATGAGTATGAGTATGAGTATGAGTATGAGTATGAGTATGAGTACGAGAATGAGTATGAGTATGAGTATGAGTATGAGCATGAGCATGAGCATGAGTATGAGTATGAGTATGAGTATGAGTATAAGTATGAGCATGAGCATGAGTATGAGTATGAGTATGAGTGTGAGTATGAGTATGAGTATGAGTATGAGTATGAGTATGAGTATGAGTATGAGTATGAGTATGAGTATGAGAATGAGTATGAGTATGAGAATGAGTATGAGTATGAGTATGAGCATGAGCATGAGCATGAGTATGAGTATGAGTATGAGTGTGAGTATGAGTATGAGTATGAGTATGAGTATGAGTATGAGTATGAGTATGAGTATGAGTTTAAGTATGAGTATGAGTATGAGAATGCGTATGAGTATGAGTATGAGTATGAGTATAAGTATGAGTATGAGTTTAAGTATGAGTATGAGTACGAGTATGCGTATGAGTATGAGTATGAGTATGAGTATAAGTATGAGTATGAGTATGAGTATGAGTATGAGTGTGAGTATGAGTATGAGTATGAGTATGAGTATGAGTGTGAGTATGAGTATGAGTATGAGTATGAGTATGAGTATGAGTATGAGTATGAGTATGAGTATGAGTATGAGTATGAGTACGAGTATGCGTATGAATATGAGTATGAGTATGAGTATGGGTATGAGTATGAATATGAGTATGAGTATGAGTATGAGTATGAGTATGAGTATGAGTATGAGTATGAGTATGAGTATGAGTATGAGTATAAGTATGAGTATGAGTATGAGTATGAGTATGAGTTTATGTATGAGTATGAGTATGAGAATGCGTATGAGTATGAGTATGAGTATGGGTATGAGTATGAGTATGAGTATGAGTATGAGTATGAGTATGAGTATGAGTATGAGTATGAGTATGAGTATGAGTATAAGAATTAGTATGAGTATGAGTATGAGCATGAGCATGAGCATGAGTATGAGTATGAGTATGAGTGTGAGTATGAGTATGAGTATGAGTATGAGTATGAGTATGAGTATGAGTATGAGTATGAGTATGAGTTTAAGTATGAGTATGAGTATGAGAATGCGTATGAGTATGAGTATGAGTATGAGTATGAGTATAAGTATGAGTATGAGTTTAAGTATGAGTATGAGTACGAGTATGCGTATGAGTATGAGTATGAGTATGAGTATAAGTATGAGTATGAGTATGAGTATGAGTGTGAGTATGAGTATGAGTATGAGTATGAGTATGAGTATGAGTATGAGTATGAGTATGAGTATGAGAATGAGTATGAGTATGAGAATGAGTATGAGTATGAGTATGAGCATGAGCATGAGCATGAGTATGAGTATGTGCATGAGTATGGGTATGTGTATGAGTATGAGTATGAGTTTGAGTATGAGTATGAGTATGAGTATGAGTATGAGTATGAGTATAAGTATGAAAATGAGTATGAGTGTGAGTATGAGAATGAGTATGAGTATGTGTATGAGTATGAGTATGAGTATGAGTATGAGTATGAGTATGAGTATGAGTATGAGTATGAGTATGAGTATAAGTATGAGTATGAGTATGAGTATGAGTATGAGTATGAGTATAAGTATTAGTATGAGTATGAGTACGAGTATTAGTATGAGTATGAGTATGAGTATGAGTATGAGTATGAGTATGAGTTTAAGTATGAGTATGAGTATGAGTATGAGTATGAGTATGAGTATGAGTATGAGTATGAGTATGAGTATGAGTATGAGTATGAGTATGAGTATGAGTATGAGTATGAGTATGAGTATGAGTATGAGTATGAGTATGAGTATGAGTATGAGAATGAGTATGAGTACGAGAATGAGTATGAGTATGAGTATGAGTATGAGCATGAGCATGAGCATGAGTATGAGTATGAGTATGAGTATGAGTATGAGTATGAGTATAAGTATGAGCATGAGCATGAGTATGAGTATGAGTATGAGTATGAGTATGAGTATGAGTATGAGTATGAGTATAAGTATGAGTATGAGTATGAGTATGAGTGTGAGTATGAGTATGAGTATGAGTATGAGTATGAGTATGAGTATGAGTATGTGTATGAGTATGAGTATGAGTATGAGAATGAGTATGAGTATGAGTATGAGTATGAGTATGAGTATGAGTATGAGTATGAGTATGAGTATGAGTATGAGTATGAGTATGAGTATGAGAATGAGTATGAGTACGAGAATGAGTATGAGTATGAGTATGAGTATGAGCATGAGCATGAGCATGAGTATGAGTATGAGTATGAGTATGAGTATGAGTATAAGTATGAGCATGAGCATGAGTATGAGTATGAGTATGAGTATGAGTATGAGTATGAGTATGAGTATGAGTATAAGTATGAGTATGAGTATGAGTATGAGTGTGAGTATGAGTATGAGTATGAGTATGAGTATGAGTATGAGTATGAGTATGTGTATGAGTATGAGTATGAGTATGAGAATGAGTATGAGTATGAGAATGAGTATGAGTATGAGTATGAGCATGAGCATGAGCATGAGTATGAGTATGTGCATGAGTATGAGTATGTGTATGAGTATGAGTATGAGTTTGAGTTTGAGTATGAGTATGAGTATGAGTATGAGTATGAGTATAAGTATGAGAATGAGTATGAGTGTGAGTATGAGAATGAGTATGAGTATGTGTATGAGTATGAGTATGAGTATGAGTATGAGTATGAGTATGAGTATGAGTATGAGTATGAGTATGAGTATGAGTATGAGTATGAGTATAAGTATGAGTATGAGTATGAGTATGAGTATGAGTATAAGTATGAGTATGAGTATGAGTATGAGTGTGAGTATGAGTATGAGTATGAGTATGAGTATGAGTGTGAGTATGAGTATGAGTATGAGTATGAGTATGAGTATGAGTATGAGTATGAGTATGAGTATGAGTATGAGTACGAGTATGCGTATGAATATGAGTATGAGTATGAGTATGGGTATGAGTATGAGTATGAGTATGAGTATGAGTATGAGTATGAGTATGAGTATGAGTATGAGTATGAGTATGAGTATGAGTATGAGAATGAGTATGAGTATGAGTATGAGCATGAGCATGAGCATGAGTATGAGTATGAGTATGAGTATGAGTATGAGTATGAGTATGAGTATGAGTATGAGTATGAGTATGAGTATGAGTATAAGTATTAGTATGAGTACGAGTACGAGTACGAGTATGCGTATGAGTTTGAGTTTGAGTATGAGTATGATTATGAGTATGAGTATGAGTATGAGTATGAGTATGAGTATGAGTATGAGTATAAGTATGAGTATGAGTATGAGTATGAGTATGAGTTTAAGTATGAGTATGAGTATGAGTATGAGTATGAGTATGAGTATGAGTATGAGTATGAGTATGAGTATGAGTATGAGTATGAGTTTAAGTATGAGTATGAGTATGAGTATGAGTATGAGTATGAGTATGTGCATGAGTATGAGTATGTGTATGAGTATGAGTATGAGTATGAGTATGAGTATGAGTATGAGTATGAGGATGAGTATGAGTATGAGTATGAGTATGTGTATGAGTATGAGTATGAGTATGAGTATGAGTGTGAGTATGAGTATGAGTATGAGTATGAGTATGAGTGTGAGTATGAGTATGAGTATGAGTATGAGTATGAGTATGAGTATGAGTATGAGTATGAGTATGAGTATGAGTACGAGTATGCGTATGAATATGAGTATGAGTATGAGTATGGGTATGAGTATGAGTATGAGTATGAGTATGAGTATGAGTATGAGTATGAGTATGAGTATGAGTATGAGTATGAGTATGAGTATGAGAATGAGTATGAGTATGAGTATGAGCATGAGCATGAGCATGAGTATGAGTATGAGTATGAGTATGAGTATGAGTATGAGTATGAGTATGAGTATGAGTATGAGTATGAGTATGAGTATAAGTATTAGTATGAGTACGAGTACGAGTACGAGTATGCGTATGAGTTTGAGTTTGAGTATGAGTATGATTATGAGTATGAGTATGAGTATGAGTATGAGTATGAGTATGAGTATGAGTATAAGTATGAGTATGAGTATGAGTATGAGTATGAGTTTAAGTATGAGTATGAGTATGAGTATGAGTATGAGTATGAGTATGAGTATGAGTATGAGTATGAGTATGAGTATGAGTTTAAGTATGAGTATGAGTATGAGTATGAGTATGAGTATGAGTATGTGCATGAGTATGAGTATGTGTATGAGTATGAGTATGAGTATGAGTATGAGTATGAGTATGAGTATGAGGATGAGTATGAGTATGAGTATGAGTATGTGTATGAGTATGAGTATGAGTATGAGTATGAGTATGAGTATGAGTATGAGTATGAGTATGAGTATGATATAGAGTATGAGTATGTGTATGAGTATGAGTATGAGTATGAGTATGAGTATGAGTATAAGTATGAGTATGAGTATGAGTATGAGTGTGAGTATGAGTATGAGTATGAGTATGAGTATGAGTATGAGTATGAGTATGAGTATGAGAATGAGTATGAGTATGAGAATGAGTATGAGTATGAGTATGAGCATGAGCATGAGCATGAGTATGAGTATGTGCATGAGTATGAGTATGTGTATGAGTATGAGTATGAGTTTGAGTATGAGTATGAGTATGAGTATGAGTATAAGTATGAGAATGAGTATGAGTATGCGTATGAGTATGAGTATGAGTATGAGTATAAGTATGAGTATGAGTATGAGTATGAGTATGAGTGTGAGTATGAGTATGAGTATGAGTATGAGTATGAGTGTGAGTATGAGTATGAGTATGAGTATGAGTATGAGTATGAGTATGAGTATGAGTATGAGTATGAGTATGAGTATGAGTATGAGTATGAGTATGAGTATGAGTATGAGTATGAGTATGAGTATGAGTACGAGAATGAGTATGAGTATGAGTATGAGTATGAGCATGAGCATGAGCATGAGTATGAGTATGAGTATGAGTATGAGTATAAGTATGAGCATGAGCATGAGTATGAGTATGAGTATGAGTGTGAGTATGAGTATGAGTATGAGTATGAGTATGAGTATGAGTATGAGTATGAGTATGAGTATGAGTATGAGAATGAGTATGAGTATGAGAATGAGTATGAGTATGAGTATGAGCATGAGCATGAGCATGAGTATGAGTATGAGTATGAGTGTGAGTATGAGTATGAGTATGAGTATGAGTATGAGTATGAGTATGAGTATGAGTATGAGTTTAAGTATGAGTATGAGTATGAGAATGCGTATGAGTATGAGTACGAGTATGCGTATGAGTATGAGTATGAGTATGAGTATAAGTATGAGTATGAGTATGAGTATGAGTATGAGTGTGAGTATGAGTATGAGTATGAGTATGAGTATGAGTGTGAGTATGAGTATGAGTATGAGTATGAGTATGAGTATGAGTATGAGTATGAGTATGAGTATGAGTATGAGTATGAGTACGAGTATGCGTATGAATATGAGTATGAGTATGAGTATGGGTATGAGTATGAGTATGAGTATGAGTATGAGTATGAGTATGAGTATGAGTATGAGTATGAGTATGAGTATGAGAATGAGTATGAGTATGAGTATGAGCATGAGCATGAGCATGAGTATGAGTATGAGTATGAGTATGAGTATGAGTATGAGTATGAGTATGAGTATGAGTATGAGTATGAGTATGAGTATAAGTATTAGTATGAGTACGAGTACGAGTACGAGTATGCGTATGAGTTTGAGTTTGAGTATGAGTATGATTATGAGTATGAGTATGAGTATGAGTATGAGTATGAGTATGAGTATGAGTATGAGTATAAGTATGAGTATGAGTATGAGTATGAGTATGAGTTTAAGTATGAGTATGAGTATGAGAATGCGTATGAGTATGAGTATGAGTATGGGTATGAGTATGAGTATGAGTATGAGTATGAGTATGAGTATGAGTATGAGTATGAGTATGAGTATGAGTATAAGAATTAGTATGAGTATGAGTATGAGCATGAGCATGAGCATGAGTATGAGTATGAGTATGAGTGTGAGTATGAGTATGAGTATGAGTATGAGTATGAGTATGAGTATGAGTATGAGTATGAGTATGAGTTTAAGTATGAGTATGAGTATGAGAATGCGTATGAGTATGAGTATGAGTATGAGTATGAGTATAAGTATGAGTATGAGTTTAAGTATGAGTATGAGTACGAGTATGCGTATGAGTATGAGTATGAGTATGAGTATAAGTATGAGTATGAGTATGAGTATGAGTGTGAGTATGAGTATGAGTATGAGTATGAGTATGAGTATGAGTATGAGTATGAGTATGAGTATGAGAATGAGTATGAGTATGAGAATGAGTATGAGTATGAGTATGAGCATGAGCATGAGCATGAGTATGAGTATGTGCATGAGTATGGGTATGTGTATGAGTATGAGTATGAGTTTGAGTATGAGTATGAGTATGAGTATGAGTATGAGTATGAGTATAAGTATGAAAATGAGTATGAGTGTGAGTATGAGAATGAGTATGAGTATGTGTATGAGTATGAGTATGAGTATGAGTATGAGTATGAGTATGAGTATGACTATGAGTATGAGTATGAGTATAAGTATGAGTATGAGTATGAGTATGAGTATGAGTATGAGTATAAGTATTAGTATGAGTATGAGTACGAGTATTAGTATGAGTATGAGTATGAGTATGAGTATGAGTATGAGTATGAGTTTAAGTATGAGTATGAGTATGAGTATGAGTATGAGTATGAGTATGAGTATGAGTATGAGTATGAGTATGAGTATGAGTATGAGTATGAGTATGAGTATGAGTATGAGTATGAGTATGAGTATGAGTATGAGTATGAGTATGAGTATGAGTATGAGAATGAGTATGAGTACGAGAATGAGTATGAGTATGAGTATGAGTATGAGCATGAGCATGAGCATGAGTATGAGTATGAGTATGAGTATGAGTATGAGTATGAGTATAAGTATGAGCATGAGCATGAGTATGAGTATGAGTATGAGTATGAGTATGAGTATGAGTATGAGTATGAGTATAAGTATGAGTATGAGTATGAGTATGAGTGTGAGTATGAGTATGAGTATGAGTATGAGTATGAGTATGAGTATGAGTATGTGTATGAGTATGAGTATGAGTATGAGAATGAGTATGAGTATGAGAATGAGTATGAGTATGATTATGAGCATGAGCATGAGCATGAGTATGAGTATGTGCATGAGTATGAGTATGTGTATGAGTATGAGTATGAGTTTGAGTTTGAGTATGAGTATGAGTATGAGTATGAGTATGAGTATAAGTATGAGAATGAGTATGAGTGTGAGTATGAGAATGAGTATGAGTATGTGTATGAGTATGAGTATGAGTATGAGTATGAGTATGAGTATGAGTATGAGTATGAGTATGAGTATGAGTATGAGTATGAGTATGAGTATGAGTATAAGTATGAGTATGAGTATGAGTATGAGTATGAGTATAAGTATGAGTATGAGTATGAGTATGAGTGTGAGTATGAGTATGAGTATGAGTATGAGTATGAGTGTGAGTATGAGTATGAGTATGAGTATGAGTATGAGTATGAGTATGAGTATGAGTATGAGTATGAGTATGAGTACGAGTATGCGTATGAATATGAGTATGAGTATGAGTATGGGTATGAGTATGAGTATGAGTATGAGTATGAGTATGAGTATGAGTATGAGTATGAGTATGAGTATGAGTATGAGTATGAGTATGAGAATGAGTATGAGTATGAGTATGAGCATGAGCATGAGCATGAGTATGAGTATGAGTATGAGTATGAGTATGAGTATGAGTATGAGTATGAGTATGAGTATGAGTATGAGTATGAGTATAAGTATTAGTATGAGTACGAGTACGAGTACGAGTATGCGTATGAGTTTGAGTTTGAGTATGAGTATGATTATGAGTATGAGTATGAGTATGAGTATGAGTATGAGTATGAGTATGAGTATAAGTATGAGTATGAGTATGAGTATGAGTATGAGTTTAAGTATGAGTATGAGTATGAGTATGAGTATGAGTATGAGTATGAGTATGAGTATGAGTATGAGTATGAGTATGAGTATGAGTTTAAGTATGAGTATGAGTATGAGTATGAGTATGAGTATGAGTATGTGCATGAGTATGAGTATGTGTATGAGTATGAGTATGAGTATGAGTATGAGTATGAGTATGAGTATGAGGATGAGTATGAGTATGAGTATGAGTATGTGTATGAGTATGAGTATGAGTATGAGTATGAGTATGAGTATGAGTATGAGTATGAGTATGAGTATGATATAGAGTATGAGTATGTGTATGAGTATGAGTATGAGTATGAGTATGAGTATGAGTATAAGTATGAGTATGAGTATGAGTATGAGTGTGAGTATGAGTATGAGTATGAGTATGAGTATGAGTATGAGTATGAGTATGAGTATGAGTATGAGAATGAGTATGAGTATGAGAATGAGTATGAGTATGAGTATGAGCATGAGCATGAGCATGAGTATGAGTATGTGCATGAGTATGAGTATGTGTATGAGTATGAGTATGAGTTTGAGTATGAGTATGAGTATGAGTATGAGTATAAGTATGAGAATGAGTATGAGTATGCGTATGAGTATGAGTATGAGTATGAGTATAAGTATGAGTATGAGTATGAGTATGAGTATGAGTGTGAGTATGAGTATGAGTATGAGTATGAGTATGAGTGTGAGTATGAGTATGAGTATGAGTATGAGTATGAGTATGAGTATGAGTATGAGTATGAGTATGAGTATGAGTATGAGTACGAGTATGCGTATGAATATGAGTATGAGTATGAGTATGGGTATGAGTATGAGTATGAGTATGAGTATGAGTATGAGTATGAGTATGAGTATGAGTATGAGTATGAGTATGAGAATGAGTATGAGTATGAGTATGAGCATGAGCATGAGCATGAGTATGAGTATGAGTATGAGTATGAGTATGAGTATGAGTATGAGTATGAGTATGAGTATGAGTATGAGTATGAGTATAAGTATTAGTATGAGTACGAGTACGAGTACGAGTATGCGTATGAGTTTGAGTTTGAGTATGAGTATGATTATGAGTATGAGTATGAGTATGAGTATGAGTATGAGTATGAGTATGAGTATGAGTATAAGTATGAGTATGAGTATGAGTATGAGTATGAGTTTAAGTATGAGTATGAGTATGAGAATGCGTATGAGTATGAGTATGAGTATGGGTATGAGTATGAGTATGAGTATTAGTATGAGTATGAGTATGAGTATGAGTATGAGTATGAGTATGAGTATAAGAATTAGTATGAGTATGAGTATGAGCATGAGCATGAGCATGAGTATGAGTATGAGTATGAGTGTGAGTATGAGTATGAGTATGAGTATGAGTATGAGTATGAGTATGAGTATGAGTATGAGTATGAGTTTAAGTATGAGTATGAGTATGAGAATGCGTATGAGTATGAGTATGAGTATGAGTATGAGTATAAGTATGAGTATGAGTTTAAGTATGAGTATGAGTACGAGTATGCGTATGAGTATGAGTATGAGTATGAGTATAAGTATGAGTATGAGTATGAGTATGAGTGTGAGTATGAGTATGAGTATGAGTATGAGTATGAGTATGAGTATGAGTATGAGTATGAGTATGAGAATGAGTATGAGTATGAGAATGAGTATGAGTATGAGTATGAGCATGAGCATGAGCATGAGTATGAGTATGTGCATGAGTATGGGTATGTGTATGAGTATGAGTATGAGTTTGAGTATGAGTATGAGTATGAGTATGAGTATGAGTATGAGTATAAGTATGAAAATGAGTATGAGTGTGAGTATGAGAATGAGTATGAGTATGTGTATGAGTATGAGTATGAGTATGAGTATGAGTATGAGTATGAGTATGAGTATGAGTATGAGTATGAGTATGAGTATAAGTATGAGTATGAGTATGAGTATGAGTATGAGTATGAGTATAAGTATTAGTATGAGTATGAGTACGAGTATTAGTATGAGTATGAGTATGAGTATGAGTATGAGTATGAGTATGAGTTTAAGTATGAGTATGAGTATGAGTATGAGTATGAGTATGAGTATGAGTATGAGTATGAGTATGAGTATGAGTATGAGTATGAGTATGAGTATGAGTATGAGTATGAGTATGAGTATGAGTATGAGTATGAGTATGAGTATGAGTATGAGTATGAGTATGAGTATGAGTATGAGTATGAGTATGAGTATGAGTATGAGTATGAGAATGAGTATGAGTACGAGAATGAGTATGAGTATGAGTATGAGTATGAGCATGAGCATGAGCATGAGTATGAGTATGAGTATGAGTATGAGTATGAGTATGAGTATAAGTATGAGCATGAGCATGAGTATGAGTATGAGTATGAGTATGAGTATGAGTATGAGTATGAGTATGAGTATAAGTATGAGTATGAGTATGAGTATGAGTGTGAGTATGAGTATGAGTATGAGTATGAGTATGAGTATGAGTATGAGTATGTGTATGAGTATGAGTATGAGTATGAGAATGAGTATGAGTATGAGAATGAGTATGAGTATGAGTATGAGCATGAGCATGAGCATGAGTATGAGTATGTGCATGAGTATGAGTATGTGTATGAGTATGAGTATGAGTTTGAGTTTGAGTATGAGTATGAGTATGAGTATGAGTATAAGTATGAGAATGAGTATGAGTGTGAGTATGAGAATGAGTATGAGTATGTGTATGAGTATGAGTATGAGTATGAGTATGAGTATGAGTATGAGTATGAGTATGAGTATGAGTATGAGTATGAGTATGAGTATGAGTATAAGTATGAGTATGAGTATGAGTATGAGTATGAGTATAAGTATGAGTATGAGTATGAGTATGAGTGTGAGTATGAGTATGAGTATGAGTATGAGTATGAGTGTGAGTATGAGTATGAGTATGAGTATGAGTATGAGTATGAGTATGAGTATGAGTATGAGTATGAGTATGAGTACGAGTATGCGTATGAATATGAGTATGAGTATGAGTATGGGTATGAGTATGAGTATGAGTATGAGTATGAGTATGAGTATGAGTATGAGTATGAGTATGAGTATGAGTATGAGTATGAGTATGAGAATGAGTATGAGTATGAGTATGAGCATGAGCATGAGCATGAGTATGAGTATGAGTATGAGTATGAGTATGAGTATGAGTATGAGTATGAGTATGAGTATGAGTATGAGTATAAGTATTAGTATGAGTACGAGTACGAGTACGAGTATGCGTATGAGTTTGAGTTTGAGTATGAGTATGATTATGAGTATGAGTATGAGTATGAGTATGAGTATGAGTATGAGTATGAGTATAAGTATGAGTATGAGTATGAGTATGAGTATGAGTTTAAGTATGAGTATGAGTATGAGTATGAGTATGAGTATGAGAATGAGTATGAGTATGAGTATGAGTATGAGTATGAGTTTAAGTATGAGTATGAGTATGAGTATGAGTATGAGTATGAGTATGTGCATGAGTATGAGTATGTGTATGAGTATGAGTATGAGTATGAGTATGAGTATGAGTATGAGTATGAGGATGAGTATGAGTATGAGTATGAGTATGTGTATGAGTATGAGTATGAGTATGAGTATGAGTATGAGTATGAGTATGAGTATGAGTATGAGTATGATATAGAGTATGAGTATGTGTATGAGTATGAGTATGAGTATGAGTATGAGTATGAGTATAAGTATGAGTATGAGTATGAGTATGAGTGTGAGTATGAGTATGAGTATGAGTATGAGTATGAGTATGAGTATGAGTATGAGTATGAGTATGAGAATGAGTATGAGTATGAGAATGAGTATGAGTATGAGAATGAGTATGAGTATGAGTATGAGCATGAGCATGAGCATGAGTATGAGTATGTGCATGAGTATGAGTATGTGTATGAGTATGAGTATGAGTATGAGTATGAGTATAAGTATGAGAATGAGTATGAGTGTGAGTATGAGAATGAGTATGAGTATGTGTATGAGTATGAGTATGAGTATGAGTATGAGTATGAGTATGAGTATGAGTATGAGTATGAGTATAAGTATGAGTATGAGTATGAGTATGAGTGTGAGTATGAGTATGAGTATGAGTATGAGTATGAGTATGAGTATGAGAATGAGTATGAGTATGAGAATGAGTATGAGTATGAGTATGAGCATGAGCATGAGCATGAGTATGAGTATGTGCATGAGTATGAGTATGTGTATGAGTATGAGTATGAGTTTGAGTATGAGTATGAGTATGAGTATAAGTATGAGAATGAGTATGAGTGTGAGTATGAGAATGAGTATGAGTATGTGTATGAGTATGAGTATGAGTATGAGTATGAGTATGAGTATGAGTATGAGTATGAGTATGAGTATGAGTATGAGTATGAGTATGAGTATGAGTATAAGTATGAGTATGAGTATGAGTATGAGTATGAGTATGAGTATAAGTATTAGTATGAGTACGAGTACGAGTACGAGTATGCGTATGAGTTTGAGTTTGAGTATGAGTATGATTATGAGTATGAGTATGAGTATGAGTATGAGTATGAGTTTAAGTATGAGTATGAGTATGAGAATGCGTATGAGTATGAGTATGAGTATGAGTATAAGTATGAGTATGAGTTTAAGTATGAGTATGAGTACGAGTATGCGTATGAGTATGAGTATGAGTATGAGTATAAGTATGAGTATGAGTATGAGTATGAGTATGAGTGTGAGTATGAGTATGAGTATGAGTATGAGTATGAGTATGAGTATGAGTATGAGTATGAGTATGAGTATGAGTATAAGAATTAGTATGAGTATGAGTATGAGCATGAGCATGAGCATGAGTATGAGTATGAGTATGAGTGTGAGTATGAGTATGAGTATGAGTATGAGTATGAGTATGAGTATGAGTATGAGTATGAGTTTAAGTATGAGTATGAGTATGAGAATGCGTATGAGTATGAGTATGAGTATGAGTATAAGTATGAGTATGAGTTTAAGTATGAGTATGAGTACGAGTATGCGTATGAGTATGAGTATGAGTATGAGTATAAGTATGAGTATGAGTATGAGTATGAGTGTGAGTATGAGTATGAGTATGAGTATGAGTATGAGTGTGAGTATGAGTATGAGTATGAGTATGAGTATGAGTATGAGTATGAGTATGAGTATGAGTATGAGTATGAGTACGAGTATGCGTATGAATATGAGTATGAGTATGAGTATGGGTATGAGTATGAGTATGAGTATGAGTATGAGTATGAGTATGAGTATGAGTATGAGTATGAGTATGAGTATGAGTATGAGAATGAGTATGAGTATGAGTATGAGCATGAGCATGAGCATGAGTATGAGTATGAGTATGAGTATGAGTATGAGTATGAGTATGAGTATGAGTATGAGTATGAGTATGAGTATAAGTATTAGTATGAGTTCGAGTACGAGTACGAGTATGCGTATGAGTTTGAGTTTGAGTATGAGTATGATTATGAGTATGAGTATGAGTATGAGTATGAGTATGAGTATGAGTATGAGTATAAGTATGAGTATGAGTATGAGTATGAGTATGAGTTTAAGTATGAGTATGAGTATGAGAATGCGTATGAGTATGAGTATGAGTATGAGTATGAGTATGAGTATGAGTATGAGTATGAGTATGAGTATGAGTATGAGTATGAGTATAAGAATTAGTATGAGTATGAGTATGAGCATGAGCATGAGCATGAGTATGAGTATGAGTATGAGTGTGAGTATGAGTATGAGTATGAGTATGAGTATGAGTATGAGTATGAGTATGAGTATGAGTTTAAGTATGAGTATGAGTATGAGAATGCGTATGAGTATGAGTATGAGTATGAGTATGAGTATAAGTATGAGTATGAGTTTAAGTATGAGTATGAGTACGAGTATGCGTATGAGTATGAGTATGAGTATGAGTATAAGTATGAGTATGAGTATGAGTATGAGTGTGAGTATGAGTATGAGTATGAGTATGAGTATGAGTATGAGTATGAGTATGAGTATGAGTATGTGAATGAGTATGAGTATGAGAATGAGTATGAGTATGAGTATGAGCATGAGCATGAGCATGAGTATGAGTATGTGCATGAGTATGGGTATGTGTATGAGTATGAGTATGAGTTTGAGTATGAGTATGAGTATGAGTATGAGTATAAGTATGAAAATGAGTATGAGTGTGAGTATGAGAATGAGTATGAGTATGTGTATGAGTATGAGTAGGAGTATGAGTATGAGTATGAGTATGAGTATGAGTATGCGTATGAATATGAGTATGAGTATGAGTATGGGTATGAGTATGAGTATGAGTATGAGTATGAGTATGAGTATGAGTATGAGTATGAGTATGAGTATGAGAATGAGTATGAGTATGAGTATGAGCATGAGCATGAGCATGAGTATGAGTATGAGTATGAGTATGAGTATGAGTATGAGTATGAGTATGAGTATGAGTATGAGTATGAGTATAAGTATTAGTATGAGTACGAGTACGAGTACGAGTATGCGTATGAGTTTGAGTTTGAGTATGAGTATGATTATGAGTATGAGTATGAGTATGAGTATGAGTATGAGTATGAGTATGAGTATGAGTATGAGTATGAGTATGAGTATGAGCATGAGCATGAGCATGAGTATGAGTATGAGTATGAGTGTGAGTATGAGTATGAGTATGAGTATGAGTATGAGTATGAGTATGAGTATGAGTATGAGTTTAAGTATGAGTATGAGTATGAGAATGCGTATGAGTATGAGTATGAGTATGAGTATAAGTATGAGTATGAGTTTAAGTATGAGTATGAGTACGAGTACGCGTATGAGTATGAGTATGAGTATGAGTATAAGTATGAGTATGAGTATGAGTATGAGTGTGAGTATGAGTATGAGTATGAGTATGAGTATGAGTATGAGTATGAGTATGAGTATGAGTATGAGAATGAGTATGAGTATGAGAATGTGTATGAGTATGAGTATGAGTATGAGTATGAGTATGAGTATGAGTATGAGTATGAGTATGAGTATGAGTATGAGTATAAGTATTAGTATGAGTTCGAGTACGAGTACGAGTATGCGTATGAGTTTGAGTTTGAGTATGAGTATGATTATGAGTATGAGTATGAGTATGAGTATGAGTATGAGTATGAGTATAAGTATGAGTATGAGTATGAGTATGAGTATGAGTTTAAGTATGAGTATGAGTATGAGAATGCGTATGAGTATGAGTATGAGTATGAGTATGAGTATGAGTATGAGTATGAGTATGAGTATGAGTATGAGTATGAGTATGAGTATGAGTATGAGTATAAGAATTAGTATGAGTATGAGTATGAGCATGAGCATGAGCATGAGTATGAGTATGAGTATGAGTGTGAGTATGAGTATGAGTATGAGTATGAGTATGAGTATGAGTATGAGTTTAAGTATGAGTATGAGTATGAGAATGCGTATGAGTATGAGTATGAGTATAAGTATGAGTATGAGTTTAAGTATGAGTATGAGTACGAGTATGCGTATGAGTATGAGTATGAGTATGAGTATAAGTATGAGTATGAGTATGAGTATCAGTGTGAGTATGAGTATGAGTATGAGTATGAGTATGAGTATGAGTATGAGTATGAGTATGAGTATGAGAATGAGTATGAGTATGAGAATGAATATGAGTATGAGTATGAGCATGAGCATGAGCATGAGTATGAGTATGTGCATGAGTATGGGTATGTGTATGAGTATGAGTATGAGTTTGAGTATGAGTATGAGTATGAGTATGAGTATGAGTATAAGTATGAAAATGAGTATGAGTGTGAGTATGAGAATGAGTATGAGTATGTGTATGAGTATGAGTAGGAGTATGAGTATGAGTATGAGTATGAGTATGAGTATGAGTATGAGTATGAGTATGAGTATGAGTATAAGTATGAGTATGAGTATGAGTATGAGTATGAGTATAAGTATTAGTATGAGTATGAGTACGAGTATTAGTATGAGTATGAGTATGAGTATGAGTATGAGTTTAAGTATGAGTATGAGTATGAGTATGAGTATGAGTATGAGTATGAGTATGAGTATGAGTATGAGTATGAGTATGAGTATGAGTATGAGTATGAGTATGAGTATGAGTATGAGTATGAGTATGAGTATGAGTATGAGTATGAGTATGAGTATGAGTATGAGTATGAGTATGAGTATGAGTATGAGTTTAAGTATGAGTATGAGTATGAGAATGCGTATGAGTATGAGTATGAGTATGAGTATAAGTATGAGTATGAGTTTAAGTATGAGTATGAGTACGAGTATGCGTATGAGTATGAGTATGAGTATGCGTATAAGTATGAGTATGAGTATGAGTATGAGTGTGAGTATGAGTATGAGTATGAGTATGAGTATGAGTGTGAGTATGAGTATGAGTATGAGTATGAGTATGAGTATGAGTATGAGTATGAGTATGAGTATGAGTATGAGTATGAGTATGAGTATGAGTATGAATATGAGTATGAGTATGAGTATGAGTATGAGTATGAGTATGAGTATGAGTATGAGTATGAGTATGAGTATGAGTATGAGTATGAGTATGAGTATGAGTATGAGTATGAGTATGAGTATGAGTATGAGTATGAGTATGAGTATGAGTATGAGTATGAGAATGAGTATGAGTACGAGAATGAGTATGAGTATGAGTATGAGTATGAGCATGAGCATGAGCATGAGTATGAGTATGAGTATGAGTATGAGTATGAGTATGAGTATGAGTATAAGTATGAGCATGAGCATGAATATGAGTATGAGTATGAGTATGAGTATGAGTATGAGTATGAGTATGAGTATGAGTATGAGTATAAGTATGAGTATGAGTATGAGTATGAGTGTGAGTATGAGTATGAGTATGACTATGAGTATGAGTATGAGTATGAGTATGAGTATGAGTATGAGTATGAGAATGAGTATGAGTATGAGAATGAGTATGAGTATGAGTATGAGCATGAGCATGAGCATGAGTATGAGTATGTGCATGAGTATGAGTATGTGTATGAGTATGAGTATGAGTTTGAGTTTGAGTATGAGTATGAGTATGAGTATGAGTATGAGTATAAGTATGAGAATGAGTATGAGTGTGAGTATGAGAATGAGTATGAGTATGTGTATGAGTATGAGTATGAGTATGAGTATGAGTATGAGTATGAGTATGAGTATGAGTACGAGTATGCGTATGAATATGAGTATGAGTATGAGTATGGGTATGAGTATGAGTATGAGTATGAGTATGAGTATGAGAATGAGTATGAGTATGAGAATGAGTATGAGTATGAGTATGAGCATGAGCATGAGCATGAGTATGAGTATGTGCATGAGTATGAGTATGTGTATGAGTATGAGTATGAGTTTGAGTTTGAGTATGAGTATGAGTATGAGTATGAGTATGAGTATGAGTATAAGTATGAGAATGAGTATGAGTGTGAGTATGAGAATGAGTATGAGTATGTGTATGAGTATGAGTATGAGTATGAGTATGAGTATGAGTATGAGTATGAGTATGAGTATGAGTATGAGTATGAGTATGAGTATGAGTATGAGAATGAGTATGAGTATGAGAATGAGTATGAGTATGAGTATGAGCATGAGCATGAGCATGAGTATGAGTATGTGCATGAGTATGAGTATGTGTATGAGTATGAGTATGAGTTTGAGTTTGAGTATGAGTATGAGTATGAGTATGAGTATGAGTATAAGTATGAGAATGAGTATGAGTGTGAGTATGAGAATGAGTATGAGTATGAGTATGAGTATGAGTATAAGTATGAGCATGAGCATGAGTATGAGTATGAGTATGAGTATGAGTATGAGTATGAGTATGAGTATGAGTATAAGTATGAGTATGAGTATGAGTATGAGTGTGAGTATGAGTATGAGTATGAGTATGAGTATGAGTATGAGTATGAGTATGAGTATGAGTATGAGTATGAGTATGAGAATGAGTATGAGTATGAGAATGAGTATGAGTATGAGTATGAGCATGAGCATGAGCATGAGTATGAGTATGTGCATGAGTATGAGTATGTGTATGAGTATGAGTATGAGTTTGAGTTTGAGTATGAGTATGAGTATGAGTATGAGTATGAGTATGAGTATAAGTATGAGAATGAGTATGAGTGTGAGTATGAGAATGAGTATGAGTATGTGTATGAGTATGAGTATGAGTATGAGTATGAGTATGAGTATGAGTATGAGTATGAGTACGAGTATGCGTATGAATATGAGTATGAGTATGAGTATGGGTATGAGTATGAGTATGAGTATGAGTATGAGTATGAGTATGAGAATGAGTATGAGTATGAGAATGAGTATGAGTATGAGTATGAGCATGAGCATGAGCATGAGTATGAGTATGTGCATGAGTATGAGTATGTGTATGAGTATGAGTATGAGTTTGAGTTTGAGTATGAGTATGAGTATGAGTATGAGTATGAGTATGAGTATAAGTATGAGAATGAGTATGAGTGTGAGTATGAGAATGAGTATGAGTATGTGTATGAGTATGAGTATGAGTATGAGTATGAGTATGAGTATGAGTATGAGTATGAGTATGAGTATGAGTATGAGTATGAGAATGAGTATGAGTATGAGAATGAGTATGAGTATGAGTATGAGCATGAGCATGAGCATGAGTATGAGTATGTGCATGAGTATGAGTATGTGTATGAGTATGAGTATGAGTTTGAGTTTGAGTATGAGTATGAGTATGAGTATGAGTATGAGTTTAAGTATGAGTATGAGTATGAGTATGAGTATGAGTATGAGTATGAGTATGAGTATGAGTATGAGTATGAGTATGAGTATGAGTATGAGTATGAGTATGAGTATGAGTATGAGTATGAGTATGAGTATGAGTATGAGTATGAGTATGAGTATGAGTATGAGTATGAGTATGAGTATGAGTATGAGTATGAGTATGAGTATGAGTATGAGTATGAGTATGAGTATGAGAATGAGTATGAGTACGAGAATGAGTATGAGTATGAGTATGAGTATGAGCATGAGCATGAGCATGAGTATGAGTATGAGTATGAGTATGAGTATGAGTATGAGTATAAGTATGAGCATGAGCATGAATATGAGTATGAGTATGAGTATGAGTATGAGTATGAGTATGAGTATGAGTATGAGTATGAGTATAAGTATGAGTATGAGTATGAGTATGAGTGTGAGTATGAGTATGAGTATGAGTATGAGTATGAGTATGAGTATGAGTATGAGTATGAGTATGAGAATGAGTATGAGTATGAGAATGAGTATGAGTATGAGTATGAGCATGAGCATGAGCATGAGTATGAGTATGTGCATGAGTATGAGTATGTGTATGAGTATGAGTATGAGTTTGAGTTTGAGTATGAGTATGAGTATGAGTATGAGTATGAGTATGAGTATGAGTATAAGTATGAGAATGAGTATGAGTGTGAGTATGAGAATGAGTATGAGTATGTGTATGAGTATGAGTATGAGTATGAGTATGAGTATGAGTATGAGTATGAGTATGAGTACGAGTATGCGTATGAATATGAGTATGAGTATGAGTATGGGTATGAGTATGAGTATGAGTATGAGTATGAGTATGAGAATGAGTATGAGTATGAGAATTAGTATGAGTATGAGTATGAGCATGAGCATGAGCATGAGTATGAGTATGTGCATGAGTATGAGTATGTGTATGAGTATGAGTATGAGTTTGAGTTTGAGTATGAGTATGAGTATGAGTATGAGTATGAGTATGAGTATAAGTATGAGAATGAGTATGAGTGTGAGTATGAGAATGAGTATGAGTATGAGTATGTGTATGAGTATGAGTATGAGTATGAGTATGAGTATGAGTATGAGTATGAGTATGAGTATGAGTATGAGTATGAGTATGAGTATGAGTATGAGAATGAGTATGAGTATGAGAATGAGTATGAGTATGAGTATGAGCATGAGCATGAGCATGAGTATGAGTATGTGCATGAGTATGAGTATGTGTATGAGTATGAGTATGAGTTTGAGTTTGAGTATGAGTATGAGTATGAGTATGAGTATGAGTATGAGTATGAGTATGAGTATGAGTATGAGTATGAGTATGAGTATGAGTATGAGTATGAGTATGAGTATGAGTATGAGAATGAGTATGAGTACGAGAATGAGTATGAGTATGAGTATGAGCATGAGCATGAGCATGAGTATGAGTATGAGTATGAGTATGAGTATGAGTATGAGTATAAGTATGAGCATGAGCATGAGTATGAGTATGAGTATGAGTATGAGTATGAGTATGAGTATAAGTATGAGTATGAGTATGAGTATGAGTGTGAGTATGAGTATGAGTATGAGTATGAGTATGAGTATGAGTATGAGTATGTGTATGAGTATGAGTATGAGTATGAGAATGAGTATGAGTATGAGAATGAGTATGAGTATGAGTATGAGCATGAGCATGAGCATGAGTATGAGTATAAGTATGAGAATGAGTATGAGTGTGAGTATGAGAATGAGTATGAGTATGTGTATGAGTATGAGTATGAGTATGAGTATGAGTATGAGTATGAGTATGAGTATGAGTATGAGTATGAGTATGAGTATGAGTATGAGTATGAGTATAAGTATGAGTATGAGTATGAGTATGAGTATGAGTATGAGTATGAGTATGAGTATGAGTATGAGTATGAGTATGAGTATGAGTATGAGTATGAGTATAAGTATGAGTATGAGTATGAGTATGAGTATGAGTATAAGTATGAGTATGAGTATGAGTGTGAGTATGAGTATGAGTATGAGTATGAGTATGAGTGTGAGTATGAGTATGAGTATGAGTATGAGTATGAGTATGAGTATGAGTATGAGTATGAGTATGAGTATGAGTACGAGTATGCGTATGAATATGAGTATGAGTATGAGTATGGGTATGAGTATGAGTATGAGTATGAGTATGAGTATGAGTATGAGTATGAGTATGAGTACGAGTATGCGTATGAATATGAGTATGAGTATGAGTATGGGTATGAGTATGAGTATGAGTATGAGTATGAGTATGAGTATGAGTATGAGTATGAGTATGAGAATGAGTATGAGTATGAGTATGAGTATGAGTATGAGTATGAGTATGAGTATGAGTATGAGTATGAGAATGAGTATGAGTACGAGAATGAGTATGAGTATGAGTATGAGCATGAGCATGAGCATGAGTATGAGTATGAGTATGAGTATGAGTATGAGTATGAGTATAAGTATGAGCATGAGCATGAGTATGAGTATGAGTATGAGTATGAGTATGAGTATGAGTATAAGTATGAGTATGAGTATGAGTATGAGTGTGAGTATGAGTATGAGTATGAGTATGAGTATGAGTATGAGTATGAGTATGTGTATGAGTATGAGTATGAGTATGAGAATGAGTATGAGTATGAGAATGAGTATGAGTATGAGTATGAGCATGAGCATGAGCATGAGTATGAGTATGTGCATGAGTATGAGTATGTGTATGAGTATGATTATGAGTTTGAGTTTGAGTATGAGTATGAGTATGAGTATGAGTATAAGTATGAGAATGAGTATGAGTGTGAGTATGAGAATGAGTATGAGTATGTGTATGAGTATGAGTATGAGTATGAGTATGAGTATGAGTATGAGTATGAGTATGAGTATGAGTATGAGTATGAGTATGAGTATGAGTATGAGTATAAGTATGAGTATGAGTATGAGTATGAGTATGAGTATAAGTATGAGTATGAGTATGAGTATGAGTGTGAGTATGAGTATGAGTATGAGTATGAGTATGAGTGTGAGTATGAGTATGAGTATGAGTATGAGTATGAGTATGAGTATGAGTATGAGTATGAGTATGAGTATGAGTACGAGTATGCGTATGAATATGAGTATGAGTATGAGTATGGGTATGAGTATGAGTATGAGTATGAGTATGAGTATGAGTATGAGTATGAGTATGAGTATGAGTATGAGAATGAGTATGAGTATGAGTATGAGCATGAGCATGAGCATGAGTATGAGTATGAGTATGAGTATGAGTATGAGTATGAGTATGAGTATGAGTATGAGTATGAGTATGAGTATAAGTATTAGTATGAGTACGAGTACGAGTACGAGTATGCGTATGAGTTTGAGTTTGAGTATGAGTATGATTATGAGTATGAGTATGAGTATGAGTATGAGTATGAGTATGAGTATGAGTATAAGTATGAGTATGAGTATGAGTATGAGTATGAGTTTAAGTATGAGTATGAGTATGAGTATGAGTATGAGTATGAGTATGAGTATGAGTATGAGTATGAGTATGAGTATGAGTATGAGTTTAAGTATGAGTATGAGTATGAGTATGAGTATGAGTATGAGTATGTGCATGAGTATGAGTATGTGTATGAGTATGAGTATGAGTATGAGTATGAGTATGAGTATGAGGATGAGTATGAGTATGAGTATGAGTATGTGTATGAGTATGAGTATGAGTATGAGTATGAGTATGAGTATGAGTATGAGTATGAGTATGAGTATGATATAGAGTATGAGTATGTGTATGAGTATGAGTATGAGTATGAGTATAAGTATGAGTATGAGTATGAGTATGAGTGTGAGTATGAGTATGAGTATGAGTATGAGTATGAGTATGAGTATGAGTATGAGTATGAGTATGAGAATGAGTATGAGTATGAGAATGAGAATGAGTATGAGTATGAGTATGAGCATGAGCATGAGCATGAGTATGAGTATGTGCATGAGTATGAGTATGTGTATGAGTATGAGTATGAGTTTGAGTATGAGTATGAGTATGAGTATGAGTATAAGTATGAGAATGAGTATGAGTGTGAGTATGAGAATGAGTATGAGTATGTGTATGAGTATGAGTATGAGTATGAGTATGAGTATGAGTATGAGTATGAGTATGAGTATAAGTATGAGTATGAGTATGAGTATGAGTGTGAGTATGAGTATGAGTATGAGTATGAGTATGAGTATGAGTATGAGTATGAGAATGAGTATGAGTATGAGAATGAGTATGAGTATGAGTATGAGCATGAGCATGAGCATGAGTATGAGTATGTGCATGAGTATGAGTATGTGTATGAGTATGAGTATGAGTTTGAGTATGAGTATGAGTATGAGTATAAGTATGAGAATGAGTATGAGTGTGAGTATGAGAATGAGTATGAGTATGTGTATGAGTATGAGTATGAGTATGAGTATGAGTATGAGTATTAGTATGAGTATGAGTATGAGTATGAGTATGAGTATGAGTATGAGTATGAGTATGAGTATAAGTATGAGTATGAGTATGAGTATGAGTATGAGTATGAGTATAAGTATTAGTATGAGTACGAGTACGAGTACGAGTATGCGTATGAGTTTGAGTTTGAGTATGAGTATGATTATGAGTATTAGTATGAGTATGAGTATGAGTATGAGTATGAGTATGAGTATAAGTATGAGTATGAGTATGAGTATGAGTATGAGCATGAGCATGAGTATGAGTATGTGCATGAGTATGGGTATGTGTATGAGTATGAGTATGAGTTTGAGTATGAGTATGAGTATGAGTATGAGTATAAGTATGAAAATGAGTATGAGTGTGAGTATGAGAATGAGTATGAGTATGTGTATGAGTATGAGTAGGAGTATGAGTATGAGTATGAGTATGAGTATGAGTATGAGTATGAGTATGAGTATGAGTATAAGTATGAGTATGAGTATGAGTATGAGTATGAGTATAAGTATTAGTATGAGAATGAGTACGAGTATTAGTATGAGTATGAGTATGAGTATGAGTATGAGTTTAAGTATGAGTATGAGTATGAGTATGAGTATGAGTATGAGTATGAGTATGAGTATGAGTATGAGTATGAGTATGAGTATGAGTATGAGTATGAGTATGAGTATGAGTATGAGTATGAGTATGAGTATGAGTATGAGTATGAGTATGAGTATGAGTATGAGTATGAGTATGAGTATGAGTATGAGTATGAGTATGAGTATGAGTATGAGTATGAGTATGAGAATGAGTATGAGTACGAGAATGAGTATGAGTATGAGTATGAGTATGAGCATGAGCATGAGCATGAGTATGAGTATGAGTATGAGTATGAGTATGAGTATAAGTATGAGCATGAGCATGAATATGAGTATGAGTATGAGTATGAGTATGAGTATGAGTATGAGTATGAGTATGAGTATGAGTATAAGTATGAGTATGAGTATGAGTATGAGTGTGAGTATGAGTATGAGTATGAGTATGAGTATGAGTATGAGTATGAGTATGAGTATGAGTATGAGTATGAGAATGAGTATGAGTATGAGAATGAGTATGAGTATGAGTATGAGCATGAGCATGAGCATGAGTATGAGTATGTGCATGAGTATGAGTATGTGTATGAGTATGAGTATGAGTTTGAGTTTGAGTATGAGTATGAGTATGAGTATGAGTATGAGTATGAGTATAAGTATGAGAATGAGTATGAGTGTGAGTATGAGAATGAGTATGAGTATGTGTATGAGTATGAGTATGAGTATGAGTATGAGTATGAGTATGAGTATGAGTATGAGTATAAGTATGAGTATGAGTATGAGTATGAGTGTGAGTATGAGTATGAGTATGAGTATGAGTATGAGTATGATTATGAGTATTAGTATGAGTATGAGTATGAGTATGAGTATGAGTATGAGTATAAGTATGAGTATGAGTATGAGTATGAGTATGAGCATGAGCATGAGTATGAGTATGTGCATGAGTATGGGTATGTGTATGAGTATGAGTATGAGTTTGAGTATGAGTATGAGTATGAGTATGAGTATAAGTATGAAAATGAGTATGAGTGTGAGTATGAGAATGAGTATGAGTATGTGTATGAGTATGAGTAGGAGTATGAGTATGAGTATGAGTATGAGTATGAGTATGAGTATGAGTATGAGTATGAGTATAAGTATGAGTATGAGTATGAGTATGAGTATGAGTATAAGTATTAGTATGAGAATGAGTACGAGTATTAGTATGAGTATGAGTATGAGTATGAGTATGAGTTTAAGTATGAGTATGAGTATGAGTATGAGTATGAGTATGAGTATGAGTATGAGTATGAGTATGAGTATGAGTATGAGTATGAGTATGAGTATGAGTATGAGTATGAGTATGAGTATGAGTATGAGTATGAGTATGAGTATGAGTATGAGTATGAGTATGAGTATGAGTATGAGTATGAGTATGAGTATGAGTATGAGTATGAGTATGAGTATGAGTATGAGTATGAGAATGAGTATGAGTACGAGAATGAGTATGAGTATGAGTATGAGTATGAGCATGAGCATGAGCATGAGTATGAGTATGAGTATGAGTATGAGTATGAGTATAAGTATGAGCATGAGCATGAATATGAGTATGAGTATGAGTATGAGTATGAGTATGAGTATGAGTATGAGTATGAGTATGAGTATAAGTATGAGTATGAGTATGAGTATGAGTGTGAGTATGAGTATGAGTATGAGTATGAGTATGAGTATGAGTATGAGTATGAGTATGAGTATGAGTATGAGAATGAGTATGAGTATGAGAATGAGTATGAGTATGAGTATGAGCATGAGCATGAGCATGAGTATGAGTATGTGCATGAGTATGAGTATGTGTATGAGTATGAGTATGAGTTTGAGTTTGAGTATGAGTATGAGTATGAGTATGAGTATGAGTATGAGTATAAGTATGAGAATGAGTATGAGTGTGAGTATGAGAATGAGTATGAGTATGTGTATGAGTATGAGTATGAGTATGAGTATGAGTATGAGTATGAGTATGAGTATGAGTACGAGTATGCGTATGAATATGAGTATGAGTATGAGTATGGGTATGAGTATGAGTATGAGTATGAGTATGAGTATGAGAATGAGTATGAGTATGAGAATGAGTATGAGTATGAGTATGAGCATGAGCATGAGCATGAGTATGAGTATGTGCATGAGTATGAGTATGTGTATGAGTATGAGTATGAGTTTGAGTTTGAGTATGAGTATGAGTATGAGTATGAGTATGAGTATGAGTATAAGTATGAGAATGAGTATGAGTGTGAGTATGAGAATGAGTATGAGTATGTGTATGAGTATGAGTATGAGTATGAGTATGAGTATGAGTATGAGTATGAGTATGAGTATGAGTATGAGTATGAGTATGAGTATGAGTATGAGTATGAGTATGAGTATGAGTATGAGAATGAGTATGAGTATGAGAATGAGTATGAGTATGAGTATGAGCATGAGCATGAGCATGAGTATGAGTATGTGCATGAGTATGAGTATGTGTATGAGTATGAGTATGAGTTTGAGTTTGAGTATGAGTATGAGTATGAGTATGAGTATGAGTATAAGTATGAGAATGAGTATGAGTGTGAGTATGAGTATGTGTATGAGTATGAGTATGAGTTTGAGTTTGAGTATGAGTATGAGTATGAGTATGAGTATGAGTATGAGTATAAGTATGAGAATGAGTATGAGTGTGAGTATGAGAATGAGTATGAGTATGTGTATGAGTATGAGTATGAGTATGAGTATGAGTATGAGTATGAGTATGAGTATGAGTATGAGTATGAGTATGAGTATGAGTATGAGTATGAGTATGAGAATGAGTATGAGTATGAGAATGAGTATGAGTATGAGTATGAGCATGAGCATGAGCATGAGTATGAGTATGTGCATGAGTATGAGTATGTGTATGAGTATGAGTATGAGTTTGAGTTTGAGTATGAGTATGAGTATGAGTATGAGTATGAGTATAAGTATGAGAATGAGTATGAGTGTTAGTATGAGAATGAGTATGAGTATGAGTATGAGTATGAGTATAAGTATGAGCATGAGCATGAGTATGAGTATGAGTATGAGTATGAGTATGAGTATGAGTATGAGTATGAGTATGAGTATAAGTATGAGTATGAGTATGAGTATGAGTGTGAGTATGAGTATGAGTATGAGTATGAGTATGAGTATGAGTATGAGTATGAGTATGAGTATGAGTATGAGTATGAGAATGAGTATGAGTATGAGAATGAGTATGAGTATGAGTATGAGCATGAGCATGAGCATGAGTATGAGTATGTGCATGAGTATGAGTATGTGTATGAGTATGAGTATGAGTTTGAGTTTGAGTATGAGTATGAGTATGAGTATGAGTATGAGTATGAGTATAAGTATGAGAATGAGTATGAGTGTGAGTATGAGAATGAGTATGAGTATGTGTATGAGTATGAGTATGAGTATGAGTATGAGTATGAGTATGAGTATGAGTATGAGTACGAGTATGCGTATGAATATGAGTGTGAGTATGAGTATGGGTATGAGTATGAGTATGAGTATGAGTATGAGTATGAGAATGAGTATGAGTATGAGAATGAGTATGAGTATGAGTATGAGCATGAGCATGAGCATGAGTATGAGTATGTGCATGAGTATGAGTATGTGTATGAGTATGAGTATGAGTTTGAGTTTGAGTATGAGTATGAGTATGAGTATGAGTATGAGTATGAGTATAAGTATGAGAATGAGTATGAGTGTGAGTATGAGAATGAGAATGAGTATGTGTATGAGTATGAGTATGAGTATGAGTATGAGTATGAGTATGAGTATGAGTATGAGTATGAGTATGAGTATGAGTATGAGTATGAGTATGAGTATGAGAATGAGTATGAGTATGAGAATGAGTATGAGTATGAGCATGAGCATGAGCATGAGTATGAGTATGTGCATGAGTATGAATATGTGTATGAGTATGAGTATGAGTTTGAGTTTGAGTATGAGTATGAGTATGAGTATGAGTATGAGTATAAGTATGAGAATGAGTATGAGTGTGAGTATAAGTATGAGAATGAGTATGAGTGTGAGTATGAGAATGAGTATGAGTATGTGTATGAGTATGAGTATGAGTATGAGTATGAGTATGAGAATGTGTATGAGTATGAGTATGAGCATGAGCATGAGCATGAGTATGAGTATGAGTATGAGTATGAGTATGAGTATGAGTATGAGTATGAGTATGAGTATGAGTATGAGTATGAGTATGAGTATGAGTATGAGAATGCGTATGAGTATGAGTATGAGTATAAGTATGAGTATGAGTTTAAGTATGAGTATGAGTACGAGTATGCGTATGAGTATGAGTATGAGTATGAGTATAAGTATGAGTATGAGTATGAGTATGAGTGTGAGTATGAGTATGAGTATGAGTATGAGTATGAGTATGAGTATGAGTATGAGTATGAGTATGAGTATGAGTATAAGAATTAGTATGAGTATGAGTATGAGCATGAGCATGAGCATGAGTATGAGTATGAGTATGAGTGTGAGTATGAGTATGAGTATGAGTATGAGTATGAGTATGAGTATGAGTTTATGTATGAGTATGAGTATGAGAATGCGTATGAGTATGAGTATGAGTATGAGTATAAGTATGAGTATGAGTTTAAGTATGAGTATGAGTACGAGTATGCGTATGAGTATGAGTATGAGTATGAGTATAAGTATGAGTATGAGTATGAGTATGAGTGTGAGTATGAGTATGAGTATGAGTATGAGTATGAGTGTGAGTATGAGTATGAGTATGAGTATGAGTATGAGTATGAGTATGAGTATGAGTATGAGTATGAGTATGAGTACGAGTATGCGTATGAATATGAGTATGAGTATGAGTATGGGTATGAGTATGAGTATGAGTATGAGTATGAGTATGAGTATGAGTATGAGTATGAGTATGAGTATGAGTATGAGTATGAGAATGAGTATGAGTATGAGTATGAGCATGAGCATGAGCATGAGTATGAGTATGAGTATGAGTATGAGTATGAGTATGAGTATGAGTATGAGTATGAGTATGAGTATGAGTATGAGTATGAGTATAAGTATTAGTATGAGTACGAGTACGAGTACGAGTATGCGTATGAGTTTGAGTTTGAGTATGAGTATGATTATGAGTATGAGTATGAGTATGAGTATGAGTATGAGTATGAGTATGAGTATGAGTATAAGTATGAGTATGAGTATGAGTATGAGTATGAGTTTAAGTATGAGTATGAGTATGAGAATGCGTATGAGTATGAGTATGAGTATGGGTATGAGTATGAGTATGAGTATGAGTATGAGTATGAGTATGAGTATGAGTATGAGTATGAGTATGAGTATGAGTATAAGAATTAGTATGAGTATGAGTATGAGCATGAGCATGAGTATGAGTATGAGTATGAGTGTGAGTATGAGTATGAGTATGAGTATGAGTATGAGTATGAGTATGAGTATGAGTATGAGTATGAGTTTAAGTATGAGTATGAGTATGAGAATGCGTATGAGTATGAGTATGAGTATGAGTATAAGTATGAGTATGAGTTTAAGTATGAGTATGAGTACGAGTATGCGTATGAGTATGAGTATGAGTATGAGTATAAGTATGAGTATGAGTATGAGTATGAGTGTGAGTATGAGTATGAGTATGAGTATGAGTATGAGTATGAGTATGAGTATGAGTATGAGTATGAGAATGAGTATGAGTATGAGTATGAGTATGAGTATGAGTATGAGTATGAGTATGAGTATGAGTATGAGTATGAGTATGAGTATGAGTATGAGTATGAGTATGAGTATGAGTATGAGTATGAGTATGAGTATGAGTATGAGTATGAGTATGAGAATGAGTATGAGTACGAGAATGAGTATGAGTATGAGTATGAGCATGAGCATGAGCATGAGCATGAGTATGAGTATGAGTATGAGTATGAGTATGAGTATGAGTATAAGTATGAGCATGAGCATGAGTATGAGTATGAGTATGAGTATGAGTATGAGTATGAGTATGAGTATGAGTATAAGTATGAGTATGAGTATGAGTATGAGTGTGAGTATGAGTATGAGTATGAGTATGAGTATGAGTATGAGTATGAGTATGAGTATGTGTATGAGTATGAGTATGAGTATGAGAATGAGTATGAGTATGAGAATGAGTATGAGTATGAGTATGAGCATGAGCATGAGCATGAGTATGAGTATGTGCATGAGTATGAGTATGTGTATGAGTATGAGTATGAGTATGAGTATGAGTATGAGTATAAGTATGAGCATGAGCATGAATATGAGTATGAGTATGAGTATGAGTATGAGTATGAGTATGAGTATGAGTATGAGTATGAGTATAAGTATGAGTATGAGTATGAGTATGAGTGTGAGTATGAGTATGAGTATGAGTATGAGTATGAGTATGAGTATGAGTATGAGTATGAGTATGAGTATGAGAATGAGTATGAGTATGAGAATGAGTATGAGTATGAGTATGAGCATGAGCATGAGCATGAGTATGAGTATGTGTATGAGTATGAGTATGAGTTTGAGTTTGAGTATGAGTATGAGTATGAGTATGAGTATGAGTATGAGTATAAGTATGAGAATGAGTATGAGTGTGAGTATGAGAATGAGTATGAGTATGTGTATGAGTATGAGTATGAGTATGAGTATGAGTATGAGTATGAGTATGAGTATGAGTATGAGTATGAGTATGAGTATGAGTATGAGTATGAGTATGAGAATGAGTATGAGTATGAGAATGAGTATGAGTATGAGTATGAGCATGAGCATGAGCATGAGTATGAGTATGTGCATGAGTATGAGTATGTGTATGAGTATGAGTATGAGTTTGAGTTTGAGTATGAGTATGAGTATGAGTATGAGTATGAGTATAAGTATGAGAATGAGTATGAGTGTGAGTATGAGTATGTGTATGAGTATGAGTATGAGTTTGAGTTTGAGTATGAGTATGAGTATGAGTATGAGTATGAGTATGAGTATAAGTATGAGAATGAGTATGAGTGTGAGTATGAGAATGAGTATGAGTATGTGTATGAGTATGAGTATGAGTATGAGTATGAGTATGAGTATGAGTATGAGTATGAGTATGAGTATGAGTATGAGTATGAGTATGAGTATGAGTATGAGTATGAGTATGAGAATGAGTATGAGTATGAGAATGAGTATGAGTATGAGTATGAGCATGAGCATGAGCATGAGTATGAGTATGTGCATGAGTATGAGTATGTGTATGAGTATGAGTATGAGTTTGAGTTTGAGTATGAGTATGAGTATGAGTATGAGTATGAGTATAAGTATGAGAATGAGTATGAGTGTTAGTATGAGAATGAGTATGAGTATGAGTATGAGTATGAGTATAAGTATGAGCATGAGCATGAGTATGAGTATGAGTATGAGTATGAGTATGAGTATGAGTATGAGTATGAGTATGAGTATAAGTATGAGTATGAGTATGAGTATGAGTGTGAGTATGAGTATGAGTATGAGTATGAGTATGAGTATGAGTATGAGTATGAGTATGAGTATGAGTATGAGTATGAGAATGAGTATGAGTATGAGAATGAGTATGAGTATGAGTATGAGCATGAGCATGAGCATGAGTATGAGTATGTGCATGAGTATGAGTATGTGTATGAGTATGAGTATGAGTTTGAGTTTGAGTATGAGTATGAGTATGAGTATGAGTATGAGTATGAGTATAAGTATGAGAATGAGTATGAGTGTGAGTATGAGAATGAGTATGAGTATGTGTATGAGTATGAGTATGAGTATGAGTATGAGTATGAGTATGAGTATGAGTATGAGTATGAGTACGAGTATGCGTATGAATATGAGTATGAGTATGAGTATGGGTATGAGTATGAGTATGAGTATGAGTATGAGTATGAGAATGAGTATGAGTATGAGAATGAGTATGAGTATGAGTATGAGCATGAGCATGAGCATGAGTATGAGTATGTGCATGAGTATGAGTATGTGTATGAGTATGAGTATGAGTTTGAGTTTGAGTATGAGTATGAGTATGAGTATGAGTATGAGTATGAGTATAAGTATGAGAATGAGTATGAGTGTGAGTATGAGAATGAGAATGAGTATGTGTATGAGTATGAGTATGAGTATGAGTATGAGTATGAGTATGAGTATGAGTATGAGTATGAGTATGAGTATGAGTATGAGTATGAGTATGAGTATGAGAATGAGTATGAGTATGAGAATGAGTATGAGTATGAGTATGAGCATGAGCATGAGCATGAGTATGAGTATGTGCATGAGTATGAATATGTGTATGAGTATGAGTATGAGTTTGAGTTTGAGTATGAGTATGAGTATGAGTATGAGTATGAGTATAAGTATGAGAATGAGTATGAGTGTGAGTATGAGAATGAGTATGAGTATGAGTATGAGTATGAGTATAAGTATGAGCATGAGCATGAGTATGAGTATGAGTATGAGTATGAGTATGAGTATGAGTATGAGTATGAGTATGAGTATAAGTATGAGTATGAGTATGAGTATGAGTGTGAGTATGAGTATGAGTATGAGTATGAGTATGAGTATGAGTATGAGTATGAGTATGAGTATGAGTATGAGTATGAGTATGAGAATGAGTATGAGAATGAGTATGAGTATGTGTATGAGTATGAGTATGAGTATGAGTATGAGTATGAGAATGAGTATGAGTATGAGTATGAGCATGAGCATGAGCATGAGTATGAGTATGAGTATGAGTATGAGTATGAGTATGAGTATGAGTATGAGTATGAGTATGAGTATGAGTATGAGTATGAGTATGAGTATGAGTATGAGTATGAGAATGCGTATGAGTATGAGTATGAGTATAAGTATGAGTATGAGTTTAAGTATGAGTATGAGTACGAGTATGCGTATGAGTATGAGTATGAGTATGAGTATAAGTATGAGTATGAGTATGAGTATGAGTGTGAGTATGAGTATGAGTATGAGTATGAGTATGAGTATGAGTATGAGTATGAGTATGAGTATGAGTATAAGAATTAGTATGAGTATGAGTATGAGCATGAGCATGAGCATGAGTATGAGTATGAGTATGAGTGTGAGTATGAGTATGAGTATGAGTATGAGTATGAGTATGAGTATGAGTATGAGTTTATGTATGAGTATGAGTATGAGAATGCGTATGAGTATGAGTATGAGTATGAGTATAAGTATGAGTATGAGTTTAAGTATGAGTATGAGTACGAGTATGCGTATGAGTATGAGTATGAGTATGAGTATAAGTATGAGTATGAGTATGAGTATGAGTGTGAGTATGAGTATGAGTATGAGTATGAGTATGAGTGTGAGTATGAGTATGAGTATGAGTATGAGTATGAGTATGAGTATGAGTATGAGTATGAGTATGAGTATGAGTATGAGTATGAGTATGTGTATGAGTATGAGTATGAGTATGAGAATGAGTATGAGTATGAGAATGAGTATGAGTATGAGTATGAGCATGAGCATGAGCATGAGTATGAGTATGTGCATGAGTATGAGTATGTGTATGAGTATGAGTATGAGTATGAGTATGAGTATGAGTATGAGTATGAGTATGAGTATGAGTATGAGTATGAGTATGAGTATGAGTATGAGAATGCGTATGAGTATGAGTATGAGTATAAGTATGAGTATGAGTTTAAGTATGAGTATGAGTACGAGTATGCGTATGAGTATGAGTATGAGTATGAGTATAAGTATGAGTATGAGTATGAGTATGAGTATGAGTATGAGTATGAGTATGAGTATGAGTATGAGAATGAGTATGAGTATGAGTATGAGTATGAGTATGAGTATGAGTATGAGTATGAGTATGAGTATGAGTATGAGTATGAGTATGAGTATGAGTATGAGTATGAGTATGAGTATGAGTATGAGTATGAGTATGAGTATGAGTATGAGTATGAGTATGAGTATGAGTATGAGTATGAGAATGAGTATGAGTACGAGAATGAGTATGAGTATGAGTATGAGCATGAGCATGAGCATGAGCATGAGTATGAGTATGAGTATGAGTATGAGTATGAGTATAAGTATGAGCATGAGCATGAGTATGAGTATGAGTATGAGTATGAATATGAGTATGAGTATGAGTATGAGTATAAGTATGAGTATGAGTATGAGTATGAGTGTGAGTATGAGTATGAGTATGAGTATGAGTATGAGTATGAGTATGAGTATGTGTATGAGTATGAGTATGAGTATGAGAATGAGTATGAGTATGAGAATGAGTATGAGTATGAGTATGAGCATGAGCATGAGCATGAGTATGAGTATGTGCATGAGTATGAGTATGTGTATGAGTATGAGTATGAGTATGAGTATGAGTATGAGTATAAGTATGAGCATGAGCATGAATATGAGTATGAGTATGAGTATGAGTATGAGTATGAGTATGAGTATGAGTATGAGTATGAGTATAAGTATGAGTATGAGTATGAGTATGAGTGTGAGTATGAGTATGAGTATGAGTATGAGTATGAGTATGAGTATGAGTATGAGTATGAGTATGAGTATGAGAATGAGTATGAGTATGAGAATGAGTATGAGTATGAGTATGAGCATGAGCATGAGCATGAGTATGAGTATGTGCATGAGTATGAGTATGTGTATGAGTATGAGTATGAGTTTGAGTTTGAGTATGAGTATGAGTATGAGTATGAGTATGAGTATGAGTATAAGTATGAGAATGAGTATGAGTGTGAGTATGAGAATGAGTATGAGTATGTGTATGAGTATGAGTATGAGTATGAGTATGAGTATGAGTATGAGTATGAGTATGAGTACGAGTATGCGTATGAATATGAGTATGAGTATGAGTATGGGTATGAGTATGAGTATGAGTATGAGTATGAGTATGAGAATGAGTATGAGTATGAGAATGAGTATGAGTATGAGTATGAGCATGAGCATGAGCATGAGTATGAGTATGTGCATGAGTATGAGTATGTGTATGAGTATGAGTATGAGTTTGAGTTTGAGTATGAGTATGAGTATGAGTATGAGTATGAGTATGAGTATAAGTATGAGAATGAGTATGAGTGTGAGTATGAGAATGAGTATGAGTATGTGTATGAGTATGAGTATGAGTATGAGTATGAGTATGAGTATGAGTATGAGTATGAGTATGAGTATGAGTATGAGTATGAGTATGAGTATGAGTATGAGAATGAGTATGAGTATGAGAATGAGTATGAGTATGAGTATGAGCATGAGCATGAGCATGAGTATGAGTATGTGCATGAGTATGAGAATGTGTATGAGTATGAGTATGAGTTTGAGTTTGAGTATGAGTATGAGTATGAGTATGAGTATGAGTATAAGTATGAGAATGAGTATGAGTGTGAGTATGAGTATGTGTATGAGTATGAGTATGAGTTTGAGTTTGAGTATGAGTATGAGTATGAGTATGAGTATGAGTATGAGTATAAGTATGAGAATGAGTATGAGTGTGAGTATGAGAATGAGTATGAGTATGTGTATGAGTATGAGTATGAGTATGAGTATGAGTATGAGTATGAGTATGAGTATGAGTATGAGTATGAGTATGAGTATGAGTATGAGTATGAGTATGAGAATGAGTATGAGTATGAGAATGAGTATGAGTATGAGTATGAGCATGAGCATGAGCATGAGTATGAGTATGTGCATGAGTATGAGTATGTGTATGAGTATGAGTATGAGTTTGAGTTTGAGTATGAGTATGAGTATGAGTATGAGTATGAGTATAAGTATGAGAATGAGTATGAGTGTTAGTATGAGAATGAGTATGAGTATGAGTATGAGTATGAGTATAAGTATGAGCATGAGCATGAGTATGAGTATGAGTATGAGTATGAGTATGAGTATGAGTATGAGTATGAGTATGAGTATAAGTATGAGTATGAGTATGAGTATGAGTGTGAGTATGAGTATGAGTATGAGTATGAGTATGAGTATGAGTATGAGTATGAGTATGAGTATGAGTATGAGAATGAGTATGAGTATGAGAATGAGTATGAGTATGAGTATGAGCATGAGCATGAGCATGAGTATGAGTATGTGCATGAGTATGAGTATATGTATGAGTATGAGTATGAGTTTGAGTTTGAGTATGAGTATGAGTATGAGTATGAGTATGAGTATGAGTATAAGTATGAGAATGAGTATGAGTGTGAGTATGAGAATGAGTATGAGTATGTGTATGAGTATGAGTATGAGTATGAGTATGAGTATGAGTATGAGTATGAGTATGAGTACGAGTATGCGTATGAATATGAGTATGAGTATGAGTATGGGTATGAGTATGAGTATGAGTATGAGTATGAGTATGAGAATGAGTATGAGTATGAGAATGAGTATGAGTATGAGTATGAGCATGAGCATGAGCATGAGTATGAGTATGTGCATGAGTATGAGTATGTGTATGAGTATGAGTATGAGTTTGAGTTTGAGTATGAGTATGAGTATGAGTATGAGTATGAGTATGAGTATGAGTATGAGTTTATGTATGAGTATGAGTATGAGAATGCGTATGAGTATGAGTATGAGTATGAGTATAAGTATGAGTATGAGTTTAAGTATGAGTATGAGTACGAGTATGCGTATGAGTATGAGTATGAGTATGAGTATAAGTATGAGTATGAGTATGAGTGTGAGTATGAGTATGAGTATGAGTATGAGTATGAGTGTGAGTATGAGTATGAGTATGAGTATGAGTATGAGTATGAGTATGAGTATGAGTATGAGTATGAGTATGAGTACGAGTATGCGTATGAATATGAGTATGAGTATGAGTATGGGTATGAGTATGAGTATGAGTATGAGTATGAGTATGAGTATGAGTATGAGTATGAGTATGAGTATGAGTATGAGTATGAGAATGAGTATGAGTATGAGTATGAGCATGAGCATGAGCATGAGTATGAGTATGAGTATGAGTATGAGTATGAGTATGAGTATGAGTATGAGTATGAGTATGAGTATGAGTATGAGTATGAGTATAAGTATTAGTATGAGTACGAGTACGAGTACGAGTATGCGTATGAGTTTGAGTTTGAGTATGAGTATGATTATGAGTATGAGTATGAGTATGAGTATGAGTATGAGTATGAGTATAAGTATGAGTATGAGTATGAGTATGAGTATGAGTTTAAGTATGAGTATGAGTATGAGAATGCGTATGAGTATGAGTATGAGTATGGGTATGAGTATGAGTATGAGTATGAGTATGAGTATGAGTATGGGTATGAGTATGAGTATGAGTATGAGTATGAGTATGAGTATAAGAATTAGTATGAGTATGAGTATGAGCATGAGCATGAGTATGAGTATGAGTATGAGTGTGAGTATGAGTATGAGTATGAGTATGAGTATGAGTATGAGTATGAGTATGAGTATGAGTTTAAGTATGAGTATGAGTATGAGAATGCGTATGAGTATGAGTATGAGTATGAGTATAAGTATGAGTATGAGTTTAAGTATGAGTATGAGTACGAGTATGCGTATGAGTATGAGTATGAGTATGAGTATAAGTATGAGTATGAGTATGAGTATGAGTGTGAGTATGAGTATGAGTATGAGTATGAGTATGAGTATGAGTATGAGTATGAGTATGAGTATGAGAATGAGTATGAGTATGAGTATGAGTATGAGTATGAGTATGAGTATGAGTATGAGTATGAGTATGAGTATGAGTATGAGTATGAGTATGAGTATGAGTATGAGTATGAGTATGAGTATGAGTATGAGTATGAGTATGAGTATGAGTATGAGTATGAGTATGAGTATGAGTATGAGTATGAGAATGAGTATGAGTACGAGAATGAGTATGAGTATGAGTATGAGCATGAGCATGAGCATGAGTATGAGTATGAGTATGAGTATGAGTATGAGTATGAGTATAAGTATGAGCATGAGCATGAGTATGAGTATGAGTATGAGTATGAGTATGAGTATGAGTATGAGTATGAGTATAAGTATGAGTATGAGTATGAGTATGAGTGTGAGTATGAGTATGAGTATGAGTATGAGTATGAGTATGAGTATGAGTATGTGTATGAGTATGAGTATGAGTATGAGAATGAGTATGAGTATGAGAATGAGTATGAGTATGAGTATGAGCATGAGCATGAGCATGAGTATGAGTATGTGCATGAGTATGAGTATGTGTATGAGTATGAGTATGAGTTTGAGTTTGAGTATGAGTATGAGTATGAGTATGAGTATAAGTATGAGAATGAGTATGAGTGTGAGTATGAGAATGAGTATGAGTATGTGTATGAGTATGAGTATGAGTATGAGTATGAGTATGAGTATGAGTATGAGTATGAGTATGAGTATGAGTATGAGTATGAGTATGAGTATAAGTATGAGTATGAGTATGAGTATGAGTATGAGTATAAGTATGAGTATGAGTATGAGTATGAGTGTTAGTATGAGTATGAGTATGAGTATGAGTATGAGTGTGAGTATGAGTATGAGTATGAGTATGAGTATGAGTATGAGTATGAGTATGAGTATGAGTATGAGTATGAGTACGAGTATGCGTATGAATATGAGTATGAGTATGAGTATGGGTATGAGTATGAGTATGAGTATGAGTATGAGTATGAGTATGAGTATGAGTATGAGTATGAGTATGAGAATGAGTATGAGTATGAGTATGAGCATGAGCATGAGCATGAGTATGAGTATGAGTATGAGTATGAGTATGAGTATGAGTATGAGTATGAGTATGAGTATGAGTATGAGTATAAGTATTAGTATGAGTACGAGTACGAGTACGAGTATGCGTATGAGTTTGAGTTTGAGTATGAGTATGATTATGAGTATGAGTATGAGTATGAGTATGAGTATGAGTATGAGTATGAGTATAAGTATGAGTATGAGTATGAGTATGAGTATGAGTTTAAGTATGAGTATGAGTATGAGTATGAGTATGAGTATGAGTATGAGTATGAGTATGAGTATGAGTATGAGTATGAGCATGAGTATGAGTTTAAGTATGAGTATGAGTATGAGTATGAGTATGAGTATGTGCATGAGTATGAGTATGTGTATGAGTATGAGTATGAGTATGAGTATGAGTATGAGTATGAGGATGAGTATGAGTATGAGTATGAGTATGTGTATGAGTATGAGTATGAGTATGAGTATGAGTATGAGTATGAGTATGAGTATGAGTATGAGTATGATATAGAGTATGAGTATGTGTATGAGTATGAGTATGAGTATGAGTATGAGTATGAGTATAAGTATGAGTATGAGTATGAGTATGAGTGTGAGTATGAGTATGAGTATGAGTATGAGTATGAGTATGAGTATGAGTATGAGTATGAGTATGAGAATGAGTATGAGTATGAGAATGAGAATGAGTATGAGTATGAGTATGAGCATGAGCATGAGCATGAGTATGAGTATGTGCATGAGTATGAGTATGTGTATGAGTATGAGTATGAGTTTGAGTATGAGTATGAGTATGAGTATGAGTATAAGTATGAGAATGAGTATGAGTGTGAGTATGAGAATGAGTATGAGTATGTGTATGAGTATGAGTATGAGTATGAGTATGAGTATGAGTATGAGTATGAGTATGAGTATAAGTATGAGTATGAGTATGAGTATGAGTGTGAGTATGAGTATGAGTATGAGTATGAGTATGAGTATGAGTATGAGTATGAGAATGAGTATGAGTATGAGAATGAGTATGAGTATGAGTATGAGCATGAGCATGAGCATGAGTATGAGTATGTGCATGAGTATGAGTATGTGTATGAGTATGAGTATGAGTTTGAGTATGAGTATGAGTATGAGTATGAGAATGAGTATGAGTATGAGTATGAGCATGAGCATGAGCATGAGTATGAGTATGAGTATGAGTATGAGTATGAGTATGAGTATGAGTATGAGTATGAGTATGAGTATGAGTATGAGTATGAGTATAAGTATTAGTATGAGTACGAGTACGAGTACGAGTATGCGTATGAGTTTGAGTTTGAGTATGAGTATGATTATGAGTATGAGTATGAGTATGAGTATGAGTATGAGTATGAGTATGAGTATAAGTATGAGTATGAGTATGAGTATGAGTATGAGTTTAAGTATGAGTATGAGTATGAGAATGCGTATGAGTATGAGTATGAGTATGGGTATGAGTATGAGTATGAGTATGAGTATGAGTATGAGTATGAGTATGAGTATGAGTATGAGTATGAGTATGAGTATGAGTATAAGAATTAGTATGAGTATGAGTATGAGCATGAGCATGAGTATGAGTATGAGTATGAGTGTGAGTATGAGTATGAGTATGAGTATGAGTATGAGTATGAGTATGAGTATGAGTATGAGTATGAGTTTAAGTATGAGTATGAGTATGAGAATGCGTATGAGTATGAGTATGAGTATGAGTATAAGTATGAGTATGAGTTTAAGTATGAGTATGAGTACGAGTATGCGTATGAGTATGAGTATGAGTATGAGTATAAGTATGAGTATGAGTATGAGTATGAGTGTGAGTATGAGTATGAGTATGAGTATGAGTATGAGTATGAGTATGAGTATGAGTATGAGTATGAGAATGAGTATGAGTATGAGTATGAGTATGAGTATGAGTATGAGTATGAGTATGAGTATGAGTATGAGTATGAGTATGAGTATGAGTATGAGTATGAGTATGAGTATGAGTATGAGTATGAGTATGAGTATGAGTATGAGTATGAGTATGAGTATGAGTATGAGTATGAGAATGAGTATGAGTACGAGAATGAGTATGAGTATGAGTATGAGCATGAGCATGAGCATGAGTATGAGTATGAGTATGAGTATGAGTATGAGTATGAGTATAAGTATGAGCATGAGCATGAGTATGAGTATGAGTATGAGTATGAGTATGAGTATGAGTATGAGTATGAGTATAAGTATGAGTATGAGTATGAGTATGAGTGTGAGTATGAGTATGAGTATGAGTATGAGTATGAGTATGAGTATGAGTATGTGTATGAGTATGAGTATGAGTATGAGAATGAGTATGAGTATGAGAATGAGTATGAGTATGAGTATGAGCATGAGCATGAGCATGAGTATGAGTATGTGCATGAGTATGAGTATGTGTATGAGTATGAGTATGAGTATGAGTATGAGTATGAGTATAAGTATGAGCATGAGTATGAATATGAGTATGAGTATGAGTATGAGTATGAGTATGAGTATGAGTATGAGTATGAGTATGAGTATAAGTATGAGTATGAGTATGAGTATGAGTGTGAGTATGAGTATGAGTATGAGTATGAGTATGAGTATGAGTATGAGTATGAGTATGAGTATGAGTATGAGAATGAGTATGAGTATGAGAATGAGTATGAGTATGAGTATGAGCATGAGCATGAGCATGAGTATGAGTATGTGCATGAGTATGAGTATGTGTATGAGTATGAGTATGAGTTTGAGTTTGAGTATGAGTATGAGTATGAGTATGAGTATGAGTATGAGTATAAGTATGAGAATGAGTATGAGTGTGAGTATGAGAATGAGTATGAGTATGTGTATGAGTATGAGTATGAGTATGAGTATGAGTATGAGTATGAGTATGAGTATGAGTACGAGTATGCGTATGAATATGAGTATGAGTATGAGTATGGGTATGAGTATGAGTATGAGTATGAGTATGAGTATGAGAATGAGTATGAGTATGAGAATGAGTATGAGTATGAGTATGAGCATGAGCATGAGCATGAGTATGAGTATGTGCATGAGTATGAGTATGTGTATGAGTATGAGTATGAGTTTGAGTTTGAGTATGAGTATGAGTATGAGTATGAGTATGAGTATGAGTATAAGTATGAGAATGAGTATGAGTGTGAGTATGAGAATGAGTATGAGTATGTGTATGAGTATGAGTATGAGTATGAGTATGAGTATGAGTATGAGTATGAGTATGAGTATGAGTATGAGTATGAGTATGAGTATGAGTATGAGTATGAGAATGAGTATGAGTATGAGAATGAGTATGAGTATGAGTATGAGCATGAGCATGAGCATGAGTATGAGTATGTGCATGAGTATGAGTATGTGTATGAGTATGAGTATGAGTTTGAGTTTGAGTATGAGTATGAGTATGAGTATGAGTATGAGTATAAGTATGAGAATGAGTATGAGTGTGAGTATGAGTATGTGTATGAGTATGAGTATGAGTTTGAGTTTGAGTATGAGTATGAGTATGAGTATGAGTATGAGTATGAGTATAAGTATGAGAATGAGTATGAGTGTGAGTATGAGAATGAGTATGAGTATGTGTATGAGTATGAGTATGAGTATGAGTATGCGTATGAGTATGAGTATGAGTATGAGTATGAGTATGAGTATGAGTATGAGTATGAGTATGAGTATGAGAATGAGTATGAGTATGAGAATGAGTATGAGTATGAGTATGAGCATGAGCATGAGCATGAGTATGAGTATGTGCATGAGTATGAGTATGTGTATGAGTATGAGTATGAGTTTGAGTTTGAGTATGAGTATGAGTATGAGTATGAGTATGAGTATAAGTATGAGAATGAGTATGAGTGTTAGTATGAGAATGAGTATGAGTATGAGTATAAGTATGAGCATGAGCATGAGTATGAGTATGAGTATGAGTATGAGTATGAGTATGAGTATGAGTATGAGTATGAGTATAAGTATGAGTATGAGTATGAGTATGAGTGTGAGTATGAGTATGAGTATGAGTATGAGTATGAGTATGAGTATGAGTATGAGTATGAGTATGAGTATGAGTATGAGAATGAGTATGAGTATGAGAATGAGTATGAGTATGAGTATGAGCATGAGCATGAGCATGAGTATGAGTATGTGCATGAGTATGAGTATGTGTATGAGTATGAGTATGAGTTTGAGTTTGAGTATGAGTATGAGTATGAGTATGAGTATGAGTATGAGTATAAGTATGAGAATGAGTATGAGTGTGAGTATGAGAATGAGTATGAGTATGTGTATGAGTATGAGTATGAGTATGAGTATGAGTATGAGTATGAGTATGAGTATGAGTACGAGTATGCGTATGAATATGAGTATGAGTATGAGTATGGGTATGAGTATGAGTATGAGTATGAGTATGAGTATGAGAATGAGTATGAGTATGAGAATGAGTATGAGTATGAGTATGAGCATGAGCATGAGCATGAGTATGAGTATGTGCATGAGTATGAGTATGTGTATGAGTATGAGTATGAGTTTGAGTTTGAGTATGAGTATGAGTATGAGTATGAGTATGAGTATGAGTATAAGTATGAGAATGAGTATGAGTGTGAGTATGAGAATGAGAATGAGTATGTGTATGAGTATGAGTATGAGTATGAGTATGAGTATGAGTATGAGTATGAGTATGAGTATGAGTATGAGTATGAGTATGAGTATGAGTATGAGTATGAGTATGAGAATGAGTATGAGTATGAGAATGAGTATGAGTATGAGTATGAGCATGAGCATGAGCATGAGTATGAGTATGTGCATGAGTATGAATATGTGTATGAGTATGAGTATGAGTTTGAGTTTGAGTATGAGTATGAGTATGAGTATGAGTATGAGTATAAGTATGAGAATGAGTATGAGTGTGAGTATGAGAATGAGTATGAGTATGAGTATGAGTATGAGTATAAGTATGAGCATGAGCATGAGTATGAGTATGAGTATGAGTATGAGTATGAGTATGAGTATGAGTATGAGTATAAGTATGAGTATGAGTATGAGTATGAGTGTGAGTATGAGTATGAGAATGAGTATGAGTATGAGAATGAGTATGAGTATGAGTATGAGCATGAGCATGAGCATGAGTATGAGTATGTGCATGAGTATGAGTATGTGTATGTGTATGAGTATGAGTTTGAGTTTGAGTATGAGTATGAGTATGAGTATGAGTATGAGTATGAGTATAAGTATGAGAATGAGTATGAGTGTGAGTATGAGAATGAGTATGAGTATGTGTATGAGTATGAGTATGAGTATGAGTATGAGTATGAGAATGAGTATGAGTATGAGTATGAGCATGAGCATGAGCATGAGTATGAGTATGAGTATGAGTATGAGTATGAGTATGAGTATGAGTATGAGTATGAGTATGAGTATGAGTATGAGTATGAGTATGAGTATGAGAATGCGTATGAGTATGAGTATGAGTATAAGTATGAGTATGAGTTTAAGTATGAGTATGAGTACGAGTATGCGTATGAGTATGAGTATGAGTATGAGTATAAGTATGAGTATGAGTATGAGTATGAGTGTGAGTATGAGTATGAGTATGAGTATGAGTATGAGTATGAGTATGAGTATGAGTATGAGTATGAGTATAAGAATTAGTATGAGTATGAGTATGAGCATGAGCATGAGCATGAGTATGAGTATGAGTATGAGTGTGAGTATGAGTATGAGTATGAGTATGAGTATGAGTATGAGTATGAGTATGAGTATGAGTTTATGTATGAGTATGAGTATGAGAATGCGTATGAGTATGAGTATGAGTATGAGTATAAGTATGAGTATGAGTTTAAGTATGAGTATGAGTACGAGTATGCGTATGAGTATGAGTATGAGTATGAGTATAAGTATGAGTATGAGTATGAGTATGAGTGTGAGTATGAGTATGAGTATGAGTATGAGTATGAGTGTGAGTATGAGTATGAGTATGAGTATGAGTATGAGTATGAGTATGAGTATGAGTATGAGTATGAGTATGAGTACGAGTATGCGTATGAATATGAGTATGAGTATGAGTATGGGTATGAGTATGAGTATGAGTATGAGTATGAGTATGAGTATGAGTATGAGTATGAGTATGAGTATGAGTATGAGAATGAGTATGAGTATGAGTATGAGCATGAGCATGAGCATGAGTATGAGTATGAGTATGAGTATGAGTATGAGTATGAGTATGAGTATGAGTATGAGTATGAGTATGAGTATGAGTATGAGTATAAGTATTAGTATGAGTACGAGTACGAGTACGAGTATGCGTATGAGTTTGAGTTTGAGTATGAGTATGATTATGAGTATGAGTATGAGTATGAGTATGAGTATGAGTATGAGTATGAGTATAAGTATGAGTATGAGTATGAGTATGAGTATGAGTTTAAGTATGAGTATGAGTATGAGAATGCGTATGAGTATGAGTATGAGTATGGGTATGAGTATGAGTATGAGTATGAGTATGAGTATGAGTATGAGTATGAGTATGAGTATGAGTATGAGTATGAGTATGAGTATGAGTATAAGAATTAGTATGAGTATGAGTATGAGCATGAGCATGAGTATGAGTATGAGTATGAGTGTGAGTATGAGTATGAGTATGAGTATGAGTATGAGTATGAGTATGAGTATGAGTATGAGTATGAGTTTAAGTATGAGTATGAGTATGAGAATGCGTATGAGTATGAGTATGAGTATGAGTATAAGTATGAGTATGAGTTTAAGTATGAGTATGAGTACGAGTATGCGTATGAGTATGAGTATGAGTATGAGTATAAGTATGAGTATGAGTATGAGTATGAGTGTGAGTATGAGTATGAGTATGAGTATGAGTATGAGTATGAGTATGAGTATGAGTATGAGTATGAGAATGAGTATGAGTATGAGTATGAGTATGAGTATGAGTATGAGTATGAGTATGAGTATGAGTATGAGTATGAGTATGAGTATGAGTATGAGTATGAGTATGAGTATGAGTATGAGTATGAGTATGAGTATGAGTATGAGTATGAGTATGAGTATGAGTATGAGTATGAGAATGAGTATGAGTACGAGAATGAGTATGAGTATGAGTATGAGCATGAGCATGAGCATGAGTATGAGTATGAGTATGAGTATGAGTATGAGTATGAGTATAAGTATGAGCATGAGCATGAGTATGAGTATGAGTATGAGTATGAGTATGAGTATGAGTATGAGTATGAGTATAAGTATGAGTATGAGTATGAGTATGAGTGTGAGTATGAGTATGAGTATGAGTATGAGTATGAGTATGAGTATGAGTATGTGTATGAGTATGAGTATGAGTATGAGAATGAGTATGAGTATGAGAATGAGTATGAGTATGAGTATGAGCATGAGCATGAGCATGAGTATGAGTATGTGCATGAGTATGAGTATGTGTATGAGTATGAGTATGAGTTTGAGTTTGAGTATGAGTATGAGTATGAGTATGAGTATAAGTATGAGAATGAGTATGAGTGTGAGTATGAGAATGAGTATGAGTATGTGTATGAGTATGAGTATGAGTATGAGTATGAGTATGAGTATGAGTATGAGTATGAGTATGAGTATGAGTATGAGTATGAGTATGAGTATAAGTATGAGTATGAGTATGAGTATGAGTATGAGTATAAGTATGAGTATGAGTATGAGTATGAGTGTGAGTATGAGTATGAGTATGAGTATGAGTATGAGTGTGAGTATGAGTATGAGTATGAGTATGAGTATGAGTATGAGTATGAGTATGAGTATGAGTATGAGTATGAGTACGAGTATGCGTATGAATATGAGTATGAGTATGAGTATGGGTATGAGTATGAGTATGAGTATGAGTATGAGTATGAGTATGAGTATGAGTATGAGTATGAGTATGAGAATGAGTATGAGTATGAGTATGAGCATGAGCATGAGCATGAGTATGAGTATGAGTATGAGTATGAGTATGAGTATGAGTATGAGTATGAGTATGAGTATGAGTATGAGTATAAGTATTAGTATGAGTACGAGTACGAGTACGAGTATGCGTATGAGTTTGAGTTTGAGTATGAGTATGATTATGAGTATGAGTATGAGTATGAGTATGAGTATGAGTATGAGTATGAGTATAAGTATGAGTATGAGTATGAGTATGAGTATGAGTTTAAGTATGAGTATGAGTATGAGTATGAGTATGAGTATGAGTATGAGTATGAGTATGAGTATGAGTATGAGTATGAGTATGAGTTTAAGTATGAGTATGAGTATGAGTATGAGTATGAGTATGAGTATGAGTATGTGCATGAGTATGAGTATGTGTATGAGTATGAGTATGAGTATGAGTATGAGTATGAGTATGAGGATGAGTATGAGTATGAGTATGAGTATGTGTATGAGTATGAGTATGAGTATGAGTATGAGTATGAGTATGAGTATGAGTATGAGTATGAGTATGATATAGAGTATGAGTATGTGTATGAGTATGAGTATGAGTATGAGTATGAGTATAAGTATGAGTATGAGTATGAGTATGAGTATGAGTATGAGTATGAGTATGAGTATGAGTATGAGTATGAGAATGAGTATGAGTATGAGAATGAGAATGAGTATGAGTATGAGTATGAGCATGAGCATGAGCATGAGTATGAGTATGTGCATGAGTATGAGTATGTGTATGAGTATGAGTATGAGTTTGAGTATGAGTATGAGTATGAGTATGAGTATAAGTATGAGAATGAGTATGAGTGTGAGTATGAGAATGAGTATGAGTATGTGTATGAGTATGAGTATGAGTATGAGTATGAGTATGAGTATGAGTATGAGTATTAGTATAAGTATGAGTATGAGTATGAGTATGAGTGTGAGTATGAGTATGAGTATGAGTATGAGTATGAGTATGAGTATGAGTATGAGAATGAGTATGAGTATGAGAATGAGTATGAGTATGAGTATGAGCATGAGCATGAGCATGAGTATGAGTATGTGCATGAGTATGAGTATGTGTATGAGTATGAGTATAAGTATGAGAATGAGTATGAGTGTGAGTATGAGAATGAGTATGAGTATGTGTATGAGTATGAGTATGAGTATGAGTATGAGTATGAGTATGAGTATGAGTATGAGTATGAGTATGAGTATGAGTATGAGTATGAGTATGAGTATGAGTATAAGTATGAGTATGAGTATGAGTATGAGTATGAGTATGAGTATAAGTATTAGTATGAGTACGAGTACGAGTACGAGTATGCGTATGAGTTTGAGTTTGAGTATGAGTATGATTATGAGTATGAGTATGAGTATGAGTATGAGTATGAGTATGAGTATGAGTATAAGTATGAGTATGAGTATGAGTATGAGTATGAGTTTAAGTATGAGTATGAGTATGAGAATGCGTATGAGTATGAGTATGAGTATGAGTATAAGTATGAGTATGAGTTTAAGTATGAGTATGAGTACGAGTATGCGTATGAGTATGAGTATGAGTATGAGTATAAGTATGAGTATGAGTATGAGTATGAGTATGAGTGTGAGTATGAGTATGAGTATGAGTATGAGTATGAGTATGAGTATGAGTATGAGTATGAGTATGAGTATGAGTATAAGAATTAGTATGAGTATGAGTATGAGCATGAGCATGAGCATGAGTATGAGTATGAGTATGAGTGTGAGTATGAGTATGAGTATGAGTATGAGTATGAGTATGAGTATGAGTATGAGTATGAGTTTAAGTATGAGTATGAGTATGAGAATGCGTATGAGTATGAGTATGAGTATGAGTATAAGTATGAGTATGAGTTTAAGTATGAGTATGAGTACGAGTATGCGTATGAGTATGAGTATGAGTATGAGTATAAGTATGAGTATGAGTATGAGTATGAGTGTGAGTATGAGTATGAGTATGAGTATGAGTATGAGTGTGAGTATGAGTATGAGTATGAGTATGAGTATGAGTATGAGTATGAGTATGAGTATGAGTATGAGTATGAGTATGAGTACGAGTATGCGTATGAATATGAGTATGAGTATGAGTATGGGTATGAGTATGAGTATGAGTATGAGTATGAGTATGAGTATGAGTATGAGTATGAGTATGAGTATGAGTATGAGAATGAGTATGAGTATGATTATGAGCATGAGCATGAGCATGAGTATGAGTATGAGTATGAGTATGAGTATGAGTATGAGTATGAGTATGAGTATGAGTATGAGTATGAGTATGAGTATAAGTATTAGTATGAGTTCGAGTACGAGTACGAGTATGCGTATGAGTTTGAGTTTGAGTATGAGTATGAGAATGCGTATGAGTATGAGTATGAGTATGAGTATAAGTATGAGTATGAGTTTAAGTATGAGTATGAGTACGAGTATGCGTATGAGTATGAGTATGAGTATGAGTATAAGAATTAGTATGAGTATGAGTATGAGCATGAGCATGAGCATGAGTATGAGTATGAGTATGAGTGTGAGTATGAGTATGAGTATGAGTATGAGTATGAGTATGAGTATGAGTATGAGTATGAGTTTAAGTATGAGTATGAGTATGAGAATGCGTATGAGTATGAGTATGAGTATGAGTATAAGTATGAGTATGAGTTTAAGTATGAGTATGAGTACGAGTATGCGTATGAGTATGAGTATGAGTATGAGTATAAGTATGAGTATGAGTATGAGTATGAGTGTGAGTATGAGTATGAGTATGAGTATGAGTATGAGTATGAGTATGAGTATGAGTATGAGTATGAGAATGAGTATGAGTATGAGAATGAGTATGAGTATGAGTATGAGCATGAGCACGAGCATGAGTATGAGTATGTGCATGAGTATGGGTATGTGTATGAGTATGAGTATGAGTTTGAGTATGAGTATGAGTATGAGTATGAGTATAAGTATGAAAATGAGTATGAGTGTGAGTATGAGAATGAGTATGAGTATGTGTATGAGTATGAGTAGGAGTATGAGTATGAGTATGAGTATGAGTATGAGTATGAGTATGAGTATGAGTATGAGTATAAGTATGAGTATGAGTATGAGTATGAGTATGAGTATAAGTATTAGTATGAGAATGAGTACGAGTATTAGTATGAGTATGAGTATGAGTATGAGTTTAAGTATGAGTATGAGTATGAGTATGAGTATGAGTATGAGTATGAGAATGCGTATGAGTATGAGTATGAGTATGAGTATAAGTATGAGTATGAGTTTAAGTATGAGTATGAGTACGAGTATGCGTATGAGTATGAGTATGAGTATGAGTATAAGTATGAGTATGTGCATGAGTATGAGTATGTGTATGAGTATGAGTATGAGTTTGAGTATGAGTATGAGTATGAGTATGAGTATAAGTATGAGAATGAGTATGAGTGTGAGTATGAGAATGAGTATGAGTATGTGTATGAGTATGAGTATGAGTATGAGTATGAGTATGAGTATGAGTATGAGTATGAGTATGAGTGTGAGTATGAGTATGAGTATGAGTATGAGTATGAGTATGAGTATGAGTATGAGAATGAGTATGAGTATGAGAATGAGTATGAGTATGAGTATGAGCATGAGCATGAGCATGAGTATGAGTATGTGCATGAGTATGAGTATGTGTATGAGTATGAGTATAAGTATGAGAATGAGTATGAGTGTGAGTATGAGAATGAGTATGAGTATGTGTATGAGTATGAGTATGAGTATGAGTATGAGTATGAGTATGAGTATGAGTATGAGTATGAGTATGAGTATGAGTATGAGTATGAGTATGAGTATGAGTATAAGTATGAGTATGAGTATGAGTATGAGTATGAGTATGAGTATAAGTATTAGTATGAGTACGAGTACGAGTACGAGTATGCGTATGAGTTTGAGTTTGAGTATGAGTATGATTATGAGTATGAGTATGAGTATGAGTATGAGTATGAGTATGAGTATGAGTATAAGTATGAGTATGAGTATGAGTATGAGTATGAGTTTAAGTATGAGTATGAGTATGAGAATGCGTATGAGTATGAGTATGAGTATGAGTATAAGTATGAGTATGAGTTTAAGTATGAGTATGAGTACGAGTATGCGTATGAGTATGAGTATGAGTATGAGTATAAGTATGAGTATGAGTATGAGTATGAGTATGAGTGTGAGTATGAGTATGAGTATGAGTATGAGTATGAGTATGAGTATGAGTATGAGTATGAGTATGAGTATGAGTATAAGAATTAGTATGAGTATGAGTATGAGCATGAGCATGAGCATGAGTATGAGTATGAGTATGAGTGTGAGTATGAGTATGAGTATGAGTATGAGTATGAGTATGAGTATGAGTATGAGTATGAGTTTAAGTATGAGTATGAGTATGAGAATGCGTATGAGTATGAGTATGAGTATGAGTATAAGTATGAGTATGAGTTTAAGTATGAGTATGAGTACGAGTATGCGTATGAGTATGAGTATGAGTATGAGTATAAGTATGAGTATGAGTATGAGTATGAGTGTGAGTATGAGTATGAGTATGAGTATGAGTATGAGTGTGAGTATGAGTATGAGTATGAGTATGAGTATGAGTATGAGTATGAGTATGAGTATGAGTATGAGTATGAGTATGAGTACGAGTATGCGTATGAATATGAGTATGAGTATGAGTATGGGTATGAGTATGAGTATGAGTATGAGTATGAGTATGAGTATGAGTATGAGTATGAGTATGAGTATGAGTATGAGAATGAGTATGAGTATGATTATGAGCATGAGCATGAGCATGAGTATGAGTATGAGTATGAGTATGAGTATGAGTATGAGTATGAGTATGAGTATGAGTATGAGTATGAGTATGAGTATAAGTATTAGTATGAGTTCGAGTACGAGTACGAGTATGCGTATGAGTTTGAGTTTGAGTATGAGTATGATTATGAGTATGAGTATGAGTATGAGTATGAGTATGAGTATGAGTATAAGTATGAGTATGAGTATGAGTATGAGTATGAGTTTAAGTATGAGTATGAGTATGAGAATGCGTATGAGTATGAGTATGAGTATGAGTATGAGTATGAGTATGAGTATGAGTATGAGTATGAGTATGAGTATGAGTATGAGTATAAGAATTAGTATGAGTATGAGTATGAGCATGAGCATGAGCATGAGTATGAGTATGAGTATGAGTGTGAGTATGAGTATGAGTATGAGTATGAGTATGAGTATGAGTATGAGTATGAGTATGAGTTTAAGTATGAGTATGAGTATGAGAATGCGTATGAGTATGAGTATGAGTATGAGTATAAGTATGAGTATGAGTTTAAGTATGAGTATGAGTACGAGTATGCGTATGAGTATGAGTATGAGTATGAGTATAAGTATGAGTATGAGTATGAGTATGAGTGTGAGTATGAGTATGAGTATGAGTATGAGTATGAGTATGAGTATGAGTATGAGTATGAGTATGAGAATGAGTATGAGTATGAGAATGAGTATGAGTATGAGTATGAGCATGAGCACGAGCATGAGTATGAGTATGTGCATGAGTATGGGTATGTGTATGAGTATGAGTATGAGTTTGAGTATGAGTATGAGTATGAGTATGAGTATAAGTATGAAAATGAGTATGAGTGTGAGTATGAGAATGAGTATGAGTATGTGTATGAGTATGAGTAGGAGTATGAGTATGAGTATGAGTATGAGTATGAGTATGAGTATGAGTATGAGTATGAGTATAAGTATGAGTATGAGTATGAGTATGAGTATGAGTATAAGTATTAGTATGAGAATGAGTACGAGTATTAGTATGAGTATGAGTATGAGTATGAGTTTAAGTATGAGTATGAGTATGAGTATGAGTATGAGTATGAGTATGAGTATGAGTACGAGTATGAGTATGAGTATGAGTATGAGTATGAGTATGAGTATGAGTATGAGTTTATGTATGAGTATGAGTATGAGTATGAGTATGAGTATGAGTATGTGCATGAGTATGAGTATGTGTATGAGTATGAGTATGAGTATGAGTATGAGTATGAGTATGAGGATGAGTATGAGTATGAGTATGAGTATGTGTATGAGTATGAGTATGAGTATGAGTATGAGTATGAGTATGAGTATGAGTATGAGTATGAGTATGATATAGAGTATGAGTATGTGTATGAGTATGAGTATGAGTATGAGTATGAGTATGAGTATAAGTATGAGTATGAGTATGAGTATGAGTGTGAGTATGAGTATGAGTATGAGTATGAGTATGAGTATGAGTATGAGTATGAGTATGAGTATGAGAATGAGTATGAGTATGAGAATGAGAATGAGTATGAGTATGAGTATGAGCATGAGCATGAGCATGAGTATGAGTATGTGCATGAGTATGAGTATGTGTATGAGTATGAGTATGAGTTTGAGTATGAGTATGAGTATGAGTATGAGTATAAGTATGAGAATGAGTATGAGTGTGAGTATGAGAATGAGTATGAGTATGTGTATGAGTATGAGTATGAGTATGAGTATGAGTATGAGTATGAGTATGAGTATGAGTATAAGTATGAGTATGAGTATGAGTATGAGTGTGAGTATGAGTATGAGTATGAGTATGAGTATGAGTATGAGTATGAGTATGAGAATGAGTATGAGTATGAGAATGAGTATGAGTATGAGTATGAGCATGAGCATGAGCATGAGTATGAGTATGTGCATGAGTATGAGTATGTGTATGAGTATGAGTATGAGTTTGAGTATGAGTATGAGTATGAGTATAAGTATGAGAATGAGTATGAGTGTGAGTATGAGAATGAGTATGAGTATGTGTATGAGTATGAGTATGAGTATGAGTATGAGTATGAGTATGAGTATGAGTATGAGTATGAGTATGAGTATGAGTATGAGTATGAGTATGAGTATGAGTATAAGTATGAGTATGAGTATGAGTATGAGTATGAGTATGAGTATAAGTATTAGTATGAGTACGAGTACGAGTACGAGTATGCGTATGAGTTTGAGTTTGAGTATGAGTATGATTATGAGTATGAGTATGAGTATGAGTATGAGTATGAGTATGAGTATGAGTATAAGTATGAGTATGAGTATGAGTATGAGTATGAGTTTAAGTATGAGTATGAGTATGAGAATGCGTATGAGTATGAGTATGAGTATGAGTATAAGTATGAGTATGAGTTTAAGTATGAGTATGAGTACGAGTATGCGTATGAGTATGAGTATGAGTATGAGTATAAGTATGAGTATGAGTATGAGTATGAGTATGAGTGTGAGTATGAGTATGAGTATGAGTATGAGTATGAGTATGAGTATGAGTATGAGTATGAGTATGAGTATGAGTATAAGTATTAGTATGAGAATGAGTACGAGTATTAGTATGAGTATGAGTATGAGTATGAGTATGAGTTTAAGTATGAGTATGAGTATGAGAATGAGTATGAGTATGAGTATGAGTATGAGTATGAGTATGAGTATGAGTATGAGTATGAGTATGAGTATGAGTATGAGTATGAGTATGAGTATGAGTATGAGTATGAGTATGAGTATGAGTATGAGTATGAGTATGAGTATGAGTATGAGTATGAGTTTAAGTATGAGTATGAGTATGAGAATGCGTATGAGTATGAGTATGAGTATGAGTATGAGTATGAGTATGAGTATGAGTATGAGTATGAGTATGAGTATAAGAATTAGTATGAGTATGAGTATGAGCATGAGCATGAGCATGAGTATGAGTATGAGTATGAGTGTGAGTATGAGTATGAGTATGAGTATGAGTATGAGCATGAGTATGAGTATGAGTATGAGTATGAGTATGAGTATGAGTATAAGTATGAGCATGAGCATGAGTATGAGTATGAGTATGAGTATGAGTATGAGTATGAGTATGAGTATGAGTATAAGTATGAGTATGAGTATGAGTATGAGTGTGAGTATGAGTATGAGTATGAGTATGAGTATGAGTATGAGTATGAGTATGTGTATGAGTATGAGTATGAGTATGAGAATGAGTATGAGTATGAGAATGAGTATGAGTATGAGTATGAGCATGAGCATGAGCATGAGTATGAGTATGTGCATGAGTATGAGTATGTGTATGAGTATGAGTATGAGTATGAGTATGAGTATGAGTATAAGTATGAGCATGAGCATGAATATGAGTATGAGTATGAGTATGAGTATGAGTATGAGTATGAGTATGAGTATGAGTATGAGTATAAGTATGAGTATGAGTATGAGTATGAGTGTGAGTATGAGTATGAGTATGAGTATGAGTATGAGTATGAGTATGAGTATGAGTATGAGTATGAGTATGAGAATGAGTATGAGTATGAGAATGAGTATGAGTATGAGTATGAGCATGAGCATGAGCATGAGTATGAGTATGTGTATGAGTATGAGTATGAGTTTGAGTTTGAGTATGAGTATGAGTATGAGTATGAGTATGAGTATGAGTATAAGTATGAGAATGAGTATGAGTGTGAGTATGAGAATGAGTATGAGTATGTGTATGAGTATGAGTATGAGTATGAGTATGAGTATGAGTATGAGTATGAGTATGAGTATGAGTATGAGTATGAGTATGAGTATGAGTATGAGTATGAGAATGAGTATGAGTATGAGAATGAGTATGAGTATGAGTATGAGCATGAGCATGAGCATGAGTATGAGTATGTGCATGAGTATGAGTATGTGTATGAGTATGAGTATGAGTTTGAGTTTGAGTATGAGTATGAGTATGAGTATGAGTATGAGTATAAGTATGAGAATGAGTATGAGTGTGAGTATGAGTATGTGTATGAGTATGAGTATGAGTTTGAGTTTGAGTATGAGTATGAGTATGAGTATGAGTATGAGTATGAGTATAAGTATGAGAATGAGTATGAGTGTGAGTATGAGAATGAGTATGAGTATGTGTATGAGTATGAGTATGAGTATGAGTATGAGTATGAGTATGAGTATGAGTATGAGTATGAGTATGAGTATGAGTATGAGTATGAGTATGAGTATGAGTATGAGTATGAGAATGAGTATGAGTATGAGAATGAGTATGAGTATGAGTATGAGCATGAGCATGAGCATGAGTATGAGTATGTGCATGAGTATGAGTATGTGTATGAGTATGAGTATGAGTTTGAGTTTGAGTATGAGTATGAGTATGAGTATGAGTATGAGTATAAGTATGAGAATGAGTATGAGTGTTAGTATGAGAATGAGTATGAGTATGAGTATGAGTATGAGTATAAGTATGAGCATGAGCATGAGTATGAGTATGAGTATGAGTATGAGTATGAGTATGAGTATGAGTATGAGTATGAGTATAAGTATGAGTATGAGTATGAGTATGAGTGTGAGTATGAGTATGAGTATGAGTATGAGTATGAGTATGAGTATGAGTATGAGTATGAGTATGAGTATGAGTATGAGAATGAGTATGAGTATGAGAATGAGTATGAGTATGAGTATGAGCATGAGCATGAGCATGAGTATGAGTATGTGCATGAGTATGAGTATGTGTATGAGTATGAGTATGAGTTTGAGTTTGAGTATGAGTATGAGTATGAGTATGAGTATGAGTATGAGTATAAGTATGAGAATGAGTATGAGTGTGAGTATGAGAATGAGTATGAGTATGTGTATGAGTATGAGTATGAGTATGAGTATGAGTATGAGTATGAGTATGAGTATGAGTATGAGTACGAGTATGCGTATGAATATGAGTATGAGTATGAGTATGGGTATGAGTATGAGTATGAGTATGAGTATGAGTATGAGAATGAGTATGAGTATGAGAATGAGTATGAGTATGAGTATGAGCATGAGCATGAGCATGAGTATGAGTATGTGCATGAGTATGAGTATGTGTATGAGTATGAGTATGAGTTTGAGTTTGAGTATGAGTATGAGTATGAGTATGAGTATGAGTATGAGTATAAGTATGAGAATGAGTATGAGTGTGAGTATGAGAATGAGAATGAGTATGTGTATGAGTATGAGTATGAGTATGAGTATGAGTATGAGTATGAGTATGAGTATGAGTATGAGTATGAGTATGAGTATGAGTATGAGTACGAGTATGAGAATGAGTATGAGTATGAGAATGAGTATGAGTATGAGTATGAGCATGAGCATGAGCATGAGTATGAGTATGTGCATGAGTATGAATATGTGTATGAGTATGAGTATGAGTTTGAGTTTGAGTATGAGTATGAGTATGAGTATGAGTATGAGTATAAGTATGAGAATGAGTATGAGTGTGAGTATGAGAATGAGTATGAGTATGAGTATGAGTATGAGTATAAGTATGAGCATGAGCATGAGTATGAGTATGAGTATGAGTATGAGTATGAGTATGAGTATGAGTATGAGTATGAGTATAAGTATGAGTATGAGTATGAGTATGAGTGTGAGTATGAGTATGAGTATGAGTATGAGTATGAGTATGAGTATGAGTATGAGTATGAGTATGAGTATGAGTATGAGTATGAGAATGAGTATGAGTATGAGAATGAGTATGAGTATGAGTATGAGCATGAGCATGAGCATGAGTATGAGTATGTGCATGAGTATGAGTATGTGTATGAGTATGAGTATGAGTTTGAGTTTGAGTATGAGTATGAGTATGAGTATGAGTATGAGTATGAGTATAAGTATGAGAATGAGTATGAGTGTGAGTATGAGAATGAGTATGAGTATGTGTATGAGTATGAGTATGAGTATGAGTATGAGTATGAGAATGAGTATGAGTATGAGTATGAGCATGAGCATGAGCATGAGTATGAGTATGAGTATGAGTATGAGTATGAGTATGAGTATGAGTATGAGTATGAGTATGAGTATGAGTATGAGTATGAGTATGAGTATGAGAATGCGTATGAGTATGAGTATGAGTATAAGTATGAGTATGAGTTTAAGTATGAGTATGAGTACGAGTATGCGTATGAGTATGAGTATGAGTATGAGTATAAGTATGAGTATGAGTATGAGTATGAGTGTGAGTATGAGTATGAGTATGAGTATGAGTATGAGTATGAGTATGAGTATGAGTATGAGTATGAGTATAAGAATTAGTATGAGTATGAGTATGAGCATGAGCATGAGCATGAGTATGAGTATGAGTATGAGTGTGAGTATGAGTATGAGTATGAGTATGAGTATGAGTATGAGTATGAGTATGAGTATGAGTTTATGTATGAGTATGAGTATGAGAATGCGTATGAGTATGAGTATGAGTATGAGTATAAGTATGAGTATGAGTTTAAGTATGAGTATGAGTACGAGTATGCGTATGAGTATGAGTATGAGTATGAGTATAAGTATGAGTATGAGTATGAGTATGAGTGTGAGTATGAGTATGAGTATGAGTATGAGTATGAGTGTGAGTATGAGTATGAGTATGAGTATGAGTATGAGTATGAGTATGAGTATGAGTATGAGTATGAGTATGAGTATGAGTATGTGTATGAGTATGAGTATGAGTATGAGAATGAGTATGAGTATGAGAATGAGTATGAGTATGAGTATGAGCATGAGCATGAGCATGAGTATGAGTATGTGCATGAGTATGAGTATGTGTATGAGTATGAGTATGAGTATGAGTATGAGTATGAGTATGAGTATGAGAATGAGTATGAGTATGAGTATGAGCATGAGCATGAGCATGAGTATGAGTATGAGTATGAGTATGAGTATGAGTATGAGTATGAGTATGAGTATGAGTATGAGTATGAGTATGAGTATGAGTATGAGTATGAGAATGCGTATGAGTATGAGTATGAGTATGAGTATGAGTTTATGTATGAGTATGAGTATGAGAATGCGTATGAGTATGAGTATGAGTATGAGTATAAGTATGAGTATGAGTTTAAGTATGAGTATGAGTACGAGTATGCGTATGAGTATGAGTATGAGTATGAGTATAAGTATGAGTATGAGTATGAGTATGAGTGTGAGTATGAGTATGAGTATGAGTATGAGTATGAGTGTGAGTATGAGTATGAGTATGAGTATGAGTATGAGTATGAGTATGAGTATGAGTATGAGTATGAGTATGAGTATGAGTATGAGTATGAGTATGAGTATGAGTATGAGTATGAGTATGAGTATGAGTATGAGTATGAGTATGAGTATGAGAATGAGTATGAGTACGAGAATGAGTATGAGTATGAGTATGAGCATGAGCATGAGCATGAGCATGAGTATGAGTATGAGTATGAGTATGAGTATGAGTATAAGTATGAGCATGAGCATGAGTATGAGTATGAGTATGAGTATGAATATGAGTATGAGTATGAGTATGAGTATAAGTATGAGTATGAGTATGAGTATGAGTGTGAGTATGAGTATGAGTATGAGTATGAGTATGAGTATGAGTATGAGTATGTGTATGAGTATGAGTATGAGTATGAGAATGAGTATGAGTATGAGAATGAGTATGAGTATGAGTATGAGCATGAGCATGAGCATGAGTATGAGTATGTGCATGAGTATGAGTATGTGTATGAGTATGAGTATGAGTATGAGTATGAGTATGAGTATAAGTATGAGCATGAGCATGAATATGAGTATGAGTATGAGTATGAGTATGAGTATGAGTATGAGTATGAGTATGAGTATGAGTATAAGTATGAGTATGAGTATGAGTATGAGTGTGAGTATGAGTATGAGTATGAGTATGAGTATGAGTATGAGTATGAGTATGAGTATGAGTATGAGTATGAGAATGAGTATGACTATGAGAATGAGTATGAGTATGAGTATGAGCATGAGCATGAGCATGAGTATGAGTATGTGCATGAGTATGAGTATGTGTATGAGTATGAGTATGAGTTTGAGTTTGAGTATGAGTATGAGTATGAGTATGAGTATGAGTATGAGTATAAGTATGAGAATGAGTATGAGTGTGAGTATGAGAATGAGTATGAGTATGTGTATGAGTATGAGTATGAGTATGAGTATGAGTATGAGTATGAGTATGAGTATGAGTACGAGTATGCGTATGAATATGAGTATGAGTATGAGTATGGGTATGAGTATGAGTATGAGTATGAGTATGAGTATGAGAATGAGTATGAGTATGAGAATGAGTATGAGTATGAGTATGAGCATGAGCATGAGCATGAGTATGAGTATGTGCATGAGTATGAGTATGTGTATGAGTATGAGTATGAGTTTGAGTTTGAGTATGAGTATGAGTATGAGTATGAGTATGAGTATGAGTATAAGTATGAGAATGAGTATGAGTGTGAGTATGAGAATGAGTATGAGTATGTGTATGAGTATGAGTATGAGTATGAGTATGAGTATGAGTATGAGTATGAGTATGAGTATGAGTATGAGTATGAGTATGAGTATGAGTATGAGTATGAGAATGAGTATGAGTATGAGAATGAGTATGAGTATGAGTATGAGCATGAGCATGAGCATGAGTATGAGTATGTGCATGAGTATGAGTATGTGTATGAGTATGAGTATGAGTTTGAGTTTGAGTATGAGTATGAGTATGAGTATGAGTATGAGTATAAGTATGAGAATGAGTATGAGTGTGAGTATGAGTATGTGTATGAGTATGAGTATGAGTTTGAGTTTGAGTATGAGTATGAGTATGAGTATGAGTATGAGTATGAGTATAAGTATGAGAATGAGTATGAGTGTGAGTATGAGAATGAGTATGAGTATGTGTATGAGTATGAGTATGAGTATGAGTATGAGTATGAGTATGAGTATGAGTATGAGTATGAGTATGAGTATGAGTATGAGTATGAGTATGAGTATGAGAATGAGTATGAGTATGAGAATGAGTATGAGTATGAGTATGAGCATGAGCATGAGCATGAGTATGAGTATGTGCATGAGTATGAGTATGTGTATGAGTATGAGTATGAGTTTGAGTTTGAGTATGAGTATGAGTATGAGTATGAGTATGAGTATAAGTATGAGAATGAGTATGAGTGTTAGTATGAGAATGAGTATGAGTATGAGTATGAGTATGAGTATAAGTATGAGCATGAGCATGAGTATGAGTATGAGTATGAGTATGAGTATGAGTATGAGTATGAGTATGAGTATAAGTATGAGTATGAGTATGAGTATGAGTGTGAGTATGAGTATGAGTATGAGTATGAGTATGAGTATGAGTATGAGTATGAGTATGAGTATGAGTATGAGTATGAGAATGAGTATGAGTATGAGAATGAGTATGAGTATGAGTATGAGCATGAGCATGAGCATGAGTATGAGTATGTGCATGAGTATGAGTATGTGTATGAGTATGAGTATGAGTTTGAGTTTGAGTATGAGTATGAGTATGAGTATGAGTATGAGTATGAGTATAAGTATGAGAATGAGTATGAGTGTGAGTATGAGAATGAGTATGAGTATGTGTATGAGTATGAGTATGAGTATGAGTATGAGTATGAGTATGAGTATGAGTATGAGTACGAGTATGCGTATGAATATGAGTATGAGTATGAGTATGGGTATGAGTATGAGTATGAGTATGAGTATGAGTATGAGAATGAGTATGAGTATGAGAATGAGTATGAGTATGAGTATGAGCATGAGCATGAGCATGAGTATGAGTATGTGCATGAGTATGAGTATGTGTATGAGTATGAGTATGAGTTTGAGTTTGAGTATGAGTATGAGTATGAGTATGAGTATGAGTATGAGTATAAGTATGAGAATGAGTATGAGTGTGAGTATGAGAATGAGAATGAGTATGTGTATGAGTATGAGTATGAGTATGAGTATGAGTATGAGTATGAGTATGAGTATGAGTATGAGTATGAGTATGAGTATGAGTATGAGTATGAGTATGAGTATGAGTATGAGAATGAGTATGAGTATGAGAATGAGTATGAGTATGAGTATGAGCATGAGCATGAGCATGAGTATGAGTATGTGCATGAGTATGAATATGTGTATGAGTATGAGTATGAGTTTGAGTTTGAGTATGAGTATGAGTATGAGTATGAGTATGAGTATAAGTATGAGAATGAGTATGAGTGTGAGTATGAGAATGAGTATGAGTATGAGTATGAGTATGAGTATAAGTATGAGCATGAGCATGAGTATGAGTATGAGTATGAGTATGAGTATGAGTATGAGTATGAGTATGAGTATGAGTATAAGTATGAGTATGAGTATGAGTATGAGTGTGAGTATGAGTATGAGTATGAGTATGAGTATGAGTATGAGTATGAGTATGAGTATGAGTATGAGTATGAGTATGAGTATGAGAATGAGTATGAGTATGAGAATGAGTATGAGTATGAGTATGAGCATGAGCATGAGCATGAGTATGAGTATGTGCATGAGTATGAGTATGTGTATGAGTATGAGTATGAGTTTGAGTTTGAGTATGAGTATGAGTATGAGTATGAGTATGAGTATGAGTATAAGTATGAGAATGAGTATGAGTGTGAGTATGAGAATGAGTATGAGTATGTGTATGAGTATGAGTATGAGTATGAGTATGAGTATGAGAATGAGTATGAGTATGAGTATGAGCATGAGCATGAGCATGAGTATGAGTATGAGTATGAGTATGAGTATGAGTATGAGTATGAGTATGAGTATGAGTATGAGTATGAGTATGAGTATGAGTATGAGTATGAGTATGAGAATGCGTATGAGTATGAGTATGAGTATAAGTATGAGTATGAGTTTAAGTATGAGTATGAGTACGAGTATGCGTATGAGTATGAGTATGAGTATGAGTATAAGTATGAGTATGAGTATGAGTATGAGTGTGAGTATGAGTATGAGTATGAGTATGAGTATGAGTATGAGTATGAGTATGAGTATGAGTATGAGTATAAGAATTAGTATGAGTATGAGTATGAGCATGAGCATGAGCATGAGTATGAGTATGAGTATGAGTGTGAGTATGAGTATGAGTATGAGTATGAGTATGAGTATGAGTATGAGTATGAGTATGAGTTTATGTATGAGTATGAGTATGAGAATGCGTATGAGTATGAGTATGAGTATGAGTATAAGTATGAGTATGAGTTTAAGTATGAGTATGAGTACGAGTATGCGTATGAGTATGAGTATGAGTATGAGTATAAGTATGAGTATGAGTATGAGTATGAGTGTGAGTATGAGTATGAGTATGAGTATGAGTATGAGTGTGAGTATGAGTATGAGTATGAGTATGAGTATGAGTATGAGTATGAGTATGAGTATGAGTATGAGTATGAGTACGAGTATGCGTATGAATATGAGTATGAGTATGAGTATGGGTATGAGTATGAGTATGAGTATGAGTATGAGTATGAGTATGAGTATGAGTATGAGTATGAGTATGAGTATGAGTATGAGAATGAGTATGAGTATGAGTATGAGCATGAGCATGAGCATGAGTATGAGTATGAGTATGAGTATGAGTATGAGTATGAGTATGAGTATGAGTATGAGTATGAGTATGAGTATGAGTATGAGTATAAGTATTAGTATGAGTACGAGTACGAGTACGAGTATGCGTATGAGTTTGAGTTTGAGTATGAGTATGATTATGAGTATGAGTATGAGTATGAGTATGAGTATGAGTATGAGTATAAGTATGAGTATGAGTATGAGTATGAGTATGAGTTTAAGTATGAGTATGAGTATGAGAATGCGTATGAGTATGAGTATGAGTATGGGTATGAGTATGAGTATGAGTATGAGTATGAGTATGAGTATGAGTATGAGTATGAGTATGAGTATGAGTATGAGTATGAGTATAAGAATTAGTATGAGTATGAGTATGAGCATGAGCATGAGTATGAGTATGAGTATGAGTGTGAGTATGAGTATGAGTATGAGTATGAGTATGAGTATGAGTATGAGTATGAGTATGAGTATGAGTTTAAGTATGAGTATGAGTATGAGTATGAGTATGAGTATGTGTATGAGTATGAGTATGAGTATGAGAATGAGTATGAGTGTGAGTATGAGTATGAGTATGAGTATGAGTATGAGTGTGAGTATGAGTATGAGTATGAGTATGAGTATGAGTATGAGTATGAGTATGAGTATGAGTATGAGTATGAGTACGAGTATGCGTATGAATATGAGTATGAGTATGAGTATGGGTATGAGTATGAGTATGAGTATGAGTATGAGTATGAGTATGAGTATGAGTATGAGTATGAGTATGAGAATGAGTATGAGTATGAGTATGAGCATGAGCATGAGCATGAGTATGAGTATGAGTATGAGTATGAGTATGAGTATGAGTATGAGTATGAGTATGAGTATGAGTATGAGTATAAGTATTAGTATGAGTACGAGTACGAGTACGAGTATGCGTATGAGTTTGAGTTTGAGTATGAGTATGATTATGAGTATGAGTATGAGTATGAGTATGAGTATGAGTATGAGTATGAGTATAAGTATGAGTATGAGTATGAGTATGAGTATGAGTTTAAGTATGAGTATGAGTATGAGTATGAGTATGAGTATGAGTATGAGTATGAGTATGAGTATGAGTATGAGTATGAGTATGAGTATGAGTTTAAGTATGAGTATGAGTATGAGTATGAGTATGAGTATGTGCATGAGTATGAGTATGTGTATGAGTATGAGTATGAGTATGAGTATGAGTATGAGTATGAGGATGAGTATGAGTATGAGTATGAGTATGTGTATGAGTATGAGTATGAGTATGAGTATGAGTATGAGTATGAGTATGAGTATGAGTATGAGTATGATATAGAGTATGAGTATGTGTATGAGTATGAGTATGAGTATGAGTATGAGTATGAGTATAAGTATGAGTATGAGTATGAGTATGAGTGTGAGTATGAGTATGAGTATGAGTATGAGTATGAGTATGAGTATGAGTATGAGTATGAGTATGAGAATGAGTATGAGTATGAGAATGAGAATGAGTATGAGTATGAGTATGAGCATGAGCATGAGCATGAGTATGAGTATGTGCATGAGTATGAGTATGTGTATGAGTATGAGTATGAGTTTGAGTATGAGTATGAGTATGAGTATGAGTATAAGTATGAGAATGAGTATGAGTGTGAGTATGAGAATGAGTATGAGTATGTGTATGAGTATGAGTATGAGTATGAGTATGAGTATGAGTATGAGTATGAGTATGAGTATAAGTATGAGTATGAGTATGAGTATGAGTGTGAGTATGAGTATGAGTATGAGTATGAGTATGAGTATGAGTATGAGTATGAGAATGAGTATGAGTATGAGAATGAGTATGAGTATGAGTATGAGCATGAGCATGAGCATGAGTATGAGTATGTGCATGAGTATGAGTATGTGTATGAGTATGAGTATGAGTTTGAGTATGAGTATGAGTATGAGTATGAGAATGAGTATGAGTATGAGTATGAGCATGAGCATGAGCATGAGTATGAGTATGAGTATGAGTATGAGTATGAGTATGAGTATGAGTATGAGTATGAGTATGAGTATGAGTATGAGTATGAGTATAAGTATTAGTATGAGTACGAGTACGAGTACGAGTATGCGTATGAGTTTGAGTTTGAGTATGAGTATGATTATGAGTATGAGTATGAGTATGAGTATGAGTATGAGTATGAGTATGAGTATAAGTATGAGTATGAGTATGAGTATGAGTATGAGTATGAGTATGAGTATAAGTATGAGCATGAGCATGAGTATGAGTATGAGTATGAGTATGAGTATGAGTATGAGTATGAGTATGAGTATAAGTATGAGTATGAGTATGAGTATGAGTGTGAGTATGAGTATGAGTATGAGTATGAGTATGAGTATGAGTATGAGTATGTGTATGAGTATGAGTATGAGTATGAGAATGAGTATGAGTATGAGAATGAGTATGAGTATGAGTATGAGCATGAGCATGAGCATGAGTATGAGTATGTGCATGAGTATGAGTATGTGTATGAGTATGAGTATGAGTTTGAGTTTGAGTATGAGTATGAGTATGAGTATGAGTATAAGTATGAGAATGAGTATGAGTGTGAGTATGAGAATGAGTATGAGTATGTGTATGAGTATGAGTATGAGTATGAGTATGAGTATGAGTATGAGTATGAGTATGAGTATGAGTATGAGTATGAGTATGAGTATGAGTATAAGTATGAGTATGAGTATGAGTATGAGTATGAGTATAAGTATGAGTATGAGTATGAGTATGAGTGTGAGTATGAGTATGAGTATGAGTATGAGTATGAGTGTGAGTATGAGTATGAGTATGAGTATGAGTATGAGTATGAGTATGAGTATGAGTATGAGTATGAGTATGAGTACGAGTATGCGTATGAATATGAGTATGAGTATGAGTATGGGTATGAGTATGAGTATGAGTATGAGTATGAGTATGAGTATGAGTATGAGTATGAGTATGAGTATGAGAATGAGTATGAGTATGAGTATGAGCATGAGCATGAGCATGAGTATGAGTATGAGTATGAGTATGAGTATGAGTATGAGTATGAGTATGAGTATGAGTATGAGTATGAGTATAAGTATTAGTATGAGTACGAGTACGAGTACGAGTATGCGTATGAGTTTGAGTTTGAGTATGAGTATGATTATGAGTATGAGTATGAGTATGAGTATGAGTATGAGTATGAGTATGAGTATAAGTATGAGTATGAGTATGAGTATGAGTATGAGTTTAAGTATGAGTATGAGTATGAGTATGAGTATGAGTATGAGTATGAGTATGAGTATGAGTATGAGTATGAGTATGAGTATGAGTATGAGTTTAAGTATGAGTATGAGTATGAGTATGAGTATGAGTATGTGCATGAGTATGAGTATGTGTATGAGTATGAGTATGAGTATGAGTATGAGTATGAGTATGAGGATGAGTATGAGTATGAGTATGAGTATGTGTATGAGTATGAGTATGAGTATGAGTATGAGTATGAGTATGAGTATGAGTATGAGTATGAGTATGATATAGAGTATGAGTATGTGTATGAGTATGAGTATGAGTATGAGTATGAGTATGAGTATAAGTATGAGTATGAGTATGAGTATGAGTGTGAGTATGAGTATGAGTATGAGTATGAGTATGAGTATGAGTATGAGTATGAGTATGAGTATGAGAATGAGTATGAGTATGAGAATGAGAATGAGTATGAGTATGAGTATGAGCATGAGCATGAGCATGAGTATGAGTATGTGCATGAGTATGAGTATGTGTATGAGTATGAGTATGAGTTTGAGTATGAGTATGAGTATGAGTATGAGTATAAGTATGAGAATGAGTATGAGTGTGAGTATGAGAATGAGTATGAGTATGTGTATGAGTATGAGTATGAGTATGAGTATGAGTATGAGTATGAGTATGAGTATGAGTATAAGTATGAGTATGAGTATGAGTATGAGTGTGAGTATGAGTATGAGTATGAGTATGAGTATGAGTATGAGTATGAGTATGAGAATGAGTATGAGTATGAGAATGAGTATGAGTATGAGTATGAGCATGAGCATGAGCATGAGTATGAGTATGTGCATGAGTATGAGTATGTGTATGAGTATGAGTATGAGTTTGAGTATGAGTATGAGTATGAGTATGAGAATGAGTATGAGTATGAGTATGAGCATGAGCATGAGCATGAGTATGAGTATGAGTATGAGTATGAGTATGAGTATGAGTATGAGTATGAGTATGAGTATGAGTATGAGTATGAGTATGAGTATAAGTATTAGTATGAGTACGAGTACGAGTACGAGTATGCGTATGAGTTTGAGTTTGAGTATGAGTATGATTATGAGTATGAGTATGAGTATGAGTATGAGTATGAGTATGAGTATGAGTATAAGTATGAGTATGAGTATGAGTATGAGTATGAGTTTAAGTATGAGTATGAGTATGAGAATGCGTATGAGTATGAGTATGAGTATGGGTATGAGTATGAGTATGAGTATGAGTATGAGTATGAGTATGAGTATGAGTATGAGTATGAGTATGAGTATGAGTATGAGTATGAGTATAAGAATTAGTATGAGTATGAGTATGAGCATGAGCATGAGTATGAGTATGAGTATGAGTGTGAGTATGAGTATGAGTATGAGTATGAGTATGAGTATGAGTATGAGTATGAGTATGAGTATGAGTTTAAGTATGAGTATGAGTATGAGAATGCGTATGAGTATGAGTATGAGTATGAGTATAAGTATGAGTATGAGTTTAAGTATGAGTATGAGTACGAGTATGCGTATGAGTATGAGTATGAGTATGAGTATAAGTATGAGTATGAGTATGAGTATGAGTGTGAGTATGAGTATGAGTATGAGTATGAGTATGAGTATGAGTATGAGTATGAGTATGAGTATGAGAATGAGTATGAGTATGAGTATGAGTATGAGTATGAGTATGAGTATGAGTATGAGTATGAGTATGAGTATGAGTATGAGTATGAGTATGAGTATGAGTATGAGTATGAGTATGAGTATGAGTATGAGTATGAGTATGAGTATGAGTATGAGTATGAGTATGAGTATGAGTATGAGAATGAGTATGAGTACGAGAATGAGTATGAGTATGAGTATGAGCATGAGCATGAGCATGAGTATGAGTATGAGTATGAGTATGAGTATGAGTATGAGTATAAGTATGAGCATGAGCATGAGTATGAGTATGAGTATGAGTATGAGTATGAGTATGAGTATGAGTATGAGTATAAGTATGAGTATGAGTATGAGTATGAGTGTGAGTATGAGTATGAGTATGAGTATGAGTATGAGTATGAGTATGAGTATGTGTATGAGTATGAGTATGAGTATGAGAATGAGTATGAGTATGAGAATGAGTATGAGTATGAGTATGAGCATGAGCATGAGCATGAGTATGAGTATGTGCATGAGTATGAGTATGTGTATGAGTATGAGTATGAGTATGAGTATGAGTATGAGTATAAGTATGAGCATGAGTATGAATATGAGTATGAGTATGAGTATGAGTATGAGTATGAGTATGAGTATGAGTATGAGTATGAGTATAAGTATGAGTATGAGTATGAGTATGAGTGTGAGTATGAGTATGAGTATGAGTATGAGTATGAGTATGAGTATGAGTATGAGTATGAGTATGAGTATGAGAATGAGTATGAGTATGAGAATGAGTATGAGTATGAGTATGAGCATGAGCATGAGCATGAGTATGAGTATGTGCATGAGTATGAGTATGTGTATGAGTATGAGTATGAGTTTGAGTTTGAGTATGAGTATGAGTATGAGTATGAGTATGAGTATGAGTATAAGTATGAGAATGAGTATGAGTGTGAGTATGAGAATGAGTATGAGTATGTGTATGAGTATGAGTATGAGTATGAGTATGAGTATGAGTATGAGTATGAGTATGAGTACGAGTATGCGTATGAATATGAGTATGAGTATGAGTATGGGTATGAGTATGAGTATGAGTATGAGTATGAGTATGAGAATGAGTATGAGTATGAGAATGAGTATGAGTATGAGTATGAGCATGAGCATGAGCATGAGTATGAGTATGTGCATGAGTATGAGTATGTGTATGAGTATGAGTATGAGTTTGAGTTTGAGTATGAGTATGAGTATGAGTATGAGTATGAGTATGAGTATAAGTATGAGAATGAGTATGAGTGTGAGTATGAGAATGAGTATGAGTATGTGTATGAGTATGAGTATGAGTATGAGTATGAGTATGAGTATGAGTATGAGTATGAGTATGAGTATGAGTATGAGTATGAGTATGAGTATGAGTATGAGAATGAGTATGAGTATGAGAATGAGTATGAGTATGAGTATGAGCATGAGCATGAGCATGAGTATGAGTATGTGCATGAGTATGAGTATGTGTATGAGTATGAGTATGAGTTTGAGTTTGAGTATGAGTATGAGTATGAGTATGAGTATGAGCATAAGTATGAGAATGAGTATGAGTGTGAGTATGAGTATGTGTATGAGTATGAGTATGAGTTTGAGTTTGAGTATGAGTATGAGTATGAGTATGAGTGTGAGTATGAGTATGAGTATGAGTATGAGTATGAGTATGAGTATGAGTATGAGTATGAGTATGAGTATGAGTATGAGTATGAGTATGAGAATGAGTATGAGTATGAGAATGAGTATGAGTATGAGTATGAGCATGAGCATGAGCATGAGTATGAGTATGTGCATGAGTATGAGTATGTGTATGAGTATGAGTATGAGTATGAGTATGAGTATGAGAATGAGTATGAGTATGAGTATGAGCATGAGCATGAGCATGAGTATGAGTATGAGTATGAGTATGAGTATGAGTATGAGTATGAGTATGAGTATGAGTATGAGTATGAGTATGAGTATGAGTATGAGTATGAGTATGAGAATGCGTATGAGTATGAGTATGAGTATAAGTATGAGTATGAGTTTAAGTATGAGTATGAGTACGAGTATGCGTATGAGTATGAGTATGAGTATGAGTATAAGTATGAGTATGAGTATGAGTATGAGTGTGAGTATGAGTATGAGTATGAGTATGAGTATGAGTATGAGTATGAGTATGAGTATGAGTATGAGTATAAGAATTAGTATGAGTATGAGTATGAGCATGAGCATGAGCATGAGTATGAGTATGAGTATGAGTGTGAGTATGAGTATGAGTATGAGTATGAGTATGAGTATGAGTATGAGTATGAGTATGAGTTTATGTATGAGTATGAGTATGAGAATGCGTATGAGTATGAGTATGAGTATGAGTATAAGTATGAGTATGAGTTTAAGTATGAGTATGAGTACGAGTATGCGTATGAGTATGAGTATGAGTATGAGTATAAGTATGAGTATGAGTATGAGTATGAGTGTGAGTATGAGTATGAGTATGAGTATGAGTATGAGTGTGAGTATGAGTATGAGTATGAGTATGAGTATGAGTATGAGTATGAGTATGAGTATGAGTATGAGTATGAGTACGAGTATGCGTATGAATATGAGTATGAGTATGAGTATGGGTATGAGTATGAGTATGAGTATGAGTATGAGTATGAGTATGAGTATGAGTATGAGTATGAGTATGAGTATGAGTATGAGAATGAGTATGAGTATGAGTATGAGCATGAGCATGAGCATGAGTATGAGTATGAGTATGAGTATGAGTATGAGTATGAGTATGAGTATGAGTATGAGTATGAGTATGAGTATGAGTATGAGTATAAGTATTAGTATGAGTACGAGTACGAGTACGAGTATGCGTATGAGTTTGAGTTTGAGTATGAGTATGATTATGAGTATGAGTATGAGTATGAGTATGAGTATGAGTATGAGTATAAGTATGAGTATGAGTATGAGTATGAGTATGAGTTTAAGTATGAGTATGAGTATGAGAATGCGTATGAGTATGAGTATGAGTATGGGTATGAGTATGAGTATGAGTATGAGTATGAGTATGAGTATGAGTATGAGTATGAGTATGAGTATGAGTATGAGTATGAGTATAAGAATTAGTATGAGTATGAGTATGAGCATGAGCATGAGTATGAGTATGAGTATGAGTGTGAGTATGAGTATGAGTATGAGTATGAGTATGAGTATGAGTATGAGTATGAGTATGAGTATGAGTTTAAGTATGAGTATGAGTATGAGAATGCGTATGAGTATGAGTATGAGTATGAGTATAAGTATGAGTATGAGTTTAAGTATGAGTATGAGTACGAGTATGCGTATGAGTATGAGTATGAGTATGAGTATAAGTATGAGTATGAGTATGAGTATGAGTGTGAGTATGAGTATGAGTATGAGTATGAGTATGAGTATGAGTATGAGTATGAGTATGAGTATGAGAATGAGTATGAGTATGAGTATGAGTATGAGTATGAGTATGAGTATGAGTATGAGTATGAGTATGAGTATGAGTATGAGTATGAGTATGAGTATGAGTATGAGTATGAGTATGAGTATGAGTATGAGTATGAGTATGAGTATGAGTATGAGTATGAGTATGAGTATGAGTATGAGTATGAGAATGAGTATGAGTACGAGAATGAGTATGAGTATGAGTATGAGCATGAGCATGAGCATGAGTATGAGTATGAGTATGAGTATGAGTATGAGTATGAGTATAAGTATGAGCATGAGCATGAGTATGAGTATGAGTATGAGTATGAGTATGAGTATGAGTATGAGTATGAGTATAAGTATGAGTATGAGTATGAGTATGAGTGTGAGTATGAGTATGAGTATGAGTATGAGTATGAGTATGAGTATGAGTATGTGTATGAGTATGAGTATGAGTATGAGAATGAGTATGAGTATGAGAATGAGTATGAGTATGAGTATGAGCATGAGCATGAGCATGAGTATGAGTATGTGCATGAGTATGAGTATGTGTATGAGTATGAGTATGAGTTTGAGTTTGAGTATGAGTATGAGTATGAGTATGAGTATAAGTATGAGAATGAGTATGAGTGTGAGTATGAGAATGAGTATGAGTATGTGTATGAGTATGAGTATGAGTATGAGTATGAGTATGAGTATGAGTATGAGTATGAGTATGAGTATGAGTATGAGTATGAGTATGAGTATAAGTATGAGTATGAGTATGAGTATGAGTATGAGTATAAGTATGAGTATGAGTATGAGTATGAGTGTGAGTATGAGTATGAGTATGAGTATGAGTATGAGTGTGAGTATGAGTATGAGTATGAGTATGAGTATGAGTATGAGTATGAGTATGAGTATGAGTATGAGTATGAGTACGAGTATGCGTATGAATATGAGTATGAGTATGAGTATGGGTATGAGTATGAGTATGAGTATGAGTATGAGTATGAGTATGAGTATGAGTATGAGTATGAGTATGAGAATGAGTATGAGTATGAGTATGAGCATGAGCATGAGCATGAGTATGAGTATGAGTATGAGTATGAGTATGAGTATGAGTATGAGTATGAGTATGAGTATGAGTATGAGTATAAGTATTAGTATGAGTACGAGTACGAGTACGAGTATGCGTATGAGTTTGAGTTTGAGTATGAGTATGATTATGAGTATGAGTATGAGTATGAGTATGAGTATGAGTATGAGTATGAGTATAAGTATGAGTATGAGTATGAGTATGAGTATGAGTTTAAGTATGAGTATGAGTATGAGTATGAGTATGAGTATGAGTATGAGTATGAGTATGAGTATGAGTATGAGTATGAGTATGAGTATGAGTTTAAGTATGAGTATGAGTATGAGTATGAGTATGAGTATGTGCATGAGTATGAGTATGTGTATGAGTATGAGTATGAGTATGAGTATGAGTATGAGTATGAGGATGAGTATGAGTATGAGTATGAGTATGTGTATGAGTATGAGTATGAGTATGAGTATGAGTATGAGTATGAGTATGAGTATGAGTATGAGTATGATATAGAGTATGAGTATGTGTATGAGTATGAGTATGAGTATGAGTATGAGTATGAGTATAAGTATGAGTATGAGTATGAGTATGAGTGTGAGTATGAGTATGAGTATGAGTATGAGTATGAGTATGAGTATGAGTATGAGTATGAGTATGAGAATGAGTATGAGTATGAGAATGAGAATGAGTATGAGTATGAGTATGAGCATGAGCATGAGCATGAGTATGAGTATGTGCATGAGTATGAGTATGTGTATGAGTATGAGTATGAGTTTGAGTATGAGTATGAGTATGAGTATGAGTATAAGTATGAGAATGAGTATGAGTGTGAGTATGAGAATGAGTATGAGTATGTGTATGAGTATGAGTATGAGTATGAGTATGAGTATGAGTATGAGTATGAGTATGAGTATAAGTATGAGTATGAGTATGAGTATGAGTGTGAGTATGAGTATGAGTATGAGTATGAGTATGAGTATGAGTATGAGTATGAGAATGAGTATGAGTATGAGAATGAGTATGAGTATGAGTATGAGCATGAGCATGAGCATGAGTATGAGTATGTGCATGAGTATGAGTATGTGTATGAGTATGAGTATGAGTTTGAGTATGAGTATGAGTATGAGTATGAGAATGAGTATGAGTATGAGTATGAGCATGAGCATGAGCATGAGTATGAGTATGAGTATGAGTATGAGTATGAGTATGAGTATGAGTATGAGTATGAGTATGAGTATGAGTATGAGTATGAGTATAAGTATTAGTATGAGTACGAGTACGAGTACGAGTATGCGTATGAGTTTGAGTTTGAGTATGAGTATGATTATGAGTATGAGTATGAGTATGAGTATGAGTATGAGTATGAGTATGAGTATAAGTATGAGTATGAGTATGAGTATGAGTATGAGTATGAGTATGAGTATAAGTATGAGCATGAGCATGAGTATGAGTATGAGTATGAGTATGAGTATGAGTATGAGTATGAGTATGAGTATAAGTATGAGTATGAGTATGAGTATGAGTGTGAGTATGAGTATGAGTATGAGTATGAGTATGAGTATGAGTATGAGTATGTGTATGAGTATGAGTATGAGTATGAGAATGAGTATGAGTATGAGAATGAGTATGAGTATGAGTATGAGCATGAGCATGAGCATGAGTATGAGTATGTGCATGAGTATGAGTATGTGTATGAGTATGAGTATGAGTTTGAGTTTGAGTATGAGTATGAGTATGAGTATGAGTATAAGTATGAGAATGAGTATGAGTGTGAGTATGAGAATGAGTATGAGTATGTGTATGAGTATGAGTATGAGTATGAGTATGAGTATGAGTATGAGTATGAGTATGAGTATGAGTATGAGTATGAGTATGAGTATGAGTATAAGTATGAGTATGAGTATGAGTATGAGTATGAGTATAAGTATGAGTATGAGTATGAGTATGAGTGTGAGTATGAGTATGAGTATGAGTATGAGTATGAGTGTGAGTATGAGTATGAGTATGAGTATGAGTATGAGTATGAGTATGAGTATGAGTATGAGTATGAGTATGAGTACGAGTATGCGTATGAATATGAGTATGAGTATGAGTATGGGTATGAGTATGAGTATGAGTATGAGTATGAGTATGAGTATGAGTATGAGTATGAGTATGAGTATGAGAATGAGTATGAGTATGAGTATGAGCATGAGCATGAGCATGAGTATGAGTATGAGTATGAGTATGAGTATGAGTATGAGTATGAGTATGAGTATGAGTATGAGTATGAGTATAAGTATTAGTATGAGTACGAGTACGAGTACGAGTATGCGTATGAGTTTGAGTTTGAGTATGAGTATGATTATGAGTATGAGTATGAGTATGAGTATGAGTATGAGTATGAGTATGAGTATAAGTATGAGTATGAGTATGAGTATGAGTATGAGTTTAAGTATGAGTATGAGTATGAGTATGAGTATGAGTATGAGTATGAGTATGAGTATGAGTATGAGTATGAGTATGAGTATGAGTATGAGTTTAAGTATGAGTATGAGTATGAGTATGAGTATGAGTATGTGCATGAGTATGAGTATGTGTATGAGTATGAGTATGAGTATGAGTATGAGTATGAGTATGAGGATGAGTATGAGTATGAGTATGAGTATGTGTATGAGTATGAGTATGAGTATGAGTATGAGTATGAGTATGAGTATGAGTATGAGTATGAGTATGATATAGAGTATGAGTATGTGTATGAGTATGAGTATGAGTATGAGTATGAGTATGAGTATAAGTATGAGTATGAGTATGAGTATGAGTGTGAGTATGAGTATGAGTATGAGTATGAGTATGAGTATGAGTATGAGTATGAGTATGAGTATGAGAATGAGTATGAGTATGAGAATGAGAATGAGTATGAGTATGAGTATGAGCATGAGCATGAGCATGAGTATGAGTATGTGCATGAGTATGAGTATGTGTATGAGTATGAGTATGAGTTTGAGTATGAGTATGAGTATGAGTATGAGTATAAGTATGAGAATGAGTATGAGTGTGAGTATGAGAATGAGTATGAGTATGTGTATGAGTATGAGTATGAGTATGAGTATGAGTATGAGTATGAGTATGAGTATGAGTATAAGTATGAGTATGAGTATGAGTATGAGTGTGAGTATGAGTATGAGTATGAGTATGAGTATGAGTATGAGTATGAGTATGAGAATGAGTATGAGTATGAGAATGAGTATGAGTATGAGTATGAGCATGAGCATGAGCATGAGTATGAGTATGTGCATGAGTATGAGTATGTGTATGAGTATGAGTATGAGTTTGAGTATGAGTATGAGTATGAGTATGAGAATGAGTATGAGTATGAGTATGAGCATGAGCATGAGCATGAGTATGAGTATGAGTATGAGTATGAGTATGAGTATGAGTATGAGTATGAGTATGAGTATGAGTATGAGTATGAGTATGAGTATAAGTATTAGTATGAGTACGAGTACGAGTACGAGTATGCGTATGAGTTTGAGTTTGAGTATGAGTATGATTATGAGTATGAGTATGAGTATGAGTATGAGTATGAGTATGAGTATGAGTATAAGTATGAGTATGAGTATGAGTATGAGTATGAGTTTAAGTATGAGTATGAGTATGAGAATGCGTATGAGTATGAGTATGAGTATGGGTATGAGTATGAGTATGAGTATGAGTATGAGTATGAGTATGAGTATGAGTATGAGAATGAGTATGAGTACGAGAATGAGTATGAGTATGAGTATGAGCATGAGCATGAGCATGAGTATGAGTATGAGTATGAGTATGAGTATGAGTATGAGTATAAGTATGAGCATGAGCATGAGTATGAGTATGAGTATGAGTATGAGTATGAGTATGAGTATGAGTATGAGTATAAGTATGAGTATGAGTATGAGTATGAGTGTGAGTATGAGTATGAGTATGAGTATGAGTATGAGTATGAGTATGAGTATGTGTATGAGTATGAGTATGAGTATGAGAATGAGTATGAGTATGAGAATGAGTATGAGTATGAGTATGAGCATGAGCATGAGCATGAGTATGAGTATGTGCATGAGTATGAGTATGTGTATGAGTATGAGTATGAGTTTGAGTTTGAGTATGAGTATGAGTATGAGTATGAGTATAAGTATGAGAATGAGTATGAGTGTGAGTATGAGAATGAGTATGAGTATGTGTATGAGTATGAGTATGAGTATGAGTATGAGTATGAGTATGAGTATGAGTATGAGTATGAGTATGAGTATGAGTATGAGTATGAGTATAAGTATGAGTATGAGTATGAGTATGAGTATGAGTATAAGTATGAGTATGAGTATGAGTATGAGTGTGAGTATGAGTATGAGTATGAGTATGAGTATGAGTGTGAGTATGAGTATGAGTATGAGTATGAGTATGAGTATGAGTATGAGTATGAGTATGAGTATGAGTATGAGTACGAGTATGCGTATGAATATGAGTATGAGTATGAGTATGGGTATGAGTATGAGTATGAGTATGAGTATGAGTATGAGTATGAGTATGAGTATGAGTATGAGTATGAGAATGAGTATGAGTATGAGTATGAGCATGAGCATGAGCATGAGTATGAGTATGAGTATGAGTATGAGTATGAGTATGAGTATGAGTATGAGTATGAGTATGAGTATGAGTATAAGTATTAGTATGAGTACGAGTACGAGTACGAGTATGCGTATGAGTTTGAGTTTGAGTATGAGTATGATTATGAGTATGAGTATGAGTATGAGTATGAGTATGAGTATGAGTATGAGTATAAGTATGAGTATGAGTATGAGTATGAGTATGAGTTTAAGTATGAGTATGAGTATGAGTATGAGTATGAGTATGAGTATGAGTATGAGTATGAGTATGAGTATGAGTATGAGTATGAGTATGAGTTTAAGTATGAGTATGAGTATGAGTATGAGTATGAGTATGTGCATGAGTATGAGTATGTGTATGAGTATGAGTATGAGTATGAGTATGAGTATGAGTATGAGGATGAGTATGAGTATGAGTATGAGTATGTGTATGAGTATGAGTATGAGTATGAGTATGAGTATGAGTATGAGTATGAGTATGAGTATGAGTATGATATAGAGTATGAGTATGTGTATGAGTATGAGTATGAGTATGAGTATGAGTATGAGTATAAGTATGAGTATGAGTATGAGTATGAGTGTGAGTATGAGTATGAGTATGAGTATGAGTATGAGTATGAGTATGAGTATGAGTATGAGTATGAGAATGAGTATGAGTATGAGAATGAGAATGAGTATGAGTATGAGTATGAGCATGAGCATGAGCATGAGTATGAGTATGTGCATGAGTATGAGTATGTGTATGAGTATGAGTATGAGTTTGAGTATGAGTATGAGTATGAGTATGAGTATAAGTATGAGAATGAGTATGAGTGTGAGTATGAGAATGAGTATGAGTATGTGTATGAGTATGAGTATGAGTATGAGTATGAGTATGAGTATGAGTATGAGTATGAGTATAAGTATGAGTATGAGTATGAGTATGAGTGTGAGTATGAGTATGAGTATGAGTATGAGTATGAGTATGAGTATGAGTATGAGAATGAGTATGAGTATGAGAATGAGTATGAGTATGAGTATGAGCATGAGCATGAGCATGAGTATGAGTATGTGCATGAGTATGAGTATGTGTATGAGTATGAGTATGAGTTTGAGTATGAGTATGAGTATGAGTATGAGAATGAGTATGAGTATGAGTATGAGCATGAGCATGAGCATGAGTATGAGTATGAGTATGAGTATGAGTATGAGTATGAGTATGAGTATGAGTATGAGTATGAGTATGAGTATGAGTATGAGTATAAGTATTAGTATGAGTACGAGTACGAGTACGAGTATGCGTATGAGTTTGAGTTTGAGTATGAGTATGATTATGAGTATGAGTATGAGTATGAGTATGAGTATGAGTATGAGTATGAGTATAAGTATGAGTATGAGTATGAGTATGAGTATGAGTATGAGTATGAGTATAAGTATGAGCATGAGCATGAGTATGAGTATGAGTATGAGTATGAGTATGAGTATGAGTATGAGTATGAGTATAAGTATGAGTATGAGTATGAGTATGAGTGTGAGTATGAGTATGAGTATGAGTATGAGTATGAGTATGAGTATGAGTATGTGTATGAGTATGAGTATGAGTATGAGAATGAGTATGAGTATGAGAATGAGTATGAGTATGAGTATGAGCATGAGCATGAGCATGAGTATGAGTATGTGCATGAGTATGAGTATGTGTATGAGTATGAGTATGAGTTTGAGTTTGAGTATGAGTATGAGTATGAGTATGAGTATAAGTATGAGAATGAGTATGAGTGTGAGTATGAGAATGAGTATGAGTATGTGTATGAGTATGAGTATGAGTATGAGTATGAGTATGAGTATGAGTATGAGTATGAGTATGAGTATGAGTATGAGTATGAGTATGAGTATGAGTATAAGTATGAGTATGAGTATGAGTATGAGTATGAGTATAAGTATGAGTATGAGTATGAGTATGAGTGTGAGTATGAGTATGAGTATGAGTATGAGTATGAGTGTGAGTATGAGTATGAGTATGAGTATGAGTATGAGTATGAGTATGAGTATGAGTATGAGTATGAGTATGAGTACGAGTATGCGTATGAATATGAGTATGAGTATGAGTATGGGTATGAGTATGAGTATGAGTATGAGTATGAGTATGAGTATGAGTATGAGTATGAGTATGAGTATGAGAATGAGTATGAGTATGAGTATGAGCATGAGCATGAGCATGAGTATGAGTATGAGTATGAGTATGAGTATGAGTATGAGTATGAGTATGAGTATGAGTATGAGTATGAGTATAAGTATTAGTATGAGTACGAGTACGAGTACGAGTATGCGTATGAGTTTGAGTTTGAGTATGAGTATGATTATGAGTATGAGTATGAGTATGAGTATGAGTATGAGTATGAGTATGAGTATAAGTATGAGTATGAGTATGAGTATGAGTATGAGTTTAAGTATGAGTATGAGTATGAGTATGAGTATGAGTATGAGTATGAGTATGAGTATGAGTATGAGTATGAGTATGAGTATGAGTATGAGTTTAAGTATGAGTATGAGTATGAGTATGAGTATGAGTATGTGCATGAGTATGAGTATGTGTATGAGTATGAGTATGAGTATGAGTATGAGTATGAGTATGAGGATGAGTATGAGTATGAGTATGAGTATGTGTATGAGTATGAGTATGAGTATGAGTATGAGTATGAGTATGAGTATGAGTATGAGTATGAGTATGATATAGAGTATGAGTATGTGTATGAGTATGAGTATGAGTATGAGTATGAGTATGAGTATAAGTATGAGTATGAGTATGAGTATGAGTGTGAGTATGAGTATGAGTATGAGTATGAGTATGAGTATGAGTATGAGTATGAGTATGAGTATGAGAATGAGTATGAGTATGAGAATGAGAATGAGTATGAGTATGAGTATGAGCATGAGCATGAGCATGAGTATGAGTATGTGCATGAGTATGAGTATGTGTATGAGTATGAGTATGAGTTTGAGTATGAGTATGAGTATGAGTATGAGTATAAGTATGAGAATGAGTATGAGTGTGAGTATGAGAATGAGTATGAGTATGTGTATGAGTATGAGTATGAGTATGAGTATGAGTATGAGTATGAGTATGAGTATGAGTATAAGTATGAGTATGAGTATGAGTATGAGTGTGAGTATGAGTATGAGTATGAGTATGAGTATGAGTATGAGTATGAGTATGAGAATGAGTATGAGTATGAGAATGAGTATGAGTATGAGTATGAGCATGAGCATGAGCATGAGTATGAGTATGTGCATGAGTATGAGTATGTGTATGAGTATGAGTATGAGTTTGAGTATGAGTATGAGTATGAGTATGAGAATGAGTATGAGTATGAGTATGAGCATGAGCATGAGCATGAGTATGAGTATGAGTATGAGTATGAGTATGAGTATGAGTATGAGTATGAGTATGAGTATGAGTATGAGTATGAGTATGAGTATAAGTATTAGTATGAGTACGAGTACGAGTACGAGTATGCGTATGAGTTTGAGTTTGAGTATGAGTATGATTATGAGTATGAGTATGAGTATGAGTATGAGTATGAGTATGAGTATGAGTATAAGTATGAGTATGAGTATGAGTATGAGTATGAGTTTAAGTATGAGTATGAGTATGAGAATGCGTATGAGTATGAGTATGAGTATGGGTATGAGTATGAGTATGAGTATGAGTATGAGTATGAGTATGAGTATGAGTATGAGTATGAGTATGAGTATGAGTATGAGTATGAGTATAAGAATTAGTATGAGTATGAGTATGAGCATGAGCATGAGTATGAGTATGAGTATGAGTGTGAGTATGAGTATGAGTATGAGTATGAGTATGAGTATGAGTATGAGTATGAGTATGAGTATGAGTTTAAGTATGAGTATGAGTATGAGAATGCGTATGAGTATGAGTATGAGTATGAGTATAAGTATGAGTATGAGTTTAAGTATGAGTATGAGTACGAGTATGCGTATGAGTATGAGTATGAGTATGAGTATAAGTATGAGTATGAGTATGAGTATGAGTGTGAGTATGAGTATGAGTATGAGTATGAGTATGAGTATGAGTATGAGTATGAGTATGAGAATGAGTATGAGTATGAGTATGAGTATGAGTATGAGTATGAGTATGAGTATGAGTATGAGTATGAGTATGAGTATGAGTATGAGTATGAGTATGAGTATGAGTATGAGTATGAGTATGAGTATGAGTATGAGTATGAGTATGAGTATGAGTATGAGTATGAGTATGAGTATGAGAATGAGTATGAGTACGAGAATGAGTATGAGTATGAGTATGAGCATGAGCATGAGCATGAGTATGAGTATGAGTATGAGTATGAGTATGAGTATGAGTATAAGTATGAGCATGAGCATGAGTATGAGTATGAGTATGAGTATGAGTATGAGTATGAGTATGAGTATGAGTATAAGTATGAGTATGAGTATGAGTATGAGTGTGAGTATGAGTATGAGTATGAGTATGAGTATGAGTATGAGTATGAGTATGTGTATGAGTATGAGTATGAGTATGAGAATGAGTATGAGTATGAGAATGAGTATGAGTATGAGTATGAGCATGAGCATGAGCATGAGTATGAGTATGTGCATGAGTATGAGTATGTGTATGAGTATGAGTATGAGTATGAGTATGAGTATGAGTATAAGTATGAGCATGAGTATGAATATGAGTATGAGTATGAGTATGAGTATGAGTATGAGTATGAGTATGAGTATGAGTATGAGTATAAGTATGAGTATGAGTATGAGTATGAGTGTGAGTATGAGTATGAGTATGAGTATGAGTATGAGTATGAGTATGAGTATGAGTATGAGTATGAGTATGAGTATGAGAATGAGTATGAGTATGAGAATGAGTATGAGTATGAGTATGAGCATGAGCATGAGCATGAGTATGAGTATGTGCATGAGTATGAGTATGTGTATGAGTATGAGTATGAGTTTGAGTTTGAGTATGAGTATGAGTATGAGTATGAGTATGAGTATGAGTATAAGTATGAGAATGAGTATGAGTGTGAGTATGAGAATGAGTATGAGTATGTGTATGAGTATGAGTATGAGTATGAGTATGAGTATGAGTATGAGTATGAGTATGAGTACGAGTATGCGTATGAATATGAGTATGAGTATGAGTATGGGTATGAGTATGAGTATGAGTATGAGTATGAGTATGAGAATGAGTATGAGTATGAGAATGAGTATGAGTATGAGTATGAGCATGAGCATGAGCATGAGTATGAGTATGTGCATGAGTATGAGTATGTGTATGAGTATGAGTATGAGTTTGAGTTTGAGTATGAGTATGAGTATGAGTATGAGTATGAGTATGAGTATAAGTATGAGAATGAGTATGAGTGTGAGTATGAGAATGAGTATGAGTATGTGTATGAGTATGAGTATGAGTATGAGTATGAGTATGAGTATGAGTATGAGTATGAGTATGAGTATGAGTATGAGTATGAGTATGAGTATGAGTATGAGAATGAGTATGAGTATGAGAATGAGTATGAGTATGAGTATGAGCATGAGCATGAGCATGAGTATGAGTATGTGCATGAGTATGAGTATGTGTATGAGTATGAGTATGAGTTTGAGTTTGAGTATGAGTATGAGTATGAGTATGAGTATGAGCATAAGTATGAGAATGAGTATGAGTGTGAGTATGAGTATGTGTATGAGTATGAGTATGAGTTTGAGTTTGAGTATGAGTATGAGTATGAGTATGAGTATGAGTATGAGTATAAGTATGAGAATGAGTATGAGTGTGAGTATGAGAATGAGTATGAGTATGTGTATGAGTATGAGTATGAGTATGAGTATGCGTATGAGTATGAGTATGAGTATGAGTATGAGTATGAGTATGAGTATGAGTATGAGTATGAGTATGAGAATGAGTATGAGTATGAGAATGAGTATGAGTATGAGTATGAGCATGAGCATGAGCATGAGTATGAGTATGTGCATGAGTATGAGTATGTGTATGAGTATGAGTATGAGTTTGAGTTTGAGTATGAGTATGAGTATGAGTATGAGTATGAGTATAAGTATGAGAATGAGTATGAGTGTTAGTATGAGAATGAGTATGAGTATGAGTATGAGTATGAGTATAAGTATGAGCATGAGCATGAGTATGAGTATGAGTATGAGTATGAGTATGAGTATGAGTATGAGTATGAGTATAAGTATGAGTATGAGTATGAGTATGAGTGTGAGTATGAGTATGAGTATGAGTATGAGTATGAGTATGAGTATGAGTATGAGTATGAGTATGAGTATGAGTATGAGAATGAGTATGAGTATGAGAATGAGTATGAGTATGAGTATGAGCATGAGCATGAGCATGAGTATGAGTATGTGCATGAGTATGAGTATGTGTATGAGTATGAGTATGAGTTTGAGTTTGAGTATGAGTATGAGTATGAGTATGAGTATGAGTATGAGTATAAGTATGAGAATGAGTATGAGTGTGAGTATGAGAATGAGTATGAGTATGTGTATGAGTATGAGTATGAGTATGAGTATGAGTATGAGTATGAGTATGAGTATGAGAATGAGTATGAGTATGAGTATGAGCATGAGCATGAGCATGAGTATGAGTATGAGTATGAGTATGAGTATGAGTATGAGTATGAGTATGAGTATGAGTATGAGTATGAGTATGAGTATGAGTATAAGTATTAGTATGAGTACGAGTACGAGTACGAGTATGCGTATGAGTTTGAGTTTGAGTATGAGTATGATTATGAGTATGAGTATGAGTATGAGTATGAGTATGAGTATGAGTATGAGTATAAGTATGAGTATGAGTATGAGTATGAGTATGAGTTTAAGTATGAGTATGAGTATGAGAATGCGTATGAGTATGAGTATGAGTATGGGTATGAGTATGAGTATGAGTATGAGTATGAGTATGAGTATGAGTATGAGTATGAGTATGAGTATGAGTATGAGTATGAGTATAAGAATTAGTATGAGTATGAGTATGAGCATGAGCATGAGTATGAGTATGAGTATGAGTGTGAGTATGAGTATGAGTATGAGTATGAGTATGAGTATGAGTATGAGTATGAGTATGAGTATGAGTTTAAGTATGAGTATGAGTATGAGAATGCGTATGAGTATGAGTATGAGTATGAGTATAAGTATGAGTATGAGTTTAAGTATGAGTATGAGTACGAGTATGCGTATGAGTATGAGTATGAGTATGAGTATAAGTATGAGTATGAGTATGAGTATGAGTGTGAGTATGAGTATGAGTATGAGTATGAGTATGAGTATGAGTATGAGTATGAGTATGAGTATGAGAATGAGTATGAGTATGAGTATGAGTATGAGTATGAGTATGAGTATGAGTATGAGTATGAGTATGAGTATGAGTATGAGTATGAGTATGAGTATGAGTATGAGTATGAGTATGAGTATGAGTATGAGTATGAGTATGAGTATGAGTATGAGTATGAGTATGAGTATGAGAATGAGTATGAGTACGAGAATGAGTATGAGTATGAGTATGAGCATGAGCATGAGCATGAGTATGAGTATGAGTATGAGTATGAGTATGAGTATGAGTATAAGTATGAGCATGAGCATGAGTATGAGTATGAGTATGAGTATGAGTATGAGTATGAGTATGAGTATGAGTATAAGTATGAGTATGAGTATGAGTATGAGTGTGAGTATGAGTATGAGTATGAGTATGAGTATGAGTATGAGTATGAGTATGTGTATGAGTATGAGTATGAGTATGAGAATGAGTATGAGTATGAGAATGAGTATGAGTATGAGTATGAGCATGAGCATGAGCATGAGTATGAGTATGTGCATGAGTATGAGTATGTGTATGAGTATGAGTATGAGTTTGAGTTTGAGTATGAGTATGAGTATGAGTATGAGTATAAGTATGAGAATGAGTATGAGTGTGAGTATGAGAATGAGTATGAGTATGTGTATGAGTATGAGTATGAGTATGAGTATGAGTATGAGTATGAGTATGAGTATGAGTATGAGTATGAGTATGAGTATGAGTATGAGTATAAGTATGAGTATGAGTATGAGTATGAGTATGAGTATAAGTATGAGTATGAGTATGAGTATGAGTGTGAGTATGAGTATGAGTATGAGTATGAGTATGAGTGTGAGTATGAGTATGAGTATGAGTATGAGTATGAGTATGAGTATGAGTATGAGTATGAGTATGAGTATGAGTACGAGTATGCGTATGAATATGAGTATGAGTATGAGTATGGGTATGAGTATGAGTATGAGTATGAGTATGAGTATGAGTATGAGTATGAGTATGAGTATGAGAATGAGTATGAGTATGAGTATGAGCATGAGCATGAGCATGAGTATGAGTATGAGTATGAGTATGAGTATGAGTATGAGTATGAGTATGAGTATGAGTATGAGTATGAGTATAAGTATTAGTATGAGTACGAGTACGAGTACGAGTATGCGTATGAGTTTGAGTTTGAGTATGAGTATGATTATGAGTATGAGTATGAGTATGAGTATGAGTATGAGTATGAGTATGAGTATAAGTATGAGTATGAGTATGAGTATGAGTATGAGTTTAAGTATGAGTATGAGTATGAGTATGAGTATGAGTATGAGTATGAGTATGAGTATGAGTATGAGTATGAGTATGAGTATGAGTTTAAGTATGAGTATGAGTATGAGTATGAGTATGAGTATGAGTATGTGCATGAGTATGAGTATGTGTATGAGTATGAGTATGAGTATGAGTATGAGTATGAGTATGAGGATGAGTATGAGTATGAGTATGAGTATGTGTATGAGTATGAGTATGAGTATGAGTATGAGTATGAGTATGAGTATGAGTATGAGTATGAGTATGATATAGAGTATGAGTATGTGTATGAGTATGAGTATGAGTATGAGTATGAGTATGAGTATAAGTATGAGTATGAGTATGAGTATGAGTGTGAGTATGAGTATGAGTATGAGTATGAGTATGAGTATGAGTATGAGTATGAGTATGAGTATGAGAATGAGTATGAGTATGAGAATGAGAATGAGTATGAGTATGAGTATGAGCATGAGCATGAGCATGAGTATGAGTATGTGCATGAGTATGAGTATGTGTATGAGTATGAGTATGAGTTTGAGTATGAGTATGAGTATGAGTATGAGTATAAGTATGAGAATGAGTATGAGTGTGAGTATGAGAATGAGTATGAGTATGTGTATGAGTATGAGTATGAGTATGAGTATGAGTATGAGTATGAGTATGAGTATGAGTATAAGTATGAGTATGAGTATGAGTATGAGTGTGAGTATGAGTATGAGTATGAGTATGAGTATGAGTATGAGTATGAGTATGAGAATGAGTATGAGTATGAGAATGAGTATGAGTATGAGTATGAGCATGAGCATGAGCATGAGTATGAGTATGTGCATGAGTATGAGTATGTGTATGAGTATGAGTATGAGTTTGAGTATGAGTATGAGTATGAGTATAAGTATGAGAATGAGTATGAGTGTGAGTATGAGAATGAGTATGAGTATGTGTATGAGTATGAGTATGAGTATGAGTATGAGTATGAGTATGAGTATGAGTATGAGTATGAGTATGAGTATGAGTATGAGTATGAGTATGAGTATGAGTATAAGTATGAGTATGAGTATGAGTATGAGTATGAGTATGAGTATAAGTATTAGTATGAGTACGAGTACGAGTACGAGTATGCGTATGAGTTTGAGTTTGAGTATGAGTATGATTATGAGTATGAGTATGAGTATGAGTATGAGTATGAGTATGAGTATGAGTATAAGTATGAGTATGAGTATGAGTATGAGTATGAGTTTAAGTATGAGTATGAGTATGAGAATGCGTATGAGTATGAGTATGAGTATGAGTATAAGTATGAGAATGAGTATGAGTGTGAGTATGAGAATGAGTATGAGTATGTGTATGAGTATGAGTATGAGTATGAGTATGAGTATGAGTATGAGTATGAGTATGAGTATGAGTACGAGTATGCGTATGAATATGAGTATGAGTATGAGTATGGGTATGAGTATGAGTATGAGTATGAGTATGAGTATGAGAATGAGTATGAGTATGAGAATGAGTATGAGTATGAGTATGAGCATGAGCATGAGCATGAGTATGAGTATGTGCATGAGTATGAGTATGTGTATGAGTATGAGTATGAGTTTGAGTTTGAGTATGAGTATGAGTATGAGTATGAGTATGAGTATGAGTATAAGTATGAGAATGAGTATGAGTGTGAGTATGAGAATGAGTATGAGTATGTGTATGAGTATGAGTATGAGTATGAGTATGAGTATGAGTATGAGTATGAGTATGAGTATGAGTATGAGTATGAGTATGAGTATGAGTATGAGTATGAGAATGAGTATGAGTATGAGAATGAGTATGAGTATGAGTATGAGCATGAGCATGAGCATGAGTATGAGTATGTGCATGAGTATGAGTATGTGTATGAGTATGAGTATGAGTTTGAGTTTGAGTATGAGTATGAGTATGAGTATGAGTATGAGTATAAGTATGAGAATGAGTATGAGTGTGAGTATGAGTATGTGTATGAGTATGAGTATGAGTTTGAGTTTGAGTATGAGTATGAGTATGAGTATGAGTATGAGTATGAGTATAAGTATGAGAATGAGTATGAGTGTGAGTATGAGAATGAGTATGAGTATGTGTATGAGTATGAGTATGAGTATGAGTATGCGTATGAGTATGAGTATGAGTATGAGTATGAGTATGAGTATGAGTATGAGTATGAGTATGAGTATGAGAATGAGTATGAGTATGAGAATGAGTATGAGTATGAGTATGAGCATGAGCATGAGCATGAGTATGAGTATGTGCATGAGTATGAGTATGTGTATGAGTATGAGTATGAGTTTGAGTTTGAGTATGAGTATGAGTATGAGTATGAGTATGAGTATAAGTATGAGAATGAGTATGAGTGTTAGTATGAGAATGAGTATGAGTATGAGTATGAGTATGAGTATAAGTATGAGCATGAGCATGAGTATGAGTATGAGTATGAGTATGAGTATGAGTATGAGTATGAGTATGAGTATGAGTATAAGTATGAGTATGAGTATGAGTATGAGTGTGAGTATGAGTATGAGTATGAGTATGAGTATGAGTATGAGTATGAGTATGAGTATGAGTATGAGTATGAGTATGAGAATGAGTATGAGTATGAGAATGAGTATGAGTATGAGTATGAGCATGAGCATGAGCATGAGTATGAGTATGTGCATGAGTATGAGTATGTGTATGAGTATGAGTATGAGTTTGAGTTTGAGTATGAGTATGAGTATGAGTATGAGTATGAGTATGAGTATAAGTATGAGAATGAGTATGAGTGTGAGTATGAGAATGAGTATGAGTATGTGTATGAGTATGAGTATGAGTATGAGTATGAGTATGAGTATGAGTATGAGTATGAGTATGAGTACGAGTATGCGTATGAATATGAGTATGAGTATGAGTATGGGTATGAGTATGAGTATGAGTATGAGTATGAGTATGAGAATGAGTATGAGTATGAGAATGAGTATGAGTATGAGTATGAGCATGAGCATGAGCATGAGTATGAGTATGTGCATGAGTATGAGTATGTGTATGAGTATGAGTATGAGTTTGAGTTTGAGTATGAGTATGAGTATGAGTATGAGTATGAGTATGAGTATGAGTATGAGAATGAGTATGAGTGTGAGTATGAGAATGAGAATGAGTATGTGTATGAGTATGAGTATGAGTATGAGTATGAGTATGAGTATGAGTATGAGTATGAGTATGAGTATGAGTATGAGTATGAGTATGAGTATGAGTATGAGAATGAGTATGAGTATGAGAATGAGTATGAGTATGAGTATGAGCATGAGCATGAGCATGAGTATGAGTATGTGCATGAGTATGAATATGTGTATGAGTATGAGTATGAGTTTGAGTTTGAGTATGAGTATGAGTATGAGTATGAGTATGAGTATAAGTATGAGAATGAGTATGAGTGTGAGTATGAGAATGAGTATGAGTATGAGTATGAGTATGAGTATAAGTATGAGCATGAGCATGAGTATGAGTATGAGTATGAGTATGAGTATGAGTATGAGTATGAGTATGAGTATAAGTATGAGTATGAGTATGAGTATGAGTGTGAGTATGAGTATGAGTATGAGTATGAGTATGAGTATGAGTATGAGTATGAGTATGAGTATGAGTATGAGTATGAGTATGAGAATGAGTATGAGTATGAGAATGAGTATGAGTATGAGTATGAGCATGAGCATGAGCATGAGTATGAGTATGTGCATGAGTATGAGTATGTGTATGAGTATGAGTATGAGTTTGAGTTTGAGTATGAGTATGAGTATGAGTATGAGTATGAGTATGAGTATAAGTATGAGAATGAGTATGAGTGTGAGTATGAGAATGAGTATGAGTATGTGTATGAGTATGAGTATGAGTATGAGTATGAGTATGAGAATGAGTATGAGTATGAGTATGAGCATGAGCATGAGCATGAGTATGAGTATGAGTATGAGTATGAGTATGAGTATGTGTATGAGTATGAGTATGAGTATGAGTATGAGTATGAGTATGAGTATGAGTATGAGAATGCGTATGAGTATGAGTATGAGTATAAGTATGAGTATGAGTTTAAGTATGAGTATGAGTACGAGTATGCGTATGAGTATGAGTATGAGTATGAGTATAAGTATGAGTATGAGTATGAGTATGAGTGTGAGTATGAGTATGAGTATGAGTATGAGTATGAGTATGAGTATGAGTATGAGTATGAGTATGAGTATAAGAATTAGTATGAGTATGAGTATGAGCATGAGCATGAGCATGAGTATGAGTATGAGTATGAGTGTGAGTATGAGTATGAGTATGAGTATGAGTATGAGTATGAGTATGAGTATGAGTATGAGTTTATGTATGAGTATGAGTATGAGAATGCGTATGAGTATGAGTATGAGTATGAGTATAAGTATGAGTATGAGTTTAAGTATGAGTATGAGTACGAGTATGCGTATGAGTATGAGTATGAGTATGAGTATAAGTATGAGTATGAGTATGAGTATGAGTGTGAGTATGAGTATGAGTATGAGTATGAGTATGAGTGTGAGTATGAGTATGAGTATGAGTATGAGTATGAGTATGAGTATGAGTATGAGTATGATTATGATTATGAGTACGAGTATGCGTATGAATATGAGTATGAGTATGAGTATGGGTATGAGTATGAGTATGAGTATGAGTATGAGTATGAGTATGAGTATGAGTATGAGTATGAGTATGAGTATGAGAATGAGTATGAGTATGAGTATGAGCATGAGCATGAGCATGAGTATGAGTATGAGTATGAGTATGAGTATGAGTATGAGTATGAGTATGAGTATGAGTATGAGTATGAGTATGAGTATGAG